>NW_026847438.1:248940110-249110110 GCF_025583915.1 Anolis sagrei ordinatus
GAGATATCTATATATATGTGTGTGTGTATTATGACATGTATATGTGTATATAGATTCTGACAGTTATACGACTTGTCTGGAGTTCCCCTAGTACCATGCAGTCGTGGACAAGACTTACTTACTTACTTAGGCGATCCGCTGGACCGGCCACGTTAGGGCCAGTCCATCTGTGCGATTTTCTTGCAACAGCTGCGGTTATGATCCATGGTTTCATCTGCTTCCTTGCACAATCTGTATTTTGGATCATCCGCTGATTTTTCAATCCTGGCCTTAATTGCATTGTTTCTGATGGCTTGCTCCTGGGCTGCAAGAACCAGGCCTTCTTCTGTCTCCTTCTTCTGTGTTGCATCCGTGAGCCATCACCAGGTCTTCTCCTTGTCCACTTTTCCTTCAATTTTGCCAAGGAACTGCTCATGCAATGCTTTGTTGTGTCAGCTGTCAGCTCTGGTTTGGAGTGCAGTTTTCTTGTACTGACTCTTTGTCTGCTGTGCTTTGAGAAGTTTCTGATTATTGACTTCAATCAAAGCAGGTTCTTCATATTCTTCATATTTCCATATTCTGCCAGGGCATGTTTTTCTTCTTCAGCTGCTTCTTTTACTTGTAAAAATCCTCTGCCCTCAGACTTTCTAGGCAGATAGAACTGGTCAACATCACTGCGAGGATGTAGTGAATTATGAATGGTCATGAGTTTTCTTGTTTTTCTGTCCAAATTGTCTGCTTGCGTCCAGTTTATGATGCCAGCAGTATATCTTATGACAGGTATGGGCCAGGTGATTATGTAATTGGTATTCCACTGGATTCCACTGGATCCAATACCAATGATGATGATGATGATTATTATTATTATTGTTACCTTCCTCAAAGCAGGAGACAACAGACTTAAAATATATCATCATGATAAAATGAATTCAATAAAATGAATATATTGAAACTGAATATATTAAAATATATATTAATATATTCAGTTTAATATATTAAATATATTAAAAATGAATATATTTCTATAAAATGCATGTATCAGAATACATGGACCAAAGATTCAAACACAATAGACATAGAATATGAATTTAAAATTCATAGTTAAGGACAACAGGGGAAAAGGAATTGGTTGAAAAGTGGAATTCAGGATTTATATTTCAACTCCCATGAGTCTTCCTAATTTTTGTTCCCACGTTTTTTTAATGTGATGTTCAATGCTATTAACCTGACATTTCTGTCTTTTCATACAGGGAAATTGTTTTTATTTATACATTCATTTTTATTTTAATCTATCTTTGGAAACCTTGTTTTGAGAGAATATGGACAGGTGCCACGAAGTTAAATTCCTGTTGAAACAATGGGAGGCTTCATTTTTTCAGGAGAATCAAAGGAAACCAAACAAGGTAATTTGAACGTTAAGGGGTCTATCTACACCAGTGGTTCTCAACCTGGGGGTCGGGACCCCTAGGAGGGTCGCGAGGAGGTGTCAGAGGGGTCACCAAAGACCTTCAGAAAACACAGTATTTTCTGTTGGTCATGGGGGTTCTGTGCCAAGGTTGGTTCAATTCTATCATTGATAGGGTTCAGAATGCTCTTTGATTGTAAGTGAACTATAAATCCCAGCAACTACAACTCCCAACTGTCAATGTCTATTTTCCCCAAATGCCACCAGTGTTCACACTTGGGCATATTGAGTATTTGTGCCAAGTTTGGTCCAGATCCATCATTGTCTCTGGATGTAGGTGAACTACAGCTCCAAAACTCAAGGTCAATGCCCATCACACCCTTGTCTGGATGTAGGAACTACAGCTCCAAAACTCAAGGTCAATGCCCACCAAACACTTCCATTATTTTCTGTTGATCATGGGAGTTCTGTGTGCCAAGTTTGGTTCAATTCCATCATTGGTGGGGTTCAGAATGCTCTTTGATTGTAGGTGAACTATAAATGAAGGCAACTACAACTCCCAAATGACATAATCAATCCCGCGCCCAATCCCAGTAGTATTCAAATTTGGGTGTTTTGGGTATTTGTGCCAAATTTGGTCCAGTGAATGAAAATACATCTTGCATATTGGATATTTACATTACAATGTATTGTCGAAGGCTTTCATGGCTGGAATCACTAGGTTCTTGTGGGGTTTTTTCGGGCTATATGGCCATGTTCTAGATGCATTTTCTCCTGACGTTTCGCCTGCATCTATGGCAAGCATCCTCAGAGGTAGTGAGGTCTGTTGGAAATAGGAAAATGGGGTTATATATCTGTGGAATGACCAGGGTGGGGCAAAGGAGCTCTTCTCTGCTGGAGCTGGGTGTGAATGTTTCAACTGACCACCTTCATTAGCAATTGAAGGCCTGGCTGAGCCTGGGGGAATCTTTTGTTGAGAGGTGTTAAGATGTGCCTGGTTGTTTCCTCTCTGCTGTTTTGCTGTTGTAATTTTAGAGTCTGGCTACCAGTATTATAAAACTCTAAAATTACAACAGCAAAACAGCAGAGAGGAAACAACCAGGCACATCTTAACACCTCTCAACACAAGATTCCCCCAGGCTCAGCCAGGCCTTCAAATTCTAATGAAGGTGGTCAGTTGAAACATCCACACCTAGCTCCAGCAGAGAAGAGCTCCTTTGCCCCACCCCAGCCATTCCACAGATATATAAACCCATTGTCCTAATTCCAACAGACCTCACTACCTCTGAGGATGCTTGCCATAGATGCAGGCGAAACATCAGGAGAAAATGCCTCTAAAACATGGCCATATAGCCCAAAAAACCCCACAAAAACCTATTTACATTACAGTTAATAACCGTAGCAAAATTACAGTTATGAAGCAGCAACGAAAATAATGTTATGGTTGGGGGTCACCACAACATGAGAAAGTGTATTAAGGGGTCACGGCATTAGGAAGGTTGAGAAATACTGATCTACACTATAGTTATAATGCAGATTGAGCTGCATTGTACGGTCAGTGTATAACGCAATTTAACTGCATTGAACTGGGTTATATGACCATATAGTGCAATTATAATGGTAGTGTTGACGGGGCCTGGGTGGCAACTCAGAGTGAATCTTTACTGTAGAATGAATGCAGTTTTGACAACACTTTAACTGCCATGGCTCTATGTTATGGAATCTGTAGTTTAGCAAGAGAAGGCTTGAGATACAGCGGTATATAAGCAAAGTAAATAAATAAATAAATAAATAAGGCTATTATTATTGTATATTATATATGTTATTATGTAATATATAATATTATATATTAATATGTAATATATATATATATACACACACACATATACATACATATTATAATTGTTGATTTTGTCTGCTGTATATAGAATCATAGAATCATAGAATCAAAGAGTTGGAAGAGACCTCATGGGCCATCCAGTCCAACCCCGTTCTGCCAAGAAGCAGGAATATTGCATTCAAATCACCCCTGACAGATGGCCATCCAGCCTCTGTTTAAAAGCTTCCAAAGAAGGAGCCTCCACCACACTCCGGGGCAGAGAGTTCCACTGCTGAACGGCTCTCACAGTCAGGAAGTTCTTCCTCATGTTCAGATGGAATCTCCTTTCTTGTAGTTTGAAGCCATTGTTCCATGTCCTAGTCTCCAGGGCAGCAGAAAACAAGCTTGCTCCCTCATCCCTGTGGCTTCCTCTCACATATTTATACATGGCTATCATATCTCCTCTCAGCCTTCTCTTCTTCAGGCTAAACATGCCCAGCTCCTTAAGCCGCTCCTCATAGGGCTTGTTCTCCAGACCCTTGATCATTTTAGTTGCCCTCCTCTGGACACATTCCAGCTTGTCAATATCTCTCTTGAATTGTGGTGCCCAGAATTGGACAATATTCCAGGTGTGGTCTAACCAAAGCAGAATAGAGGGGTAGCATGACTTCCCTAGATCTAGACACTATGCTCCTATTGATGCAGGCCAAAATCCCATTGGCTTTTTTTGCCGCCACATCACATTGTTGGCTCGTTTAACTTGTTGTCCACAAGGACTCCAAGATCTTTTTCACACGTACTGCTCTCAAGCCAGGCTATCGTCCCCCATTCTGTCTCTTTGCATTTCGTTTTTTCTGCCTAAGTGGAGTATCTTGCATTTGTCACTGTTGAACTTCATTTTGTTAGTTTTGGCCAATCATCTCTCTAATCTGTCAAGATCGTTTTGAATCCTGCTCCTGTCCCCTGGAGTACTGGCTATCCCTCCCAATTTGGTGTCGTCTGCAAACTTGATGATCCTGCCTCCTAGCCCTTCATCTAAGTCATTAATAAAGATGTTGAACAGGACCGGGCCCAGGGGGAAACCCTGCTGATGGCACTCCACTTGTCACTTCCTACCAAGATAGCCTGGGAGCCGGAGCAGCTGGACGAGGAGACCAGGCGCCCCCCCCCCCCCCCCGCCCGCCCCGCCCCCCCGCCCCCCCCGCCCGGCGCCGGGGCCGGCCGGCCCGCCCGCCCGCGGGCCACCGCCACCGGCGCCCCCCAGGCGGCGCCCGGCCGGGGCAGCTCAGGCCGCCAAGGGGCCCCACCACAGACGCCCCGGCGCGCCCCAGCCGCCGCCGGCCCTCGCCGGGACCGGGGCCCAGGACTTAATTGCTTATGACATTGTTGTGATAACTTGTATTGTGTAAACCGCATTGAGTCGCCTGATTGGGCTGAAAAATGCGGTATAGAAATAAAGCAAATAATAATAATAATAATAATAATTACTGTTATTATAATAATATTTATTTATAATCTGTTTTATGTCTCCCGAAGGAGACTCAAAGTGGCTTAAGCTAAAAGCATTGCCATGTCATTTAAAATATACAAATATGCAAACATTAAAACAGAATTAAATATAAACAGTATTTTAAAAAACACAGTTAAAAATCCATTAAAACATATTCAGAGTTAAACAACCTCAGACTAGACTTCTAATATTTAGACTAGAATTCCCAGGACTCCTTAGCATTGAGCCATGGCAGTTAAAGTGGTATCAAACTGCAGTAGCTTTACGGTGTAGACATGCTGTCAGAGTATTACTACAAGGCAGGTCTATTTTCCAAGCCATTTCCCAACAAATCTGCTTTTATATCCTAGGAGGATGTGATGGGAGCTCCAACAGAGATCAAAAGTAAGTGCAGCTCTTTTCTGGAGTATGCTATATTTTAATATTTAACCACATCAAGTGTTTGTTTCTTTTGTTAATCATTTAAATTGTCAGGCATCTTTTGCAAATAAGTTTGCTGTCAGAGCCACTGGTTTAAGATACAAGAATTCCTAGAATTCTGTATTTAAAATCCTATATAATAGTTGCCAGTTTATTTATTTCTCGTGTCAGGGCAACCAGTCAATTATATTACATTTCTAACAGAAGAAAGCAAACAAACAAACAAAATACAAAATTTGTGAGTTTGGTAGTTGATTAAATGTCCTTTGACCAGTATCTGGCCACTTGGAGTGCCTCTGGTGTTGCAGCAAGGAGGTCCTCCATTGTGCATGTGGCAGGGCTCAGGTGCATTGCAGCAGGTGGTCAGTGGTTTGCTCTTCTCCACACTCGCATGTCGTGGATTCCACTTTCTGGTTGGCTCTGCATCTCGTGGTGCCAGAGCGCAGTCTGTTCAGCGCCTTCCAAGTCGCCCAGTCTTCTGTGTGCCCAGGGGGGAGTCTCTCATCTGCTATCAGCCATTGGTTGAGGTTCTGGTTCTGCCACTTTTGGACTCTCGCTTGCTGAGGTGTTCCAGCGAGTGTCTCTGTAGATCTTAGAAAACTATTTCTAGATTTAAGTTGTTGACGTGCTGGCTGATACCCAAACGGGATGAGCTGGAGATGTCTCTGCCTTGGTCCTTTCACTATTGGCTGCTACTTCCCGGCGGATGTCAGGTGGTGCGATACCGGCTAGACAGTGTAGTTTCTCCAGTGGTGTAGGGCGCAGACACCCCGGGATAATGCGGCATGTCTCATTAAGAGCCACATCCACTGTTTTAGTGTGGTGAGATGTGTTCCACACTGGGCATGCATACTCAGCAGCGGAGTAGCACAGCGCAAGGGCAGATGTCTTCACTGTTGCCAGTTGAAAGGACAGTATCCTGTCTTGGCTTTGCTAATTTAGCTCACATTCTTGCCCCATATTTTAATACATCTTTTCTATATTAGATTTCACCCCCATATGTGTTGTTGTTGTTGTTGTTGTTGTTATTTTATTTATTTATACTCTGCTTTATCTCTCCAAAGGGGACCCAAAGCGGTTTGACATAAAAGCATGAGTATACAATTTAAAATATGCACATATATAAACATTAAAACTGAATTAAACACAAACCACTTAAAAATTCACAGTTAAAATCCATCAAAAACATGTTCTCACTGCCCTCATAACCTCAATGCTCTCGATGCAAAATTAAACTCCCCCAAAAGCTAAATATAGACTGAATCCAATATGGGGGTAGATCTGTGGACATTAATGGGACTCCTATCTAACCAAAGCCATGCTTGTAACTAATCTAAATTATATTGAATGCCTTGAGTAATATATTTTGCTACAGTATTGTCTGGAAGAAGTTGTTTATTTCAATAGGTTTTGCTGTCATCTGTGGTTTCAGGAATGTGGGATGTAAATGGATATGTGCCGTCGCGCCTGGGGGCTATAACTCTTAGTGAAAGAGGCATGGACGTGGCATCTTTCCCCAGGGGATTGCTTCTTGCCCTCCTATAGGAAACTGGAACTCCCAAAGACCAAAAACATAACAGATAACTCGAAATGGTATTTATTGTTCACAATGAGTTATCTTTCTCAGGCATAAGCTTGATGTTTCAACAGGGATAAAGGAAATATACTTTACAATCTCTGAAGTCCAAGGAGTTTGCAGCTGAGAAGCTTTTCCTGTTTCCTCTTTCCTCAATGTCTGTGAATATCGGAATAAACACAATCCCAGTCCAATGGCCTATGTTGAAGGGACAAGACCTTCCTCTGGTGCCAAAAGAACTGGTTTGAAGGCGCTTGGGTCTCCTCAATGTTGTCCAGGATGATCTGGACATAAAGCATGAGTCCCAAGGGTAAAAAACCTCAGAATTGGTGCTGAGAGGTAATTTAATCAGGGTCTTTTAGAGTCAAGTCTCTTACTCACGTCCATCTGATAGAAACTCTGATGGCAGAATGAAAAAAGGAAGCACTCCCCTCCTCCAGGAAGAGGTGGAGCCAAACAATTGAGCTTGAGAAAGCAATTCAACTGGTGCAAACAACACTGATTGACAGCTATAAATAACCAATCAATCCAACTATACATAAGCAGGGTAAAAAGGCAGGATTAAGCATGATACAACAGTTTAAATCTTGCAACTAACAGTTCTACACATAGGTGGCACCACTCACTCCGTCACAGGATAAAACAATAACAATAGATTTTTTGGGTAAGATTTACTAAGTATGGATCTATCCTAGAATCATCATAGAGATGGAAAGAGGCCACAAAAGCCATCCAGGAAAGTCCCCTAGGAATATTTTGAAAGATGTTTAATACTTGGAATTCTGGTCGCTTCTGGAATTTTGTGGTTTGTTTGTTTGTTTGTTAAAAATGCAATACAACTGTTTGGTTTGCTCCTGACACGATAAATAAATAAATACTTGGAATCTCTACTTAATTCTGCTTCTGTTTTCCCTGAACCAATGAAATACACAGATTGCACTAGTCTTAATGCAGTTTATTTTCAGAATGGATGTCAACTAAAGTGGTGTCAAACTGCATTAAGTCATGTGTAGATGCATCCTGAGCTTCCTTTTAGCAGGCACGTTCCAACTTCCTCAGTCATTTATCTCTTGTCCAGTTCCCACATCTTTCTCTGAATAATTGGGGTTTATGACAATACTAGCCGTCCCCTACCATGTGTTGCTGTAGCCCAGTCTGTGTATATGAGCTTTGTGTATGTATGTATTTGTGTTTTTGTGTATATATGTGTGTTTGCATATATGGGGTTTTGTAATGCATTTTTTATTTTATTTTTTGCTTTTTAAGTCCCTTCCGCTGTGTTTTTATGAGTGATGGTCATTTGTTGGCCTGATAGGACCCAGAATCACTGGGTTTTTGTAGGTTTTTTCTGGCTATATGACTATGGTCTAGAGGCATTCTCTTCTGATGTTTCGCCTGCATCTATGGCAAGCATCCTCAGAGATAGTGAGGTCTTTTTCCTAGTTCCAACTCTAAAATTACAACAGCAAAACAACAGAGAGGAAACAATCTGGGATATCTAATCACCTCTCAACAAAAGATTGCCCCAAGCACTGCCAGGCCATCAAATGCTAATCAAGGTGGCCAGTTGAAACATTCACACCTAGCTCCAACAGACCAGAGTCCTTTGTCCCACCCTGGTCATTCCACAGATATATAAACCCATTTTCCTAGTTCCAACAGACCTCACTACCTCTGAGGATGCTTGCCATAGATGTAGGCGAAACGTCAGGAGAGAATGCCTCTAGACCATGGCCATATAGCCCGAAAAAACCTACAACAACCCACCTCTGAGGATGTTTTCTACAGACGCAGGCAAAACATCAGGAGATAATGTTACTGGAACATAGCCATACAGCCTGAAAAATTCACAACCACACAAATCCTTGGTTTGCTCAGAGGTCATTCTCAACTGGTGTTTGTGCACAGACCTATACAGAGAATACAAAGCAATGAGAGAAACCAAGGAGCAGCGTCAAGGTCTCTCCGTTTCTGAAGACATCTCCCAGAAAAGCACAGAGGAACCTGCAGCAACAGACAAGGTAAGAAATGGCCACCTGGCCTTTGCAGATTCCATGCTCTTTGTGGCTTTTCCTAATCCAGCTTCTGCTCAAAAACCTCTAGAGAAGGAAACTCCACTGGTGACAACTTTTCCATTGCTGAACAGAGGTTCTTCATAATTTTTAGGCTCCATTATTTATGTAACAGAAATACAACCTTCCCACTTCCTCCTCAATGGGACATCCATTCAGATATTTATACGTGGCTGTCATGTCCACTATTAACTTTCCCTTCTCCAGCTCTTTAAGCCTCTCTTCAGAGGGATTCATAGTTTCCTCCGCATTTTCGGGGTTTTTTTTATGTAATTGTTGTTTTGGGCTTGGCCTCATGTAAGCCGCACCGAGTCCCCATTGGGGAGATGGTGCGGGGTACAAATAAAGTTTATTATTATTATTATTATTATTATTTCCAGACCTTTTACTTTTTTCCCAGGTTTCAAAGTCACACTTGTGCAAAGTCCCTTATATTTGTATGACTCACTAACAGCCTGTTTTCTATTCTTGTGAATTTGTTATTGTTATGTACTAGGCCTGTGTAACAACGGAAAAATTTGTTTCTAAAATCGATTCGTTTTTTGGGGTTTTTTGCGTTTCGTTATTTAAAATAATTACAAAATTTTCCTTAAAAAAAGTTTGATATTTACGAAATTTCGTAAATGGTAAAAAAATTACAAAACAATAACGAAACAATAACGAATCGATTCGTTAATGGCGGCCGCGATCGCGCAATACGCTAAAAAACTTCTGAAGCTTCCCTCTCCCTCTGTTGTTGACTGTTGGTGTGATATTATAATTTTTTTTCACTAATTAAACAAAAAACAACTATAAAACTTGCCCCAGACATGCGGAAATAATAACGGAACGACCTCAAACCGATAACGAAACGAATACATAACGAATCCGAAGCATTTACGAAACGAATTTAAAAATTCGTTTCGTTTTTAAGTTGCCCCAGAATGGTTCTTTATCGCTTCGTTAACGAAAAATTAACGAATTTTTAACGAATTACGAATTAATGAAACGAAACCGCCCAGCCCTATTATGTACCATCAGGTTGACACTACTGCCTTCTCAGGCCTTGCAAACCCAGGACAGCCATGGCTTCCTTGATGGAGTTCATGCATCTGTGATGCACTTTCCCCCTTCTTCTCATTACTTCCCATTATTCTCAGTATTACAGTCTCTGTCCAAAATGCAAATAGCTTTAGGTTAATCACTTTTTTAAGTCAGCCCTCCCTCCAGGTGTTTTGGACTTTAACTCCCACAATTTCTTTGGGGAAGTCTTTCCTTTCACCTCTATCATTATCTCAGTCCCGCCTTGTGGGAAGAAGGGGGAGAGCCTTTTCCTCAGTGGCTCCCCGGCTATCGAATACACTGCCTGGTGAGATTAGGTGAGCTCCCACCTTAGAAAGTTTTAAGAAGAATCTCAAAACCTGGCTCTTCCGCTGTGCTTTTGGAGATTAACTATATAATCTCACTTCACCATTTACCCTTAATTTTGTCTACAGTGCACCCTTTATATGAAGGTCCTTTTTTCTTGACTCCATTTCGGAAGAGTACCTCCCTCACAAATAAGTTGCTCCACTGCTATCTCACTTTTGTTTTTATCCCCAGTATTTTAATTTGTGCATACAGCCCGCTCATTGTTTTAGATCTTGAATGGTTTTATTCTATTGTATATTTGTTGTGATATTTTTATAGTGTATGTTTTACGTAAAGCCAATGGGATTTTGGCCTGCATCAATAGGAGCATAGTGTCTAGATCTAGGGAAGTAATGCTACCCCTCTATTCTGCCTTGGTTAGACCACACCTGGAATATTGTGTCCAATTCTGGGCACCACAATTCAAGAGAGATATTGACAAGCTGGAATGTGTCCAGAGGAGGGCGACTAAAATGATAAAGGGTCTGGAGAACAAGCCCTATGAGGAGCGGCTTAAGGAGCTGGGCATGTTTAGCCTGAAGAAGAGAAGGCTGAGAGGAGATATGATAGCCATGTATAAATATGTGAGAGGAAGTCACAGGGAGGAGGGAGCAAGCTTGTTTTCTGCTTTCCTGGAGACTAGGACGCAATGGAACAATGGCTTCAAACTACAAGAAAGGAGATTCCATCTGAACATTAGGAAGAACTTCCTGACTGTGAGAGCCGTTCAGCAGTGGAACTCTCTGCCCCGGAGTGTGGTGGAGGCTCCTTCTTTGGAAGCTTTTAAACAGAGGCGGGATGGCCATCTGTCAGGGGTGCTTTGAATGCAATATTCCTGCTTCTTGGCATGGGGTTGGACTGGATGGCCCATGAGGTCTCTTCCAACTCTTATGATTCTATGATTCTATGATTCTAATTGATTATGTTGTTGTTTATGTTCTGATCTTATTTTGTTGCTGTGTTGTTGGGCTTGGCCTCATGTAAGCTGTTCCGAGTCCCTTGGGGAGATGGTGGCGGGGTACAAATAAAGTATTATTATTATTATTATTATTATTATTATTATTATTTTAACAGCTGGCAGGCTGTTAAGAATTGTGGGAGTTGAAGTCCAAAAGACCTGGAGGGCCCAAGTTTTCCCATGCTTGCATTAAATAGATACTCTAGCCAGGACTGTCAATGGGGCCTGTTGTCTTTGCGTGTTCCTAGGTGACCGACTCCAGCTGCTGGGGAGCACACCTGAATCGAAGCTTGGTGGCTCCGAAAGCAAGGCCACGGAATCAGAACACGCTTCAAGGTTCGGCTCAGTACTTTGGCATGAAGCTGAAATGCAACCTGGGAACAGCTATTAAGGTAGCTATGTGTGTGAGAGATTGCATGCATTTGGCAGGGCTGTATTGCTTTGGGTTTTTTTGTACAGTTCACATTCATGTCATTAGATGAAAAATGGAAACCACATCTAACTGTAGCCTTTGAGCACAAGCTAGGAAAGAGAAAGCTTCCTTGTAAAAGAAAACGGCTGAAGGTTAATTAGTTCTAAACGCTGCCTCCTCTAGATATGCATCTGTGCTGTAGATTTAATGCAGTTTGACACCCCTTTAATTGTCGTGGCTCAAAGCTATGGGATCCTGGGATTTGTAGTTTGATGAAGCCCCAATACTCTTTGGAAGAGAAGTCTAAGGACCTTCTAAAGCGAAAACACCCACAATTCCATAGTATTGAGTGATAGCAGTTAAAATCTATGTCTTCAGGCCCATGTGTGCTAATATCCTCCGATTTCACTGGATTTAGAGCCACAATTCTCTTGCAAAGTGAGGAATGTGCCATTTAAAACTGCTATTTTTTTACCTTAAGTGGCTGAGGGGGGAAAGGAAGGAGGCTGAGGCTGTTAGGAATTGTGAGAATTGAAATTATTATTATTATTTGAAACACAACAAGATGAGTCCACAGCAGACACTCTGCTGGCTGTTGAATTGGATCACTCATCGGAAATTTGCCAAGTGTCTAGGACTGTGTGTTGTATCGGCGAATAATTTGTGCAGAGCCCAGTAAGGTGGACTTTTGCAGCTGGCAGAAGGTAATCTAGTCAGTGTCGATTGTGTTTAAGTGCAGGCCAAGGTATTTAGGCAATGCACCCAGTGTGCCAATCACCACTGGGACCACCTTGACTGGCTTGTGCCAGAGTCTTTGCAGTTCGATCTTTAAATCCTCATATTGTGTCAGCTTTTCCAGTTGTTTCTCTTCAATCCTGCTGTCACCTGGGATTGCAACATCAACGATCCATACTTTGTTTTGGTAAATTATTATTATTATTGTATTGTCGAAGGCTTTCATGGCCGGAATCACTGGGTTGATGTAGGTTTTTTCGGGCTATATGGTCATGTTCCAGAGGCATTTTCTCCTGATGTTTCACCTACATCTATGGCAAGCATCCTCAGAGGTAGTGAGGTTTATTATGTTTGATCTTTAAATCAGAGGTAGTGAGGTTTATTATGTTTATTATATATCCTCACTACCTCTGAGGATGCCTGCCATAGATGCAGGCGAAACGTCAGGAGAGAATGCCTTTAGACCATGGCCATATAGCCTGGAAAAACCTACAACAACCCATTATTACTATTATTATTATTATTATTATTATTATTATTATTATTATCATCATTATTATCTGCTTTTGTATACCGCTTTTTCACCCCTGGGGGGACTCAAAGAGGTTTACAACATAATAAATGGCAAATTCAATGCCTTACATATATATAAAAATATCATATATTTAAATCAATAACATATAACTGTAGAAAACCATTAAAACTATAAAAACATCAAGCATAGACATAAGCATGAAACATATTATTTCTGCAATTAACAATGTAGACCCCCTCTCTTCCCCACTCCCCAACTCTCTCTCCATAGCATTTCAGCCCTTTCTTTTTATACCCTCCCTGCTCCCCCCACATCCCAAAAGAGACACAAATAGTTTGTGGGTTTTTTCGGGCTATATGGCCATGTTCTAGAAGCATTTCTCCTGACGTTTCGCCTGCATCTATGGCAAGCTTCCTCAGAGGTGAGGTCTGAGGTGAGACACAAAGCTATTTAGGTACAGATTGAATACAAAATACCTGGAAGACCCAAACTTGCCCATGCCTGATCTAAACATAATTTCACTCTTCATCTTAGGAACGTCCTGTGAATCTAAGGAAATCCCTCACCCCAAGGAGGAGGGCCATCACATTCATGGAGAAGAATCCACCCCAGATGGCAAAGGCTGCGTCTCCCATCGCAGCAACGGACACTCTGCTAGAAAGTGATACAGAGCAACTCCTGGATCCTGATCCCATGGAAATGGCTGCCCTTATCCCTCCTGCCTTTGCAAGTTTGAGCCCTGCCCGGTTGCCTGTCGTTGATGCCAAACCGAGGCTGTTGCCCCTTGGTAAGTTTCAGCAGCTGAAAGAGACAGTGACCAAGAGACTGACCAGCCTGGATCCTGGTTGGCTGGATAGGTGCGGATTAAAGGCCGGAGTGGGACTAATGGGAGATGGCAACCAAGTCTCAGTGGATAGGACAGACTCAAGCCAGGGCTCTCTGAAAATCACTTATCTGGAAAATGGAGAGAAGAAAGGGGAGGCACGTGAGTCTGATTCTGCTGAGATAGACTGTGAAGGAGGTGTGACGGAGAGGACTAATATTACAGATGGTTGCAAGCAAAGTGGGCGAGGTAAAGAGATAGCACTTACATCTCCAAGGACAGAGGAGGCAAACTTAGCACTCGTTGAAACCAAAGCTGAGATTTCTGAACTGGAAGTTTGCACCAAGAATGCGCCTTTCCAAATGGAGGAATGTGTCGTAGAAGGAATGTCATCAAAGCAGATGGGAGTCGGGATCTGTGAAGCTGAGAATGGGGTGCCTGATCCCCCCAAGAAGAGGAAGTCCTATCGCAAGAAGGAGCTTCAGGAAGGTGAAGATGGCGCAGTCAGTCCCAAAGGAAGCAAATCACAAGTGAAGCGAAAGAGGACTAAACAACCTGCAGGGGAAAGCCGGGCCAAAAAGCAACGTAATGTTGGTCCAAAACCAGGAGTCAGCGATTATGATTTCGATGCTCAAGATGCTGCAGAGGTGCATGAACAAGAGGGGGAACCTGCCCCGTTTCCCTCGGAAAATCTCCTGGGGGAAGTCATAGAAGAGGATGATTCCAAGGCCAAGTGGAGATCCAGCATCCCACCACGCAAGTAGGTCCTTGGGAAGAAAGGCATTGTATACTCTATTTGTTTAATTTATACTATTTATTTATTTGTTTACTAGACGTCCCCTGCCACACATTGCTGTGGCCCACATGGGGGTTCTGTTTGAGAGGTTTGGCCCAATTCTATCGTTGGTGGGGTTCAGAATGCTCTGTGATTGTAGGTGAACTATAAATCCCAGCAACTACAACTCCCAAATGTCAAGATTGTATTTCCCCCAAACTCCACCACTGTTCACATTTGGGCATATTGAGTATTCGTGTAGAGTTTGGTCCAGATCCATCTTTGTTAGAGTCCATAGTGCTGTCTGGATGTAGGTGAACTATAATTCCAAAACCAAAGGGCACTGGGATTAACAGAACTCAAAAACCATTGAGCGAATTGCCGCCAATTTTGGCCACAAGACACCTACTAACTCAAGGAGTGACAATCACTCAAAAATTGATTTTGTCATTTAGGAGTTGTAGTTGTTGGGATTTATAGTTCACATACAATCAAAAAGCATTCTGATCTCCACCCATGAAAGAATAGAACCAAACGTGGCACACAGGGCTCCCATGACAAACAGAAAAGACTGGAAGGATTTGGTGGGCATAGACCTTGATTTTTGGAGTTGTAGTTCACCTACATCCAGGGAGCACTGTGGACTCAATCAAAGATCTGGACCAAACTTGGCACGAATATTCCATATGCCCAGATATGAACACAGATGGACTTTGGGGGAAATAGACCTTGATATTTGGGAGTTGTAATTACTGGGATTTATAGCTCACCTACAATCAAAGAGCATTCTGAACCCCATGAACGACAGGATTGGGCCAAACTTCCCACACTGAGCCCCCATAACCAACAGAAAACATTTAAGGCGTCCAACTCCCTTCACCAGGGCAAGAAAACGTAATCAAAGCCCTCCTGACAAAGAGTCATCCAGCTATAGGTATAGATAGATAGATATGATTCACACACAGAGAGAGATATAGTATCATAGATTTGAAAGGGACCCTTAAAGAAGGACAATGATATGTTGCATGTTCCAGAGGAGGCCAACCAGACACTCTCCACATCAACACTGACAAAGAAACAACAAGAAATACTATTTACCCACAAGCATAAAAAATTACATATATTACAAACCCAGACTTTATTTATTATTATTTTATTTAATTAAAATATTTCTATCCCGCCCTTCTCCCCACGAAGGGGACTCAGCGCGGCCTCACATGAGCATCAGAGGATGCGAACAGCATAAATACCATAAAATTACAATTCACAATAAAATCATTTTAAAACATTGTACAAGATCATCGGTAAAATTTAACAATAAAGGAATAGATCAACGTGCCAGTAAAAACCAAGCCGAGCCGGGAGAATCCATGTCACAAAATCCAAATTTCCTTTCCTATTGCCGCTGGCCTCTAATCGAACGCCTGGTCCCAAAGCCAGGAGGGAGGTGGCCAACCTGATGTCCTTAGGGAGACAGTTCCACAGATGGGGGGGCCACTGCCGAGAAGGCCCTGTCTCTCGTCCCCACCAACCGCATTTGCGAGAGTGGTGGGATTGAGAGCAGGGCCTATCCTGATGGTTCACAGCAGGAGATACGTTTGGACAGGTAATCATTACTTTATTTTCCAGGTGACCAGACTGGGCCACAGCAATGTGTGGCAGGGGATGGCTAGTCTAAATAAATAAACATGTAATATTCTAGGTTCTTGTGGGTTTTTTCGGGCTATAGGTCCATGTTCTAGAGGCATTTCTCCTGACGTTTCGCCTGCATCTATGGCAAGCATCCTCAGAGGTAGTGAGGTCTGTTGGAATTAGGACAATGGGTTTATATATCTGCGGAATGGCTGGGGTGGGGCAAAGGACTCTTGTCTGCTGGAGATAGGTGTGAATGTTTCAACTGATCACCTTGATTAGCATTTGATGGCCTGACAGTTTTTTGGTGTATTGGGTATTTTTGATGCCTTTGGGTCCTTGGGAAACATTCACACCTAGCTCCAGCAGACAAGAGTCCTTTGTCTCACCCTGGTCATTCCACAGATATACAAACCCTTTTCCTAGTTCCAACAGAGGATGCTTGCCATAGATGCAGGCGAAACGTCAGGAGAAATGCCTCTCGAACATGGCCCTATAGCCAGAAAAAACCCACAAGAACCTAGTGATTCCAGCCATGAAAGCCTTCGACAATACAATGTAATATTCGTTTGTGGGATTAACATAACTCAAAAACCACTAGACGAATTGACACCAAATTTGGACACAATACAACTATCAGACCAACAAGTAACCATCACTCATAAAAACATAGAAAAACAGAAGAGACTTTAAAAGCCCCCCCCCTCAAATTATATTACAATGCATGTGCAAAACCACATATATACACAAACACATATATACTATTGCAGCCTCCCAACACACAGTTTACAAAGCGCTGGGGGTAGGTGCAATGGATTACAATATTGTCATTTTCACATAGGGTGGTTCTCTGTTTCTAGGTCTGCGCCAAAGCAGGGCGGCAACTTCGTCTGTCTGAACCTCAAGAAAAGGTCCCACGTCAAAGGGTTTGCGCTGAGAGGGAAACACCTGCGGAAGCAAGTAAGTGGCCCGAAAGTTCACAATGTTCATGGGAGAGAGAAAACAACAAGAGCAACAACACAATAACATTTCTGGGCCTTTCTGCAGGGCCATCACTTAGGAAACATTTTATGATACCAATAAAGCAGGCATGGGCCAGCTTGGGCCCTCCAGGTGTTTTGGACTACAACTCCCACAATTCCTAACAGCCTATCGACTGTTAGGAATTGTGGGAGTTGTAGTCCAAAACACCTGGAGGGCCCAAGCTGGCCCATGCCTGTTTTAGAGCATCTCAGGTAGCAAGTACCACCTGTATATCTCCTTTTAACAATATTATTTCAAACAATTTCTCAAAGTAAACATGAAACTCTTTGTCCAGACCTTCTCCTGTTGTTCCAATTGGATCTTGAGCACATTGCACAGTGCTTCACTTCTTCTTCTTCTACTTCATATTTATTTACATTTTGGCTATCAAATGATCATTACCTGAGCTCAATACGTTTTCAAACTCTTCTTTAACTGTTTCAAATTGCTGCAATCCAGAACAGGAATAGCCCTCTGACTTTAAAACACCACACATTGAGTAGGAAAACAATGATTTTATTTGAAGATAGGTAAAAACAGCAGAGTAGAAAAACACTTTAAGGGAATAGGTAAATCCAATTAGGTTAGAAGATAAGCAGGAACAAATTAGTCCAAGGTATGGTTCAGCAAGATTCGAAACAAAATCCAAACTTCTCAAATAAAATACAAAGAAACAGGGAAATGTTGATCCAAGGCATGAATAGGTAATCACAAGAGACAAAGAGTCAAGCCGTTCAGCAAGAAATCCTTAAACATTAATCTTCCAGGCAAGGCTTTCATGGGACAAGACAAGAACTTAGCAGGGATCTGAAACATATGGTAATATTTTCCATGCCTAGAACTTTTAAACCTTTCCAAGCACACAGAAACTGGTTTCGCTTTCCTTTAATGGCCCTTATCTGTTTGTGTTGAAGCCTGGCAGAACGCCGAAGGCCTTGCTCGGCCTGTCTGTTTTGACTAATTTCCGCCTGCCTATCTCTGTGCTCATTAGTCTCCACAAGTGCCAGGTTGTTTTAAAGCCCCAAATCCTGGGAACTGTCTGCAAGTACCAGCTGCGCCTGTACCTTGGGAAGTCTGATCTGGCCACGGTGGTCCACGCTCAGGTTACATCCCAAATAGACTACTGCAACACGCTCTACGTGGGGCTGCCTTTGAAGACGGTTCGGAAACTTCAGTTAGTTCAATGGGCAGCAGCCAGATTATTAACTGGGGCGGCATACAGGGAGCATAGCACCACCACCCCTTGTTATGCCAGCTCCACTCGCTGCCGGTCCATCTCCGAGCCCAATTCAAAGTGCTGGTTTTGACCTATAAAGCTATATACAGTTCGGACCCAGCTTACTTGTCCGAACGCATCTGCCCCTACATCCCACCTCGCAATTTAAGATGATCCGGGGAGGCCCTGCTCTCGCTCCCGTCAACAGTGCCAATGCGGTTGGCGGGGACTAGGAGCAGGGCCTTCTCAGCTGTGGCCCCCCACCTATGGAACACACTCCCAAAGGAGGTAAGATCTGTTCCCTCACTCCTGACCTTTAGAAAAAAAAATAAAATCATGGTTCTGGGACCAGGCCTTCGGACAATAGATGTATGCAGCTTTTAGTGAGACAAGGACTGGAACGGTGACTTGACTGATGAGATTGTTTTATGGCTTTAATAACTGTATTGATTTATGGTGAGGTACTGTTTTTAATACGATTTATGTTTAAAGTGTGGTTTTACTATTGTAGTTGTAAGGCATTGAATTTTTGCCATTATCTATGTGTAAATCGCTTTGATTTACACATTTGATTTACACATAGAAGGATTACAGTCCTTCTAATCAAGGTGAAAGAAGAAAGCGCAAAAGCCGGGTTGCAGCTAAACATCAAAAAAACCAAGATTATGGCAACAAGAATGATTGACAACTGGGAAATAGAGGGAGAAACCGTGGAGGCCGTGACAGACTTTGTATTTCTAGGTGCAAAGATTACTGCAGATGCAGACTGTGGCCAGGAAATCAGAAGGCGATATGTTGTACACCGCCGCGAGTCGCCCTAGGGCTGAGAGCGGTGGTCAATAAATGCAGCAAATAAATAATAAATAAATAAGGCGATTACTTCTTGGGAGGAGAGCAATGTCCAGTCTCAATAAAATAGTAAAGAGTAGAGACATCAGACTGGCAACAAAGATCCGCCTAGTCAAAGCCATGGTATTCCCTGTAGTAACCTACGGATGTGAGAGCTGGACCTTAGGGAAGGCTGAGCGAAGGAAGAGAGATGCTTTTGAGCTGTCATGTTGGAGGAAAGTGCTGAGAGTGCCTTGGACTGCGAGAAGATCCAACCAGTCCATCCTCCAGGAAATAAAGCCCGACTGCTCACTGGAGGGAAGGATATTAGAGGCAAAGATGAAGTACTTTGGACACATCATGAGAAGACAGGAAAGCTTGGAGAAGACAATGATGCTGGGGAAAATGGAAGGAAAAAGGAAGAGGGGTCGACCAAGGGCAAGATGGATGGATGGCATCCTTGAAGTGACTGGACTGACCTTGAAGGAGCTGGGGGTGGTGACGGCCGACAGGGAGCTCTGGCGTGGGCTGGTCCATGAGGTCACGAAGAGTCGGAGACGACTGAACGAATGAACAACAACAAATTGCTTTGAATCCCCCTCAGGGTGGTAAAAGCGGTATATAAATACTGTAAATGAATAAAATAAATAAGCAATTCAGGGAGTAAACAATCATCCCTATACCCTGTAGGAACATTCTCATGGGAAACTACACTTAGAACAGGTGCCTCTCTGTCATTGTCTGCATCAATATCACTGACCAAACCGTTGCCATCTTGAACCTCATTTACACCATTCCCCACATCCAAAGCAGCCCGATCCTGAAACACAATCATAGGCTGAACTCCAACACAAATCTCATTAGGTTCTTATCTGACTCAGTAATTTATCCATGAGCAAACAGTTGGATAAAGAGAACCAAAGAAGTTACTCCATGATCGACTCCCAATGGAAGCTGAACATAGAATCACATTGGAGGATCTGGTGGTTCCTAGAACAGAACATAAAGAATCCAATCTGCAAATGTAGAACAACATGTTGAGAAAGTCACAAAATGGCCGCCCAACGATAAACACTAAGGAGAACCCAAAATGGCCATTTAAGGATAAGCTGTAAGAAGTCTACAATATGGTCACCCAATGAGGAGTGTTAAGGAGGGCACAAAATGGCCACACAGTAATGAGAGCTAATGAAAACCCAATGTGGCTGCCTAAGAACAAGCACTAAAGAGTCTACAAAAAGGACACCCAAACACAGGTGCTAAGGAAAAACCAATATAACTGCCTGATAAGGAAACAAAATAGCTGCCTACAGAAAAGTGCAAAGGAGAATTTAACATGACCGCCTAAAAATGAGGAAGCAAAATGGCCGCCTACAGATAACTGCAAAGAATAATGTAACATGACCGCCTAAGGATGAGGAAAAAAAATGACCGGCTACACATAAGTGCAAAGGAAAATTTGACATGACCACCTGAGGATAACGAAACAAAATGGCCTCCTACAGATAAGTGCTAAGGAAAATTTAACATGACTGCCTAAGGATGAGGAAACAAAATGGCCGCCTACAGTTAAGTGCAAAGAAAAAGTAAACATGACCTCCTAAGGATGAGGGAACAAAATGGGCGCCTATAGTTAAGTGAAAAGGATAATTTAACGTGACTGCCTAAGGATGGAGAAACAAAATGGCCGCCTACAGTTAAGTGCAAATGAAAATTTAACATGACCTCCTAAGGATAAGGAAACAAAATGGCCACCTACAGTTTAGTGCCAAGGATAATTTAACATGACCGCCTAAAGATGAGAAAACAAAATGGCCGCCTATATTTAAGAGAAAAGGATAATTTAACATGACTGGCTAAAGATGAGGTAACAAAATGGCCGCCTCCAATTAAGTGAAAAGGATAATTTAACATGACTGCCTAAGGATGAGAAAACAAAATGGCCGCCTATAGTTAAGAGAAAAGGATAATTTAACATGACTGCCTAAGGATGAGGAAACAAAATGGCCGCCTATAGTTAAGAGAAAAGGATAATTTAACATGACTGCCTAAGGATGAGGAAACAAAATGGCCGCCTATAGGTAAGAGAAAAGGATAATTTAACATGACTGCTTAAGGATGAAGAAACAAAATGGCCGCCTTTTTCTAAGAGAAAAGCAGAATTTAACATGACTGCCTAAAGATGAGGAAACAAAATGGCCGGCTATAGTTAAGAGAAAAGGATAATTTAACATGACTGCCTAAAGATGAGGAAACAAAATGGCCGCCTTTTTCTAAGAGAAAAGCAGAATTTAACATGACTGCCTAAGGATGTGGAAACAAAATGGCCGCCTATAGTCAAGAGAAAAGGGTCATTTAACATGACTGCCTAAAGATGAGGAAACAAAATGGCCGCCTCTAGTTAAGAGAAAAGGATAATTTAACATGACTGCCTAAAGATGAGGAAACAAAATGGCCGCCTCTAGTTTAGAAAAGGATAATTTAACATGACTGCCTAAAGATGAGGAAACAAAATGGCCGCCTTTTTCTAAGAGAAAAGCAGAATTTAACATGACTGCCTAAGGATGTGGAAAAAAAATGGCCGCCTATAGTCAAGAGAAAAGGGTCATTTAACATGACTGCCTAAGGATGAGAAAACAAAATGGCCGCCTCTAGGTAAGAGAAAAGGGTCATTTAACATGACTGCCTAAGTATGAGAAAACAAAATGGCCGCCTCCAGTTAAGAGAAAAGGATAATTTAACATGACTGCCTAAGGAAGAGGAAACAAAATGGCCGGCTATAGTTAAGAGAAAAGGATAATTTAACATGACTGGCTAAAGATGAGGAAACAAAATGGCCGCCTCTAATTAAGAGAAAAGGATAATTTAACATGACTGCCTAAAGATGAGGAAACAAAATGGCCGCCTCTAGTTAAGAGAAAAGGGTAATTTAACATGACTGGCTAAAGATGAGGAAACAAAATGGCCGCCTTTAGGTAAAAGAAAAGGATTATTTAACATGACTTCCTAAAGATGAGGAAACAAAATGGCCGCCTCTAGTTAAGAGAAAAGGATAATTTAACATGACTGCCTAAAGATGAGAAAACAAAATGGCCGCCTTTTTCTAAGAGAAAAGCAGAATTTAACATGACTGCCTAAGGATGTGGAAACAAAATGGCCGCCTATCGTCAAGAGAAAAGGATAATTTTACATGACTGCCTAAAGATGAGGAAACAAAATGGCCGCCTTTTTCTAAGAGAAAAGCAGAATTTAACATGACTGCCTAAGGATGTGGAAAAAAATGGCCGCCTATAGTCAAGAGAAAAGGGTCATTTAACATGACTGCCTAAGGATGAGAAAACAAAATGGCCGCCTATAGTTAAGAGAAAAGGATCATTTCACATGACTGCCTAAAGATGAGGAAACAAAATGGCCGCCTCTAGTTAAGAGAAAAGGATTATTTAACATGACTGCCTAAGTATGAGAAAACAAAATGGCCGCCTCCAGTTAAGAGAAAAGGATAATTTAACATGACTGCCTAAGGAAGAGGAAACAAAATGGCCGCCTATAGTTAAGAGAAAAGGATAATTTAACATGACTGCCTAAAGATGAGGAAACAAAATGGCCGCCTATAGTTAAAAGAAAAGGATAATTTAACTTGACTGCCTAAAGATGAGGAAACAAAATGGCCGCCTCTAGTTAAGAGAAAAGGATAATTTAACATGACTGCCTAAGGATGAGGAAACAAAATGGCCGTCTATAGTTAAGAGATAAGGGTCATTTAACATGACTGCCTAAAGATTAGGAAACAAAATGGCCGCCTATAGCTAAGAGAAAAGCATAATTTAACATGACTGCCTAGAGATGAGGAAACAAAATGACCGCCTATAGTTAAGAGAAAAGGATAATTTAACGTGACTGCCTAGAGATGAGGAAACAAAATGGACACCTCTAGTTAAGAGAAAAGCATAATTTCACATGACTGCCTAAAGATGAGGAAACAAAATGGCCGCCTATAGTTAAGAGAAAAGGATAATTTAACATGACTGCCTAAGGATGAGGAAACAAAATGGCCGCCTATAGTTAAGAGTAAAGGATAATTTAACATGACTGCTTAAGGATGAAGAAACAAAATGGCCACCTACAGATCAGAGATAAGGAAAATTTTACATGACTGCCTAAGGATGAGGAAACAAAATGGCCGCCTATAGCTAAGAGAAAAGGGTAATTTAACATGACTGCCTAAAGATGAGGAAACAAAATGGCCGCCTCTAGTTAAGAGAAAAGGATAATTTAACATGACTGCCTAAAGATGAGGAAACAAAATGGCTGCCTTTTTCTAAGAGAAAAGCAGAATTTAACATGACTGCCTAAGGATGAGGAAACAAAATGGCCGCCTATAGTTAAGAGAAAAGCATAATTTCACATGACTGCCTAAAGATGAAGAAACAAAATGGCCGCCTATAGTTAAGAGAAAAGCATAATTTCACATGACTGCCTAAAGATGATGAAACAAAATGGCCGCCTTTAGGTAAGAGAAAAGGATTATTTAACATGACTTCCTAAAGATGAGGAAACAAAATGGCCGCCTCTAGTTAAGAGAAAAGGATAATTTAACATGACTGCCTAAAGATGAGGAAACAAAATGGCCGCCTTTTTCTAAGAGAAAAGCAGAATTTAACATGACTGCCTAAGGATGTGGAAACAAAATGGCCGCCTATAGTCAAGAGAAAATGATAATTTTACATGACTGCCTAAAGATGAGGAAACAAAATGGCCGCCTTTTTCTAAGAGAAAAGCAGAATTTAACATGACTGCCTAAGGATGTGGAAACAAAGTGGCCGCCTATAGTTAAGAGAAAAGGATAATTTTACATGACTGCCTAAAGATGAGGAAATAAAATGGCCGCCTCTAGTTAAGAGAAAACCATAATTTCACATGACTGCCTAAAGATGAGGAAACAAAATGGCTGCCTCTATTTAATAGAAAAGGATAATTTAACATGACTGCCTAAGAATGAGGAAACAAAATGGCCGCCTATATTTAAGAGTAAAGGATAATTTAACATGACTGCTTAAGGATGAAGAAACAAAATGGCCAGCTACAGATCAGAGATAAGGAAAATTTTACATGACTGCCTAAGGATGAGGAAACAAAATGGCCGCCTATAGCTAAGAGAAAAGGATAATTTAACATGACTGCCTAAAGATGAGGAAACAAAATGGCCGCCTCTAGTTAAGAGAAAAGGATAATTTAACATGACTGCCTAAAGATGAGGAAACAAAATGGCTGCCTTTTTCTAAGAGAAAAGGAGAATTTAACATGACTGCCTAAGGATGAGGAAACAAAATGGCCGCCTCTAGTAAGAGAAAAGGATAATTTAACATGACTGCCTAAAGATGAGGAAACAAAATGGCCGCCTCTAGTCAAAAGAAAAGGATAATTTAACATGACTGCCTAAGGATGAGGAAACAAAATTGCCGCCTCTAGTTAAGAGAAACGGATAATTTAACATGACTGCCTAAAGATGAGGAAACAAAATGGCCGCCTCTAGTTAAGAGAAAAGGATAATTTAACATGACTGCCTAAGGATGAGTAAACAAAATGGCCGCCTATAGTTAAGAGATAAGGGTCATTTAACATGACTGCCTAAAGATTAGGAAACAAAATGGCCACCTACAGACCAGAGAAAAGGAAAATTTAACATGACTGCCTAAGGATGAGGAAACAAAATGGCCGCCTCTAGTTAAGAGAAAAGTGTAATTTAACATGACTGCCTAAAGATGAGGAAAAAAATGGCCGCCTTTTTCTAAGAGAAAAGCAGAATTTAACATGACTGCCTAAGGATGTGGAAACAAAATGGTCGCCTATAGTCAAGAGAAAAGGGTCATTTAACATGACTGCCTAAAGATGAGGAAACAAAATGGCCGCCTCTAGTCAAAAGAAAAGGATAATTTAACATGACTGCCTAAGGATGAGGAAACAAAATGGCCACCTATAGTTAAAAGAAAAGGATAATTTAACTTGACTGCCTAAAGATGAGGAAACAAAATGGCCGCCTATAGTTAAGAGAAAAGGATAATTTAACATGACTGCCTAAAGATCAGGAAACAAAATGGCCGCCTTTAGGTAAGAGAAAAGGATAATTTAACATGACTGGCTAAAGATGAGGAAACAAAATGGCCGCCTCCAATTAAGAGAAAAGGATAATTTAACATGACTGCCTAAAGACAAGGAAACAAAATGGCCGCCTCTAATTAAGAGAAAAGGGTCATTTAACATGACTGGCTAAAGATGAGGAAACAAAATGGCCGCCTTTAGGTAAGAGAAAATGATTATTTAACATGACTTCCTAAAGATGAGGAAACAAAATGGCCGCCTCTAGTCAAAAGAAAAGGATAATTTAACATGACTGCCTAAGGATGGGAAACAAAATGGCCGCCTATAGTTAAGAGAAAAGCATAATTTCACATGACTGCCTAAAGATGAGGAAACAAAATGGCTGCCTATAGTTAAGAGAAAAGGATAATTTAACATGACTGCCTAAGGAGGAGGAAACAAAATGGCCGCCTATAGTTAAGAGAAAAGCATAATTTCACATGACTGCCTAAAGATGAGGAAACAAAATGGCTGCCTATAGTTAAGAGAAAAGGATAATTTAACATGACTGCCTAAGGATGAGGAAACAAAATGGCCACCTATAGTCAAAAGAAAAGGATAATTTAACTTGACTGTCTAAAGATGAAACAAAATGGCCGCCTATATTTAAGAGAAAAGGATAATTTAACATGACTGGCTAAAGATGATTGCGCCAACTCCACTGGCTACCGATCTGCTACTGGGCTCAATTCAAAGTGCTGGCGTTGGCCTTTAAAGCCCTAAACGGTTCCGGCCCAAGCTACCTATCCGACCGCATCTCTGCCTATGAACCCACCAGGACCCTGAGATCTTCCGGGGAGGCCCTGCTCTCTATCCCACCAGCTTCAGAAGTGCGGCTGGCGGGAACGAGAGACAGGGCCTTCTCTGTGGTGGCCCCCCGGCTTTGGAACACCCTCCCTATAGAGGTAACGATCAGCCTCTTCGCTGATGGTGTTTAGGAAGAGACTCAAAACTTGGCTGTTCAAACAAGCATTCGGCTAATCTGTGGCAATTCGAATATTGATGACTAAGGACAGGAAACATGGACAACGAATTCTGGATTGTGATTTCAACTCGAGACTATATGGGATTATTATTGGTGGCCCAATAATTTGTTATTGAATTTGTTATTATATGTGTATATGTTTTTAAATTGTAGATTGTTTTAACTGCTGTAAACCGCAATGAGTCACCGTTCTAGGCTGAGATATTAGCGGTATACAAGTGTATCAAATAAATAAATAAATAAAAGATCAGGAAACAAAATGGCCGCCTTTAGGTAAGAGAAAAGGATAATTTAACATGACTGGCTAAAGATGAGGTAACAAAATGGCCGCCTCCAATTAAGAGAAAAGGATAATTTAACATGACTGCCTAAGGATGAGTAAACAAAATGGCCGCCTATAGTTAAGAGATAAGGGTCATTTAACATGACTGCCTAAGGATGAGGAAACAAAATGGCCGCCTATAGTTAAGAGAAAAGGGTAATTTAACATGACTGCCTAAAGATGAGGAAACAAAATGGCCGCCTTTTTCTAAGAGAAAAGCAGAATTTAACATGACTGCCTAAGGATGTGGAAACAAAATGGCCGCCTATAGTCAAGAGAAAAGGGTCATTTAACATGACTGCCTAAAGATGAGGAAACAAAATGGCCGCCTCTAGTTAAGAGAAAAGGATAATTTAACATGACTGCCTAAGGATGAGGAAACAAAATGGCCGCCTATAGTTAAGAGAAAAGCATAATTTCACATGACTGCCTAAAGATGAGGAAACAAAATGGCTGCCTATAGTTAAGAGAAAAGGATAATTTAACATGACTGCCTAAGGATGAGGAAACAAAATGGCCACCTATAGTCAAAAGAAAAGGATAATTTAACTTGACTGCCTAAAGATGAAACAAAATGGCCGCCTATATTTAAGAGAAAAGGATAATTTAACATGACTGCCTAAAGATCAGGAAACAAAATGGCCGCCTTTAGGTAAGAGAAAAGGATAATTTAACATGACTGGCTAAAGATGAGGTAACAAAATGGCCGCCTCCAATTAAGTGAAAAGGATAATTTAACATGACTGCCTAAGGATGAGAAAACAAAATGGCCGCCTATAGTTAAGAGATAAGGGTCATTTCACATGACTGCCTAAAGATTAGGAAGCAAAATGGCCACCTACAGACCAGAGAAAAGGAAAATTTAACATGACTGCCTAAGGATGAGGAAACAAAATGGCCGCCTCTAGTTAAGAGAAAAGGGTAATTTAACATGACTGCCTAAAGATCAGGAAACAAAATGGCCGCCTCTAGTTAAGAGAAAAGGGTAATTTAACATGACTGCCTAAAGATTAGGAAACAAAATGGCCACCTACAGACCAGAGAAAAGGAAAATTTAACATGACTGCCTAAGGATGAGGAAACAAAATGGCCGCCTCTAGTTAAGAGAAAAGGGTAATTTAACATGACTGCCTAAAGATCAGGAAACAAAATGGCCACCTATAGTCAAAAGAAAAGGATAATTTAACTTGACTGCCTAAAGATGAAACAAAATGGCCGCCTATATTTAAGAGAAAAGGATAATTTAACATGACTGCCTAAAGATGAGGAAACAAAATGGCCGCCTTTTTCTAAGAGAAAAGCAGAATTTAACATGACTGCCTAAGGATGTGGAAACAAAATGGCCGCCTATAGTCAAGAGAAAAGGGTCATTTAACATGACTGCCTAAGGATGAGGAAACAAAATGGCCGCCTCTAGTCAAAAGAAAAGGATAATTTAACATGACTGCCTAAGGATGAAACAAAATGGCCGCCTATATTTAAGAGAAAAGGATAATTTAACATGACTGCCTAAAGATCAGGAAACAAAATGGCCGCCTTTTTCTAAGAGAAAAGCAGAATTTAACATGACTGCCTAAGGATGAGGAAACAAAGTGGCCGCCTATAGTTAAGAGAAAAGGATAATTTTACATGACTGCCTAAGGATGAGGAAACAAAATGGCCGCCTATAGTTAAGAGAAAAGGGTCATTTAACATGACTGCCTAAAGATTAGGAAACAAAATGGCCACCTACAGACCAGAGAAAAGGAAAATTTAACATGACTGCCTAAGGATGAGGAAACAAAATGGCCGCCTCTAGTTAAGAGAAAAGGGTAATTTAACATGACTGCCTAAAGATCAGGAAACAAAATGGCCGCCTCTAGTTAAGAGAAAAGGGTAATTTAACATGACTGCCTAAGGATGAGGAAACAAAATGGCCGCCTATAGTTAAGAGAAAAGGATAATTTAACATGACTGCCTAAGGATGAGGAAACAAAATGGCCGCCTCTAGTTAAGAGAAAAGGATAATTTAACATGACTGCCTAAAGATGAGGAAACAAAATGGCCGCCTTTTTCTAAGAGAAAAGCAGAATTTAACATGACTGCCTAAGGATGTGGAAACAAAATGGCCGCCTATAGTCAAGAGAAAAGGATAATTTAACATGACTGCCTAAGGATGAGGAAACAAAATGGCCGCCTATAGTTAAGAGAAAAGCATAATTTCACATGACTGCCTAAAGATGAGGAAACAAAATGGCTGCCTATAGTTAAGAGAAAAGGATAATTTAACATGACTGCCTAAGGATGAGGAAACAAAATGGCCGCCTATAGTTAAGAGAAAAGGATAATTTAACATGACTGCCTAAAGATGAGGAAACAAAATGACCGCCTATAGTTAAGAGAAAAGCATAATTTCACATGACTGCCTAAAGATGAGGAAACAAAATGGCCGCCTTTAGGTAAGAGAAAAGGATAATTTAACATGACTGCCTAAAGATGAGGAAACAAAATGGCCGCCTCCAATTAAGAGAAAAGGATAATTTAACATGACTGCCTAAAGATGAGGAAACAAAATGGCCGCCTCTAGTTAAGAGAAAAGGGTCATTTAACATGACTGCCTAAAGATGAGGAAACAAAATGGCCGCCTTAGTTAAGAGAAAAGGATAATTTAACATGACTGCCTAAGGAAGAGGAAACAAAATGGCCGCCTATAGTTAAGAGAAAAGGATAATTTAACATGACTGCCTAAAGATGAGGAAACAAAATGTCCGCCTATAGTTAAGAGAAAAGCATAATTTCACATGACTGCCTAAAGATGAGGAAACAAAATGGCCACCTCTAGTTAAGAGAAAAGGATAATTTAACATGACTGCCTAAAGATGAGGAAACAAAATGGCTGCCTTTAGCTAAGAGAAAAGCAGAATTTAACATGACTGCCTAAGGATGAGGAAACAAAATGGCCGCCTATACTTAAGAGAAAAGGATAATTTAACATGACTGCCTAAAGATCAGGAAACAAAATGGCCGCCTTTAGGTAAGAGAAAAGGATAATTTAACATGACTGCCTAAAGATGAGGAAACAAAATGGCTGCCTTTAGCTAAGAGAAAAGGATAATTTAACATGACTGCCTAAATATGATGAAACAAAATGGCCGCCTATAGTTAAGAGAAAAGCCTAATTTAACATGACTGCCTAAAAATGAGGAAACAAAATGGCCACCAACAGATAAGTGCAAAGGATAATTTAACATGACCGCCTAAGGATGAAGAAACAAAATGGCTGCCTGCTGATAAGTGCTAAGGAAAATTTAACATGATTGCCCAAGGATGAGGAAACAAAATTTCTGCCTACAGATAAGTGAAAAGGAAAATTTAACATGACAACCTAAGCCTGAGGAAACAAAATGGCCGTCTACGGATAAGTGAAAAGGAAAATTTAACATAACCGCCTAAGGCTGAGGAAAGAAAATGGCCGCCTACGTATAAGTGAAAAGGAAAATTTAACATGACCGCCTAAGGATGAGGAAACAAAATTGGTGCCTACGGATAAGTGCAAAGGATAGTTTAACCTGAGTGCTTAAGGCTGAGGAAACAAAATGGCCGCCTACGGATAAGTGAAAAGGAAAATTTAACATGACCGCCTAAGGCTGAGGAAACAAAATGGCCGCCTACGGATAAGCCCAAACGAAAATTTAACATGACCGCCTAAAGATGAGGAAACAAAATGGTCGCCTACAGATAAGTGAAAAGGAAAATTTAACATGACCGCCTAAGGCTGAGGAAACAAAATGGCCGCCTACAGATAACTCCTCAAGGAGAGGAGTTGAGAAGGTCGGGAGTGTGAGGTTGCGGCGAGCGGATCGTGTCTCGGGAAGCGGAGGACACTCCATACTAACTATCTTCACGTCCATTTTAAATTTTCAAGAAGAAAAGAATAAAAGGAAAGCCATGGCTTAGAAAAGGAGCACGTAAGTTCTCAGAAAAAAGGGGTTATTCTTCCTACCCTATTTACTTTTTCCTCAGATAAAAAGTCCCCCCCCCCCAGCATAGGGAAGGGTGGAATGAGAAGAAAAAGATAAGAAAGGTATAACATAGAAAATAATTAAGTATAACTATAAAAGAATCCATTTTGAAGTCGACGTTCTTGGAAAGGAGAGAAGGTGAGAATGAAGCGAATACATTTGATGGGGAGTGGAAAGATATGTGAATTACTGGAGGAACTGGACTAACTTTGAACTATTACTGATTAAGCAAACAATTCATGAAGAAAGTAGCTGAAAACTATAAATTATAAACTATAAGACCATAAATAGTGAAAAGAAATATTAGAAATAAGAGGCAACAGGAGAGACGCAATAGGAGAAGAGACGGAGATCGGCTGACCTTGAAGATTCATTGTTGTGTCTACGAACTCCTTTCCCCCATAAACAATTGACGCACATGGAGTAGAGACACCGGAAGGAAGTGAAGTGAAACAGACGGAATGAAATAGAGAGACACTCACCTTAGAGAACAAGTAAGAGGCAGAGCAGCCGGAAGGTGGAAAGTGGAAGTGGCAAAGGGGGAACAATTTTAAAAGCGAAGTGAACTGTAACCAACAGAAACATAGAGTAAGAATGAGAAAGAAAGGCCAAAATCTTAATAGTAAATGAAATCTAAAGGAAACCAGACGGGACGACGAGAGGGCATATGATAAAGAGACCGAAGGATAAAGAAACAACTAAGGCAAGGACTAGAAGCAGACGTAACAAGGACGAGAAGCAGACGAGATGAGGAAGAAAAACAGACGAGACTGGTGATAGAGAAGACAGAGAGGAGAAGGAGGGGTGATCTTGACAGGCCAAAGGATAACAAGGATTAAAGGAGGGGTAGATCTAAGGTACTATTAGAGATAATTGGAGGTAACATCGTAATAGAAGAACAAGGGCAAGGAGGAGAAAACTGAGGAAAGAGAAAGATGAGAGGAACAAGTAGGCAATTAATACAAAATCAAACAAAGTCAAGGCATCCAAAAAATTGAGACAAGATCTTGACCTAACTCCAACATTGCTTCGTCTTGCTACAAAATCAGTACTTGACACTTTTATCCTTTTTTCTCTCTTAACTACTTTATATCCCAAGCAGCCAAGAACAGATATCTTCTCAGCCTTGAATCTCCAATCAGTCTCTGCTGCATTTTGGCAGAGCGCCTGAGAGCCTTGTTTTCCTTTGCTCATTAAAAACAATTAATTTCTGTAGCTGGGCAGGCAGCAAGCCTTTCCCAGACTCTTGCAGCAATTCAGACCCTGGGAACAGACCATCATCCCCAGACCCTTCAGAAACATTCCCATCAGAAGAGTCTGAACATGAACCACGTTGTCATTCTCTGCAACTAGAACAACCTCATCATTAGACAGATGAACCTCATCATTAGATACACGAACCTCATTGTCACACCCATCATCCAGAGTACCCTGATCATTAGACACAATCACAGGCTGAACTCCAACAGCAGGGTAGCCTCATCAGGGATGAAAATGGTCAAAAAGCATGTTTTTCCAAACCCTATTAAGAGGACTTCATGGACTTCTCTAACTTCTCAATGGTGCCTTGGCAGGTTTGGAAGCAGAAGTGGCAGAAGAAGGGAGAGCTGTTTGGCGGAGGAGGGGGCAGCCGGGCCATGGGCCGGAGCTCGGACACCTGCTTCAGGTGTGGACAGGTCGGCCACTGGGCCTCGCAGTGCAAGGGGAAAGGTAAGACTGGTCCCTTCTAATTTGGTGTTATCTGGAAACTTTGAGAAGCATGTCCTCTAAACCAGTGTTTCTCAACCCGGGGGTCGGGACCCCTGAGGGGGTCGCGAAGGGGTGTCAGAGGGGTCACCAAAGACAATCAGAAAACACAGTATTTTCTGATGGGCATGTGGATTCCATGTGGGAAGTTTGAGCCAATTCGATCGTTGGTGGAGTTCAGAATGTTCTTTGATTGTAATGAACTATAAATCCCAGAAACTACAACTCCCAAAAGTCAAGGTCTATTTTCCCCAGGTTCCACCAGTGTTCACATTTGCGCATATTGAGTATTTGTGCCAAGTTTGGTCCAGATCCACCATTAGTCCGCAGTTCTCTCTGGATATAGGTGAACTACAACTCCCAAACTCAAGGTCAATACCCACCAAACCCTTCCAGTGTTTTCTGTTGGTCATGGGAGTTCTGTGTGGCAAATTAGGTTCAAATCCATCACTGGTGGAGTTCAGAATGCTCTTTGATTATAGGTGAACTATAAATCCCAGCAACTACAACTCCCAAATTACAAAATCAATCCTCCCCAACCCCACTAGCATTCACATTTGGGTGTATTGGGTATTTGTGCCCAGTTTGGTCCAGTGAATGAAAATACATCTTGCATATCTGATATTTACATTATGATTTATAACAGTAGTAAAATGACTTTTATGAAGTAGCAACAAAAACAATGTTATGGTTGGGGGTCACCACAACATGAGGACCTGTACTAAGGGGTCGCGGCATTAGGAAGGTTGAGAAACACTGCTCTAAACCAAGGGTCCTCAAAGTAAGTACCGGGGGCCGGATATGTCCCTCCAAGGTCATTTACCCGGCCCTCACTCAGGGTCAACCTAAGTCTGAAACAACTTGAAAGCACACAACAACAACAATAATAAGCCTATACTCTTATTAATATTTCAATGGGAAGTAGGCCCACACTTCCCATTGAAATATTAATAAGTTTATATTTGTTAAGATTGTTCTTCATTGTAATTATTGCATTGTTTTTAAGTGTCTTTTGCACTACAAATGAGATATGTGCAGTGTGCATAGGAATTCATTCATTTTTTTTTCTCAAATTATAATCCGGCCATCCAACAGTTTGAGGGACTGTGACCAGTTTGAGGGGCTGTTTAAAAAGTTTGAGGACCCCTGCTCTAAACCTTCATCTAGGTCATTAATATAGATGTTAAATATGCTTGGGTCCAGGACCAAATCCTCTTTATGGCACTCCACTTGTCATTTCTTTCCAGGATGAAGTGGAAACATTGAGGAGAATCACCCTTTGGGCTTGGTCACTTAACCAATTCCAGATCCACCTAATACTAGCAATGTCTTTCATTAGGTGATCCCTCCTAACCTGAGGATGATGGTCCTCCAAGTGGAGTGTCTTGGTGGTGGGCCCATAGATAGCTGTGGAACCAGCTTGATCCACATGTTCTCCCGCAGTGAGGACATCGATTTCTAGGTGGGAGGCGGTCCCAGTCAGGGTTGGCTTGACGCGCCTTCTTCCTCTTTCTCCCTCTTGCCCTCCATTCGTGCCTCTACAAATTTTACAGCACTGCTGGTCACAGCTGACCTCCAGTTAGAGTTCTCAAGGGCCAGGGCTTCCCAGTTCTCGGTGTCTATGCCACAGTTTTTAAAGTTGGCTTTAAGCCCATCTTTAAATCTCTTTTCCTGTCCACCAAAATTACGTTTCTCTTTCTTGAGTTGGGAGTAAAGTAACTGCTTTGGGAGACGGTGATCTTTGGGCATTCGGACAACGTGGCCTTTAGTTCAGCAGAGTTTACTTATTTATTTCGTATCAAAAGCATTGCATAAGTTAGTATAAAACTGATAAAAATAGAAGACGTGCAGGTGGCTAAATATCTTTTGACCAGAAATGGGCAACAGCAGCAGCATTGTCTGTATCTTCCAACAATTCTTCCTCTGTACATGAGGAAGGACATAGTAGACAAGCATACAGATGCAGAGTTGTCTGTTCTGCTCCACAGTCACATAAGGTGTGGGATTATTTTAGGTACTGTCATTTTGCCAGGTTGTCTTTTGATCTGCCCACTCCACTTCTGAGTCTATTCAGGGACTTCCAAGCTGCTCATTCTTGGTTTGCTCCTGGAAGAAGACCCTCCCTCCTGGGGGGCTATCCAGTTGGAGTTTCCTGGTCTAGTGGGATACCCTTGCTGTTGCTGGAGGGGGGGGGGGTGTGCCAAGAGGAGTGGTAGTTCTCATAAAGCTTTCCCTTGATTTGAGTCTACTGGGAGGAAGCTGGTAGCCATGTAGTGGATGGCTTTCACAACGTTCAATCTTATTTCTCTCACATTTAGCAGCAACTTTCTGTCACACATCGGGGGGGGGGGTGCCACCTAGCTTGTAGATTTTATCAACAGGTGTAGGTTTAAGACATCCTGTGATTATTCTGTATGTTTCATTCAATGCTATCTTCACCTGCTTTGCATGGGCAGACCTCTGCCAAACAGGGCAGGCGTACTCGGCAGTTGAGTCAGACGTAAGGCCAGGGCTGATGTTCTTACTAATTTTGAGTCTGCATCCCATGTGCTGCCAGTAAGTTTCCACAGGATGTTATTGCGTGCAGCTACTTTGTGCTTGGTGTTCAAGCAGTGTTTCCTATATGCTAGTGTTCGATCTAACTCTGTTTCAGCAGAGTTGATAGCGTATGAGTATCGCTTCAATGCTGATGGTCTTTGCTTCTTCTTCCAGCATGCTGACATTTGTCTGCCTGTCTTTCCAAGAGATTTGCAGGATTTTTCAGAGGCAACGTTGATGGAATCATTCTAGGAATTGCATGTGACGTCTGTAGACAGTCCACGTTTTACAGGCGTATAGCAGGGTTGAGAGGGCAATAGCTTTGTAAGCAAGCATGTTGGTCTCTCTATGGATGTTGGTGGTCTTTGCTTATTCTCCCAGCACACTGACATTTGTCTGTCTGTCTTTCCAAGAGATTTGCAGGATTTTTCAGAGGCAACGTTGATGGAATCATTCTAGGAATTGCATGTGACGTCTGTAGACAGTCCACGTTTTACAGGCGTATAGCAGGGTTGGGAGGACAACAGCTTTATAAACAAGCACCTTGGTCTCTCTATGGATGTCCCGGTTCTCTCTGCTTCATTCGGAAAAATGCTGCGCTTGCAGAGCTCAGGCGGTGTTGTATTTCAGTGTCAATGTTGACTTTGGTGGAGAGGTGGCTGCCCAGAGAGTGGAAATGGTCAACATTTTCTAATGTTACACCATTGAGCTGTTTTTCTGGCATTGGAGAGGGTTTGCTGGTGACTTCTGGAAGAGGCCAAGCTTCTCGTATGCTTCCGCAAAGGTGTTTAGAGTGGCTTCTAGGTCTTCTGAATGTGCACAGACTACGTTATCATTAGTTGTATGCTTACCCCACATTGGACTAGTTTGCTTGCTAGGAGGTCATGGGGGACCTTGAAAGGCCTTACGGAAATCAAGATACGCTACATCCACAGCATTCCCTGCATCTACCATGCCTGTAACTCTATCAAAACTCTATTTTATCCCTTCTTGCTCCCTCCAAAACAGAGGGAGAGAGGAGGAGATAAAGAAAGAAAAAGGAAGAAAAGGAGGTAGAAAAAAAGAGAAGGAGGAGAAACGGAAGTAAGGAAACAGAGGGAAGGAGGAGAAGAAAGGGAGGAAGAAAGGTACGTAGAGAAAAGAGAAGGAAAGTACGGTATCCATATAACTTGGTTCTGTGGTTTGAACTCTGTGGTTTCTTCAACCTGCAGCAGAGTTTCTCAGTTCAAACCTCCAAGTAGTATTAAGGTGTTGTTGTTCATTTGTTCAGTCGTGTCTGACTCTTCCCGACCTCATGGACCAGCCCACGCCAGAGCTCCCTGTCGGCCGTCACCACCCCCAGCTCCTTCAAGGTCAATCCAGTTACTTCAAGGATGCCATCCATCCATCTTGCCCTTGGTCAGCCTCTCTTCCTTTTTCCTTCCATTTTCCCCAGCATAATTGTCTTCTCTGAGCTTTCCTTTCTTCTCATGATGTGGCCAAAGGACTCATCTTGACCTCTAGTCTCCTTCCCTTCAGTGAGCAGTCGGGCTTTATTTGCTGAAGTATGGACTGGTTGGATCTTCTGGCGGTCCAAGGCACTCTCAGAATTTTCCTCCAACACGACAGTTCAAAAGCATCTCTCTTCCTTCGCTCAGCCTTCCCGATAGTCCAGCTCTCACATCCGTAGGTTACTACAGGGAATACCATTGCTTTAACTATGCGGATCTTTGTTGCCAGTGTGATGTCTCTGCTCTTCACTATATTAGCGAGACTGGACATTGCTCTTCTCCCAAGAAGTAAACATCTTCTGATTTCCTGGCTGCACTCTGTGTCTGCAGTCATCTTTGCGCCTAGAAATACAAAATCTGTCACGGCCTCCACGTTTTCTCCCTCTATTTTCCAGTTGTCAATCATTCTTGTTTTTTTGGGGTTTTTTGATGTTTAGCTGCAACCCAGCTTTTGCGCTTTCTTCTTTCACCTTGATTAGAAGGCTCCTCAGCTCCTCCTCACTTTTGGCCATCAAAGTGGTATCATCTGCATATCTAAGGTTGTTCATGTTTCTTTCAGCAATTTTCACCCCAGCCTTGCATTCATCCAGCCCCGCACATCCTCGCATGATGTGTTCTGCATACAAGTTGAATAGGTTGAGGGAGAGGATACGACCCTGCCGGACGCCTTTCCCAATCTTGAACCAGTCTGTTGTTCCGTGGTCAGTTCTAACTGTTGCTCCTTGGTCCTTGTACAGATTTCTCAGGAGAGAGACAAGGTGGCTTGGTATGCCCATACCACCAAGAACTTTACTGCACCATAGTTAGAAGTAAACAGTTGAATGAGGATTGAATGTTCACCTTCTGGTCACCTTCCAGCTTGCCCATCCCACCAAGAACTTGCCACAATTTATTATGATAAATAAATTGTGATAATATACAGGATAAAATAAAAATGAAATAAAATAAATTGTGGCAAATATTAAGTTACTATCTATAGTATGAGCAATACTTGCAATAAACAGACACAGGGACTTCTTTCAACAGGAATGGGAAATACGATAGCCTGGATCATCCTGACTTCAGTATTCAGTGATATGTCTTTACACCATAGAAGCCTGAATTTAATTATTATGATTTTCCTTAACTTATTTTATTTATTTGTCGTGTCAGGGCAACCAGTCAATTGTATTACATTTCTAACAGAACAAAACAAACAAACAGACAAAATACAAAATTTGCAAGTTTGGTAGTTGATTAAATGTCCTTTGACCAGTATCTGGCCACTTGGAGTGCCTCTGGTGTTGCCTGCAAGAAGGTCCTCCATTGTGCATGTGGCAGGGCTCAGGTTGCATTGCAGCAGGTGGTCAGTGGTTTGCTCTTCTCCACACTCGCATGTCAAGGATTCCACTTTGTAGCCCCATTTCTTGAGGTTGGCTCTGCATCTCGTGGTGCCAGAGCGCAGTCTGTTCAGCGCCGTCCAAGTCGCCCAGTCTTCTGTGTGCCCAGGGGGGAGTCTCTCATTTGGTATCAGCCATTGGTTGAGGTTCTGGGTTTGAGCCTGCCACTTTTGGACTCTCGCTTGCTGGGGTGTTCCAGCGAGTGTCTCTGTAGATCTTAGAAAACTATTTCTTGATTTAAGTCGTTGACGTGCTGGCTGATACCCAAACAAGGGATGGGCTGGAGATGTCTCTGCCTTGGTCCTTTCACTATTGCCACTTCCCGCTGGATGTCAGGTGGTGCCATACCGGCTAAACAGTGTAATTTCTCCAGTGGTGTAGGGCGCAGACACCCCGTGAAAGTCCTGAACTGACTTTCCATTTCCTTATTGCAGTGTCTCAGCCTGTCTCTGAAGCTCAACCTCAAGAGAAGGAAAATGGCTGCGATGCAGAGGAAGAGGTGCCCTTGCTCACTTTGGAGGAAGTGGCCCGGATGACTAACACAGCCTACAGCAAGATTTCAGGTGAGAAAGATAGGTTGCATCTACCTAACCAAAGTACCTGTTCCACGTTGCTGCTCTGTTGGTTCAAATGTATTTGAATGTAATTGGCACACAGGACTCCCATGACCAACAGAACACACTGGAAGGGTTTGGTGGGCATTGACCTTGAGTTTGGGAGTTGTAGTTCACCTACACCCACTGTGGATTCAAACAATGTTGGATCTGGACCAAATTTGGCACAAATATTCCGTATGCCCAAATATGAACACAGATGGAGTTTGGGGGGAAATAGACCTTGATATTTGGGAGTTGTAGTTACTGGGATTTATAGTTCACCTATAATCAAAGAGTGTTTTGAACCCTATCAACAACAGAATGACAGAATCGGGGCAAACTTCCCACACAGAACCCCCATGACCATCAGAAAATACTTAAGGCCATCCAATCAAACTCCCTTCACCAGGGCAAGAAAACATAATCAAAGCCCTCCAGGCAAAGAGCCATCCAGCCATAGATATAGATAGATATGATTTTGTCATTTGGGAGTTGTAGTTGCTGGGATTTATAGTTCACCTACAATCAAAGAACATTCTGAACTCCATTAACGATGGAATTGAACCAAACTTGGCACACAGGATTCCCCTGACCAACAGAAAACACTAGAAGGGTTTGGTGGGCATTGACCTTGAGTTTGGGAGTTGTAGTTCACCTACATCCAGAGAGCACTGTGGACTCAAACAATGATGGATCTGGACCAAACTTGGCACAAATATTCCATATGCCCAAATATGAACACAGATGGAGTTTGGGGGAAATAGACCTTGACATTTGGGAGTTGTAGTTACTGGGATTTATAGTTCACCTACAATCAAAGAGCGTTCTGAACCCCACCAACGACAGAATTGGGGCAAACTTCCCACACAGAACCCCCATGACCAACAGAAAATACTTACGGCCATCCAGTCCAACTCCCTTCATCTGGACAAGAAAACGTAATCAAAGCCCTCCTGACAAATAGCCATCCAGCCATAGATATAGACAGATATGATTCACACACAGAGAGATATAGTATCTTAGATTTGAAAGGGACCCCAAAAGAAGGACAATAATATGTTCCATATTCCAGAGTAAGCAAACCAGACAATCTCCACATCAACACTGACAAAGAAACAGCAAGAAATACTGTTTAGCCACAAGCATAAAGAAATTACATAAATTAGAAACCAACACTTTCACATTACTTTATTTTCCAGATCACCAAACTGGGCCACAGCAACGCGTGGCAGGGGACGGCTAGTAAGAATAATAATTACTATTATTATTTTAACCCACTTTTTTTCTCCTGCAGGAGACTCAAAGCAGCTTAATGTTTTTAAAAATCAGCATACAATTTAAAATATACAAATATTAAAACAGCATGAAACATCATTAGTACTAAAAACAATTCAGATTAAATTCAGTACAAAAAAAGCAATTACATAGTACACTATGGTAAAAAAAAACAGATTAAAATATAATAGACGGCTTCCATGAGGCCAAGCCATAATAATAATAATAATAATAATAATAATAATAATAATAATAATACTTTATTTATACTCCGCTACCATCTCCCCAAGGGTCTCGGTGTGGCTTACATGAGGCTGAGCCCAAATACAACAATACAGACAATAAACAACAGTACAAGCAATTAAAAATAAAAACATAGGCAATAAAAATATACAACATTATCAATTAGACAACACACAATTAAAAATAGTGGGAAGGCCAAATGTACAGTTAAAATTGGAAATAATGATGGGACATAGACGAAAAGGAGATAGTGGTGTTTGCGGAAGGGCATACGAGCAGACCTAAAAAATGTAAAGTGCTTTGGAGGACAAAGCACTTTCATTATTCCGGGAAGGCACACTGGAACAACCACGTCTTCAAGCTCCTCCTGAAGACTGCCAAGGTTGGGGCCTGTCTGATGTCTTTAGGGAGTGTGTTCCAGAGTCGAGGGACCACCACCGAAAAGGCCCTCTCTCTCGTCCCCACCAATCGCGCCTGTGATGCTGGTGGGATCGTGAGCAGGGCCTCTCCGGAAGATCGAAGGGATCGTGTGGAGATGCGGTCACGCAGGTTGGCAGGTCCCAAACCGTTCAGGGCTTTGTAGGTAAGAACCTGCACCTTGAATTGGGTCCGGTAAATGAATGGCAGCCAGTGGAGCTCCCTGAACAGGAGGGTTGACCGCTCCCTGTAAGGAGCCCCAGTTAACAACCTGGCTGCCGCCCGTTGGATCATCTGAAATTTCCGGACCGTTTTCAAGGGCAGCCCCACGTAGAGTGCATTGCAGTAATCCAGTCTAGAGGTGACTAAGACATGGACCACTTTGGCCAGATCCGCCTTCACGAGGTACGGTCACAGTTGGCGCACGAGTCTTAATTGTGCAAAGGCCCTCCCAGCCACCACTGACACCTGAGCCTCAAACATAAGTGAAGAATCCAGGAAGATGTCTGAGCCTCAAGCATCAGTGATGAGTCCAGGAGGACACCCAAACTGCGGACCTGTGGCTTCAGGGGGAGTGCAACCCTGTCCAGCACAGATTGTCACCCTATACCAGTCTGGTTTTCGATCGACCAGGAGGACCTCTGTCTTGTCAGGATTGATCTTCAGCTTGTTCATCCTCATCCAGATAGACACAGCGGCCAGGCACTCGTCCAGCACCCGAGAGGCCTCCTTGGAGTTAGGTGGAAAGAGTAGTAGAGTTGTGTGTCATCTGCGTAGAGATGGCACCCAACTCCAAAACTCCGGATGACTTCACCCAGCGGTTTCATGTAGATGTTGGAAAGCATGGGCGACAGAATGGAACCTTGCGGGACCCCCCCCCTAAGGATTTCCCAGCATCTTGATGCTGAGCCCCAGCAAGATGCTCCCCTATGACTTCATCACAAAATCTGTGCTAAGATCATGTGAATCTTAGTTGCCTTGTTGTGAAGTTTGAATTACGTATTCCTCTCCTTTGGTTGTTCATAACACGTCCCACCTTCCTTTCCAGCAAAAAACGAGAGAAGCCAAGGATCTCTGGAGGCTCAGAGTCAAGAGGGAGGGGTCTTCCTGCCAATGCACAGACCCACGTATGAACCGTCCCCTCCACCCGAGCCCATAGAGCCCCTCTACGGACTGGGTCCAGATGGGAAGGTGAAAGGTAAGGTCCAGGGAGAAGTCTTCTGATGGCTGACCACCCTCTGGGCGGAAGGCGAAGCTTTGCTGCAATATGTCATGGACAAATCCTAGAACACATGGTATCTTTCACCACCCAGGCCTTCAGGATTCCTACCCTAATTTGTGGAGTTGCCACTTTGGTGGCGAATGTAAGATAGAATCAAGTGACCAGTGGGGTGCCAAGAAGGGGGGCAGTGGGTCTGTCCTTGGCACAGTGCTGTCCTTGGCACAGTGCAGGTTTTTCGGGCTATTTATGTCTCACAACGTCTGAGGATGCTTGCCATAGATGCAGGCGAAATGTCAGGAGAGAATGCTTCTAGAACATGGCCATATAGCCCAAAAAACCTACAACAACCCAGCATACACTGATTTTGCCATTTTCTACAAGGGTCACCATTTTACTGTGGCATTATTACAAATCTTGAGCATCCATGTACGAGGGTTATGTGGAAAGTAAGGTTACAATTTTTTTAAACAATCCAAAGAATGAATCGATTTTAATCAAACTTACTTACTTACTAACTTAGGCGATCCCTCGTTGTCTGAGTAAGATTGTCCTCCAAGTTTGGTGTCCTTGCGCTGGATCCGTAGGTGGCCGTGGACCATATTCTTGACCCACATGTTCTCCTGCAGTTAGGACCTTAGTTTCTAGATGGAAGGCGGTTCTGGTCGGGGTTGGCTTGACGCGCCTTCCTCTTCGCACGTTTCTCTCTTTCGCCCTCCATCCATGCCTCTTCAAATTCTACAGCACTGCTGGTCACAGCTGACCTCCAGCTGGAGTTCTCAAGGGCCAGGGCTTCCCAATTCTCGGTGTCTATACCAGAGTTTTTAAGGTTGGCTTTGAGCCCATCTTTCAATCTCTTTTCCTGTCCACCAACATTCCGTTTTCCGTTCTTGAGTTCGGAGTAGAGCAACTGCTTTGGGAGACGGTGGTTGGGCATCCAGACAACGTGGCCGGTCCAGCGGAGTTGATGGCGGAGGACCATCACTTCAATGCTGGTGGTCTTTGCTTCTTCCAGCATGCCGACATTTGTCCTCCTGTCTTCCCATGAGATTTGCAGGATTTTTCGGAGGCAACGCTGATGGAATCATTCCAGGACTTGCATATGATGTCTGTAGACAGTCCACGTCTCGCAGGTGTAAAGCAGGGTTGGGAGGACAACGGCTTTGTAAACAAGCCCCTTGGTCTCCCTACGGATGTCCCGGTCCTCAAACACTCTCTGCTTCATTCAGAAAAAGGCTGTACTCGCAGAGCTCAGGCGGTGTTGTATTTTGGTGTCAATGTTGACTTTTGTCGAGAGGTGGCTGCCCAGGTAGTGGAAATAGTCAACATTTTCTAATGTTTATTTATTTGCTTTATTTCTATACCACATTTTTCAGCCTGTTACACCATTAAGCTGTATTTCTGGCTTTGCAGATGGGTAGCATAATTATTACAATATTTTTCCACATAATCACCATTCACTTCAATACATTTCATCATCCGTTGGACAGGTTTTTGATGCCTGCATCATAGAAGTTTCCCTCCACCTTTTCCAGACAGTTCGTTAGTTCAATTTTCACCCGTTCCTCGTTGGAAAAGTGTTTTCCACCCAGGTGTTCCTTCAATTGTGTGAACAGATAGATGATAGTCACTGGGTGCGAGATGGGGGCTGTGAGATGGGTGGCTTCAAACATCCCAACCCAATGAAGTCAACAACTCTTGTGTTGCATGAGCGGTGTGCGGTCAGATACGCATTGTCATGAAGGAGACAGACTTGCGCCGTCAGCATCCCACCACATTAGATTTGGATGGCTCTGCGAAGTTTCTTCATGGTCTCCCAATATATTCTGTACCCATTTTGTCACATGGTGTCTTGACATGACGCCTTCTCCATAAACTGAAACTATTTTGCGATATTTATTTATTTATTTATCGTGTCAGGAGCAAACCAAACAGTTGTATTGCATTTTTAACAAACAAACAAACAAAACACAAAGTTTGCAAGTTTGTAGCAGAAATCCTATGTAAAATCATACTACGTATTTTCGACATTAATATTTATTTATTTATTTTTATTTATTTATCGTGTCATCAGCAACCATACCATTGTATTACAGTTCTAGCAGAGCAAAGCAAACACACAGATTAAAAAAAAAAAAACACAGATTTTGCAAGCTTGGTAGTTGGTTAAATGTCCTTTGACCAGTCTCTGGCTACTTGGAGTGCCTCTGGTGTTGCTGCAAGAAGGTCCTTCATTGTGCATGTGGCAGGGCTCAGGTTGCATTGCAGCAGGTGGTCTGTAGTTTGCTCTTCTCCACACTCGCATGTCGTGGATTCCACTTTGTGGCCCCATTTCTTAAGATTGGCTCTGCATCTCGTGGTGCCAGAGCGCAGTCTGTTCAGCGCCTTCCAAGTTGCCCAGTCTTCTGTGTGCCCAGGAGGGAGTCTCTCATCTGGTATTACCCATGGATTGAGGTGCTGGGTTTGAGCCTGCCACTTTTGGACTCTCGCTTGCTGGGGTGTTCCAGCGAGTGTCTCTGTAGATCTAAGAAAACTATTTCTTGATTTAAGTCGTTGACGTGCTGGCTGATACCCAAAGGGATGAGCTGGAGATGTCTCTGCCTTGGTCCTTTCACTATTGGCTGCTACTTCCCGGCAGATGTCAGGTGGTGCAATACCGGCTAAGCAGTGTAATTTCTCCAGTGGTGTGGGTCGCAGACACCCTGTGATAATGCGGCATGTCTCATTAAGAGCCACATCTACTGTTTTAGTGTGGTGAGATGTGTTCCACACTGGGCATGCATACTCAGCAGCAGAGTAGCATAGCGCAAGGGCAGATGTCTTCACTGTGTCTGGTTGTGATCCCCAGGTTGTGCCAGTCAGCTTTCGTATTAATTTGTATTAATATTAATTCGTATTAATATTAATTCGTATTAATATAACATTAATTCATATTAATATTAATATAAATTAATATTGAAATCTGAAATATATACAGAAAGTCTTTACTTTGCTATGCATTTTTGACATTAATATTGAAATCTGAAATATAGACTTGGTCTTGTTCCGTGACCAAGTTCTTCATTCAAAACTCTCTTAAGTTGGGATGCTCTTAAATCGAGGTCCCACTGTACTTAGCTTCCCAGCATAAGCCTGAACGGGATGAAGCCAATCTGCCTTTCCAGGGTCAAGAGTAGCCCATCTCTGACTTGCTGTATCTTCTGCAGAGACCCCTCCCGAGGTTTTCCAAGCGCTGGCTGAGCTGGGCTTCACCTCCTTCCGCGCAGGACAGGAAACAGCTGTGATGAGGATTCTTTCAGGTAAGGCAGTGTGCTTGACTCAAGCCAGAGTGGATTACAGACTGGGATCCTCTTCCATATTGCTGTATCAGAAGGTTTAACAAGGCCTTCCTGCAACTGTCTTTCGGGCTGCAAAGGTTGACAACAAGCTACACAATTTTGGTCGGGAGCTCACTCCAACCCGGGTTGGCTTTGAACTCATGACTTTTTGGTCAGTAGTGATCTTAATGCAGCTGACTCCCAGTCAGCTGCGCCACAGTCCATCACAAAATTGGGTGGACAAACCAGGAGGGCATCCACACTATAGAACAGGCATGGTCTAACTTGGGCCCTCTGGGTGTTTTGGTCTCCAACTCTCACAGTTCCTAACAGCCGGTAGGAGTTGAAGTTCAAAAGACCTGGAGGGCCAAAGTTGGATCATGCCTACTATAGAACTGCACCACAGTTCAGGCGTCGGCGGTGGCCAGGAGGGCCTTTGCACAATTAAGACTCGTGCACCAACTGCGACAGTACCTCGTGAAGGCGGATCTGGCCAGGGTGGTCCATGCCTTAGTCACCTCTAGACTGGATTACTGTAATGCACTCTACGTGGGGCTGCCCTTGAAAACAGCTCAGAAATTTCAGATGAGCTCCACTGGTTGCCATTCATTTTCCGGTCCCAATTCAAGGTGCAGGTTCTTATCTACAAAGCCCTGAATGGTTTGGGACCTGTCTACCTGCGTGACCGCATTTCTGTATACGAACCCACACGATCTCTTCGATCATCAGGAGAGGCCCTGCTCGCGCTCCCACCTCCATCACAAGCATGATTGGTGGGGACAAGAGAGAGGGCCTTTTCGGTGGTGGCCCCTCGATTCTGGAACTCACTTCCTAAGGACATCAGGCTTGCCCCAACTCTGGCAGTCTTTAAGAGGAGCTTGAAGACGTGGTTGTTCCAGTGTGCCTTCCCAGAATAAGGAATCTCCCAGCAATATCTCCTTAAATGCACTTTATTAATGATCTAGGATTGTCTGCACGCCCCATCCCTCTCTGAAAACTCTCTGATGATGGTCCACGATGTACCCAGTTCTGGTTTCGGCTGTGGCTTTTGGCGTTTGTGGAATTTTTGTTTTTGTCTGTTGGTGTGGACAGCCATCTTTTTCTCCATTTTCCTGTAAGCGAGGTTGTCTATTTTGTCCCAGTCCTGGGAATTCATCTGGCTGACGTTAATATGGAGGTGCATCAGTTCCTTGTCTGTGTTTGCGAGTTCTTTGTGGATGGTGTAAATTCTCTCTCGTAAGAGGTTGCATTCCAGGCGGTCAAAGAGCCTGTGGTGTTTTGAAAGTCCTTTTGGCTGCAAGAAATTGTGGGATGGCAGCATAGAAGGAAAGTCAGGGAGCACAGTAGATGTGCTTTCCTGGTCCTTAGTTTTTCCAATTTTTGTGTGTCTTGGAACAGTTTCTCCCCGTAGAGATGTTCAATGTATTGTCAAAGGCTTTCACAACCTCTGAGGATGCTTGCCATAGATGCAAGCGAAACGTCAGGAGAGGATGCCTCTAGAACGTGGCCATATAGCCTGAAAAAACCTACAACCCATTAAATCATGAAATCAAACAAGGCACTTAACACATGAATCTATCCAAGGCAAGGCTCCCAAGGACCAGGAAAGATGTCTTGACCCAATTGCAACATTGCTTCGTCTGACTATAGATTCTGTACTTGACATTTTTATCTCCTAATCTACTCTGTGTCCCAAGCAGCCAGGAACAGATTTCGTTTCAGCCTTGACTCTGTTATCAGTCTCTCTTTCAGTCTGGTAGGACACCTGAGAGATTGGTTTGTTTGCCTGTGCTGACTGAAAATATGCCTTCTATCTACTGGCTCATTAATTTCTGCAGCTGGGCTTTTCTCAGGCTCAAAGTTGTTCCAGTGTGCCTTCCCAGAATAATGAATCCTTAGCACTTTGTCCTCCAAAGCACTTTATATTGGTTTAGGTCTGCTTGTATGTTTCCACCAACGCCCCATCACTTCTTCGCCCATGTCCAGCATTATTTTTTAAATTTTTAATTACATTCGGCCTACCCATAGATTTTAAAGTGTGTTGTCCTACTGTTAGTGCTATGTTATTGTTGTATTGTTTTTTGTTTGATTTTAATTGCTTGTATTGTTGTTGTTATTGCTTGTATTGTTGTATTATGGGCTTGGCCTCATGTAAGCCGCATAGAGTTAATTGTATTGTTTATTTTGTTTATTGCTTGTTATTTTATTACTGCTTATTGTTTTTGATATGTTGTTGGGCATGGCCTCATGTAAGCCTCACCAAGTCCCTTGGGGAGATGGTAGCGGGGTATAAATACAGTTGATTGATTGATTGATTGATTGATTGATTGATTGATTGATTATTGCAGCACATACAGAGGGTGCCTGGTTGGGGAGGTTGAATGCAATCATCCTGTTCACTTTTTGGAAGGATGAATGAGAAAGAGGGTTAAAATAACGAGTATCACAAGGGAACGCCATCACAGAAAGACTCTCCATAGGAGAACGAAGATTTGAGTCAATTCCACCTTGGAGTTTCTGATTCTCGTGTCTGATAACAGATTCTCACATATTAAATTATATTATTATATTATGAATATTATGATTATTATATTATTATATTATGAATATTATATTATGAATGTAATATTATGAATATAATATAATGTAATATAATATATTGCATATATATATATAATATGATTATATAATATGACTAGCTGTGCCCTGCCACGCGTTGCTGTGGCCTATAGTAAAACTTATCAAAGTTGAGGTAGATATCTGGACTATTATGTGTGTGCAGCGGCGGGGGGAATGATGGAGCCTGGGGTTGCGTGTGTGTGTGCGGCGGCGGGGGGAGTGGGGTTGCGTGTGTGTGTGCGGCGGCGGGGGGTGATGGAGCGTGGGGTTGCGTGTGTGTGTGCGGCGGCGGGGGGCGCGTGGGGTTGCGTGTGTGTGCGGCGGGGGACTGATGGAGCGTGGGGTTGCGTGTGTGTGTGTGCGCGGGGGGGGAGTGGGGTTGCGTGTGTGTGTGCGGCAGCGGGGGAGTGATGGAGCGTGGGGTTGCGTGTGTGTGTGTGGCGGCGGGGGGAGTGATGGAGCATGGGGTTGCGTGTGTGTGTGCGGCAGCGGGGGGAGTGATGGAGCATGGGGTTGTGTGTGTGTGTGCGGCAGGGGGGGTGTGGAGGAGTGGGGTTGCGTGTGTGTGTGCGGCGGCGGGGGGAGTGGGGTTGCATGTGTGTGCGGCGGGGGGGAGTGATGGAGCGTGGGGTTGCGTGTGTGTGTGCGGCGGCGGGGGAGTGATGGAGCGTGGGGTTGCATGTGTGCGTGCGGCAGGGTGTGTGTGTGTGCGGGAAGCGGCGCGGCGGGGCTTGGAGTGGGCATGGCTTCCGCAGAGGGAACGTTGGCCGGAAGGCTGTGTGCGCGCCAGGGAACTTGCGGCTGGGCGCCAATGCGCATGCTCAGTTGTTTTGCCGTTTTGTGAGTGTGTTGTTGTGTTGTTTTTCATTTTGAGTAGATATGTTTGTACCTTGTGGGTTGTGTTATGGGCATGGGAATTTTGGTTAAGTTTCGTTGGGGGGTTGTGGAGTTTTGCTGTCCGGTTGAACCAACCTAACAGATTTATATATATAGATTATATGATTGGAGTTTCTGATTCTCGTGTCTTACTTAAGTAAGTAAGTAAGTAAGTAAGTAAGTGAGTATCTGATTCTCGTGTCCCCTCCTCCCTCCCTCTTCTAGGTCTCTCGACGCTGGTGGTCCTTTCCACGGGGATGGGGAAATCCCTCTGTTATCAGCTCCCGGCCTACCTGTACAGCAAGCGGTCCAGGTGCATCACTTTGGTCATCTCGCCGTTGGTGTCTCTAATGGATGACCAGGTACGTCCGGAGATAGAATCACAGAATTGGAAGAGATCCCCAAGGATCATCCAGTCCAACCCATTGTGCCAGGCAGGAAAAGCACAGTCAAAGCACCCTTGGCAGATGGCCATCCAGGCTCTGTTTAAAAGCCTCCTGTAGCGAAATACCTGATTATGACGTATGTTTTAAATGTGTTTATTGATGTTGGGATATGATAAGTGCAGGCCAGCTTATGTGTCGCCTGAGCTGAGGCATTGCCATAGCGATGGAACCAGTTGTTAGAGATGCATCCAAGTTAGAGTTAATGGGACGGAGCTAACTGCCACTTGGTGGGAGCAGACATTTTTTTCCTTTTGGTCAGTCTTTGGTGAAGAATGTCATGCGATAGCATGAGTAGCATGCAGATTGACTCTAGCCCAGTTAACTTTGTGTGTGATGACTTGGCTCATAAAAGAAAAACACATGAGACTTCAGCTTAAAGTATTTATTTATTTATTTATTTGGTAGTTTTGTATCCCGGTCTTCTCACCTCCGTTCGAGGGACTCGGGCCGGTTTCCAACATCAATATTACAGACCGTCATTAAAACATCATATTTCTAAATCACACTAAAACATTAAAACATTGAAACAATTAAAATGGCAAAAATACAATCATATGATTACAGTGGTCAGTCGTCATCAAAGTCATTATTCGTCGTCATCCATCCATATCACAGGATCATGGCTCATTCGTCAAATGCCAATCCCCAAAGCCAGGTTTTCACCTGTTTCCTGAACGTTAAGATAGAAGGGGCAGTTCTGATCTCAAGTGGGAGTTCCAGAGTCGAGGGGCCACCACCGAGAAGGCCCTGTCTCTCATCCCCACCAGCCGTGCCTGTGAGGCCGGGCCATCCAGTCCAACCCCCTTCCAAGAAGATCTTAGCAATCTTGATGGTTCATAGGGGAGGATACGTTCGGACAGGTAAATTGGGCTGGAGTCGTTTAGGGCTTTATAGGTTAAGACCAGCACTTTGAATTGTGCTCGGAAGCTGACTGGCAGCCAGTGGAGCTGGTGTAACAGTGGAGTAGTATGGTCTCTGTACCCCGCTCCCGTTAGTAGTCTGGCTGACGCACGTTGGACTAATTGAAGCTTCCGGGCAGTCTTCAGAGGCAACCCCACATAGAGAGCTTTGCAGTAATCTAAACAGGATGTAACCAAAGCATGGACCACCGTGGCCAAGTCAGACTTCCCAAGCAGGCCCACACTTCCCATTGAAATACTATCTATATATATATAAATGCTCTGTGCATAATGAGTACCTTAAAAACAAAAGAACCAATGAACGAAATCACACCAAATTTGGCAACAAAACGTCTCACAACACAAGGAGTGACCATCACTCAAAAAATTATGATTTTGTCATTTGGGAGTTGTAGTTGCTGGGATTTATAGTTCACCTACAATCAAAGAGCATTCTGAACTCCATCAACGATGGAATTGAACCAAACTTGGCACACAGAACTCCCATGACCAACAGAAAATACTGGAAGGGTTTGGTGGGCATTGACCTTGAGTTTGGGAGTTGTAGTTCACCTATATCCAGAGATTACTGTGGACTCAAACAATGATGGATTTGTACCAAACTCTACACGAATACTCAATATGCCCAAATGTGGAGTTTGGGGAAAATAGACTCTTGATATTTGGGAGTTGTAGTTGCTGGGATTTATAGTACACCTACAATCACAGAGCTTTCTGAACCCCACCAACGATAGAATTGGGCCAAACCTCTCACACAGAACCCTCTTGTGGGCCACAGCAATGTGTGGCAGGGGACGGCTAGTATATTATATATCTTGTAAGCTGCTCTGAGTTCCCTTTGGGTGAGAAGGGCAGCATATAAATGTTGTAAATAAATAAAGTCAACTGTAACAACATTTAAAGGAATACAGAATAACCATCAAACATTGTACACCTGTGAATCCTTAAATAAATATTTCCTCAATCAGTTCTTTATAATTAACACTCATGTCCATTTATTGGAAAAAAAAATTTTTACCGCTGAAGATATTGGAAGAAAGGATTCTGGTTGCGATAATAAGTTACTCCTTTTTAAAAAAAATAAAAAGTGCCTCAAATAAAAACATTTTAAAAGTCAAGCCTCGGCACTACTTTAGTCTCCTTATTGCTCTGGTTATATATATATATACTAGCTGTATCTGTCACGCGTTGCTGTGGCCAACCTTCCCTCCCTGTTTCTCTTCTCCTTCCTTCCTTCCTTCCTTCCTTCCTTCCTTCCTTCCCTTTTCCTTCCTTCCCTCTTTTTCTTTCCCTTCTTCTTTCTTCCTTCTCTACCTGTTTCTTTTCTTGCTTCCTTTGCTCTTTGGTTCCATCCTTCCTTGTCTCTTTCCTTCTTTCCTTCCTTCCCTCCCTCTTTCTCTCTTTCATTCCTTCTCTCCTTCCCTCTTTCGCTTTTTTATTTCCTTCTCTCCTTCCTTCCTTCCTTCCTTCCTTCCTTCCTTCCTTCCTTCCTTCCTTCCTTCCTCTCTCCTTTCTCCCATCAACAGCTCTGAGTCTCTCCCTCCTTTCTCCTTCCTTCCTTCCTTCCCTCCCTCCCTCTTTCGCTCTTTCATTCCTTTTCTCCTTCCTTCCTTCTCTACCTTTCTTTCCTTCTTTTCTTCCCTCCTTCTTCTCTCCCTCCTTTCTCCTTCCTTCCCTCCCTCCTCCCCTCCTCCTCCCTCTTTCCTTCCCTTCTCCCTCTCCTCTCTCTCCTTCTTTCCTCTTTCTCCCCTTCCCTCCTCCTTTCTCCTTCCTTCCTTCCTTCCTTCCTTCCCTCCTCCCTCCCTCCTTTCCTCTTTCCTTCTTCTCTCCTTCCCTCCTTCTCTACCTTTCTTTCCTTCTTTCTTCCCTCCTCTTTCCTCTCCTTCTCCTCCTTCCTTCCTTCCTTCCTTCCTTCCTTCCTTCCCTTCCTCCCTCCCTCCCTCCCTCCCTCCCTCCCTCCCTCCCTCCCTCTTTCGCTCTTTCATTCCTTCTCTCCTTCCTTCCTTCTCTACCTTTCTTTCCTTCTTTTCTTCCCTCCTTCTTTCTCTCCCTCCTTTCTCCTTCCTTCCTTCCTTCCCTCCCTCCCTCCCTCCCTCTTTCGCTCTTTCATTCCTTCTCTCCTTCCTTCCTTCTCTACCTTTCTTTCTTTCCTTCTTTTCTTCCCTCCTTCTTTCTCTCCCTCCTTTTCTCCTTCCTTCCTTCCTTCCCCCTTTCTGTATATGTGATTTGTGTGTATATATTTCTGTATATATTTGTTTGTATATATATATGTGTGTGTGTGTGTGTTTGCGTATATATGTAGGTTTGTACATGTGTTGTAATGTGTGTGTTTTTTTGGGTTTTTTTGTTTTTTGGCTTTTGAAGTCCCTTCCACTGTGTTTTTCAGTGTGTTTATGAATGATGGTCACTCGTTGGCCTGAGAGGTGTCTTGTGTCCAAATTTGGTGTCCATTCGTCCAGTGGTTTGTGAGTTCTGTTAATCCCACAAACGAACATTACATTTTTATTTATATGCATTTGTTGTTTGTTCGTTGTGTCGCATTTTACATTACACCTCCAAAGAAGAAGCTACCACCACACTCTGAGGCAAAGGGTTCCACTGTTGAACAACTCTTTGTCATCAGGAAATTCAGGTGCAATCGTATTGGCCATTGGTTGTGTTGTGTCCAACCTTTCCGTAATTCTTCTCTCCTTTTGCAGGTCTCTGGCCTTCCTCAGCGCCTGAAAGCTGTCTGCATCCACTCCAACATGTCCAAGACCCAGAGAGAAGCTGCCATGGAGAAGGTGAGCAGGCTGTGCAATTGTCATGACTGCCTCACTTTATTATGTAAAAGAATTGAAAAATGTTCTGTTCCTGGCTTGAAAGTGTTATTTCCTGTTTCATTGTGAGGTCCTGGCTTTGAAAGTAGTTGGTCTACTCCAGAAACTTCATTTTTGTGGTTGCCACAAACTAAGTTGAATTGGTTGAGACTCTATGAGACATTCATTGAGTACGTGCTGCAGAATCATAGAATCCTAGAGTTGGAAGAGACCTCATGGGCCATCCAGTCCAACCCCATTCTGCCAAAAAGCAGGAATATTGCATTCAAAGCACCCCTGACAGATGGCCATCCAGCCTCTGTTTAAAAGCTTCCAAAGAAGGAGCCTCCACCACACTCCGGGGCAGAGAGTTCCACTGCTGAACGGCTCTCACAGTCCAGCAGTGGACCTCTCTAGAAGATAGAAGTGAATCCAAGGTTAAGGAAAAATCCATTCTTAGCTGTTTGGGAAATAGGACAGGGGTATAAGTGCCAAGTACAGAATCTAGCTTCAGATGAAGCATCCTTGGATTCACGTTAAGTTCCTGACCGTTTGTCTTTGATTCCTGGTTCAAGTGCCTTTGTTGTTAATTGCCTTTGTAATCAAGCCTCTAATTTCATGGACTTCTTTGTACTATTTCTTTTTGGACTAATTGCTCCTTTTTTCTTCCTAATCGATTGGATTTACCTTTTACTGTGGATTTCTTTTTATTGCTTTGGCTTTTATTTCCTTCTATAAACTGCTTGCTATTTTAACGCAACTCCTTTTCCTTGCTTTGGCTTTAATTTCCTTCTATAAACTGCTTGCTATTTTAACGCAACTCCTTTTCCTTGCTTTGGCTTTTATTTCCTTCAATAAACTGCTTGCTATTTTAACGCAACTCCTTTTCCTTGCTTTGGCTTTTATTTCCTTCAATAAACTGCTTGCTATTTTAACGCAACTCCTTTTCCTTGCTTTGGCTTTTATTTCCTTCTATAAACTGCTTGCTATTTTAACGCAACTCCTTTTCCTTGCTTTGGCTTTTATTTCCTTCTATAAACTGCTTGCTATTTTAACGCAACTCCTTTTCCTTGCTTTGGCTTTTATTTCCTTCAATAAACTGCTTGCTATTTTAACGCAACTCCTTTTCCTTGCTTTGGCTTTTATTTCCTTCTATAAACTGCTTGCTATTTTAACGCAACTCCTTTTCCTTGCTTTGGCTTTTATTTCCTTCTATAAACTGCTTGCTATTTTAACGCAACTCCTTTTCCTTGCTTTGGCTTTTATTTCCTTCTATAAACTGCTTGCTATTTTAACTCAACTGTGCGGTGTTTAAAGTCAGAATACATGAAGTTTGTGAGTAAACCATGTTATTTTAATGATGACTACTTTGTTTTTGGTCTCTTGAGAGCATGATTTAATCCAAGATGTTTTAAGGGAGAGTAGGAGAGCTTCGCTCCTCACGAGCTGAGTTTGTATCTTGACAGGTAAAGGCTGGGAAGGTCCACGTCCTCCTGCTCTCCCCAGAGGCCTTAGTTGGGGGAGGCCTTTCTGCCTCCAGCTGCCTCCCGCCTGCAGATCAGCTCCCGCCGGTGGCTTTTGCCTGTATCGACGAAGCGCACTGCGTCTCCGAGTGGTCCCATAATTTCCGCCCCTGTTACCTGCGCCTATGTAAGGTAGGAAGCCTGATTGGGCCTTGCCGTTGAGACTGACAAGTGCAAGAAAAAGTGTGCGGAAGCCATTTCAGGAAAGATATCAAAAATATGCCTCCAGAGTTAATCATTTGTCTCTAGTCATCAGTGTTGGCAGTTCAGTAGTTCTCATCAGCAACTTTTAATTACAGTTCATTAATGTTCCTTTTGTAGTTTCCCAGGCTTCGTTTCTTACGATGGTCTCTCCAGACTATATAGCCCCCAGCCATTTCAGGAAAGACATCAAAAATCTACCTCCAGAATGAATCATTTGTCTCTAGTCATCAGTGTTGGCAGTTCAGCAGTTCTCATTAGCAACTTTTAATTACAGTTCATGAATTTTCCTTTTGTAGTTTTCCAGGCTTCGTTTATTTCGATGGCCTCTCCAGGACTATATAGACCCCAACCATACACCTTTCATTCAATTTCATTCAAACCATACATCATATTTCATGACACATTAATGCTGTTGACTCATAGAATCATAGAATCAAAGAGTTGGAAGAGACCTCATGGGCCATCCAGTCCAACCCCCTGCCAAGAAGTAGGAACACCGCATGTTCAGCTTGTGGGCTTCTAAGGCTCTGGGATCCCTTTCATATATACTTTTGTTTGTTTAACCAAACCTAAATATTATGGGACTATGGCTTCCATTGATCCGGACACTAGGCTCCTATTGATGCAGTCTAGAACCGCATTGACCTTTTTGGCTGCGGCATTGCATTGTTAGGAGCCATGGTGGTGCAATGGATTAAACCCTTGTGCCAGCTGAGCTGCTGACCTGAAGGTCGACGGTTAAAATCTGTGAAATGAGGTGAGTTTCCATCTGTCAGCTCCATCTTCCCATGCAAGGACATAAGAGAAGGATGGTAACACATCGGGGTGTCCCCTGGGCAGTGTCCCTGGAGATGGCCAATTTACTCACACCAGAAGCGACTTGCAGTTTCTCAGGTCGCTTCTAACACAATTTTAAAAAATCACATTGTTGGCTCATGTTCAGGTTGTTATTTATTTATCGTGTCAGGAGCAACCAGACATTTGTATTACATTTTTAACAAAAACAAACAGACAGACAGATAGAACACAGAGTTTGCAAGTTTGGTAGTTGATTAAATGTCCTTTGACCAGTATCTGGCCCCTTGGAGTGCCTCTGGTGTTGTCGCAAGAAGGTCCTCCATTGTGCATGTGGCAGGGCTCAGGTTGCATTGCAGCAGGTGGTCAGTGGTTTGCTCTTCTCCACACTCGCATGTCGTGGATTCCACTTTGTGGCCCCATTTCTTGAGGTTGGCTCTGCATCTTGTGGTGCCAGAGCGCAGTCTGTTCAGCGCCTTCCAAGTTGCCCAGTCCTCTGTGTGCCCAGGGGGGAGTCTCTCATTTGGTATCAGCCATTGGTTGAGGTTCTGGGTTTGAGCCTGCCACTTTTGGACTCTCGCTTGCTGAGGTGTTCCAGCAAGTGTCTCTGTAGATCTTAGAAAACTATTTCTTGATTTAAGTCGTTGATGTGCTGGCTGATACCCAAACAGAGGATGGGCTGGAGATGTCTCTGCCTTGGTCCTTTCACTATTAACTGCTACTTCCCGGTGGATGTCAGGTGGTGCAATACTGGCTAAACAGTGTAATTTCTCCAGTGGTGTAGGGCGCAGACACCCAGTGATAATGTGGCATGTCTCATTAAGAGCCACATCTACTGTTTTAGTGTGGTGAGATGTGTTCCACACTGGGCATGAGTACTCAGCAGCAGAGTAGCATAGCGCAAGGGCAGATGTCTTCACTGTATCTGGTTGTGATCCCCAGGTTGTGCCAGTCAGCTTTCGTATGATATTGTTTCTAGCACCCACTTTTTGCTTGATGTTCAGGCAGTGCTTCTTGTAGGTCAGAGCACGGTCCAGAGTGACTCCAGGTATTTGGGTGCGCTGCAATGCTCCAGTGGGATTCCTTCCCAGGTAATCCTCAGAGCTCAGGATGCTTGTCTGTTCTTAAGGTGAAAAGCACATGTCTGTGTTTTAGATGGATTAGGGATCAGCTGGTTTTCCCTGTAATAGGCAGTAAGAGCACCTAGAGCTTCGGAGAGCTTCTGTTCAACCATCTCAAAGCTCCCTGCTTGAGTGAATGGCACGATCATCAGCATAGATGAAACTCTCTGTCCCTTCTGGCAGTGGCTGGTCATTTGTGTAGATGATGAACATGGATGGAGCAAGCACGCTCCCCTGAGGCAGGCCGTTCTTCTGTTTCCACTAAGACTTCTAGATCCCTTTCACATGGACTATTTCCAAGCCAGGTGTCCCCCATCCTATATCTCTACCTTGTCTTGCATTTCTCTCTTTTGGCCTTCCTTTTCTTAGCTTTAAGCGTGACCCCTTCTCCTCGGCAGGTTCTCCGGGAGCGCCTGGGCGTGCGCTGCTTCCTGGGCCTCACAGCCACGGCCACTCTCTCTACGGCGCGAGACGTGGCCCATCACTTGGGCATCTCGGGAGGCGAAGGGATTGCTGTGCGCTCTGCGGCTGTCCCTCCAAACCTGCACCTCTCCGTTTCCACAGACAGAGACAAGGACCAGGTAAGTCTGGGGCCAAGACGGGGTTTTTGCCTTCCCGTGGAGGGGGGTTTGTTTTGTTTGTTTGTTTTTTGTGTCAGGAGCGACTTGAGAATGTACAAGTCACTTTTATTGTGAGAGAATTGGCCGTCTGCAAGGACGACCTGATATTTTACCATCCTGTGGGTGGCTTCTCTCATGTCCCCTTATGGGAAGCTGGAGATGACAGACAGGAGCTCCCCTTGCTCCTTGGGTTCAAACTGCTGACTTTGTGCAGGTACAGCTGTACCAGGAGCTCCAATTTTGTTTGCTTTGCATTGAATGTTTGTTGTAGTCCTAAGTTTCAGGGACTCTGCAGATAGGTGGCTTCTTTTGGCTGCAATCATAGGGCAAGCCACCTGTCAATTATAGTTAGGTTCCCTGGTCCTCCCCCTTTGAGTTTTGGAGGGAATAGGAGCCTTTTTGGTTCAGTCCACACAGAGAAGCTTTCCATGCAGGACATAAAACCAAGAGCTCCTGTAGAAAGCTTCGTCTTCTACGGCTTGGCTGGGGAGATATACAGCCTACACGTTTGGCCGGGGAGATACAGCCCCACAGCTTGGCTGAGGATCATACAGCCTTACAGCTCCTTTGCTGAGGACTTCAGCCAGCCATCACCGAAACCTGAACTCCTTTTTCCCTGGAAGTCTACAAAGCTCTGCTTGGTAAGGGTCTCTCGCGGAAGCCAGAAGCAGTTGGTACCGGGTGCAGGGGCTCCATGCCAACAGAGGCAAAGACAGACTGCCCAGATTAGAAGTTAAGGATTTCCCCATTAGTTACAGTTATGAAGATAGTGCCTGTTCCCTGTGGACAAGATTGAAAGAGTCAATAGACTGTTAAGAAAGCCTTAAAGTACCTGTTTGATTTCATCAATAATAAAGAACTTTGTTGAACCTTTAAGCAATCTAAAGACTGTGTTTAAGGAAATCCAAAGGCCTTTAATCTGAGGCAGCCCCGGCGTCCCGTTGGGCACACAGAATTTATGTCCTGTCTACAGTCTTATGCACAGGCCCAGCGTGCGACAGCACAGACTTTGTGGTCAGCAGTCCTGCCAGCACAAGGGTTGGACCCATTGCGTTTCCAGGGGCTCCAGTGGAGGGTGTGAAGGGGTGTTTTGAGAGAGATCAGCAGCTGCCCCCAGCCATTAGGAATCGTAGAAGTTGGAAGTCCAAAACACCTGGAGGGCCAAAGTTTGCCCATGCCTGTTCTATAAACTATGCATCCCATCTCATGCATAACTTTGTTTACCATATTTTCTGTAAACAAACACAAGAGTCCAGACCATCACAATCAAGGGTGTTTCCAAAGGGTTTTGCAGTCCTGCACTTCTAGGCTGAGATGCTGCTTTTCTCCCTGGTGGTGACAGGCCCTTCTGAGCTTGCTGCAAGGAGAACGGTTTGGGGGCCTGGACTCCATCATCATTTACTGCACGCGCCGGGAGGAGACGGCTCGCATCGCAGCGCTCGTCCGCACCTGCCTCCAAGGGGTGAAGCTCAAAGAGCGTCCCGGAGATGAGGAGCAGGAGGAAGAAGAAGAGGGCAGCGCTGCTGCAAAAAGGAAGAAATCAAAAGGTGGGAGACAGGAAAGCCGGGTCTGTTTAGCTTGGAGAAGAGAAGGGGACACAAGGGCCATGTTGAAACTAGGTTCTTGTGGGTTTTTTCGGGCTATATGGCCATGTTCTAGAGGCATTCTCTCCTGACGTTTCGCCTGCATCTATGGCAAGCATCCTCAGAGGTGAGGTCTGTTGAGACTGGGAAGGGGTTTATATATCTGTGGAATGACCAGGGTGGGACAAAGGACTTTTGTAAGTTGGGCTAGATGTGAATGTTTCAACTGACCACCTTGATTAGTACACAATGGGCTAACTGTGCCTGGAGCAAACTCTTCTTGAAAGGTAATTAGATGCCTGTTTCCTCTCTGCTGTTTTTGCTGTTGCAATTTTAGAGTTTTTTTAATACTGGTAGCCAGATTTTGATCATTTTCATGGTTTCCTCCTTTCTGTTGAAATTGTCCACATGCTTCTTGTGGATTTCAATGGCTTCTCTGTGTAGTCTGACATGGTGGTTGTGAGAGTGGTCCAGCATTTCCGTGTTCTCAAATAATATGCTGTGTCCAGGTTGGTTCATCAGGTGCTCTGCTATGGCTGACTTCTCTGGCTGAAGTAGCCATGTTGAAATATTTGAAAGGGTGTCCCATTGAGGAAAAGGGAGAAAGCTTGTTTTCTGCTTTTGCCAGATGTTGTGTTTAACTGCTCTGGATCTACACTGCCATATAAAATCCAAATTATCTGATATGGCAGTGTAGACTCATGCAATCCAATTCAAAGCAGATAACATGGATTATCTGCTTTGACAATCTGGATTATATGGCAGTGTAGAAGGTCCTCGGGCAAAACCAAGGCCCCTTCTACATAGCTTTTTTGAACTGGGTTATACGGCAGTGTAGATTCAGATAATCCAGTTCAATAAGGGTAATGTGGGTTGTTGTAGGTTTTTCGGGGCTATATGGCCATATTCTCTGGAGCCCCCGGTGGCGCAGTGGGTTAAAGCACTGAGCTGCTGAGCTTGTTGATTGAAAGGTCGCAGGTTCGATTCGGGGAGCGACGTGAGCTTCCGCAGTCATCCCTAGCTTCTGCCAACCTAGCAGTTCGAAAACATGCAAATGTGAGTAGATCAATAGGTACCGCTCCGGCGGGAAGGTAACGGCGCTCCATGCAGTCATGCTGGCCACATGACCTTGGAGGTGTCTACGGACAACGCTGGCTCTTCGGCTTAGAAATGGAGATGAGCACCACACCCCAGAGTCAGACATGACTGGACTCAATCTCAGGGGACTACCTTTACCTTTACCTATGGCCATATTCTAGAACCGTGATGGTGAACCTATGACACGCATGTCAGCACTGACACGCATGGCTATTTTTGATGACACGCGACCACATACAGAGAAGTACACCTTATAAGAGCCAATCTAATTCCATCCTTAAACTTGTAAAAGGCTCTACAAATTTAACATCTGCACGTTTGAGCATTGTTCATAACTCAGCATGGAATATTCATTTTTCTTATTTAAACTATAAATATTGCAAAATTATGGGGGTTTTTTTCTCGAAGTTGACACCCCAACCAAGTTATGCTCAGGTTTTTGGCAAATTTTGACACACCAAGCTCAAAAGGTTGCCCATCACTGTTCTAGAAGCATTCTCTCCTGACGTTTCGCCTGCATCTATGGCAAGCATCCTCAAACTACCTCATTGTGCTTCTGATAAAGATGTTGAGAGAACTGTGAGACGCTGGTTGCGGAAACTGAATGTCGACTTCTTCCACGACAGAAAACCTGTTCATTGTTTGCAGAAATGTATCCAATTGTCTGGTGATTATGTGGAAAAGTGAATAGTGGTAGTTAAATAGCACATTGTCAAGTGAATAGTGGTAGTTAAAGAGCACATTCACTGGAAAAGTGAATAGTGGTAGTTAAAGAGCACATTATTTCTGCGCTTGATTTATTAAACTATTCCTATCCATACCCAAGTAATGAAGGTGGAGGTATTACTTTTCATTCAACCCTCATAGGAAGTGCCTTGGAACCTCTGAGCTGGGCTTTAGCTTCTGCCAGAAGAGAGTCTTTTGCCCTGTGGACTGAGTGTTTCTCTTGGCTTCTGTGCAGCTAAAAAGAGCATCCGCCGCCCTCTGAAGTGGATCGCCGATGCCTACCACGCCGGCCTGTCTGCTGCTGAGCGCCGCCGGGTGCAGAACAACTTCATGTCTGGCCAGCTGAGGGTTGTGGCAGCGACTGTGGCCTTCGGGATGGGGCTGGACAAGTCTGACGTGCGAGGTGTCATCCACTACAACATGCCCAAGAACTTCGAGAGCTATGTCCAGGAGATCGGGAGGGCTGGAAGGGACGGGAAGCCCGCTCATTGCCACCTCTTCCTGAACCCAGAGGTGAGGCCTGGTTGGGTCTGTTTCTCCTCGGGAGGGGGATGAACAACAACAACAACAACAACAACAACGTTTATTGATTACCCACTTTCCCCAGGGAACAACACAGTTACAACACCCCATTATGAAACAGGCATGGGCAAACTTAGTCCCTCCAGGTGTTTTGGACTTCAACTCCCACAATTCCTAACAGCCGTTAGGCTGTTAGTGTGCTGATACGGTTGTACCAGGAGCTCCAAACTCCCTTTCGTTCTTTGAGCATTTGCATGTGCTTGTTCTGGCCATGCATTTTGCAGTTGGATGGTTCCTGCTAGGCTGCAGTCATGGGGCTAGCTGTTGCAATCCAGAGCAGGGAACGAGGCCCTAAGATAACTATCCACCACACTTGACTGTGAAAAACAATCCTTTTTTATTGAAGAAAAATGATTACAAAATAAAGGAAAAATGCAAGTCAAAAGCCACAGCAAAATCAGCAAACATGAATTTAAATGGACAAAAACAAAACCCAAAGCCACACTGTAAAATACTGGAACCTGTTAGCAATCCACTAACCGTACTTGATATCCTAGAAATCTTTCAAGACGATGGCCAGGGAAACCGGGAGAACTGCCAAGGTCTTCATCAATCTGAAACGATGCCTGAACTGAGAAAGTCAGCCCGGCGGAAGGCAATTAAAGCCGAAGAATTGGTTCCGTGAACCGCCCCTCTGCTTTGAAGCCAATGTTTGTATTTCTTTTAATCGGGAAGACCTTCGCAAGCGGAGTGATTTACTTCTGTCTTGCCAAATCTGGCCCCTTCTGTTCTCATTAAAGTTACCAGGTGCAGAAGGGAGTGAAAGGTCATGGCTTCCCTCTGAAACATTCTCATGAACACTGGTACTTTCATTTTCCAAATCTACAGAAGTTCCTTCCTCACTAATTTCAGGAACATTGGCATTTTCCAAACCTACAGAAGTTTCTTCCTCACTAATTTCAGGAGCATTGGCATCAAGAGGTACATTTTCATTAGCATCAGTATATCAATATATTTTCATTAGCATCAGGAGGAACAAACAGAGAATCAGGTTCAAGTTCAAACTCAGGCTGAACCCCAACACTAGCCAGCTGTCTATCATCGTTAAGTTTTAGTTCCGCCCTTTTTTCCAGGTTCAGGAGGGAAAGGGAACCATTTTAGTTCAGTCTTACAGTTGGAAGCTCAGCTACAGGACGTGAAAGTTTTCTACTTGTAGAGAAGCTTTGTTTCTTACAAAATCTGGGGGAAAACAGTCCCAAAAGCTCTGGCTGGGGAATTTACAGCTTCACAGCTTTAAGAACAGTCTCTAAAGAAAGGCTTTTAAGAGAAACAGCTTCAGAGCACAACCCTTGTTGGGGTTGGAGAAATGGACCTACAACTTTCGTGGGAAAAATCCTAAGGACTCCAGCTGGAAATTCTTCAGAGCCTTGGCTAGTAGGTCTACTCGGTTACCCAAGAAGCAATTTGGAACCGGGAGTAGGGCCCACACCAGCAAAGCCTAGAAAGCAGATTGCCCAGGGAGGGGTCAAAAAGGGTTTTCCTCGTAAAGGAAAGAAATAGTTCTCCAAGCAAGTTGCCTGTCCATTGTAGACAAGTTAAGAAGCATTTGTTTGATTTGTTGAAGATCTAAGATTGTTTGTTGAAGACCTAAGCAATAATAAAGAACTTTGTTAAACTTTTAAGCTTCTAAAGACTTTGTATAGGAAAACCCATAGGGCCTCTCATCCGAGGCACCCCGGCTTCCCGCTGGGCACAAAGAGCACGTCCTGTTCAAAAGCCAATTGCTATAGGCCCAGCGCGCAACAGCACAGTTAGGAATGGTGGGAGTTGAAATCCAAAACACCTGGAGGGCCCAAGTTTGCCCATGCTTGCAAACATTATATCAAATAAATATATTAGAACGTATTTCTGTGTGATACATACCATATATGCTCAAGTATAAGCCAACCTGAATATAAGCTGAGGGACCTAATTTAACCCCAAAAAGTGGGGAAACGTTTTGACTCAAATATCATCCAGGGTTGAGAAATGCAGCCGCTTCTGGTAAATTTCAAAATAAATTAGGTGCCAATAAAATTACATTAATTGAGGTATCAGTAGTTTAAATTTTTGTGAATGTTTACATAAAACTGTAATTTAAGATAAGACTGTCCAACTCTGATTCAACCATTATTCTTACCTTCTTCAATATATATGTGGTTATGTAGGCTTCCAATAATAATAAAAAGAGTAAAATAAAAAATGTAATAAAAATAATAATAGAGTAAAATAATGGAAATGTAATAATAACTATAATAATAGAGTAAAATAATAAATGTAATAATAATTATGATGATGATGATGATGAGAGTAAAATAATAAATGTAATAATAATAATAATAATAATAATAATAATAATAATAGAGTAAAATAATGGAAATTTACTAGGTTCTTGTGGGTTTTTTCGGGCTATATGGCGACGTTCTAGAGGAATTCTCTCCTGACATTTCGCCTGCATCTATGGCAAGCATCCTCAGAGGTAGTGAGGTCTGTTGGAATTAGGACAATGGGTTTATATATCTGTGGAATGACTGGGGTGGGACAAAGAGCTCTTCTCTGCTGGAGCTAGGTGTGAATGTTTCAACTGACCACCTTCATTAGCATTTGAAGGCCTGGCTGAGCCTGGGGGAATCTTTTGTTGAGAGGTGTTAAGATGTGCCTGGTTGTTTCCTCTCTGCTGTTTTGCTGTTGTAATTTTAGAGTTTTTTAATACTGGTAGCCAGATTTTGTTCATTTTCATGGTTTGATTATTTATTTATTTGCAACATTTCTATGCCACCCTTCTCACCCCGAAGGGGACTCAGAGTGGCTTACATATAATATATTATATTATTAGCATCATACAATATCAGCATTAAACATTGCTATATTGCACCATACTGCTATATTGTAATATTATAAGTAATATTACATGTAATATGAATATATAATTATAATATCATATGATTATATTGCATTACATTATAATATTATAAATATTATATGTATAATGTAATAATAACTGTATTGTGATATGTATAATGTTATTATATTATTATATATTATATTATATTATTATTATATGTATAAATATTATATGTATAATGTAATAATAACTGTAATAATAGAGTAAAATAATGGAAATTTATTTATTTATTTGCGACATTTCTATGCCGCCCTTCTCACCCCGAAGGGGACTCAGAGCGGCTTACATATAATATATTATATTATTAGCATAGTACAATATCACATTATATATTACTTTATTGTACTATACCATTATATTGTAATATTATTAGTAATATTACATGTAATATAATATATATATATAATATCATATGATTATATTGCATTACATTATAATATTATAAATATTATATGTATAATGTAATAATAACTGTATTGTTATATGTATAATGTTATTATATTATTATATATTATATTATATTATTATTATATATTAAATATATATATATATATAATAATATAATATAATATAATTATAATAATATAATAAATTTAATATAATAATAATATTATTAATATATAATATTTATAATATAATGTTAATATATAATAATATAACATAATATATTATAATAATTATTATTATATTATAATATTATTATAATATTATAATGTAATGTATAATTATATTATATATATATATATATATATAATATATAATATTATATTATATATATATAATATTATTATATTATATATGTATAATATTATTATATGTATGGAGCCCCCGGTGGCGCATGGGTTAAAGCTTGTTGATCGAAAGGTCGCAGGTTCGATTCCGGGGAGCGGCGTGAGCTTCCGCTGTCAGCCCTAGCTTCTGCCAACCTAGCAGTTCGAAAACATGCAAATGGGAGTAGATCAATAGGTACCGCTCCGGCGGGAAGGTAACGGCGCTCCATGCAGTCATGCTGGCCACATGACCTTGGAGGTGTCTATGGACAACGCTGGCTCTTCAGCTTAGAAATGGAGATGAGCACCACACCCCAGAGTCAGACATGACTGGACTTAATGTCAGGGGACAACCTTTACCTTTACCTTTTATTATATGTATAAATATTATATGTATAATGTAATAATAACTTTAATAATAGAGTAAAATAATAAATGTAATAAAATAATAATAATAGAGTAAAATTACTTAGGTGATCCCTCGTAGCCCAGAATGATAGTCTTCCAGATGTGGTGCCTTGGCTGTGGGTTCATAGTTGGTTATGAAGCCCTATTTTTGATCCACACATTCTCCCGCAGTGAAGACATCGTTTTCCAAGTGGAAGGTGGTCCCGGTAAGGATTGGCTTGACATGCCTTCCTCTTGGCACTTTTCCCCCTTTTTGCCCTCCATTCGTGCCTCTTCGAATTCCACAGCACTGATGGTCACAGCTGACTTCCAGTTAGAGTGCTCAAGAGCCAGGGCTTCCCAGGTCTCGGTGTCTATGCCATGGTTTTTAAGGTTGGCTTTGAGCCCATCTTTGTATCTCTTTGCCTGTCCACCAACATTATGTTTCCCGTTCTTGTGTTGGGAGTAAAGTAACTGCTTTGATTCGGAAAACGCGACCAGTCCAACGGAGTTGGTGGCGTAGGAGCATTGCTTCAATGCTGGTGGCCTTTGCTTCTTCCATCACGCTGTCCGTCTGCCTTCTCAATAATTAAGTCAGAAGGGCTTCTTTCCCAACCGCTCTCCCTTTCCTCCAGTTCACGCTGTCGGCCTTTTCCTTCTCCAGGGAGAGGACTTGCATGAATTGAAGCGGCACATCTATGCGGACACGGTCGACTTCTTCACGGTGAAGAGGCTGGTGCAGAAGGTCTTCCCCCGATGCAAGTGCCGGGAGCTTCACCAGAAGCAGGAGCAGCTCAGCAAGGTCAGGGAATCATAGAATCATAGAATCAAAGAGTAGGAAGAGACCTCATGGGCCATCCAGTCCAAGCCTCTGCCAAGAAGCAGGAATATTGCATTCAAATCACCCCTGACAGATGGCCATCCAGCCTCTGTTTAAAAGCTTCCAAAGAAGGAGCCTCCACCACACTCCGGGGCAGAGAGTTCCACTGCTGAACGGCTCTCACAGTCAGGAAGTTCTTCCTCATGTTCAGGTGGATTCTCCTCTCTTGTAGTTTGAAGCCATTGCTCCGCGTCCTAGTCTCCAAGGAAGCAGAAAACAAGCTTGCTCCCTCCTCCCTGTGGCTTCCTCTCACATATTTATACATGGCTATCATATCTCCTCTCAGCCTTCTCTTCTTCAGGCTAAACATGCCCAGCTCCTTAAGCCGCTCCTCATAGGGCTTGTTCTCCAGACCTCTTATCATTTTAGTCGCTCTCCTCTGGACACATTCCAGCTTGTCAATATCTCTCTTGAATTGTGGTGCCCAGAATTGGACACAATATTCCAGGTGATGTTGTGGATGGGCAGAGGGGTTACTGAACACCCTCCTCCTCCTCCTCCTTTTCATGTTTGCAAGCTCAGTTGGGAGTAGCTTGGAAGCCTGATCCTAAAAGTGCCCCCTGGCTTAGTGCCCAGGGGTGAGTTTGCCCCACATAGTCTTGTAACGTCTCAAATAAAAATAATTTTATTTCTTACCCACCTCTCTACATGGCTCAAAGTGGGTTACAGCATAATTATAACACACAAACATTATGAAAATTGGGTTGTTGTAGGTTTTTTGGGCTGTATGGCCATGTTCTAGAACAGTGGTTCTCAACCTTCCTAATGCTGCGACCCCTTAATACAGTTCCTCATGTTGTGGTGACCCCCAACCATAATATTATTTTTGTTGCTACTTCACAACTGTAATTTTGCTGCTGTTATGAATCGTCATGTAAGTATGCAGGACGTATTTTCATTCACTGGACCAAACTTGGCACAAATACCCAATATGCCCAAATTTGAATGCTAGTGGGGTTGGGGGGAGGGACTGGTTTTATCATTTGAGAGTTGTACTTGCTGGGATTTATAGTTCGCCTACAATCAAAGAGCATTTTGATCTCCACCAATGATGGAACTGAACCAATCTTGGCACACAGGACTCTCATGACCATCAGAAAACACTTGAAGGGTTTGGTGGGCATCGATCTTGAGTTTGGGAGTTGTAGTTCATCTACATCTGTGGACTCAAACAATGATGGATCAGGACTAAATTTGGCACAAATACTCAATATGCCCAAATGTGAACATTAGTGGAGTTTGGGGGAAATAGACCTTGGCATTTGGGAGTTGTAGTTGCTGGGATTTATAGTTCACCTACAATCAAAGAGCATTTTGATCTCCACCAATGATGGAACTGAACCAATCTTGGCACACAGGACTCCCATGACCAACATAAAACACTAGCCGGGTTTGGTGGGCATGGATCTTGAGTTTGGGAGTTGTAGTTCATCTACATCTGTGGACTCAAACAATGATGGATCAGGACCGAATTTGACACAAATACTCAATATGTTCAAATGTGAACACTAGTGGAGTTTGGGGGAAATAGACCTTGGCATTTGGGAGTTGTAGTTGCTGGGATATATAGTTCACCTACAATCAAAAAGCATTCTGAACCCCACCAACAAGAGAATTGGACCTAACTTTCCACACATAACCCAGATGACCAAGAGAAAATAATGTGTTTTCTGATGGTCTTTGGTGACCCCTCGGACACCCTCTCGTGACCCCCCCAGGGGTCCCGACCCCCAGGTTGAGAAACACTGTTCTATGTCCTGCCTCGGAGTTTAAGATCTTCTGGGGAGGCCCTGCTCTTGGCCCCACCTCTATCACAAGTGAGATTGGTGGGGACGAGGAGCAGGGCTTTCTTTGAGATTAGTGTTTGTTTGCGGTTTTGTTTTTGTTTTGGAGATTGTTTTGGCTGGAATCACTCAGTTCTTGTGGGTTTTTTCGGGCTATATGGCCACTGTTCTAGAAGCATTCTCCCCTGAGGTTTCGCCTGCATCTATGGCAAGCATCCTCAGAGTTTGTGAGGACCTCACAGGACCTCTAGGATACTATATCTGCGTGTGTGTGAATCATATATTTCTATCTATCTATCTATCTATCTATCTATCTATCTATCTATGTATATCTATGGCTGGATGGCTCTTTGTCAGGAGGACTTTGATTACGTTTTCTTGCCCTGATGAAGGGAGCTGGATTGGATGGCCTTAAGTATTTTCTGTTGGTCATGGGGGTTCTGTGTGGGAAGTTTGCCCTGATTCTGTTGTTCATGGGGTTCAGAATGCTCTTTGATTGTAGGTGAACTGTGAATCCCAGTGTGTACAACTCCCAAATGTCAAGGTCTATTTCCCCTCAAACTCCATCTGTGTTCATATTTGGGCGTATTGAGTGCTTGTGTCGAGTTTGGTCCAGATCCTTCATTGTTTGAGTCCACAGTCCTCTCTGGATGTAGGTGAACTACAACTCCCAAACTCAAGGTCAATGCCCACCAAAGCCTTCTAGTGTTTTCTGTTGGTCATGGGAGGTCTGTGTGCCAAGTTTGGTTCAATTCCATCGTTGATGGAGTTCAGAATGCTCTTTGATTGTAGGCGAACTATAAATCCCAGCAACTACATCTCCCAAATGACAAAATCATAATTTTTTTGAGTGATGGTCACTCCTTGTGTTGTGAGACGTTTTGTTGCCAAATTTGGTGTGATTTCGTTCATTGGTTCTTTTGTTTTTAAGGTACTCATTATGCACAGAGCATTTTATATATATAGATATACTGAGAGAACAGTTCTCTGGGGTCTTGAATTGTAAAAGGGGACAGCTAGTACAATATAATAATATATAGCAGTATTTTACCCCCCCCCCCCCCACACACACACACACACACAATTTCATCACACTATTGTATGTTGGATTTTGGTATCCACTGCGTGTCTTGGGAACTAATCCCAGCAGATATATCAACAGTATTCATCATTATCATAATGAGCACCAGAATGGTGTTCGGGTTGGTACTAATTGGGCCTCTCAGGAGAAGGAATATCCCATAGGAAGCCTCCCACCAGAGACTTTGGATGTGACAAAAACACTTTCGACCTGCAGAGCGATGAAGTGGAGGATGCCGAGATGTTGGCTCTCTCAGAGGAAAGCGGAGGGGAGAATCCCAGTTCGGACGCCGGGCGACCAAGAGTGTGTTACAGACACGAGAGAGCCATCCCTATCCAGCCGACCGTGGAAGCCTTGGACTTCCGAGAGGAAGGTGAGGAGCCCTGAGATCGAGAATCGGGGGAATAGCAGAGTGAGAGGCAGATTATCTTCCCTGAAACAAGAGCATAATGGATCTGGTGCCTCCCTGTAGTTTGATGGGATAGAATGTGACCCTGTCTAGCAGGCATGGGCAAATCTTGCCCTTTTCCCCTGCTCCCAGACTCTTTGTAAATAACCAAGTATTATTTATTTATTTATTATTTACAGTATTTGTATTCTACCCTTCTCACCCCGTAGGGGACTCAGGGCAGATTACAATGTACATATACATGGCAAACATTCAATGCCATAGACACACAACATATATAGACAGACACACAGTGGCATCGGCCTCACAGCAAGGCAGGAAACAGATCGATCACAGCCACCTTAGGCTATAAACTACTTTATTTTACAACTATATACATTAGAAGCTACTTAACACTCAGCACATCGTAAACTTGCTTCTTTCCCGTCCGATTGTAACATTGCGAACACACGAACTCTGTTATCAGTACTAGTCCACACCTCTTGCATTCCAGAGTGACATATGACGTATGACGCTGCATCCATTTGTTCTATACACTTGATTTATGACCTCTCTAGGAATGCCATTCCCTCCATGGTTCAGTTAACTCTTTCCACACAGGAATGCATTACCCTCGGCATCTGAACATCCACCAACAAGTGGGCTACAGAATCAAAATACAAATGAAAAATCACAGAAGTGGCAGAAATATACAATGCCAGAAAACTGCATTATTATTATTATTATTATTATTATTATTATTATTATTATTATTATTATTTTACTGACACAAAACCACAGTATGTCGCAGCAAACAAGATTTCTGTGCTGGATTTCGTATCACAGAATGATGCGCGTAGATGTATTTTCGAATGATGCACGCAGATATATTTTCTAATGATGCGCACTGAGTTATTATTATTATTCGAACATAAAACCACAGTATGTCACAGCAAAAGAGATCTATATGCTGGATTTCGTATCACAAAATCACAAGTCGAACACTTCCCAAGCATCTAGGACTATCTGATTTATTATTATTATTATTAGTAGTAGTATTGTTATTATTATTTTACTGACACAAAACCACAGTATGTCGCAGCAAACGAGATCTCTATGCTGGATTTTGTATCACAAAATCACAAGTTAAACACTTCCCAAGCATCTAGGACTGTGTGATGTATTATTATTATTATTAGTAGTAGTAGTAGTAGTAGTAATAGTAGTAGTAGTAGTAGTAGTAGTAAAAACCTGAATAATACTTTAAATTATTCTTAACGAGGGAATTGTTTCGAACAGATGGATGCCATGAAGCATCACATACGCAGATCTCCCCAAATACCCCTTCCTCCCATTGACCAGCCCCCTCCTCTCTTTGTTCAGGTATCGAGACGCTTCTGTGCTACCTGGAGCTTCACCCTCAGCGCTGGCTGGAGATGCTGCACCCCACGTTCTCCTCCTGCCGAGTGATCTGCTATGGGGGACCCCAGCAGCTGCGGACAGTGGCCCAGAGGTGAGGAAGGCTAACACCATTCTTGTTGTTCATTCGTTCAGTCATTTCCGACTCTTCGTGACTTCATGGACCAGTCCACACCAGAGCTCCCTGTCAGTCGTCGCCACCCCCAGCTCCTACAAGGTCAATCCAGTCACTTTCTAGGCTGCATTTATATACTGTCTAGATCAGGGGCCCTCAAACTAAGGCCCAGGGGCCGGAAATGGCCCCCCAAGGTAATTTACCCGGCCCTTGCTCAGGGTCAACCTAAGTCTGAAACGACTTGAAAGCACACAACAACAACAATAACAACCCTATCTAATCAATCAAAAGCAGGCCCGCACTTCCCATTGAAATGCTAATAAGTTTATATTTGTTAAATTTGTTCTTCATTTTAATTATTGTATTGTTTTTAAAAGTGTTTTTTGCACTACAAATAAGATATGGGCAGTGTGCATAGGAATTCATTCATGTTTTTTTCAAATTATAATCTGGCCCTGTCGTGAACCAGAAGCCTTAAAGAAGCTAAACACAAGTAAAAGGTCCAAACAAGGTTTATTAAAGTAACAAAAAGAGCTTAGAAACACTTAACTCAGTGTATCTAGCAAGAAAGCAAAGTCTGTAGCAAACTGCTATGCAAAAAACGTAACTTGGAGAATAATCCGGATTATACTGGAATATGATCCAGGATAACAAAAAACTCAAGCAAACTGCTTCAAAGTCACAGAGTTCATGAAACACGAAGTAACAAGGTGGAAGCAAACAAAAACGTAGTCAGAAAACAGTCCAAAGTCGAGGCATGTCCAAAAGCAGAAGTTAGGTCCAAAACAGGGTGTCGTTGTCCCAAAAACAATCCGGAGTCAACAAGGAAGTAGAAGTCAGCACTTACAGGATTCCAGTCAGTAGAAGCACGGAAACACAGCAATCTACAGTCCCAGGACCCAAGGCGAAAGTAATGGCAGCAACAAAGTCCCAAGCCCAAATACAACACTTTGCCTACTGCAAAGTTCCCAAAGTTTGATACCTATTTTTATCCTATAACTCATTATCGGATGATGAGCTGCTCTCCACCCTGTCTTCATCACTCTCAGGTGCTTTAGCTTTTACAGCTGCTCGCCACCGCCCGTCTCTCCAACTTTTCCAGCATCTATCAAGACTTAGATCACCCCATGTATTACCAGGTTGCCAGTCTCCCGAAAACCCTTCAAACTCCTCCCTTGATGTGGGTTGTGTACATATGTCCCTGATCTCTTGCACACAGGTCCAGTCTAGCCCATCCTCCTCTCTGTTATCACTCTCAGTCCCATCACTCCCCGTGAACCCCATGAAGTCTTCCACCTCAGTTGGAGCATTAAGTATTTCACGGATCTGCTTCCTTTCCCGTTCTTCATCTGACTCTTGCTCCCGAGTAACCCACTTCAAACCTCTACTCCCGTCTCCCTCCTCCATCTCAGAATCTGTGAAACCTTCGAACGACTCAGTATCTGTAGGTGTCATGAATATCTCCCTAATTTGCTTCCTTTGCTGCTCTTGCTCCAACACCTGAGCAGCCCGTTTTCCCCTTCTACTACTAGTTGTAGCTTGATCAGCACACTCTACTACAACAGGCCCTCCAACAGTTTGAGGGATTGTGACCTGGCCCTCTGCTTAAAAAGTTTGAGGACCCCTGCTCTAAACCTTCATCCAGGTCATTTGATTTATTAAAATATTCCCATCCAAACCCAAGCAACGAAGGTGGAGGCATTGCTTTTCATTCAACCCTCGTACATAAACATAGGACATGCAGAATGTACATAAACCACAGATTAGTAAATCATGTTGTTTATATGAATGTAAAAATTATTATTATTATTATTATTATTATTATTATTATTATTATTACTATGTTTATTTCTACCCTGATTTTTCTGTTTCCAAAGGAAACTCAATGATTATAGTTAGCAAAATATCTCTTCACAACTTTCCCTTTTCATATAAAAGGCAAATAAGCTCCTTACGCATTAAAGCATGAATACAAAAAAACCATAACAGATGAAGACACCACTCTGTTTACTGTGTTAAAATGTTCAATGATGTAGGCCAAGTGCATTTGTTTTCATGCTTCTATAATAATACAAATGAATTACGCTTCTAACTAATTTTCTAGCTGTGCGATCGAAAAAACGGGAAGTGTTCCAAACGGCTGATTAGAGCGGTTTCCGTGCCAGCTGCCTCTGAATGCAGCTCCTTGGAGGATGCTGGAGTGGAAATTGAATCCCCAATAGCGTTGCTCTTGCTGTTTGTTTAATTAATTTGTACAATACTCACCGTAGCGCAAAGTGTGAGGGATGAATTAAGAGCTTTGAAAACATCGCCTCCTTCCTCCCTTCCCTCTCTTCTGAGATTAACACAACACCTTAACACATATGGTTTCCCAGCTGAGTTCTGCAAGCAGAAGGGTGAGGAATCCACCTATGAAAAATCCTGAATTCTCTTGCAAGATTTAACACTCATTTGTTGTGATAATGAAGAATGCACAGGCACCAAACTTGGATTTCTGATTCAATTTATTTATCGTGACAGGCAACCGAACAGTTGTATTACATTTTTACAGAGACACTCGCTGGAACACCTCAGCAAGCGAGAGTCCAAAAGTGGCAGGCTCAAACCCAGAACCTCAACCAATGGCTGATACCAAATGAGAGACTCCCCCCTGGGCACACAGAGGACTGGGCGACTTGGAAAGCGCTGAACAGACTGCGCTCTGGCACCATGAGATGCAGAGCCAACCTTGAGAAATGGGGCCACAAAGTAGAATCCACGACATGCGAGTGTGGAGAAGAGCAAACCACTGACCACCTGCTGCAATGCAACCTGAGCCCTGCCACATGCACAATGGAGGACCTTCTTGTAGCAACACCAGAAGCACTCCAAGTGGCCAGATACTGGTCAAAGGACATTTAATCAACTACCAAACTCACAAATTTTGTATTTTGTCTGTTTGTTTGCTTTGTTCTGTTAGAAATGTAATATAATTGACTGGTTGCCCTGACACGACAAATAAACAAATAAACAGACAGACAAAACACAGAGTTTGCAAACTTGGTAGTTGATTAAATGTCCTTTGACCAGTATCTGGCCACTTGGAGTGCCTCTGGTGTTGCTGCAAGAAGGTCCTCCATGGTGCATGTGGCTGGGCTCAGGTTGCATTGCAGCAGGTGGTCAGTGGTTTGCTCTTCTCCACACTCGCATGTCGTGGATTCCACTTTGTGGCCCCATTTCTTGAGGTTGGCTCTGCATCTCGTGGTGCCAGAGCGCAGTCTGTTCAGCCTTCCATGTGCCCAGGGGGGGGAGTCTCTCATTTGGTATCAGCCATTGATTGAGGTTCTGGGTTTGAGCTTGACACTTTTGGACTCTCGCTTGCTGAGGTGTTCCAGCTAGTGTCTCTGTAGATCTTAGAAAACTATTTCTTGATTTAAGTCGTTGACGTGCTGGCTGATACCAAAACAAGGGATGAGCTGGAGATGTCTCTGCCTTGGTCCTTTCACTATTGGCTGCTACTTCCCGGCGGATGTCAGGTGGTGCAATACCGGCTAAGCAGTGTAATTTCTCCAGTGGTGTAGGGCGCAGACACCCTGTGATAATGCGGCATGTCTCATTCAGAGCCACATCCACTGTTTTAGTGTGGTGAGATGTGTTCCACACTGGGCATGCATACTCAGCAGCAGAGTAGCATTGCGCAAGGGCAGATGTCTTCACTGTGTCTGGTTGTGATCCCCAGGTTGTGCCAGTCAGCTTTCGTATGATATTGTTTCTAGCGCCCACTTTTTGCTTGATATTCAGGCAGTGCTTCTTGTAGGTCAGAGCACGGTCCAGAGTGACTCCCAGGTATTTGGGTGTGTTGCAATGCTCCAGTGGGATTCCTTCCCAGGTAATAATCCTCAGAGCACGGGATGCTTGTCTGTTCTTGAGATGAAAAGCACATGTGTTAGGGATCAGCTGGTTTTCCCTGTAATAGGCAGTAAGAGCACCTAGAGCTTCGGAGAGCTTCTGTTCAACCATCTCAAAGTTCCCTGCTTGAGCAGTAATGACACAATCATCAGCATAGATGAAACTCTCTGTCCCTTCTGGCAGTGGCTGGTCATTTGTGTAAATCTTAAACAGAGATGGAGCAGTGTTAAAAATCCACCTGTTAAAAATCCCGAATTCTCTTGCAAGATTCAATACTCATTTGGTGTGATAAAGAAGAATGTATAGACACCAAACTTGGATTTCTGGTTCAATGAGAGCTCGCCATTTCTCAGACTAAAGGAAGAGTGTTTATTGCCCAAAGTTATCCAGGGAGCTGGTATGATAGAGTGGTTTGAGCATTGGTCTGAGCATGGTTTGAGCATGGAACACACACACACACATACATGAGGGTTGAATGAAAAGTAATACCTCCACCTTCGTAACTCCTCAACAGAGGGCAGTACTGGTATGCAGCTGTTGGGGCTAAGCTAGTTTCCGACGATGAGGATGATAGGATTCAGATTCCTGTTGGGTTTCAGCTTCCTGGCTCTTTGTCTGTGCCTCAAATCTCTGAGCCTGCTTCCGAGGCTCTCACAGACAGTGCAGTGTCAACACAGCTGTTTTCACCAGAAAGGAATTTTAACGAAGGAGATAGCAAGCAGGTGCCTTCCCACGATGATACCGAAAGTGTAGATAAGGATTTGACCCGAGAAGCTCGCCTTGATCTCCAGGTCAGGCGGAGTTCGTGTCTGGCAAGCAGACGGGAGGCTAGCTCGGTGAAAGGTCATCGCAATGCTTTTATGATGCTGAGAGCCTAATGTTTTGATATTAGAAAGGTATTTAGGCCTCCTGGAAACTCTGTGAAAGTGTCAGTTCAACGTAGCTTATTAGCCTGAAAGCTTCATGGAATAACCTTAGCCTGGAAAGCAGTAGGCTTGGGATTTCTTGCATTGTGATTCTTGGGGCAAATATTTCATTGCTTGTACCTGGGACTCTGGTTTGAACTTTGCCAATAGGATTATGTCTCCTGTTTTTACCTGAAGATCTTTGGAACTGTATCTGCATTTAACCTTAATCTTTAGAACTTTGCAATGCTTACTCTTTATTTTGACTTGGGATTTTTTCCTCAATAAACTGTAAAACTACAGCTCTTGTGTGGTGGTGTTTGGAAGCAAGGTGAAGCCTACTCTGAGTTGCAACAGCGGCAGGTACTGGCTTGTTCAGTAGACTCTCCTCTACAGTTCCACTTTGGCAGGAAGCCTTAGCATTGAATGGTCATGTTGTTAAAGTGCGAAGTATGGAACCCAGTCTGAATCCCTCTACGGAGGTAGAGATCGGGATATAAAAGTTTTAAATAAAATAAATAAATAAACCCTGCTCAGACAGTCGGTCAATGCGACTTAAGCAACGTCCAGTCATTGAATTCTTGATAGCAGAAGGTGTCACCCCAAAGGAGATTAATTAGAGAATGTAAGCTGTTTATGGTGATTGTGTTGCTGTGAATTCTGTGCGTTTAAAGATGTTGAGGTGGGAACATCTGACTTGCGTGACACACAAAGAGTTGGAGCTCCTGTGATAGCAACCACCGAGTTTCACAAGCAAAAGGTTGACAGATCCATTCAGGATGATCGTCGTATCACTCAGAGAGAAATTTCAAGCATAACCGGCATTTCACAAGAAAGTGTAGGTCACATTATGGCTTTGCTTGGATTTGGAAGATCTGTGCACGATGGGTACCCAGGATGCTGACGCCTGAAATGAAAGTACACAGACTTGAAACTTCAGAGACTGGATCTCAACCACCGTATGACATCCTCCATACAGTCCAGATTTAGCACCATCTGACTTCCATCTGTTCCCAATAATGAAAGAAGATCTGCGGGGACATCATGATGCTTCCGATGAAGACATTGAGAGAACTGTGAGATGCTGGTTGCAGAAACAGAGTGTCAACTTCTTCCGCGACTGCTTCAGAAAACTTGTTCATTGTTGGCAGAAATGTATCCAACTGTCTGGTGATTATGTGGGAAAGTGAATAGTGGTCGTTAAAGAGCACATTCTAAGGATTATTTCTGCATTTGATTTATTAAAATATTCCCATCTAATCCCAAGTAATGAAGGTGGAGGCATTACTTTTCATTCAACCCTTGTATATAGAATGGATAGAAAGAGGCAAAGTCAATGTAAATATTGTCCAGAAATTAAGGCAGTTGGGCACATGGTTAAAGATAAAGACACAGGGTAAATATGTGGTCAAAGGGAAGGGTGATGGAGGGTAAGGTTGAGGGGTGTCAACAATGAAAAAAAAAAGATCTGTGCACGATGGATACCCAGGATGAGAGGACTGTGAGATGTAGGTTAGAATCACATTGGCTTTTTGAGCTGCCACATCAAACTGTTGGCTCATGTTCAGCTTATGCTCCACTAAGACTCCTAGATCCCCCTCACATAGTCTGTTTTCAAGCCAGGGCCACTCATCTGATATCTGTGCATTTCATTGTTATGGTCTAAGTGTACTTCACTGCTCAGCTATGGAAACCAACTGTGCTGCCTTGGGCAATCACATCCTCTCAGCCTCAGAGGAAGGCAAGGGCAACCTTCCCCTGAGCAAACCTTGCCAAGAAAACTTCCTTTATAGCGTTGCCTTGAGAAGATGGCCGTAGGAAATGTCTTGACACAGAAACAACCTGCTTGCTGCTCCTTATTTATTTATTTATTTACTACGCTTATATACCGCAATTCTCAGCCCGAGGGCGACTCATTGCGGTGTACAACATGAAAACAAGTGCAATTTACAAAACATAGTGCAAAACAATCTACAAATCATCATTATCAAAAATATATTAGCAAAACATCAACATTACTACAAAATTTCTACTACATTCCGAATCGTCTCATCGTCAACACACAATCCGATATCATTACCGTTTTTCCATTCCTATGGTCAAATAGCCAGTCAATGCACTTTTTGGTCAAATGCTTTCTTAAATAGCCAGGTCTTTAACTTCCTGCAGAAAGTCAACAGGAAGGGGGCTAGCCTGATGTCCACGGGAAGCGTGTTCCACAGCCGAGGAGCCACCACCGAGAAGGCCCTATCTCTCGTCCCCGCCAGCCGTGCCTGTGACGCAGGTGGGATCGAGAGCAGGGCCTCCCCAGAAGATCTCAAAGTCCTCATGGGCTCATAGGCCGAGAGGCGGTCAGTTAGGTATCTTGGGCTGGAACCGTTTAGGGCTTTATAGGCCAATGCCAGCACCTTGAATTGAGCCCGGTAGCAGATCGGCAGCCAGTGGAGCTGGTACAGCAGGGGGGTTGTATGCTCCCTGCGTCCCACTCCTGTTAGTATCATGGCTGCCGCCCGTTGGACCAGCTAAAGCTTCCGGGCTGTCTTCAAAGGCAACCCCACGTAGAGAGCGTTGCAGTAGTCTAAGCGGGATGTAACCAAAGCGTGGACTACCGTGGCCAAGTCAGACTTCCCAAGGTACGGGCGCAGCTGGCCTTGTGATCTTGCATCCCTTTTGCTGGTAGTGTAGGATGTGCAATGGCACGGCTAAGATTTCTCTCTTCTGTCTCCCGCAGGTGCCCTCCTCTTGCCGTCTGCCTGGCCCAGCAGCACCTGCAAGGCATCAGCCACACTCACACCAGCTCCGTGGACTTTGACGTGGTGGTGCTGGCTGACTCCATGGGCTGGGAGGTCCTGCCAGTGAAGCGAGCCCTGCGCCAGCTCCAGTGGGACACCCGGTTGCAGAACGGTAACTAAGCAAACATCCCAGAATCCCTTGGCCAATGGAATTGGGGAAATTTCTGGGGTCTGTAGTCTTAAACAGAAAACATTTCCAAGCTCTGTGTTCAACCTGAACCTTATTAGAAGTGAAGAAATACTTGTATGTAGAGCAATGAGGGACAGAAGGAACCCTGTGATGCAGGCCTGCTATCTTTTTTCACCTCTTTTTCCAAAAATTATGTAGATGACAGTGTTTTGCTTTTGCCTGTATGGAGAGATTTATTTGTACACTAGCCGTCCCCTGCCACGCGTTGATGTGGCCCACTTTGGTGGTCATGAGGGTTCTGTGTAAACCAATTCTATCATTGGTGGGGTTCAGAATGCTCTGTGATTGTAGGTGAATTATAAATCCCAGCAACTACAACTCCCAAATGTCAAGATTCTATTTTCCCCAAACTCCACCAGTGTTCACATTTTGGCATATTGAGTATTCATGTAGAGTTTGGTCCAGATCCATCATTGTTTGAGTCCACAGTGCTCTCTGGATGTAGGTGAACTACAACTCCAAAACCAAAGGACACTGCCCACCAAATCCTTCCAGTATTTTGTTGGTCACGGGAGAACTGTGTGCCAAGTTTGGTTTAATTCCATTGTTGGTGGGGTTCACCACCAACTTTGATTGTAAGTGAACTATAAATCCCAGCAACTACAACTTCCAAATGACAAAATCAATTTTTTGAGTGAAGGACATACATTGGGTTGGTAGGTGTCTTGTGTCCAAACTTGGTGTCAATTCGTCCAGTGGTTTCTGAGTTCTGTTAATCTCACAAACAAACATTACTTTTTTATTTATATAGATAATACAGCACACGTGAATATTAGGTCCAAGAGTCTAAGATATTCGTCTCTGAATATCGGGCTCTTCCCAAGGGCCTAGGATATTAGAGGTGTTTTTGCAGAATGTGTGCAGTTCTGAGAAGTGCTGCCTTCCTTCTGCAGCATGTGGATTGATGTTCTGTTCAAATTAAGGCTTTTCCAGTGCTTTTCGGGGTTTCTTGGCATGCCTCCAAGCACACCAACCACTATTGTTCTCTTTTGCCATATAAGAGATATTATTATTATTATTATTATTATTATTATTATTATTATTATTATTATTAGGACACAACAAGATAAGTCCACAGCAGACACTCTGCTGGCTGTTGTATTGGATCACACGTTGGACCCTTCCCAAGCGTCTAGGACTGTGTGATGTATTTTTGAATGATGCGAGCAGATCCAAGTCAGGTGGCCTTTTGCAGTTGACAGATCGTGATTTTGTCAATGTTTATTGTTTCCAAATGTCGGCTGAGATCTTTTGGCACGGCAACCAGATGACCACTGGGACCAAGTTCGATGCCAGATCGAACTTTGCAGTTCGATTTTGAGGTCCTGATAACGGCTGAGTTTTTCCTGCTTTTTTTTTTCCTCCATGAGACTTTCACCTGGAATGGCGATTATAATCCAAAGTTTTTTCTTTTTCACAATCGTGATATCTGGTGTATTGTGTTCCAAAACTTTGTCAGTCTGGATTCGAAAGTCCCACTGTATTTTTGTGTGTTCATTTTCCACTTATCATCATCATCATCATCATCATCATCACTTTATCTCTCCCAAAGGAGACTCAAAACAACTGTACATGAAAGCATCAGCATACAATTTAAAATATACCAATATGCAAACTTTCCCCTTCTTCCCAAAATTCTTTATTATTGCCCATTTGTTTCAGAAGGGAGCATCATGAGGCTTCTCTCTTAAACACAGACATGAGAGTCAACATTGGAGACTTTTTTAGGTCACTTTCTTTTGTCTGTCTACTCTTTTATACTTGCAATGATAAAAGTAAAAATAATAATAAACCTTACCAGAGCGTCCTGTTTATTTTCCTTCCTGTTTCCTACCATAAGCCCCTATATCTGTGATGGTGAACCTATGACACGCGTTTCAGCACTGACACACATGGCTATTTTTGATGACACACAGATACATGCGGCCACATACAGAGAAATACACCTTATAAGAGCCAATCTAATTCCATCCTTAAATTTATAAATGGCTCTAGAAATTTAACATCTGCACGTTTGAGCATTGTTCACTCCATAACTCAGCATGGATTATACATTTTTCTTATTTAAACTATAAATATTACAAAATAATGGTTTTTTCTCTCGAAGTGACACTTTACCCAAGTTATGCTCAGGTTTTTGGCATTTTGACACACCAAGCTCAAAAGGTTGCCCATATAATACTGACTATGCTGCACTCTGCTATGGATTCCAAATATTCCTACAATACTCTTTGTCAGAGAAGGTTCAGAAAGGTGATATAGTAACCACATCCATTCACAATAGTTCTCCTTGCACTGGAGCCGCTCTGGTGAAATGGGTTAAAACCTTGTGCTGTCTGGATTGCTGACCTAAAGGTTCAAATCCGTGAGACAAGATGAGCTCCTGTTTGTCAGCCCCAGCTTGCCATACGGAGAAACGAGAGAAGACTCCCATAGGATAGTAAAACATCTGGGCAATGTCCTTGCAGACAGCCAATTCTCTCAAAACACAAGCAACTTGCAGTTTCTCAAGTCGCTTCTGACACGATTTTTTAAAAAGTTCTCCTTGCAATCTGCTGCACTTTTAGAGATTTACTTGACTGCTGAGTATGCATGCCCAGTGTGGAACACATCTCACCACACTAAAACAGTGGATGTGGCTCTTAATGAGACATGCCGCATTATCACAGGGTGTCTGCGCCCTACACCACTGGAGAAATTACACTGCTTAGCCGGTATTGCACCACCTGACATCCGCCGGGAAGTAGCAGCCAATAGTGAAAGGACCAAGGCAGAGACATCTCCAGCTCATCCCTGTTTGGGTATCAGCCAGCACGTCAACGACTTAAAAGAAATAGTTTTCTAAGATCTACAGAGACACTCGCTGGAACACCTCAGCAAGCGAGAGTCCAAAAGTGGCAGGCTCAAACCCAGCACCTCAATCCATGGGTGATACCAGATGAGAGACTCCCCCCTGGGCACACAGAAGACTTGGAAGGAGCTGAACAGACTGCGCTCTGGCACCACGAGATGCAGAGCCAATCTTAAGAAACGGGGCTACAAAGTGGAATCCACGACATGCGAGTGTGGAGAAGAGCAAACCACTGACCACCTGCTGCAATGCAACCTGAGCCCTGCCACATGCACAATGGAGGACCTTCTTGCGGCAACACCAGAAGCACTCCAAGTGGCCAGATACTGGTCAAAGGACATTTAATCAACTACTAAGTTTGCAAAATCTCTGTGTGTTTTTTTTTCCTTTTTCTTTTTTAATCTGTGTGTTTGTTTTGTTCTGTTAGAAATATTATACAACTAGCTGTACCCTGCCACGCGTTGCTGTGGCCCATTTCAGTCTTCCCTTTCTGCTTCCCTTCCTTCCTTTTTTGTTTCCTTCCTTCCTTTATGTCTTCTGTCTTTCCTTCTTTCCTTCCTTCCTTCTCCTCCTCCTTCTCCTTCCTTCCTTCCTTCCTTCCTTCCTTCCTTCCTTCCTTCCTTCTCGTCCTCCCTCCCTCCCTCATTCCTCCCTTCGTTCTGTTTCTGCCTCCCCCTTCCCCTCCGTGATGTTGTGGCCGACTCTGGTGGTGGACCCACAACCGGTATGACAGCGGGCCAGACCCCTGTCTGGAAGGAACGGTAGTAGGGAACTCTCTCTGTCTTGGATCCCCCTGGCGAGGAGGAGGCGGCAGAGGCGGAGCCGGGCCCCTCCTGGCCCGCCGTCGGCCTTTCCCTCGTTCCCTCTTTCCTTCCTTCCTTCCTTCCTTCCTTCCCTCCCTCCCTCCCTCTGTCTTTCTCTCCTTCCTTCTGTTACCTTTAATTTTATTTCCTTTTCTCCTTCCTTCCCCCTTTGGCTCCTTCATTCCTTCTCTTTCCCTTCTTCTCTCATTTCTTCTGGACTGTCCCTTTCAACGGTAATGCCGCGGGGGAGGGGGGGGTGAGGGGCGGCAAGTGCGCGCGTGGCGGGGAGTTTGCGCCGCGCGCGCGTGTGTGCCGCGGGGGGGGGGGGGGCAGGGGGGCGCGTGGCGGGGAGTTTCCGACGCGCGCGCGTGTGCCGCGGGGGGGGGGGGGCGGCGGGGGGTGTGCGCGTGGCGGGGAGTTTGCGCCGCGCGCGCGTGTGTGCCGCGGGGGGGGGCAGGGGCGGCGGGTGCGCGCGTGGCGGGGAGTTTCCGACGCGCGCGCGTGTGCCGCGGGGGGGGGTGAGGGGCGGCGGGTGTGCGCGTGGCGGGGAGTTTCCGCCGCGCGCGCGTGTGTGCCGCCGGGGGGGGGCGAGGGGCGGCGGGTGCGCGCGTGCCGGGGAGTTTGCGCCAGTGCGCATGTTCAGTTGTTTTGTGGTGTTTTCGTCGTTGCAGTTGTGTTTTCTTTACTTTGGAGTAGATTAGTTTGTAGCGAGTGGGTTGTCCTAGGGGCATGGGAATTTTGGTTCAGTTTCGTTGGGGGGTTGTGGAGTTATGCGACGCCGTACGACGCCCCCTACAGATTTATATATATAGATTGTATGGTTGCTGATGACACGATAAATAAACTTGACTAATTCTTGGGCAATGATATAAGATGGATGGAGGATGTAGAGGTCTCTCTTATTTATTTATCTCTCTCCCTTTTTGGCTCAGGGTCCAGTGTGTCTAGGAAGAGTGGGGTCCTTGTGGAGTTCAGCGAGCTCTCCTTCTATCTGCGCTCCTACGGCGACCTTACCGATGAGGAACTGGACTCGGTCTGCGAATTCCTGCACCGGCGGGTGATGGACCGAGAAAAGGCGGCCCTTGGCCAGCTCCGAGTGTGCTTCCAGGCCTTCCAGAGGTGGGCAGCTGACAATAGAGACCCTAATTTAAGTGGTTGTAGGACAGTGGTTCTCAACCTGGGGGTCGGGACCCCTGGAGGGGTCGCAAGGGGGTGTCAGAGGGGTCGCCAAAGACCATCACAAACAGTATTTTCTGTTGGTCAAGGGAGTTCTGTGTGGAAAGTGTGGCCTAATTCTATCGTTGGTGGGCTTTTAAATGCTCTTTGGTTGTAGATGAACTATAAATCCCAGCAACTACAACTCCCAAATGTCAAGGTCAATGTTCCTTGAACTTCACCAGTGTTCACATTTGGGCATATTGAGTATTCGTGCCAAGTTTGATCCAGATCCATCATTGTTTTAATCCACAGTGCTCTCTGGGTGTAGGCAAACTACAACTCCCAAACTCAAGTTCAATGCCCACCAAACCCTTCCAGTATTTTCAGTTGGTCATGGGAGTTCTGTGTGCCAAGTTTGGTCTAAATCCATCATTGGTAGAGTTCAGAATGTTCTTTGAATGTAGGTGAACTATAAATCCCAGCAACTACAACTCCCAAATGACAAAATCAATCCTCCCATAACACTCCAATAAGAATACATCCCGCATATCAGATATTTACATAATGATTCATAACAGTAGCAAAATTACAATTATGAAGTAGCGACGAAAATAATTTAATGTCTGGGGGTCACCACAACGTTGTATTAAGGGGTCGCGGCATTAGGAACATTGAGAACCACTGTTGTAGGACGTTACAGGGCAGGTTAACATCTTGCAAAGAACGGTGGGGTTTGTGTGACATGTTTCTCAAGATCACTTTCGACTCCTATGATTGTGTGATGGATAAATATGATATGTGATTTGAATGAAATGGTGTGAAAGGTGTATGGTTGGTAATTGTATAGCCTAACGATGCCACCCTAAGAAATGAGGTCTGGAAAACTACAAAAAATGGAGAACTGCTGACATTGGTGACCAGAGACTAATTGTTGAACTCTTGGTGGGAAACAACATGTTTACATTACCAGAAACAACGACTCTTTTAAAGTTAAGAAGGAAACAAACCGTGCTCCTTAAGAAGGAAAATCAATTATCACTTAAGGAAGGAAAGTCAACATAAGTCCAGGAACTGATGGAAGTCAGCACATTTTGGCTGGAAAAACACGTCATTTATTTATTTATTTATTTATTTATTTATTTATTTATTTATTATTTACGGTATTGATATTCCGCCGTTCTCACCCCGCAGGGGACTCAGGGAGGATTACAATGTACACATATATGGCAAACATTCAATGCCAAAGACACACAACATATATAGACAGACAGTCAGAGGCTATTTAACTTTTCTGGCCGCTTTCATCGTCCATCTGCGACACTGATGAAGTACTTCCGCATTCCCCGCATGCTTTGCTGGAGTCTTTTTTATGGCCTCGTAAATTAGTTAAATTAGCCTCCCCACACATAGGGGGCACCTAATTTTCCTACTTGACAGATGCAACTGTCTTTCGGGTTGCGAAGGTCGACAACAAGCTACACAAAGACAACAAAGACAACTGGAACAACAACAAGAAATATTGCTATATAAGGGATACTTTACAATCCAAAAATTGTGGCAGACTGGAGGAGTCTGGCCCACCCGCGACTCTTCTACAAGGGATGGAGGAAGATGGTGTTTTCGAAGAATGGCAGATTTGCTAGAAACACAGTTTGGCCTACTTTGGGGTCTCTTTTCAGAAGAAGAAGAGATGGCAATGTATGCATTATGGATGCTTATGTGTGTGTGAATGCTGAGGAAAATGCAAAATCCCCTTGTTTGTGTACCTAATGTAGCTCTAATCCAGTGGTTCTCAACCTGGGGTCCCCAGATGTTTTTGGCCTACAACTCCCAGAAATCCCAGCTATTTTACCAGCTATTAGGATTTCTGGGAGTTGTAGGCCAAAAACATCTGGGGACCCCAGGTTGAGAACCACTGTCAGTCTATCTACTTTCTTGCTCTGTGGGTTAAAGCACTGAGTTGCCGAGCTCGTTGACCGAAAGGTCGCGGGTTCGATTCCGGGGAGCGGCGCGAGCTTCCACTGTCAGCCCTAGCTTCTGCCAACCTAGCAGTTCGAAAACATGCAAATGTGAGTAGATCAATAGGTACTGCTCCAGCGGGAAGGCAATGGCGCTCCATGCAGTCATGCCGGCCACATGACCTTGGAGGTGTCTATGGACAATGCCGGCTCTTCGGCTTAGAAATGGAGATGAGCACCAACCCCAGAGTCAGACATGACTGGACTTAATGTCAAGGGACAACCTTTATTTATTTATTTAGACCATTTCTACCCCGCCCTTCTCACCCCCGAGGGGGACTCAGGGCGACTAACACAGGCAACAATTCAGTGCCAACAGTATCAAAACAACAATATAAAACAGCAATACAAAATCCATTACATAAGAATTAAACAGTGATATCAATTAAAATTACGTAACCACATAGAACAGATCACAGAATCACAGGTCATAAAGCCATTTCCAATTTTCAAACAATCCTATGGTCCGAGTTCAGAGACTAAAGTGCTGTTGTGCCCACTAGCCAAAGGCCTGGCTCCAAAACCACGTCTTTAGTTTTTTCCTAAAAGTAAGGAGGACGCCGATCTAATCTCGCTGGGGAGCGAATTCCATAAGCGGGGGGTCACCACCGAGAAGGCCCTGTCCCTCGTCCCCACCAGACGCGTTCGAGACGCTGGTGGGACCGAGAGCAGGGCCTCCCCAGTAGATTTTAAATTACGAGGTGGAACGTAGAGAGAGATACGTTCGGATAAGTAAGCTGGACCGGAGCCGTATAGGGTTTTACCTTTACTTAATGTTTAAAAAGTACCAGTGATAATTCTGAGGGTGTTTTACCTTTTGGAAAAGTGGAGACCCTCAGGAGGATTGAGCAAAATATTCAATTGCAGTGTGGAACGACTAAGAAGAACTCATCTCACAGTGGCTAAATGGGGAGGGAAACTTTTTTGCCCATTGGGCAGTGACAAGCACCGGGATTGTGGCACAGCTAGCTGAGTGTCAGCTGCATTAAGATCACTCTGACCAAAAGGTCATGAGTTCGAAGCCAGCCCGGGTTGGAGTGGGTTTCCAACCAATTATGTGTAGCCTGTTGTCGACCTTTGCAACCCGAAAGACAGTTGCATCTGTCAAGTAGGAAAATAAGGTACCACCTTAAAGTGTGGGGAGGCTAAATTAACTGATTTTTGAGGCCATAAAGAAGACTCCAGCAAAGCATTCCAGCGGGGAAGCATGCGAGGAATGCGGAAGTGCTTCATCAGCGTTGCAGATGGACGAGGAAAGCGACAGCTCCCCTGGTGGCCAGAAAAAGTTAAATAGCCTCTGTGTATGTCTGCATATGTTTGTATGTCAAAAATTGGCATTGAATGTTTGCCATATATGTGTACACTGTAATCCGCCCTGAGTCCCCTGCGGGGTGAGGAGAAGGGCGGAATAGAAAAGCTGCAAATAAATAAATAAATAAATAAATAAATAAATAAATAAATAAATAAATAAGGGATCGCTCGCTCTTCCTCTGTTTTGCAGCCCTTTGTCCTTCATCCCTCTTTCTCATTCACTCTCTCTCGTGTCCCCTTTTGCACTGAGCAGAGTGGCCTTCCGGAGCTGTGCCTCGTGCTGCGATGGCGGAGGGGAGGAGAGGAGCAACCAGCTTAAGACCCTGTTGATGGATTATTTTGAGAAGGATGTGATGCTAGAAGAAGCGGATTATGAACGAAGAGATGAAGGAATGGATGCTAAAGACCTCGAGGACATAAAAGTGAGTAAGAACATGGTTTGCTATTCTTACAGATTTGAAAGGAGGTAAAAAAGAACAAAACTAGAAAAATGCAGGGGAGGCTGTGGTGCATTTAAAGGCGAACTGTTTTCTAATGTGACACCATTAAGCTGTATCTCTGGCATTGGAGAGGGGTTGGCTGGTGACTGCTGGAAGAGCACTTTGGTTTTCTCAATGTTCAATGACAGGCCGAGCTTCTCGTATGCTTCTGCGAAGGTGTTTAGAGTGGCTTGTAGATCTTCTTCTGAATGCGCACAGACGACGTTGTCATTAGCATAGTGGAGTTCTATAGCAGATGTTGTGACCTTGGTTTTGGCTTTCAGTCTGCTGAGGTTAAACACCTTGCCATCTGTCCGATAGATGATTTCCACTCCGGTGGGAAGCTTCCCATCAACAAGGTGGAGTATCATAGCAATGAAGATGGAGAATAAAGTTGGGGCAATAATAATAATAATAATAATAATAATAATAATAATAATAATAATAATAATGACACTTTATTTGTACTCCACTACCATCTCCCTAAGGGACTTCGGTGCAGCTTACATGAGGCCGAGCCCAAACACAACAATACAGGCAATAATCACAACAATACAAGCAATTCAAATAGAACATAAATGATAAACATATAACACATAGAGGACCTACAAGGCCCTATATGGCTCTGGTCCAGGTTATCCGAAGGACCATATCTCTTTCTATGAACCTGGGAGACATCTATAATTAACTGCCTTGCTACACTAGGCATTGCCTGTCTCACTTTTTGCGGCCTTTGCCTCTGAATTGCAGTTTCGGGACTGGGAAGACCAAATCCGAGCTGACATCCGCCACTTCCTTTCCATACGGCAAGAAGAGAAGTTCTCCGGCAGAGCCGTGGCCAGGATCTTGCATGGCATAGGTAAGGCTGCACCGCTCTGGGGATTCTGATAATGCACATCAGCACAAATGTAGCAGCTTAGATACCAGGCATGGGCCAACTTTGGCCATCCAGGTGTTTTGGACTTCCACAATTCCTAACACCTGGAGGGCCGAAGTTGGCCCAGGCCTGGTATACAGGTACAGAGAAACATTTTCCCTTGGCAACTTCAGCCAAAGTAGCAATTACTGTCAGGAACCTAACAGAGATAATATGGTACCAGGATCTTAGATCCTGCCATGCATTTCAGCCATGTTTTGTATACTGGATGATGGGGTATGCTGCATTCTCTTATGAGAATGGTAAATATTTATGGCCAGGTGTGGAGGAAGAAAACTAACTTCTGGAAGCTGCCACAGTTGTTCTGGTGAGACAAAGCGTATAAAAGGGGAGGAGGGAATAAACCTGGGTGTTTTTATTTGTTAACCAACGGGACAAAACCCTGCTCAGATGATTTAATAGCTTGTTCTTAATTAAACTGCATAACTGCAGAAGCTTCCAATCTTAACAACACCTTTAGGCTCTGATTAATTGTATTTTCTAAATCAACATTTCTCAACCTGGGGGTTGGGACCCCTGAGGGGGTCATGCTGTGGTGTTGGAGGGGTCGCCAAAGGCTTAACTCTTTGTCTCTTGTGATTACATTCTCATGCCTTGGATCAATGTTTCCCTGTTTCTTTGGATTTTATTAGAGAAGTCTGGACTTTGTTTTTGAACTTTGCTGAACCATACCTTGGACTAATTTGTTCCTGCTTATCTTCTTACCTAATTGGATTTACCTATTCCCTTACAGTGCTTTTTTTTTTTTTTACTTTGCTGCTTTTACTTATCTTCAATAAAAAAGGATTGTTTTCACATTATTTTCTGTTGGTCATGGGAGTTCTGTGTGCCAAGTTTGATTCAACTCCATCGTTGGTGGAGTTCAAAATGCTCTTTGATTGTAGGTGACCTATAAATCCCAGCAACTACAACTCCCAAATGTCAAGGTCTGTTTTCTCCAAACTCCACCAGTGTTTACATTTAAGCATATTGAATATTTGTGTCAAGCTTGGTACAGATTCATCAGTGTTTGAGTCTACAGTGAGTCTCTGGATGTACGTGAACTACAACTCCCAAACTCAAGGTCAATGCCCATCAAACCCTTCCATTATTTTCTGTTGGTCATGGGAGTTCTGTGTGCCAAGTTTGGTTCAATTCCATCGTTGGTGGAGTTCAGAATGCTCTTTGATTGTAGGTGACCTATAAATCCCAGCAACTACAACTCCCAAATGTCAAAGTCTGTTTTCTCCAAACTCCACCAGTGTTTACATTTGGGCATATTGAGTATTTGTGTCAAGTTTGGTACAGATTTATCAGTGTTTGAGTCCACAGTGCTCTGGATGTAGGTGAACTACAACTCCCAAGCTCAAGGTCAATGCCCATCAAACTCTTTCAGTATTTTCTGTTGGTGGGAGATCTATGTGATTATTATTATTATTCATCATTGGTGGAGTTCAGAATGCTCTTTGATTGTAGGTGAACTATAAATCCCAGCAACTACAAATCTTAAATGACAAAATCAATCCCTCCAACCCCACCAATATTCAAAATTGAGTGTATTGGGTATTTGTGCCAAATTTGGTCCAGTGAATGAAAATACATCCTGCATATCGGATATTTAAATTGCAATTCATAACAGTAACAAAATTACAGTTATGAAGTATCAACGAAAATAATGTTATGGTTGGGGGTCATTAGGAAGGTTGAGAACCTCTGTTCTAAACAAAGCTTCTGAACTTTTGTTTTCTGAACCGGACTTGTAGGATTTAAGATTGTTGACCGAGATTTCTCTCTCTGGACAGGGAGTCCCTGCTTTCCTGCTCAGATTTATGGCCGAGACCGGCGCTTCTGGAGGAAGTACATCCATTTCGACTTCAACAGGATCATGCACTTGGCCACAGAGGAGATCATCCACTGGAAGTGAGAGAACATCGCGGAAGAGAGTGTCGCAAAAAGCTTACACTGGAAACTTGTTGTTGTTCATGCGTTTAGTTGTTTTTGACTCTTTGTGACCTCCTGGACGAGCCCACGCCAGAGCTCCCTGTCGGCCGTCACCACCCCCAGCTCCAGTCCCTTCAAGGATGCCATCCATCCATCTTGCCCTTGTTTGGCCCCTCTTCCTTTTTCCTTCCACTTTCCCCAGCATCATTGTCTGGTTGCATGGCAGTATTTTCTCAGGAAAAGGTTTTACTGTCTAAAAGAACGAGCTACAGGCAGGTGAACGTCGTACTCTTTTCACAAGGAAGGAGAACAATGGTTTGCTTTTATCTCAGGGCTGTTCTTTTTATATTGTATATAAAACTTCATTTTTGATTTATTTTAATTAATTGTCCTGACCAAAGACTTTTTTAAAACTGGAAAACGGACATTACGGACCATTGTTCAAGGACTTTCCCTCTGCTAAGGGGAATCTTATGGACTTGTATTTATCCCCCTTGAGTTCTGCATATTTTTCTCACCACGAAGACTGTTCCTTGCACTTGAGGTTAGTTGATTTCTGTGATTATGGAGACTTGGTCTGGACAACTCTTTTCTCTAAGCGCAAGTTTAAACAGAACTGATAGCATCCATTTTGATACTGCTATCAGCAACTTTTAAATATCTGCTTGTTGTCTCAAAGATGTCAAGCAGGGGCATTTAAGCCTGCATCTCCAAGGCCCCTTCAACACTGGCGTATAAAATCCAGATTTTCTGCTTTTTTAAAATAATGTTTTTAATTGTAATGGTATCCATCTAATTCATCAAAATAAACCTACTTTATATGCATCCATAAACCATTACATTTTTGTCCCCCTTTTTTCCCTCCCCCCGACTTTACAACAAAGCATTTATAAGAGCAGCCAATCCAGGATTCTGTCCATTTTCTGCTTTGAACTGGATTATCTGGCAATGTAGACTTTGAACTGGATTATCTGGCAATGTAGACACATATAATCCAGTTCAAACCAGATGATGTTGATATATGCTGTGATAATCTGGATCATATGGCAGTGTAGAAGGGGCCCATGTGCACCAAGGGATATCTGCATTACGTTCATACCATTTGTCCACAAATGATTATCAAGCAATCACACCTAGACTGATACTTGAAATGATCCCAAATATCCTTCCTGTAATTAATAAATACACGTGGTTTACAATGTAATGATAGTTGCCTTTCTTGATTATTTGGACAGAAAACGGGGTGGATAAATTATGCATTTGTATGTAAGGAGAAATGTACTAAAGGGAGTGAACAGTCATTTGTTAATAGATAGATCTGTTTATTGATTAGTCCACTGATCATATCAACAATAAAAAACAAAAATACACAGACAAATAGAGACTAATCACTACACTAAAACCTGTATTCGTTAACTAAAAAAAATTAAAATACAATAAAACTCGATTATACATTTGGTAAAATGAGAGTTTAGGGAAGTTTATCACCATGACAAGTCATTGGTTTAGGACTGACTGCATTCCTTCATCTCTCCTTGAAAATTCTATCCCAGTTATATACTACCTTGTTCATGTCCAGCATTATTTTTAATTTTAATTTATTACATTTGACCCGGCCATTGGTTTTAAATACTGTGTGTTACTGTTGATTTATTGTTTATTTTTTGTTATGTGACTTATACTAATTGTTTTGCTTTGATTGTTTTGTTATTGCTTTGTTTATTGATGTGCTGTGGGCTTGGCCTCATGGAAGCCGCACCGAGTCCCTTGGGGAGAGGGTAGTGGGGTACAAATAAAGTTATTATTATTATTATTATTATTATTATTATTATTATTATTGGTTGTTATTCACCATCATACTGACTTTCAGCAGCCAAGGAATGAGACTTTCAAGAGCCTTCGCTGTGACCAATCCTGCTCTGGTCTTGCAAACCCTTGGCTATCACAATTGGGTTTATTTGCCTGTAAAGTACCCTCCTTCTTTTCCTGCAACTTTTCACTTTACCTAGTGCAAAGGAGTCCACTACAAGCCGGCACCAAATTGTAAAAGGCTCTTGTATTAATACCACTGGATGCCACCCTATTTGTGTTGTGAGGTAATTATGATAGATTGGGTACACCGAGCGTAGAATAAATGGAGGTGAGGCAGTTTTAAAAACCAAAGAGAACAAGTTTATTTGAAACAAAGCGTATGGTTGCAGTTTGATGTTAAGCTTGGCAAATACTTAGAGAACGATACATGTAACTTGGTTGTGATACAGTTCAGACTTTCGATGTTACAACTTATGAAACTCTTGCTGTGGTGAAGCACTTCAATAAACAATGTTTTACTGTGGTGAATAGTCTCCCCGTTTGATTCTTCTATGATCAAACACCAGATCTCTAGTTCTTTTAACTAGGGATCTAAACAAGCCTTTGTTAGTTCTTTCTAACTAAAGAAACTAATAAGGTTTTCCTCTTCAGCTTTCCTAACTGAAGAAATCTCTGACTATTCACGAACACTGTTTCTCTCCTAACTCTTCCCTTCTCAGAGTCTCCAACCTGACTCTTCCCTTCTCAGAGTCTCCAACCTGACTCTTCCCTTCTCAGAGTCTCCAACCTGACTGACTCTTAACTGTCGCTTTTCAAAAACACTCTTCTCTAAGCTCCTCCCACTCCTCTGCAGCATCGTTTCCATGGTAACACACTCCTCACAGCTAGGCCGCTCCAGCCTTAGGGCAACCAATGCAGACATAAATACAGTTATAATCATATTATTATAATCACTTCTGTACACCTAGCATTACTGTGTTTTCCAATGTTGTCTTTATCTTTGGTGTTGTGCTCTCATATAATCTGGTGTTATCAATATTTTGTCGAGGCTGCTGTAAACATTTCCTTTCAACAGATGGTCCAGCCCACATAACTAACACTGGGTCGAATCCATTTACATAACCCAACAAAAACCAACAAACATAAATTCTCTTAGTGTCTTGGTTTTTAGGCCTGTTCCTGGGGTTCTTTAGAGCATTGATTCAGAGAAATACATTGGATAGACTGCATCAGCTGTGGTATCTTAGGTTAAAGTTACCATGGTTTTCTATGGGTGAGCAGATAGGAAGTGGTCTATGGCATAGGTTTGTGTTTGGGCAATGCTGCTGCGTTTGGTGGTCCCTATATAGACTATCTACAGACCCACCAAGAAAATCCAACAAATGCTACATTCAGCAAAGGAGAAGAGGGATCCTCTCACTTCTGCAGGAGTCTACCGTGTACCATGCAGCTGTGGACAAGAGGTCTCCAGAGGGATCACCAAACGCAGCAGCATTGCCCAAACATGAATCAAGGAACAGGAAAGGCACTGCAGACTACTTCAACCAGAGAAGTCAGCCATAGCAGAGCACCTGAGGAACCAACCTAGACACAGCATTTTATTTGAGAACACAGAAATGCTGGACCACTCTCACAACCACCATGTCCAACTACACAGAGAAGCCATTGAAATCCACAAGCATGTGGACAATTTCAACAGAAAGGAGGAAACCATGAAAATGAACAAAATCTGGCTACCAGTATTTAAAAACTCAAAAATTACAACAGCAAAACAACAGAGAGGAAACAATCTGGGACATCGAATCACCTCTCAACAAGTTTGCTCCAGGCAGTCAGCCCATTGTATGCTAATCAAGGTGGTCAGTTGAAACATTCACACCGAGCTCCAGCAGACAAGAGTCCTTTGTCCCACCCTGGTCATTCCACAGATATATAAACCCCTTTTCCTCATTCCAACAGACCTCACTACCTCGGAGGATGCTTGTCATAGATGCAGGCAAAACATCAGGAGAGAATGCCTCTAGACCATGGCCATACAGCCCGAAGAAACCTACAACAACCCAGTGATTCCGGCCATGAAAGCCTTCGACAACTCTCTGCTTCATTCGGAAGAATGCTGCACTCGCAGAGCTCAGGCGGTGTTGTATTTCAGTGTCAATGTTGACTTTTGTGGAGAGGTGGCTGCCAAGGGAGCAGAAATGGTCAACATTTTCTAATGTTACACCATTAAGCTGTATTCCTGGCCTTGGAGAGGGGTTGGCTTGTGACTTCTGGAAGAGCAATTGGTTTTCTCGATGTTCAGTGGCAGGCCGAGCTTCTCATATCCTTCTGCGGAGGTGTTTAGAGTGGCTTGTAGATCTTCTGAATGCGCACAGACGACGTTGTCATCAGCATACTGGAGTTCTATAACAGATGTTGTTGTAACCTTGGTTTTGGCTTTCAGTCAGCTGAGGTTGAACCAGTTATGTAGTTCTTTGACTAAAGTATGTTTATCACCTTGAATGGCTGACAATACAACCTTCTGGCCGGCACTTAAGTTCGATAGAATGAGAGTTCTTCCTCTCTGAAACACACAGAGCGTCACTTCCGGTCTCAACGGGGAGGCTTGGTTCCGCCACCGGAAGTGTAGGCCGAGAGGACTTCCTGTTCCGGGCACTTCCGTTTCCTTTTCTGTGCTGTTGAGGACGCGCAGGAGAAGCGGGCATGCCTCGCCGCCCTCTAGCGGCTGCCTCGCGGAAAGGCCAAGGCGTGAGTCCAGGCTGCCATGGCAACGGAGGGGAGAGGACTCCAACTCCCAGGGTTCTTAGCGCGGAAGGACCCACACACGCCAAGTGGAGGGGCCGGGTGGGGGAATTCTGGGAAGCGTAGTTCTCTTTTCCTCTAAAGAAGGGCCTCACCACTTGCAGGCCTATATGGACATTCAGAAGGATTGTCAGAGATTTGGAAGATCTTAGGGCCCTTCCACACAGCCCTATATCCCAGAATATCTGCTTTGAATCGGGTTATCTGAGTCCACACTGCTATATATTCCAGTTCAAAGCAGATAATGTGGGATTTTACTCAGCTGTGTGAAAGAGGCCTTATTTAGAGGGGAAGAGTAGCTCCCATCTCTCTCTGAACCAAAATGGGGAGTATGGGAGTTGTAGTCCTCTGTGTGTGTGTGTGTGTGTGTGTATGCATTTACACATACACACACATATACTATAGATGCTATTATTATTATTTACAGGGCGACTCAAAGCGGTATTTGGATATATACACACATATATACTATACTATACACATATATATACTATAGATATGGATATATACAGATATATATTGTGTATTATGTCTTTTTTCTATGGATAAATATGTGTTTGTGTACATACACTCCATATATAATCCACACACACATATATACATATACACACATTTATATGTATTTATCTCCTATGTATGCATATATACCATAGATAGATAGATATACACATACATACATACACTGTATGGATGTATACATACACACATATATATATCATTTTATGGATTAATATGTGTTTGTGTACATACACAATCCATATATAATTTACACACACGTATACATATGCACGTATATATGTATATATCTCTATGTATATGTGTGGTGAATGAATTAGAACCAGACATCCTGAGGAGTGAGGTTGAATGGGCCTTAAGAAGCATTGCTAACAACAAGGCAGCAGGAGATGACGGGATCCCAGCTGAACTGTTTAAAATCTTAAAAGATGATGCTGTCAAGGTGATGCATGCCATTTGCCAGCAAATATGGAAAACACAAGAATGGCTATCAGACTGGAAAAAATCAACTTATATCCCCATACCAAAAAAGGGAAATGCGAAAGACTGCTCAAACTTCCGTACAGTGGCCCTTATTTCTCATGCCAGTAAGGTAATGCTCAAGATCCTGCAAGGAAGACTCCAGCAATACATGGAGCGAGAGTTGCCAGATGTTCAAGCTGGGTTTAGAAAAGGCAGAGGAACGAGAGACCAAATTGCCAATATCCGCTGGATAATGGAGAAAGGCAGGGAGTTTCAGAAAAACATCTACTTCTGCTTCATTGACTATTCTAAAGCCTTTGACTGTGTGGATCATAATAAATTGTGGCAAGTTCTTAGTGGGATGGGCATACCAAGCCACCTTGTCTCTCTCCTGAGGAATCTGTACAAGGACCAAGTAGCAACAGTCAGAACTGACCACAGAACAACAGATTGGTTCAAGATTGGGAAAGGCGTACGGCAAGGCTGCATACTCTCACCCAACCTTTTTAACTTGTATGCAGAACACATCATGCGATGTGCGGGGCTGGATGAATGCAAAGCTGGGGTGAAAATTGCTGGAAGAAACATTAACAACCTCAGATATGCAGATGACACCACTTTGATGGCCGAAAGCGAGGAGGAGCTGAGGAGCCTCTAATCAAGGTGAAAGAAGAAAGCGCAAAAGCTGGGTTGCAGCTAAACATAAAAAAACCAAGATTATGGCAACAAGAATGATTGACAACTGGAAAATAGAGGGAGAAACCGTGGAGGCCGTGACAGACTTTGTATTTCTAGGTGCAAAGATTACTGCAGATGCAGACTGTGGCCAGGAAATCAGAAGACGCTTCCTTCTTGGGAGGAGAGCAATGTCCAGTCTCGATAAAATAGTGAAGAGTAGAGACATCAGACTGGCAACAAAGATCCGCCTAGTCAAAGCCATGGTATTCCCTGTAGTAACCTACGGATGTGAGCGCTGGACCTTAGGGAAGGCTGAGCGAAGGAAGATCGATGCTTTTGAGCTGTGGTGTTGGAGGAAAGTGAGAGTGCCTTGGACTGCGAGAAGATCCAACCAGTCCATCCTCCAGGAAATAAAGCCCGACTGCTCACTGGAGGGAAAGATACTAGAGACAAAGTTGAAGTACTTTGACCACATCATGAGGAGACAGCAAAGCCTAGAGAAGACAATTATGCTGGGGAAAGTGGAAGGCAAAAGAAGAGGGGCCGACCAAGGGCAAGATGGATGGATGGCATCCTTGAAGTGACTGGACTGACCTTGAGGGAGCTGGGGGTGGTAACGGACGACAGGGAGCTCTGGCGTGGGCTGGTCCATGAGGTCACGAAGAGTCGGAGACGACTGAACGAATGAACAACAACATATTTAACTATATATCCCATTTGTATGGATAAATGTGTTTGTGTACATACACAATCCATATATAATTTACACACATATATACACGTGTGTGTATATGTATGTGTATATACATAAATATATACACACTGTATGTATGTGTGTATATATATATACAATTTATATGGATTTTTTGTCGTGTCAAGAGTGACTTGAGAAACTGCAATATATTTGTGTGTGTACACAAACATGTATTTATCTAATTATATAGATAAATACATATTTGTGTGTACACACACAATCCATATATAATTTACATTTCTCTCTATATTATATATATGCACACATACACATATGTATATATCTGTGTATATGTGTGTGTGTGTGTGTGTGTCACTGTTCAAACCCACTTAAGTAAAAACTTATCAAAGACGCTGGGTAGCTATGATCCTTAAGGGAGCCAGGTTTGTGAAATAAACACTCCTATTCTCCCTCAGGACATCCACTCAGGATGGGAGGCTGAGGAATAACTGCATCTGTTCAAAAAGCAAATACATCCAGGTAATTAAAAATATTATCTGATTTTATAATAATTTGTGTGTGTGTAGGGGGGTAATTGTCTCAAGGCCACATGGAAAGGGGATCTAAGAATCTTAGACCCCATCTACATTGCCATATAATCTAGATGCAGGGAAGGTGTGGGGGGGGGGGGTGTCCGAATTTGAACCACTTACCTTTTTTTTTGGAAATATTCTATAATGTTTGGATGTCTCCCAAGGTTAATTTAATTTTCACAACCATTAAGCAACTTTGGTAAAGCCTAAACAGTTTTACAATCTCATGCTTTCCCTCCCCGGTGATGCAAGGGAGGGATGAGGTGGGCATGGCTAAGCACAGCCATTGTTGTAGTTTGTGAAGGCCAGGCCCCCAATGGTAGAGATTGCAAAAGGCCCTGCTGTTAAACTACATTTCCCACGCTATTCTGCTGCTCATTAGCCAAAATGGCTGAAGGACCCAAAATAGCTGTCTGTAACAGTCTTCGTCTAAATATAAAGTAAACCAATTGAATCTACAAAGGAGTCTAAAGAAGGCAGCAATGCAATAAGCAGCTTTTGCAAAGCCAAGCGAACATGAACTGCTTAAAAACCAATCATTTCACTTTGGTTGATTGCCATGAACAAGGGATAGCCAGCCACAGCCAGCCAGCCCTTTACGTCAGTAAATAATGATAAAATAAAATGATTGATTGCATCTGAAAATAAGAATAAACGGATGGATGTGCTTTGAGGGCGCCCTCCAACTCAGTAGAGGAAGGAAGTGGATGTCTGGAGAGTTTGGATGGCGCCTTTCTGGACAGTCCAGATGTCCCTTGATGGGGTCTGTGCTATGATTTCTGTTCTCCGCCAATTTAACACAGTTTGTGCCACACAAACTGTCGCGCTTTATCTCACAATTTAGCAGCAGATCAGTTGCACAGCTTCAGCACTTTCCAGTAGCTTCTTCCTGCACAGTATTTTCAGTCAACTGCTCCCACAAACTGCAGTCATTCTGGAACTCTTTACAGACACTTGAGCACATGCCCGGCTATTGTCAGTTTTACCATTGTTTTCTCGCCCAGTCTAGATGACATTACAAACTTACCACAGCATACAGTTATATCTTGTCTTAGCAGACAGGTTCTTTTAATCATTTACATATAGCCTTTCATGAACAACATCATAGCATAAGGAGAGAGAAATACACACTGTACATGACTTCCTTGTATACAATTCTATACAATTACACATAGCAATCTCTGATTGGTTCCCAGCTCATTAACTTAACTCAGACCCAGGATTACATCATTCACAATCACCTGGACTAGGCCAGAACACATTCCCCAAATGATGTCCTATATACAGTTAATGCATGACTCAGCATTTCCAATAGAAGCCCATTAGCAGTGCATGACTCAGCTATATTACATTACAATATATTGTAAAACCTGACACAAACAAAGTTTCTGGAGTAGAACAACTACTTTCAAAGTAAAGACCACCCAATAAAACAGGAAATAACACTTTCAAACCAGGAACAGATTTTCTTTATTATTAATAAATGTTTTTTATAAAAACTTTGAAAATTCACAAAAAGTCCATGGATAAGTCAAAGGTCATGAAATTTGGTGAGCTAACAGTGGTCCATGTGTTCTATCACTGTAGCAAGTTTCATTGGGATTGGTCTAAAAATGAGGGAGGGAGAATCCACTGAAGTTTCCCCCAGGCCAGTGCTGTTTTTTTTTCCTACTGCGCATGCACGTCTGCCATTAACAAATCGATTCGGAAATTTCGGGAAGTTTTGATTTTTTTTTAAATCAGAAGTGACTTTAGAATCAAACCACCAGCGCCCCCTACATTCAAAATGAGTTTTGAACCATTTGTTTTGGCTCAACCAAGCCTGATAAGTCGTAAGGCCGAACAGGGCATAGGGTTACAGCCTGTGTTAGACGGCATTCCACTCCCCCTGAAGACACAGGTTTGCAGCTTGGGAGTGATCCTGGACTCATTGCTGAGCCTGGAACCCCAGGTCTCGGCGGTGGCTGGGAGAGCTTTTGCACAATTAAAACTTGTGCGCCAGCTGCGGCCATACCCTTGTGGTTTGATTCTACGGTGGTCCACGCTCTTGTTACATCCCGAATAGATTACTGCAACGCGCTTTACGTGGGGTTGCCTTTGAAGACTGTTCGGAAACTTCAATTAGTCCAATGGGCGGCGGCCAGATTACTCACCGGAGTGTCATACAGGGAGCATACCACCCCCCTGCTATGTCAGCTCCACTGGCTGTCGATCCAGTTCCGAGCACAATTCAACGTGCTGGTTTTGACCTACAAAACCCTATACGGTTCCGGCCCAGCGTACCTGTCCAAACATATCTCCTTCTACGTCCCACCTCGGAGTTTAAGATCTTCTGGGGAGGCCCTGCTCTCGGCCCCGCCTTTATCACAAGTGAGACTGGTGGGGACGAGGGACAGGGCCTTCTCGGTGGTGGCCCCTCGCCTGTGGAATTCACTCCCCGGGGAAATTAGGGCATCAACATCCCTCCTCTCCTTCAGGAGGAAGTTAAAAACCTGGATGTGGGACCAGGCCTTTGGGTAAGCTGGCAGATGGATAAAAGGCAATGACGACCAGAGTAGGAAAGGACAATGACAATGCTGGATAGATTATGGATTTATGAATTGGCGAACGTTGACCACAAGATTATTTTATTGCTGCTATTGTATTAATTTGACTGTTTTAACTAGTTATAACTGTTGTCGTTATATTGTATTTTGTATATTGTATTAAGTGAACTGTTGGGCATCGAATTGTGCCTTTTGTAAGCCTCCCTGAGTCCCCCCTAGGGGGTTGAGAAGGGCGGGGTAGAAGCACCCCAAATAAATAAATAAATAAATAAACAAAAGCTTTTCCTCCCACTTTTTCTTTTGTGTTACTCTCAGGGCGCCGACTGGCAGCTGAAGAAGCATGAACATCAAGTATGTGCTTCTGGGGATGCTGTACTTTGTCCAGGGGATCCCCTATGGCCTCCAGTCGGGGCTGCTGCCCATCTACTTCCGCTCGGTGGGCCTCTCCTTCACCCGGATCAGCCTGGCCAAGGTGCTCTATGCCCCTTGGATCCTCAAGGTGTTGTGGGCCCCGCTGGTGGACCACTACATGGCCAAGAAGACCTGGCTGCTGCTCACCATGTGCGGCCTGGTCCTGTCCTGCCTGGCCTGCTCCCTCCTGGAGCCCGACACCAACTTCCTCCCCGTGGCCTTGGCCTTCCTCTTCATGAACTTCTGCGCCTCCATCCAGGACATCGCGGTGGACGGGGTGGCCATCCGGTTCCTGGGCTACGAGGAGATCGGCTACGGCAACACCGTCCAGGTGGTGGCCTACAAGCTGGGCTCCGTGATGGCCGGTGGCGGCCTGGTGGCCTTCCTCTACCATTTAGGCTGGGCCGCCATCTTCCTCTACCTGGCGGCCATCTACACCTTGGCCATCCTGCTCACCTGGGTTTCCGACCTGCGGACGAGGAGGGCGCGCCCCTCGCAAGACAGCCGCATCCTGGTTGGCAGCATGAACCACTGGAGCATCCTCAAAGAGGTCTTCCATGTGCCCGACACACGCTGGACCGCAGGGTTCGTCTTCATCTACAAGCTGGGTGAGTTTATCCCAGGTGTGGGCCAACTTTGGCCTCCCTCCAGGTGTTTTGGACTTCAACTCCCACCATTCCTAACAGCCGGTAGGCTGTTAGGAATGGTGGGAGTTGAAGTCCAAAACACCTGGAGGGTTGAAGTTTGTTATCCCATTAAAAGGTATCATTTTGCAAGCTCTGTCAAGACCTTTGGAAGCTGTAGTCCAAATAGGAGTTTTTCTGAACCTTACAGAAATGTTTAACAACAACAACAACACATTTATTACCTGCCTCTCCTTGCAACCTGAGGCAGGGTACAATATCGATAAAACACAATTAAAATACAAGATACACATAGTTAAAATATAGGTTAAAATCCACTGATCTATGTAAATAAAATTAACAAGCTAAAATTGACTGGGAAAACAGGAAATAGAGGTACAGTGAGTCCTTGGTATCCAGTGGGATTTGGTTCCAAATTCTTGATCCTATTCTTGATCCGCATGTTCTTCCACACTGTGGACATTGGTTTCCAGACAGACAGAAGGCGGTCCTGGTTGGGGTTGGCTTGACACGCCTTCCCCTTGGCACGTTTCTTCCTTTCACCCTCCATTTGTGCCTCTTCAAATTCTACAGCACTGCTGGTCACAGCTGACCTCTAGCTGGAGCGCTCAAGAGCCAGGGCTTCCCAGTTCTCAGTGTCTATGCCAGAGTTTTTGAGGTTGGCTTTGAGCCCATCTTTCAATCTCTTTTCCTGTCCACCAACATTCCGTTTTCCGTTCTTGAGTTCGGAGTAGAGCAACTGCTTTGGAAGACAACAATCGGGCATCTGGACAATGTGGCCGGTCCAGCGGGGTTGATGGCGGAGGACCATCGCTTCAATGCTGGTGGTCTTTGCTTCTTCCAGCATGCTGACATTTGTCCACTTGTCTTCCCAAGAGATTTGCAGGATTTTTCGGAGGCATCACTGATGGAATCATTCCAGGAGTTGCATGTGATGTCTGTAGATAGTCCACGTTTCGCAGGCATATAGCAGGGTTGGGAGGACAATAGCTCTATAAACAAGCACCTTGGTATCCCTGCGTATGTCCCGGTTCTCAAACACTCTCTGCTTCATTCGGAAAAATGCTGCACTCGCAGAGCTCAGGTGGTGTTGTATTTCAGTGTCAATGTTGACTTTGGTGGAGAGGTGGCTGCTGAGGGAGTGGAAATGGTCAACGTTTTCTAAAGTTACACCATTAAGCTGTATTTCTGGCATTGGAGAGGGGTTGGCAGGTGCCTTTTGCTGGAAGAGCACTTTGGTTTTCTTGATGTTCAATGAGAGGCAACACAACTTGTACACAACTACAAGAGCGTGTCAGTAGGTGGCACTGTCTGCTGCATCATTTCCCACAGCAGCTCTGGTCCCTGGAAAGTAAAGGCATCCTGTATTTGAGGAGCCTTGAAAGCCATTTTCCTTATGAGGCTGCCAAAGACATCCCAAGTCCCATAGTACTTAAATTGAGACCGGGTTCCAAATGTGACTTTGGAAGCTAAGCCACTCCAGACTTGAATATCAAGGCAGATAATCCACGATATCTGCTTTGAACTGGATTATCTGAGTCCACACTGCCATGTAATCCAGTTCAATGTGGATTTGTAATCCATGTAATGCCATGTAATCCAGTTCAATGTGCAGGGTTCCGTCCTGGGCCCGGTCCTGTTCAACATCTTTATTAATGACTTAGATGAAGGATTAGAAGGCAGGATCATCAAGTTTGCAGACGACACCAAATTGGGAGGGATAGCCAATACTCCAGAGGACAGGAGCAGGATTCAAAACGATCTTGACAGATTAGAGAGATGGGCCAAAACTAACAAAATGAAGTTCAACATTGACAAATGCAAGATACTCCACTTTGGCAGAAAAAATGAAATGCAAAGATACAGAATGGGGCCTGGCTCGAGAGCAGTACGTGTGAAAAAGATCTTGGAGTCCTCGTGGACAACAAGTTAAACATGAGCCAGGAATGTGATGTGGCGGCAAAAAAAGCCAATGGGATTTTGACCTGCATCAAGAGGAGCCTAGTGTCTAGATCTAGGGAAGTCATGCTCCCCATGCTCTATTCTGCTCTGGTTAGACCGCTTTACCTGGAATATTGTGTCCAATTCTGTGCACCACAATTCAAGAGAGATATTGACAAGCTGGAATGTGTCCAGAGGAGAGCGACTAAAATGATCAAGGGTCTGGAGAACAAGCCCTATGAGGAGCGGCTTAAGGAGCTGGGCATGTTTAGCCTGAAGAAGAGAAGGCTGAGAGGAGATATGATAGCCATGTATAAATATGTGAGAGGAAGCCACAGGGAGGAGGGAGCAAGCTTGTTTTCTGCTTCCCTGGAGACTAGGACGCAGGAACAATGGCTTCAAACTACAAGAGAGGAGATTCCATCTGAACAAGAGGAAGAACTTCCTGACTGTGAGAGCCGTTCAGCAGTGGAACTCTCTGCCCCGGAGTGTGGTGGAGGCTCTTTCTTTGGAGGCTTTTAAGAGGCTGGATGGCCATCTGTCAGGGGTGATTTGAATGCAATATTCCTGCTTCTTGGCAGAAAGGGGTTGGACTGGATGGCCCATGAGGTCTCTTCCAACTCTTTGATTCTATGATTCTATGATTTTTATACAGCTGTGCATTCCTATGAGGAGCACCTTTGGAAGCTGAGGCTGTTCAGCTTGGAGAAGAGAGATTTGACATGAGAGCCATGTTTGAAATTTATTTATTTATTTGCGACATTTATATGCCGCCCTTCTCACCCCGAAGGGGACTCAGAGCGGCTTACAAGTAATGTGTAAACACAAGGACTTCACAATTCAAGAGGAAATAATATTTTCAAACCAGGGATGGAAAAGTTTTCAAATTTTGTTACCTAATGTTTTTCCAATTTCTCTATAAATGTCTCACTTTCCTCCTTTGTCTTAATTCAATTGCTGCAAATTGAGTACCAAATGCAAAAGTATTTTTCGCTCATGTAGTTCAGCACCATGGAGAGAAGAGGTACCCTTCCCAGTAGGTTCAGGCAACAGCATGCTGCTACAACCTCTCCTAGATTGTGTCTTACCTCAATAATTACGAGGGGTATTTTTTAAGTAAGGTCCGTTTTGTTGTGGACACTAGTAGTTTGTGCGCATACCACAATGAGTAGGTGCATTGTGTACCGGCATGCCTCGGGAACACCTGTGCTCAGTTTCCGCTCTGTAGCTCACCTGTACGGTTCTGTTCTGTGCTTTAAAAATGTTTAAGACTCTCAACTCACCCGCCGCATGTGAGGTTCGCTCAGTGATATGGGTTTTGTCAGCAAGGAGCCTGCCTGCTGTAGAAATTCATCGACAGATTTGTGATGTGTACGGTATTTATTTATCGTGTCATCAGCAACCATACCATTGTGTTACAATTCTAACAGAACAAAACAAACACACAGATTAAAAAGAAAAAGGAAAAAAAAACCAAAAAAACACAGATTTTGCAAACTTGGTAGTTGGTTAAATATCCTTTGACCAGTATCTGGCCACTTGGAGTGCCTCTGGTGTTGCCGCAAGAAGGTCCTCCATTGTGCATGTGGCAGGGCTCAGGGAGCATTGTAGCAGGTGGTCTGTGGTTTGTTCTTCTCCGCACTCGCATGTCAAGGATTCCACTTTGTGGGCCCATTTCTTAAGATTGGCTCTGCATCTCATGGTGCCAGAGCGCAGTCTGTTCAGCGCCTTCCAAGTCGCCCAGTCTTCTGTGTGCCCAGGAGGGAGTCTCTCATCTGGTATCACCCATGGATTGAGGTGCTGGGTTTGGGCCTGCCACTTTTGGACTCTTGCTTGCTGGGGTGTTCCAGCGAGTGTCTCTGTAGATCTAAGAAAATTTAAGTCGTTGACGTGTTGGCTGATACCCAAACAAAGGATGAGCTGGAGATGTCTCTGCCTTGGTCCTTTCACTATTGGCTGCTACTTCTCGGCAGATGTCAGGTGGTGCAATACCGGCTAGCAGTGTAATTTCTCCAGTGGTGTAGGGCGCAGACACCCCGTGATAATGCGGCATGTCTCATTAAGAGCCACATCCACTGTTTTAGTGGTGAGATGTGTTCCACACTGGGCATGCATACTCAGCAGCAGAGTAGCACAGCGCAAGGGCAGATGTCTTCACTGTGTCTGGTTGTGATCCCCAGGTTGTGCCAGTCAGCTTTCGTATGATATTGTTTCTAGCGCCCACTTTTTGCTTGATGTTCAGGCAGTGCTTCTTGTAGGTCAGAGCACGGTCCAGAGTGACTCCCAGGTATTTGGGTGTGCTGCAATGCTCCAGTGGGATTCCTTCCCAGGTAATCCTCAGAGCTTGGGATGCTTGTCTGTTCTTAAGGTGAAAGGCACATGTCTGTGTTTTAGATGGGTTAGGGATCAGTTGGTTTTCCCTGTAATAGGCAGTAAGAGCACCTAGAGCTTCGGAGAGCTTCTGTTCAACCATCTCAAAGCTCCCTGCTTGAGCAGTAATGGCACGATCATCAGCATAGATGAAGCTCTCTGTCCCTTCTGGCAGTGGCTGGTCATTTGTGTAGATTGAACATGGATGGAGCAAGCACGCTCCCCTGAGGCAGGCCGTTCTTCTGTTTCCGCCATCTGCTTCTCTGGCCCTGGAACTCAACAAAAAGCTCCTGTTTTGTAGCAGGTTTCCTATGAGGCGGGTGAGGTGGTCGTCCTTTGTGATATTATACATTTTTCTCAGGAGGAGGTGGTGGTTCGCAGTATCATAGGCTGCTGACAAGTCTATGAAGACAGCTCCTGTGATCTGCTGCCTTTCAAAGCCATCTTCTATGTGCTGAGTCAAGTGTACGGTGAGACTGTTATGAGTGAAAGCAAAGTGTGTAAGTGGGTACGACAATTCAAAGATGGCCGTGACAACGTCCATGATGAGGACCGCTCCGGTCGCCCTTCTTTGATTACAGTGAACTCTTGGTTATCGGAGCAGGCGGCAAGTTTTTATGAAGAGCGTATTTTAAAATTGGTTCAGAGGTATGATAAGTGTTTGAACAAACTTGGCAACTATGTCAAAAAATAGAGTGAAGTATGTACTTTCTGAAAATAAATTTACTTTTTGAAATAAACTTTCATTGTGTACTTATGTTCAAACGGACAAGGGGATGGTCATTCCCTTGTGTAAAGGACTTTCCTACGCTGCAAGAACTGTTTTGGAGTGCAAAACTGAGCTCACTCTTTGTTTCTCCTTGCAGGTGAGCAAGGCTCCATTTCCATGTTCCCGCTCTTCCTCCTGGACCGGGACTTTTCTCCGCAGAAGCTTGGCTTCTGGAACGGCATCGTGGCCATGATTTTCTCCATTGCGGGCTCCTACTTGGGTGGCCACTTGATCTCCAGGCGGAGGTAAGCAGCCCCTTAAAGTTCACCATGTCCACGACCACAGACCCCTGTCTCACCACCTCAGAAAGGGGTGGGCAACATGTAGCCAGAGCCACTAGACATGCTAAAATTTTCCCCATTTCTTGGCCTCTCTTGGTCCTAAAGTGGCCCAAAGGGGCTATTTCCACTCCATTTTTATTTTCCTGGGATGGAGGTTTAGCACAGCTGTTAAATCACCAGTAACAATAAGATCTGTCAATTGAAAGGTTGCAAGTTCGAACCTCCGGGTCGGCATGAGCTGCCGACTGTCAGCCCTGCTCACCGTTTACCTAAACAGTTCGAAAACAGCTTTAGCTGTAATTCAAGAAATTAGGTACTGCTAAAAGGGGGGAGGTGTTTTACTATGCCATAAAGAAAGAAGATCAGAAAATGCTGGGCAACCAAAAGATAGGAGGAAGTCCTGACAGCTCTTCGTCACAGAGGATGAAGCAACAGCACCCCCTGTGACTGGACTCATCTTCCATTCCACCAAAAACAGGCGTTATGTTTTGTTTTGTTGACTTGTCTTGTTTTGATTTGTTAATTGTTGTGGATTGATGTTGTTGATCCTGTTGTTGCAATTGTTGCGTTTTTAATTGCACTGACATTGTTGATAATTTGTACCATGTAAACCGCATTGAGTCGCCTGTTTGGGCTGAAAAATGCGGTAGAGAAATAAAGCAAATAAATAAAAAATAAATAAATAACACACCTCCTTTCTGTTCTGTCTGGCTGTGTATTGTCTATACAAAGTGGCATTGAATGTTTGCCTTGTATATGTACTGTGATCCGCCCTGAGTCCCCTTCAGGGTGAGAAGGGCAGAATATAAATAAAGTATTATTATTATTATTATTATTATTATTATTATTATTATTACTATTATTATTATTAGCTGTCCCCTGCCATGTGTTGCTGTGGCCCAGTCTGTGTATATGTGTTTTGTGTGTATATATATTTGTGTATGTGTGCGTTTACGTATATATATGTAGTTTTGCGCATGCGTTATAATGTATATTTTGTTTTTTGGCTTTTAAGTCTCTTCTGCTGTGTTTTTCAATGTTTTTATGAGTGAAAATCACTTGTTGGCCTGAAATGTGTATTGTGTGCAAATTTCGTTTCAATTCGTCCAGTGTTTTTTGAGTTGTATTAATCCCACAAACAAGCATTACATTTTATTTATATATATTACTAGCTGTACCCACCACGTGTTGCTGTGGCCAACCTTCCCTCCCTCTTTCTCCCCTTCCTTCCTTCCCTCCCTCTTTTCTTCCTTCCCTTTTCTTCTTTCCTTCTCTCCTTCCTTCCTTCTCTTCCTCTTCCCTTCTCCCTCTTTGCTTTCCTCTTTCTCCTCTTTCTTCCTTCTCTACCTATTCTTGGGCTGCAACTCCCAGCAGTCCTCCTGATCAATCTACCTACCTACCTGTCTATCTCTATTTAATCTATCTATCTTATCTATCTGAAGGATTTCTGGGAGTTGCAGTCCAGAAATAGGAAATGGGAAATATGTAGGGATTGGGATGCTCTCAAAGAAATCCAAGGTTGGAAGCAGTGCATTTGGAGCATCCTCCTCTCCTAAAGGGCCTGGTCTAGGGGATGCTGGGAGCTGTTGTCCAGAAGAGCGTGGGGATATGCTATTGTACGTGTTATTTGCTGGGGGAATAGTTTTTGTACTTGCGCTGTAACATCTTTTTGCCAATTCATCCAGTGGTTTTTGAGTTATGTTAATCCCACAAACGAACATTACATTTTTATTTATATGGATTATTATTATTATTATTATTATTATTATTATTATTATTATTTTACTGTCACAAAAGCACAGTAAGTCACAGCAAATGTGATCTCTGTGCTGGATTTCATATCACAAAATCACAAGTCGAACACTTCCCAAGTGTCTAGGACTGTGTGATGTATTTTCCTGAAAGTCTTACTTCAGTTGGGGAGGCCCTGCTCTCGACCCCACCTCTATCACAAGTGAGATTGGTGGCAACGAGAAGCAGGGCCTTCTCGGCAGTGGCCCCTCACCTGTGGAATTCGCTCCCCGGGGAAATTAGGCCATCGACATCCCTCCTCTCCTTCAGAAGGAAATTAAAAACATGGTTGTGGGACCAGGCTTTCGGGCAATCTGGCAGTTCGACAAGGACAATGATGACTAGACAATATGGAATGAATTTATGGACTCTGAGATGGTGAACGCTGAGTACTGACTGGTTTTATTGATTTTTATTGATTTTGTTGTATAAAGTGTCTGTTTAATTGTTATAATTGCTGTATACATGTTTTATCCATTGTTTATGTTTATGTTGCCATCGAATTGTGCATTTTGTAAGCCGCCCTGAGTCCCCCCTTGGGGGTTGAGAAGGGCGGGGTAGAAATGCACGAAATAATAATAAATATTTTTGAATGATGCGCGCAGATGCAAGTCAGGTGGCCTTTTGCAGTTGACAGAATAATAATAATAATAATAATAATAATAATAATAATAATAATCTTTATTTCTACCCCGCCACCATCTCCCTGATGGGGACTCAGAGCAGCTTGTTGTTGTTCATTCGTTCAGTCGTCTCCGACTCTTCGTGACCTCATGGACCAGCCCACGCCAGAGCTCCTTGTCAGCCGTCACCACCCCCAGCTCCTTCAAGGTCAGTCCAGTCACTTCAAGGATGCCATCCATCCATCTTGCCCTTGGTCGGCCCCTCTTCCTTTTACCTTCCACTTTCCCCAGCATAATGGTCTTCTCTAGGCTTTGCTGTCTCCTCATGATGTGGCCAAAGTACTTCAACTTTGTCTCTAGTATCCTTCCCTCCAATGAGCAGTCAGGCTTTATTTCCTGGAGGATGGACTGGTTGGATCTTCTCGAAGTCCAAGGCACTCTCAGAACTTTCCTCCAACACCACAGCTCAAAAGCATCGATCTTCCTTCGCTCAGCCTTCCCTAAGGTCCAGCTCTCACATCCGTAGGTGACTACAGGGAAGACCATGGCTTTGACTAGGCAATGGATCTTTGTTGCCAGTCTGATGTCTCTACTCTTTACTATTTTATCGAGATTGGACATTGCTCTCCTCCCAAGAAGGAAGCGTCTTCTGATTTCCTGGCCACAGTCTGCATCTGCAGTAATCTTTGCACCTAGAAATACAAAGTCTGTCACGGCCTCCACGTTTTCTCCCTCTATTTCCAGTTGTCAATCATTCTTGTTGCCATAATCTTGGTTTTTTGACGTTTAGCTGCAACGCTTTTGCGCTTTCTTCTTTCACCTTGATTAGAAGGCTCCTCAGCTCCTCCTCGCTTTCGGCCATCAGAGTGGTGTCATCTGCATATCTGAGGTTGTTCATGTTTCTTCCAGCAATTTTCACCCCAGCTTTGCATTCATCCAGCCCCGCACATCGCAGAGCAGCTTACATAGGGCCAAGCCCGGACAACATGATACAGAAACATATACAACAAACAACAACAACATTATCAAAATGACATTAAAAGAGAAAAGAAATCATAAAATAAACATTCCAATAAGCACAATCTCGGTAGGGATGACAATGGGCGGGCCACATATTCAGGATAAATTGTTGTTGTTATTGTTGTTGTTGTTGTTGTTGTTGTTGTTGTTGTTGTTATAGGGCCAGGAGAAGCCCAAGAAGATAGTTTTTATTCCTCTTCTACAAGAGAGCTTTCCTGAAACATGTCAAGTTTTCATGTGCACCAAATCCTATGTACAATGCTCTTTTTAACATACGGACTCACAGCTTCTTATCCTCCGACTTCGCTTGCCTCAGTCAGCTTTCAGTTTCAGCGCTTTCTTTATCCTTCCCTCCCTTTCCCTCTTTCTTTTTGCTTCATATCTGTTATGACTGCGTTCCTGTCTTTATCTTCTGTTTTCGTACAGAACTTAGAACATATTAGGAGTTTTATCAGCACGTTATCGTAATCATCATGGCCTTAGTTCTATTTGTAGCCCTTTTCTACTACACTCTAATCTGTTTTGAAACTATTTTTAGTGTCTTACGCACAAATTTTAATGTTTTAACACAAATTTCAAAACTGCATCATCATATAGTATAATATTAATAATAATAATATGATATTATAATTATATATTTTATATTACATGTAATATTACTAATAATATTACAGTATAATTGTATAGTACAATATAATGATTTATAGCGCTGATATTGTACTGTACTCATGATGTAATGTATTGTATGTGTATTATAAATCCCATCGATATAGTTAATTTATTCTAGACTAGATTATTACTTAAGAGTTTATAGCAGTGCTTCTCTACCTTCCTAATGTAGTTTCTCATGTTGTGGTGACCCCCAACCATAACATTATTTTCCTTGCTACTCCATAACTGTAATTTTGCTCCTGTTATGAATCGTAATGTAAATATCTGATATGCAGGATGTATTTACATTCACTGGACCAAATTTGGCACAAATACCCAATACGTCCAAATTTGAATACTAATAGGGTTGGGAAGGGATTGATTTTGTCATTTGGAAGTTGTAGTTGCTGGGATTTATAGTTCACCTACAATCAAAGAGCATTCTGAACGCCACCAATGATAGAATTGGGCCAAGCTTCCCACAGAGAACCAACAGAAAATACTGTGTTTTTTCGATGGTCTTTGGTGACCCTTCTGACACCTCCCTTACGACCCCCGCAGGAGTCCCAACCCCCAGGTTTATTGATTTGTAGCTACTGTATGAGGGCATTGCTCTTCCAATAATAATTTTCCTCCTGCTTCTTGAAATTGTTTTCCAGTCCCCAAATCTCAAGCATTGCTGGAACCTCAAAGATCAATTGAGAATTTATTAATATAGCTAACCCTACACTAACTCGGTGGCACAGTGGGTTAAACCGCTGAGCTCCTGAGCTTGTTGACCAAAAGGTCGCAGGTTCAAATAAAGGGAATGGCATGTGCTTCCGCTGTCAGCCCCAGCTTCTGCCAACCTAGCAGTTTGAAAGCATGCAAATGTGAGTAGATCAATAGGTACCGCTTTGGTGGGAAGGTAATGACACTCCTTGCAGTAGACATGACCTCGGAGACGTCTACGGACTGTGAGAGCTGTTCAGCAGTGGAACTCTGCCCCGGAGTGTGGAGAAGGCTCCTTCTTTGGAAGCTTTTAAGCAGAGGCTGGATGGCCATCTGTCAGGGGTGCTTTGAATGCAATATTCCTGCTTCTTGGCAGAATGGGGTTGGACTGGATGGCCCATGAGGTCTCTTCCCACTTTAGGATTCTATGATTCTATGATTCTTTGGCTTAGAAATGAAGATGAGCACCAACCCTCAGAGTCGGACAAAACATTTGGGAAGTCTCACTTGGCCACGGTGGTCCATGCTCTGGTTACATCCTGTTTAGACTACTGCAACGCTCTCTACGTGGGGTTGCCTCTGAAGACTGCCTGAAAGCTTCAATCAGTCCAACGAGCAGCAACCAGACTGCTAACGGGAGCGGGGTACAGGGAACATACGATTCCTCTGTTACGCCAGCTTCACTGGCTGCCAATCAGCTTCCGAGCACAATTCAAAGTGCTGGTTTTGACCTATAAAGCCCTAAATGACTCCGGCCCAATTTACCTGTCCGAACGGATTCTCCCCTATGAACTATCAAAATTGTTAAGATCTTCTGGAGGGGCCCTGCTCTCGATCCCACCACCCTCTCAATCGCATCTGGTGGGGATGAGGGACAGGGCCTTCTCGGTGGTGGCTCCTCGGCTCTGGAACTCCCTTCCACTAGAGATTAGATCTGCCCCTTCCCTCCTGTCGTTTAGAAAGCTACTAAAAACCTGGCTTTGGAATAAGGCATTTGATGATTGAGTCAATAGCCTTTGTGCACACGGAAGGATGGTGATGAATTGTAACTGTATTTGACGACTTGGCTTATGTAAGGTGATGATTTTTTTTCGGTTTTTAATGTTTAATGATGATGTATTGTACTGTCTGTATTACTGTATTTGAGTACATGCTGTAAACCAGCCTCTCCGGAGGTCGAAAAGACCGGTATATAAAACTTCTAAATTAATAAATAAATACATTTACGTTTACCTTTACTCTACACATTGGTGGGTTTAGTGCTTGCAAATGGAATACTTTGATTAATAGAGGCACACTGGGGGATTTAGAGAAGAAAAATTGTGGGAGTTGAAGTCCAGAACACCCGAACGAGGGCCGAGGTTGGCCCGTGCCTGCTTTAGATGATTTCCCCAGCTTTGTGGCTGTTCCCATGGTCCTGCTTCTGGCTGACCCCTCTTTGTGTCTCTTATCCACAGGCGCCTCTTGCCCGTCCTGGAGTCCCTCCTGATCATCCGCTTCTGCAGCCTGACCCTCCAGATCCTCCTGATGGCCCTCTATCGAGACAAGGAGCCTTTCTTTGAAGGTGAGGACCCGAGTCCAGTTCTGGCCATCCCTCCCACACCGGTTGGGGAGGTTGCTGCATATTTCGCCTTGTTGCAGAGCAAGACACCTATCAGGTCAATGAGTGACCATCACTCATAAAAATACAGAAAAGCACAGCAGAAGGCACTTTAAAAGCCAAAAAACAAAAATTACATTACAACACATGTTGAAAACCACATTTATACACATACATACACACACAAAACACATATTTTATTTATTTATTTATTTATTTATTATTCAAACTTATATACCGCCACTCCCCTGGGGCTCGGAGCGGCTTACAAGAACAGGCTAATATCTAACACAATTTAAAAACAATTTAAAACAACAATGTCAGAGATCAAAGGCCTGTTGAAACAGGTATGTCTTACATGCCCTGCGGAAAGCTGATAAGTCCCACAAGGCACGGACTTCAGGTGGCAGAGTATTCCAGAGTGATGGTGCCACTGCTGTAAAGGCTCTGCGCCTGGTTGCTGTTAGACGCAAGGTCTTGACACTGGGAATTTCCAATAGATCTTGGTCCTCAGAACGGAGGGATCTCTGGGGTTGGTAGGGGGTGAGGCGGTCCCTCAGGTACATCGGCCCCAGACCATGCAAGGCCTTCAAGGTGAGTACCATCACTTTGAAAGTGATCCGGTGCTCAATTGGTAACCAATGCAGCTGTAGTAAGATTGGTGTTATGTGGCATCTCATCGGAATTCCCGCAAGAAGCCGAGCAGCTGCATTTTGTACCAACTTGAGCTTCCGGATCACCGACAGAGGAAGGCCAATGTAGAGGGCGTTACAGTAGTCCAGTCTTGAGATGACCGTGGCCTGGATCACTGTAGCTAGGTCGTCCCTGGACAGGGAGGGGGCCAGCTGTCTAGCCTGCCGCAGGTGAAAGAAGGCGGTTCTGCTAGCCGCGGAGACCAAAAGGACTCCCAGGCTCTTGACCAACGATGATGGGCATAGCGCCTCGCCATCCAGGGTAGGCAGCTGGATATCCCCACTGCCCGGTCGACCCAGCCATAGGATCTCCATCTTTGCCGGATTCACCCTCAACCTGCTGGCACACAGCCACCGAATGGGCCACAACAACGTGTGGCAGCTCCACTGGCTGCCGATCTGCTACCGGGCTCAATTCAAGGTGCTGGCATTGGCCTATAAAGCCCTAAACGGTTCTGGCCCAAGATACCTAACTGACCGCCTCTCGGCCTATGAGCCCACGAGGACTTTGAGATCTTCCGGGGAGGCCCTGCTCTCGATCCCACCTGCGTCACAGGCACGGCTGGCGGGGACGAGAGATAGGGCCTTCTCGGTGGTGGCTCCTCGGCTGTGGAACACCCTTCCTGTAGACATCAGGCTAGCCCCCTCCCTGTTAATATTCCGCAGGAAGTTAAAGACCTGGTTGTTTGAGAAGGCATTTGAATAGTAGTGCAATGATGGGTAACTCGACCATAGGAATGGAACAACGGAAATGGTATTGGACTGTGAACTTGACGATGAGACGACTCGGAATGGCTTGTAGTTATATTGATGTTTTTGATGAGATGTTTTGATAATGATGTACTGTGGATTATTTTTTGTATGTTGTATTTTGCACCTGTTTTTCTATGTTGTACACCGCAATGAGTCGCCATTAGGCTGAGAATTGCGGTATATAAGCGAAGTAACAAATAAATAAATAAATAATAGTAATATATATATATATATATATATATATATATATATATATATATATAGATATATATATATAGATATTGATATTGATATTGATATTGATATTGATATTGATATTGATATTATCAGCAAAACTAGACCTTAAGGAAGCTTTTAACGGTTACAGTCTCTCAAGGAAAAAGAACAACTGTGACACCATACTACCTCCTTGATATACAGTGCAATAGTCTTCCTCAATATTTCCACTGGAATAGGGAAATCAACCTTTCCATAGTAAACAAAGCCCAGAGGATTGCCTTTTACTAGGCAGTGAAAGTCAGGGTCCCCAGAAGATTGTGACCTTGCCCATGTGTGGGCCCCCTCTTTCCAAACCCTGACATTACAGCTCTGTCCAGCTGCTTGATCCTGGCCTTTCTCTGGCTCTGGGTCAAGCTCTCCTCATTCTTCCTTCCTCTTTCCTTCAGTGGCGGCTGTCATGAGCATCTGCATCCAGCACCTCATCGCCGGCCTGATCACCACTCTGACCTTCAGCCTGATGATGCACTGCTCACAAAAGGCCAAGGAAAGCATCCAGGTACAACTCAGGCCTTTTGATTTCTCTCGCATGCCAAATAAATACATCTTACTTTGTTCTGAGCTTTGCTTTTAAGGGGCCTGCCTCTTGGGGCAGTGGGTGAAGTCACTGCCAAGGCTTCGGGCAGATGTGTTTGGCTCTTTCCACTTCACTTACCCTGCAGAAGAGAAGGCTGAAAGGAGACATGATAGCCATGTATTAGTATGTGAGAGGAAGTCATAGGGAGGAGGGAGCAAGCTTGTTTTCTGCTGCCCTGGAGACTAGGACACATTTGAGGAATGTCTTCAAACTACAAGAAAGGAGATTCCATCTCAACATTAGGAAGAACTTCCTGACTGTGAGAGCTGTTCAGCAGTGGAACTCTCTGCCCCAGAATGTGGTGGAGGCTCCTTCTTTGGAAGCTTTTAAACAGAGGCTAGATGGCCATCTGCTGGGGGTGCTTTGGATGTAATTGTCCTGCTTCTTGGCAGAATGGGGTTGGACTGGATGGCCCAGGAGGTCTCTTCCAACTCTTTGATTCTATGAAAGTGTGATGGAGGCTCCTTCTGTGGAGGCTTTGGAACAGAGGCTGGATGGCCATCTGTTGGGGGTGCTTTGGATGTAATTGTCCTGCTTCTTGGCAGAATGGGGTTGGACTGGATGGCCTACGAGGTCTCTTCCATTATCATTCTATGAGTCTATGAAAACACCTGGGGACCCACAGGTTGAGAACCACTGGTGTTGGGTCTATCTAGGGCAGTGGTTCTGAACCTGTGGGTCCCCAGGTGTTTTAGCCTATAACTCCCAGAAATCCCAGCCAGTTTACCCAGCTGTTAGGATTTCCGGGAGTTGAAGGGCAAAACATCTGGGGACCCACAGGTTCAGAACCACTGATCTAGGGACTGTCTTCCTCGTGATGCAGCCTATGATTGAGGGATGCATCCGCAGCTGTCCTCCCTGGCTCCAGCCATGGCCAGTCCTCCCTCCGCTCACGCTGGCCCTTCTCCTCCTCCTTCTCGCAGGCCACTCACTACAGCTTCCTGGCCACCTTGGAAGTCCTGGGCAAGCTGGTCTTTGGCGCTGTGACGGGGACCCTGGTCGACCGGCTGGGCTTCTTGCAGGCATTTAGCGTCTTCTTGGTCCTCTCCTTCACCTCCATCCTGTACACGCTGCCCTTCTGAAGATGACCGCCGGCCACCAGAGAATGGCCATCTTGGAGGGGTAAAGGATGGGGTGGGGCAATCTTCTTGGGGCCTGGAGGAGAGGTAAGGGGTGATCCGACAGCGCTTTCGGATGTTGCTTCCCTGCATTGAATTCACTCCATCACAAACCTTCCCCTGCAAGAATAGAGAATACTGAGGGGGTGAGAAATCTATCTATTTCTTAGAGAAGGAAGGAAGGACCCTTGGGGTGCTTGTTATACTTCTCCCCCAGCCCCAGAGTTGACAGATAAAAGAGGTCCTTTGTGAGCTGCCCCTGGGACCTACCAAGGTGTCAATGCAATAAACAATATTTTAAATGAACAAGCATCCTGGGGCTTCATTCTGTCGAGAGATGGATTGTATATTTTTACCTGTTTATAAAGTGACTAGCTGTGCCCTGCCACGCGTTGCTGTGGCCTATAGTAAAACTTATCAAAGTTGAGGTAGATATCTGGGCTATTATGAAAGAGAGGTCCCTACCTATTCCTTCCCCCTTTTCCTCCCCCTTTCTCTCCTTTCTTTCTTCTCTACCTCTTTCTTTCTTTCACTACTTGGTTTCATCCTTCTCTCTTTCCTTCATTCCCTCCCCCTTTCTTCCTTGGCCTTTCTTCCCTCCCTGTTTGCTTCCTTCTTTCACTTTTTATTTCCTTTTATTTTGCCACCATCATAACAATAACAATAATGCAATGCATTGCCTCTGGGACCTGACACCTCTCCCATTCCCCAGGGTCTCATAGGAACAATAGCATAATAATAATAATAATAGAAATAACAACCTTTACCCGCCACGTGTTGCTGTGGCCAATCTTCCCTCTTTCTCTCCTTCTTTCCCTCCTTCCTTCCTTCCTTCCCTCCCATCTTTCCTTCTCCTCTTCTTTCTCTATCTCTTTCCTTCCTTCCCCCTTTTTCTTTCTTTTCTGCTGTCTCTCTTTTCTTTCCTTCCATCTTTCCTTTTCTTTCCTTTTTCTTCTTCCTTCTTTCTCTAACTTTCCTTCCTTCCCCCTTTTTCTTTACCTCCCTTTCTCTTTCTTCCTTCTTTCCTTCCTTCCTGTCTTTCCTCGATTTTGACAGGGCGGGAAGGGGCGGGGTGGGGTTTGGAGGGGGCGTGAAGTAAAAGGAGGTAAGATTGGGGTGGGGGGAGTGATGGAGCGTGGGGTTGCGTGTGTGTGTGCAGCGGCGGGGGGAGTGATGGAGCGTGGGGTTGCGTGTGTGTGTGCGGCGGCGGGGAGGGAGTGGGGTTGCGTGTGTGTGTGCGGCGGCGGGGGGAGTGGGGTTGCGTGTGTGTGTGCGGCGGCGGGGGGAGTGATGGAGCGTGGGGGTGCGTGTGTGTGTGCGGCGGCGGGGGGAGGGGGTTGCGTGTGTGTGTGCGGCGGGGGGAGTGATGGAGTGTGGGGTTGCGTGTGTGTGTGCGGCGGCGGGGGGAGTGGGGTTGCGTGTGTGTGTGCGGCGGCGGGGGGAGTGATGGAGTGTGGGGTTGTGTGTGTGTGCGGCAGGGGTGTGTGTGTGTGCGGGAAGCGGCGCGGCGGGGCTTGGAGTGGGCATGGTTTCCGCAGAGGAAACGTTGGCCGGAAGGGCATGTGCGCGCGCCAGGGAACTTGCGGCTGGGCGCCAATGCGCATGCTCAGTTGTTTTGCCGTTTTGTGAGTGTGTTGTTGTGTTGTTTTTCATTTTGAGTAGATACGTTTGTACCTTGTGGGTTGTGTTATGGGCATGGGAATTTTGGTTAAGTTTCGTTGGGGGTTTTTTGAGTTTTGTTTTTTTGCCGTTTTGAGTGTGTTGTTGTGTTGTTTTTCATTTTGAGTAATATGTTTGTACCTTGTGGGTTGTGTTATGAGCATGGGAATTTTGGTTAAGTTTCGTTGGTTTTTTTTTGAGTTTTATCCTTTTGCCGTTTTGTGAGTGTGTTGTTGTGTTGTTTTTCATTTTGAGTAGATATGTTTGTACCTTGTGGGTTGTGTTATGGGCATGGGAATTTTGGTTAAGTTTCGTTGGGGGATTTTTGAGTTTTATTGTTTTGCCGTTTTGTGAGTGTGTTGTTGTGTTGTTTTTCATTTTGAGTAGATATGTTTGTACCTTGTGGGTTGTGTTATGGGCATGGGAATTTTGGTTAAGTTTCGTTGGGGTTTTGAGTTCAGTTGTTTTGCCGTTTTTGTGAGTGTGTTGTTGTGTTGTTTTTCATTTTGAGTAGATATGTTTGTACCTTGTGGGTTGTGTTATGGGCATGGGAATTTTGGTTAAGTTTCGTTGGGGGATTTTTGAGTTTTGTTTTTTTCCCATTTTGAGTGTGTTGTTGTGTTGTTTTTCATTTTGAGTAGATATGTTTGTACCTTGTGGGTTGTGTTATGGGCATGGGAATTTTGGTTAAGTTTCGTTGGGGGATTTTTGAGTTTTGTTGTTTTGTCGTTTTGTGAGTGTGTTGTTGTGTTGTTTTTCATTTTGAGTAGATATGTTTGTACCTTGTGGGTTGTGTTATGGGCATGGGAATTTTGGTTAAGTTTCGTTGGGGGATTTTTGAGTTTTGTTTTTTTCCCATTTTGAGTGTGTTGTTGTGTTGTTTTTCATTTTGAGTAGATATGTTTGTACCTTGTGGGTTGTGTTATGGGCATGGGAATTCTGGTTAAGTTTCGTTGGGGGATTTTTGAGTTTTGTTGTTTTGCCGTTTTGTGAGTGTGTTGTTGTGTTGTTTTTCATTTTGAGTAGATATGTTTGTACCTTGTGGGTTGTGTTATGGGCATGGGAATTTTGGTTAAGTTTCGTTGGGGGGTTTTTGAGTTTTGTTTCCTCGTTGGATGCCCCTAACAAATTTATATATATAGATGTGGAATTTTTATCTATCTATCTATCTCTATCTATCTATCTGTCTATCTATCTAAGGAGCAGTGGCGCAGTGGATTAAAGCACTGAGGTGCTGAGCTTGTTGATCGAAAGGTTGCAGGTTCGATTCCGGGGAGCGGCGTGAGCTTCCGCTGTCAGCCCTAGCTTCTGCCAACCTAGCAGTTTGAAAACATGCAAATGTGAGTAGATCAATAGGTACCGCTCCGGCGGGAAGGTAACGGCGCTCCATGCAGTCATGTCGGCCACATGAACTTGGAGGTGTCTACGGACAACGCCGGCTCTTCGGCTTAGAAATGGAGATGAGCACCACACCCCAGAGTCAGACATGACTGGACTTAATGTCAGGGGACTACCTTTACAACCCTATCTATCTATCTGTCTGTCTGTCTATTTATTTACAGTATTTATATTCCACCCTTCTCACCCCGCAGGGGACTCAGGGCGGATTACAGTGTACACATATATGGCAAACATTCAATGCCAAAGACACACAACACATATAGACAAACAGTCAGAGGCTATTTAACTTTTCTGGCCACCAGGGGAGCTGTTGCTTTCATCGTCCATCTGCGACACTGATGAAGTACTTTCTGCATTCCCCGCATGCTTTGCTGGAGTCTTTTTTTATGGCCTTGTAAATTAGTTAAATTAGCCTCCCCACACATAGGTGGTACCCAATTTTCCTACTTGACGGATGCAACTGTCTTTCAGGTTGCAAAGGTCGACAACAAGCTACACAATTGGTTGGAAGCTCACTCAGACCTGGGCTGGCTTCGAACTCATGACCTTTTGGTCAGAAGTGATCTTAATGCAGCTGACACTCAGCCAGCTGTGCCATAATCCTGGTGCTATACAGGCAGTCCCCAAGTTACAATTTAGTATTTACAAGAACAAGGTCTCCTTGACACATAGTTCAACCTTCACTCTGGAGCTTCACACACAAGGCCTTCTCATACCGAGGCTTACCTCACACAGAGGCTTCTCTCACAGGCTAAGGCCTACCTCACACTGTGAGGCCTTCTCACGGACAGAGACCTTTCTCCAACTGAGGCAAACTAACACAGAGGGCTACTAATCTACAGGCACAGGTGCTTATATTGAACTGCAACTTTTGCTGAGTCATTGCATTCATTTGACCCTTTCAGTGCTTGACTCACATTTTTGTAATTAAAACTGCCTAGTTAATATTTAATATTTCTGACATTTTTATCTATACAGGCAGTCCTGAAGTTATGAATAAGATAGGTTCTATTGGTTCGTATTTAAGATGAATTTGGGTTGTTGCAGGTTTTTTCGGGCTATATGGCCATGGTCTAGAGGCATTCTTTCCTGACGTTTCACCTGCATCTATGGCAAGCATCCTCAGAGGTAGTGAGGTCTGTTGGAACTAGAAAAAAGGATTTATATATCTGTGGAATGACCAGGGTGGGACAAAGGACTCTTGTCTGCTGGAGCTAGGTGTGAATGTTTCAACTGACCACCTTGATTAGCATTTGATTGCTTGACAGTGCCTGGAGCAATCTTTTGTTGAGAGGTGATGAGATGTCCTTGTTTGTTTCCTCTCTGTTGTTGTGCTATTCAGGCCATTATATGCTAATCAAGGTGGTCAGTTGAAACATTCACACTCCAGCAGACAAGAGTTCTTTGTCCTACCCTGGTCATTCCACAGATATATAAACCCTTTTTCCTAGTTCCAACAGACCTCACTACCTATGAGGATGCTTGCCATAGATGCAGGCGAAATGTCAGGAAAGAATGCCTCTAGAACATGGCCATATAGCCCCAAAAAACCTACAACAACCCAGTGATTCCAGCCATGAAAGCCTTCGACGATAAGTTGAACTTGTTTGTAAGTTAGAACAGGTAAATTTTTCAAATGTAACCCCAGAGTTTAGCTTTGGATAGCATAGGGAAGGGTGAACACGCCTGTGATGTTTGCTTTGCTGGCTCTGAACCTGTTCAGAAGATTTCTTCTCACTTGGCTTGTTGTGGAAACAAGGATTGGAGATAAAACTTCAGAGACACCTTTTCCCTATTTATGTATTGTGTCATCAGCAACCAGACATTTGTATTACATTTTTAACAAAAATAAACAGACAAAACACAGAATTTGCAAGCTTGGTCGTTGGTTAAATGTCCTTTGACCAGTAGCTGGCCCCTTGGAGTGCTTCTGGTGTTACTCTAAGAAGGTCCTCCATTGTGCATGTGGCAGGGCTCAGAGTGCATTGCAGCAGGTGGTCTGTGGTTTGCTCTTCTCCACACTCGCATGTCGTGGATTCCACTTTGTGGCCCCATTTCTGAAGGTTGGCTCTGCATCTCGTGGTGCCAGAGCGCAGTCTGTTCAGCGCCTTCCAAGTCGCCCAGTTTTCTGTGTGCCCAGGGGGGAGTCTCTCATTTGGTATCAGCCATGGATTGAGGTTCTGGGTTTGAGCCTGCCACTTTTGGACTCTCGCTTGCTGGGGTGTTCCAGCGAATGTCTCTGTAGATCTTAGGAAACTATGTCTTGATTTAAGTCGTTGATGTGCTGGCTGATACCCAAACAGGGGATGGACCGGAGATGTCTCTGCCTTGGTCCTTTCACTATTGGCTGCTACTTCCCGGCGGATGTCAGGTGGTGCAATACTGGCTAAGCAGTGTAATTTCTCCAGTGGTGTAGGGTGCAGACACCCCGTGATAATGCGGCATGTCTCATTAGTGGCCACATCCATTGTTTTAGTGTGGTGAGATGTGTTCCACACTGGGCATGAATACTCAGCAGCAGAGTAGCATAGCGCAAGCGCAGATGTCTTCACTGTGTCTGGTTGTGATCCCCAGGTTGTGCCAGTCAGCTTTCGTATGATATTGTTATACGAAAGCTGACTGGCACAACCTGGGGATCACAACCTTTTCCCTATGGTAATAACTCTTCCAGGAGTCTCCTCCGTGGCTGGATGAATCTGGACCAACCTTGGCCCACTGACCCTTCATGACCCAACTTAAAATCATATGTACTGTATTGTAGAAGATTTTCAGAGGATCCTGGCATTGAAACTCTTATATCTATAACTCAATATGAAGATTTTTATTACCCCAGATTTATGAACCTTCAGCATCCTCTTAATGAGGCTCTGCTTGAGAGACCCTGCCTTAAAGACTGCATGGATTTTATGAGTCTTATGTTTTTCTTAGCTGAATGGATGGCTGCCTTGTTTGGCAGGTCATTCCCAACTTGTCAACACAGGTAGGAGGTGGGATGGCAGATAGGATCGCTGGCAACGGAAAGGCACGCAAGAACATGCAGGAACCACAGCTGAATGACAGCCCTCCAGAGCACAAGGTGTGGAATGTGAAATGCCTGGCGGTGACCTTCCCTGCAAAATCTCCCATCTTCAAAGCAAAAGCTCCAAGTATTAATTAATCCAAGCAGCGCAATAAAAACCACTGGACCTTGCCCTCTTCTTGATGCAATCTCACGGAGCCCGCCAACTCCCAAAGCATCTGGCAAAGTGCTTTCCGAGACATGAAAGCTCAGGCCAAATAGAGGTTTTAGAACAGGCATGGACAAACTTCGGCCTTCCCGGTGTTTTGGGCTTCAACTTCCACAATTCATAACAGCCAGTAGGCTGTTAGGAGGATAATATAATCTGACTGATGGCTTTTGGGGTCTTTTTGAATTCTAGAATTGTATGGTTATGATAGTAGTAGTAGTAGTAATAATAATAATAATGATGATGATGATGGGAATAGATGGGAACTCATCCTGTCTTGCGGATTCAAACCAGCAACCTTCAGGTCAGCAGCAACCCAACCTTCAGATCAGCAGTTCGGCCAGCACCTCTGTGGCTCAATAATAATAATCATCATCATCTTTTCATTGCCTCGAACCTCTCTTTCTATAAACCTGTCTTCTCCCGAGCTGCAGATGACTGCCAGCCCTCCTGGGATGCAATTTTCACGTCCCATGGAGGCCTAAACTGCATTCTCTTAAACCATGGATACGGAAACCCCCTCGGGCTCCCGTATCCGCGAGTCAGGGATCGCTTCAAAAATGGTGTCATTCTTCTCCTGGGAGAATTCTAAGACTAATGGCTATCTTGGTTTCGCTCTGCTGCCCCCTCCACCCCAGGAATAACCTTTTTTGTTTCTGAAACCTCAACCTGGAGCCCAGCTGTTTTTCTGGAGACGCTGCCTTGTCGCCACCATTTTGTGGATGCCCAGAGAGCCTGCTGATCTTGGGCAACTGTCACGGTCACCCCAGAGGATCCCTAAGATGTCGGCAGGCCACCCCGGTCCTTGGACAGGAGGGATCTGTGGTTCTCTCCATGGAACTTGATCTCCAACATTGGTAGATGGCTCATAAGGACTCTGGGACACCCTTTTCAACTTGCCTCCTCTGGAATTCTCAACTTTTATCAACTTCCGCCAACTTTTAAGAACTTTTGAAAACTTTTTGGAACTTTTCCCGAACCCCATGGACTCCCCCTCATGACTTGGGGATTATATGATTTCATATGATTGGACTCTCTATAGACTTTGGTGGGTGGAATGGGTTTATATAAATTACCTTTTCCCTCCTTTCCTCCCTTATGTATGCCTTATGAATTCCCTATGTATATGCCTGTATATGAAACATAGGAAGCCACCCTTTCGTGACCCCAGCAAGACCAGCCTTGAGAAGTTAATTTCCTGAGGCAAATCCCTATTGATTTAAGGTTTCCAACAAAGACTGATTGCATGACAATAGCCAGGCTCTACTTGGGTTTTGGAGCAGGACCCCCCAAGAAGGAGCCCCATGGTGAACTGGTCACCTACCAACAAAGAGACATCCTGCCTTCGGGGAAGGTCAGGATGTCCCAGCCTTCCTCCTCATTGTCATTTCCCCTTGGATTGAAACTTCTCTAGATAACATCAAATAATCTAATATCTGGGTCAAGGAAATACCAGGGCTTGGCGATCATGCCAGCCATATCTGCATACTTCAAACCTTCAAAAACAATACCTAGCCGGCTTGAGGAATCTTTGAGTTAATCGCCGGCCATCAGGACATACATTGAGTCATCTTAATCCACTCATCTGGACTGTCAGGTCATTGTTTTCCCCCGGTCCGCTTCCTCCACTCTCATTGTACAAGAACTCGAAGCAGCGCTGGCTCTCTGATTGGCTGAGGCGCAGCTAAGCCGGCCGCGCCTCCCCTCCGGCTGATGATGATAGCCAATCAGGAGAATGCCGGCAAAGGAGCGGGGGGCTTGAATTTGAACTTTGACAGCTTTGTTTCTCTATAAAAATGTACTGCAAGGTAATGAATGTATGTCTCTCCTGACAAACTATCGTGGTTTGACATCCGTACCAGCTGGATGAAATAAATACAACTCGGTGGCTTTTTTTCAACTTTGGTGACATTTATTGGAAAAATCTGGGAAAATTCTATTGGCTCTTTCCTTTGCTCGCCAGAGTACCGGTGTTGGTGGGTCTGAGGGCTCCTTTCTCCTGCGCGGGAGCCTCTAAATTCTAGCTTGATATCACTGACTATTCTCCTTGGTGCCATAGACTTCAACCTCGCAGACATGGAGGCATTTCTCTGTCCAGGGATGACGATGCTCACATAGCGGCCCTTGACCCCACAGCAGCTGAAGGTGCTGATGGAACCCAAGCTGACGTCCGTGATGGTCCCACAGCTATGGGGAGAAAAGAGAGAGCAGGAGGAAGACATCATTAGTGGATTGCATGAGGAAGGAGAGATAAATAGGCAATGGAAAGAATGCATTGAAGCGGGGTATAAAAGAGCTGAAATACAACACCGCCTGAGCTCTGCGAGTGCAGCATTCTTCCGAATGAAGCAGAGAGAGTTTGAGGACCAGGACATCCGTAGGGATACCAAAGTGATTGTTTATAAAGCTATTGTCTGTTGTGGCTGAAATGTTCTCTGATGATGAGGATGATGGGATTCAGATTCCTGGCTCTTTTTCTGTGCCTCAGATCTCTGGGCCTGCTCCTAGGTCTTTTTCTGAGGCTCCCACAGACAGTACAGAGTCAACACAGCGGTTCTCAGAAGAAAGGAATTTTAATGAAGGAGATAGCGAACAGGTGGAGAGGCCTTTGCCTCCTTCCCATGCTGATATTGAAAGTGCAGAAAGCCTTGATAGTGACCTGACCCGGCAAGCCCGTCTTGATTTGCGAGTCAGGCGGAGTTCTCGCCTGGCCGGCAGACGAGAAGCCAGCTCGGGGAAAGGTCATCACAATGCTTTCATGTAGGTGAGAGCATAATGTTTTCATGTTAGAAAGGTATTTAGGCTTCTTGCAAACAGAGAGAAAATGTCAGTTCAACGTAGCTTATTAGCCTGAAAGCTTCATGGAATAACCTTAGCTGGAAAGCAGCACGCTTGGGATTTCTTGCATTGTAATTCTTGGGGCAATTGTTTCATTGCTAGTACCTTGGACTCTGTTTTGAACTTTGCCTCTTGTTTTTACCTGAAGATCTTTGGAACTGTATTCTACATTTAACCTAAATCTTTGGAACTTTGCAATGCTTAGGTTCTTGTGAGTTTTTTCGGGCTATATGGCCATGTTCTAGAGGCATTTTCTCCTGACGTTTCGCCTGCATCTATGGAAAGCATCCTCAGAGGTAGTGAGGATGCTTGCCATAGATGCAGGCAAAACGTCAGGAGAAAATGCCTCTAGAACATGGCCATATAGCCCGAAAAAACTCACAAGAACCTATTGATTCCAGCCATGAATGCCTTCGACAATCCTTTGCAATGGTTATTCTTTATTTTGACTTGGACTTTTTCCTCAATAAACTATAAAACGACAGCTCTTGTGTAGTGGTGTTTGGATGCAAGGTGAAGCTTACTCTGAGTTGCAACATTGTCTTCCCAACCCTGCTATACGCCTGTGAGATGTGGACTGTCTACAGATGTCACATGCAACTCCTGGAACAATTCCATCAGCTCTGGCCCCGAAAAATCCTGTAAATCTCTTGGGAAGACAGGCGGACAAATGTCAGCGTTCTGGAAGAAGCAAAGACCACCAACATTGAAGCGATGGTCCTCCGCCATCAACTCCGCTGGACCAGCCACGTTGTCCAGATGCCCGACCACCGTCTCCCAAAGCAGTTGCTCTACTCTGAACTCAAGAATGGAAAACAGAATGTTGGTGGGCAGGAAAAGAGATTGAAAGATGGGCTCAAAGCCAACCTTAAAATCTCTGGCATAGACACTGAGAACTGGGAAGCCCTGGCCCTTGAGCGCTCCAGCTGGAGGTCAGCTGTGACCAGCAGTGCTGTAGAATTTGAAGAGGCACGAATAGAGGGTGAAAGAGAGAAACGTGCCAAGAGGAAGGCACGTCACATCAACCCCGGCCGGGACCGCCTGCCATCTGGAAACCAATGCCCTCACTGCGGGAGAAGATGCAGGTCAAGAATAGGGCTCCACAGTCACCAACAGACCCACCGCCAGGACACCACACCTGGAAGACAATCATCCTCCAATATTAGAAAGCAAAACAGAAGCTGCACTTGGGAGAGCACATGGGAGAAATAAATCACCAAGAACCGATGGCATACTAAGGCAGCTTCAGAGATGTTTGGGATCCTATTGCATACATACCTTGGATAATGCAATGCAGCACTAATAGGAGAAAGAAAAGCAGTGGTCCTCTTCTACATTCATGTTGGTGTTTCTTCCTTGACTCTCTTCAGTCATTGCAAAGATACACCAGCATGAATGTACAAGAGGACTGCAATGGGGGGGAGTAAGCATGGATGTGCAGCCAGAGTAATAATCAACACATAGAGGAAAACAAAGGTACTCACAGGAAATTGGATTTGTCATTCCCTTTGTTGTTTCCCACGCGGATCTCAGACCCCTTGAGTCTCTCCCCACAGCAGTCCCCCCGGTTCTTCACCAGCACGGTATTGATGGCATAGTAGTCTTCCAGGTCCACGTACCACCAGGGCTCATAGTCAGCATTGGTGTGGATGCAGGACCCGATGTGACGCCAGTCCCCGTTGCAATTCCCATCGACAGCTTTGCTGGCCACGCCAACATTCTCATATGGGTAGACAGAGGACTGGAAGGCCGGGCGGCCTCTGGCCAAGTTGTAAACTGGGGGAGAAAGGAGGGCAACATTGAACATCTGGGGGTTGTGACACTCCAGGCCAGGAAACCCTCTGACTTTAAAAACCACACAGCTGAGTAAGATGCCAGCAGTTTACTGAAAAATAATTAAAAGCAGTAGCAGTAAAAAGCAATCCACAAAAATAGATAAATCCAATTAGGTAGAAAGGAAAGATAGGAACAACAAATCCAGGAAATGGTCCGTCAGAGTTCATGACAACGAATACTGGAACTTCCAAGGCAAAACCCCAAAACATGAGCATGAATCAAACAAAGCACTTCAGTATGGAAATAGCAAGGCACTTGATACAAGAATCTGCCCAAGGCAAGGCTTCCAGGGACCTGAGACGACGTCTTGACTCATTTACAACATTGCTTCATCTGACTACATATTCTGTACTTGGCACTTTTATCCTCTAATCTACTCTATATCCCAAGTGGCCAGGAAAGGATTTCTTTTCAGCCTTGAATCTGCTATCAGTCTCTCCTGCAATCTGGCAGAGCGCCTGAGAGCCTCGTTTGTTTTCCTTTGCTGACTGAAAGCACTTCTCCTATCTATTGGCTCATTAATTTCTGCAGCTGGCCCAGGTGCCGAGCCTTTCTCAGACTCAAAACCTTGGGAATTCTCTAGTAACCCAAGGAACAGACCATCATCCCCAAACCCTTCAGGAACATTCTCCTCAGAAAAGTCACTCTGAACAGGAACCCCATTGTCATTTTCTGCAACCTCATCATTAGACACATGAACCTCATTGTTATTCCCAACATCCAGAGTTCCCTGATCATTAGACACAATCACAGACTGGACTCCAGCAGGGTTGTTGTATGCCCCCCCCTCCCAATATTCAATGGACGAATCTTTGGAGTTGCAGCATGGTAATATATGGAGTACCACACATTTCCAACCTGAGGAGGTTCCGCTCAGATATCCAGGGAAGCAGGGAAATGGTCTAAACAACTGGAGAAGTGCTCTGTTGAAAATAGTGACATGGTAGGCAAGAGCCAGGGCCCAGTTCAGGGCACACAATTTAAGGACCATATCCAGCGAAGGATGCCCAAGATGGTCGGTGGTGTGGAAGTCACCAAGCCTATGGAGAAAGACTTCCCCTTGCTGTTCTTACCACTGCCGTACAGCCAGGGCCTGCAGGACCCAGCCTCTCCATGCCCAACCAGGATTGCCATGGTGGCCAGAAGGCCCATCCAGATCTGGATCATCCTGCCAAAGGAAAGGGAAACAGAGATGGAAATCAGAGGAATCCAGTGGTCCTCCTTAACCCCTCTTGGCAAAATGGGGATGGTCTCTGTCACAAAAATTTAATGTGCAGATTTGAAATGATGTGGCATGGTAGGCAAGAGCCAGGGTCCAGTTCTGGGCACCACAATTTAAGGACTGGGTATGAATGAAAGAATGGAAGGATGTATGGATGGAGTTAATAATTTTGGAAACACCAGTATAATATTAAGGCCAGCAATGACTAACTACCTTCTTGTTGGACTGTAACTAAAAGTTGCTAATAAGAACTGAAAAGTAAACTGTGATAAGAACTTTTAAGAAAGAGCTAAAAACTTGGCTTTTCCAATGTGCCTTCGGAGAGTGACCACCCAACCCTTTTTGTTAGTTTCCATCTACAGTTTGTTTACACAATGTACTTTCCCCCACCTCGAATGAAGCCTAAACTCCACTGCTCCCCCGTCTCAGGCTCCTCCTTTACAAATACACTTCTTCTACTTCCTATCTCACCCAAAGTTTTAACGTTTTTAACAATTTTATCTTGCACATTTGGCCCGCCCTCTGTGATTGATTTTATTATGTTATTTTGCATTGTCTAATTTATTTTGATGTTCAAGCTGGGTTCAGAAAAGGCAGAGGAACGAGAGACCAGATTGCCAGTATCCGCTGGATAATGGAGAAAGGCAGGGAGTTTCAGAAAAACATCTATTTCTGTTCCATTGACTACTCTAAAGCCTTTGACTGTGTGGATCATAATAAATTGTGGCAAGTTCTTGGCGGGATGGGCATCCCAAGCCCCCTTCCCTCTCTCCTGAGGAATCTGTACAAGGACCAAGTAGCAACAGTCAGAACTGACCACGGAACAACAGACTGGTTCAAGATTGGGAAAGGCGTACGGCAAGGCTGCATACTCTCACCCAACCTTTTTAACATGTATGCAGAACACATCATGCGATGTGCGGGGCTGGATGAATGCAAAGCTGGGGTGAAAATTGCTGGAAGAAACATTAACAACCTCAGATATGCAGATGACACCACTCTGATGGCCGAAAGCGAGGAGGAGCTGAGGAGCCTTCTAATCAAGGTGAAAGAAGAAAGCGCAAAAGCTGGGTTGAAGCTAAACATCAAAAAAACCAAGATTATGGCAACAAGAATGATTGACAACTGGGAAATAGAGGGAGAAAACGTGGAGGCCGTGACAGACTTTGTATTTCTAGGTGCAAAGATTACTGCAGATGCAGACTGTGGCCAGGAAATCAGAAGACGCTTACTTCTTGGGAGGAGAGCAATGTCCAGTCTCGATAAAATAGTAAAGAGTAGAGACATCAGACTGGCAACAAAGATCCATTGCCTAGTCAAAGCCATGGCCTTCCCTGTAGTCACCTACGGATGTGAGAGCTGGACCTTAGGGAAGGCTGAGCGAAGGAAGATCGATGCTTTTGAGCTGTGGTGTTGGAGGAAAGTTCTGAGAGTGCCTTGGACTGCGAGAAGATCCAACCAGTCCATCCTCCAGGAAATAAAGCCCGGCTGCTCACTGGAGGGAAGGAGACGAGAGACAAAGTGGAAGTCCTTTGACCACATCATGAGGAGACAGCAAAGCCTAGAGAAGACAATGATGCTGGGGAAAGTGGAAGGCAAAAGGAAGAGGGGACGAACCAAGGGTGAGATGGATGGATGGCATCCTTGAAGTGACTGGACTGACCTTGAAGGAGCTGGGGGTGGTGACGGCCGACAGGGAGCGCTGGCGTGGGCTGGTCCATGTCACGAAGAGTCGGAGACGACTGAACGAATGAACAACAACAACAATTTATTTTGTTGCATTATGTATTTTGTTGTATTTGATTTTCTGTTTTTTGTATTTTGTTGTATTATTTTTGAGCTCGGCCTCATGTTAGCCGCCCCGAGTCCCCATTGGGGAGATGGTGACGGGGTATAAATAAAGATTATTATTAATATTATTATTGCTATTATTACTATTAAGAACTGAACGGTGTTAAGATAAATGTTTACAATATTAAGAAGGAAATCGACACAAACCTTGTCATGCAAATTAGTGCCATTGATCTGAGCCTGGGCTGTTGACACACCTGGACCCCTCCCTCCCTTCCAGGAAGCAGACCTGTCCTCCTCCTGAGAGCCACCTGCTCTTGATGGCCATAATTTCTCAGAACACACATTTATGTTTACATTTATCAACCAGTCCAGGTGGTCCCAGTGCTCATGGGCGCACTGGGTGCCGCGGGAAAAGATCTCTGCTGGCATTTGGAAACAATAAGCATCGACAAAATCCCGATCTGTCAACTGCAAAAGGCCACCTGATTGGATCTGCGCGCATCATTTGAAAATACATCACACAGTCCTAGACGCTTGGGAAGGGTTCGACTTGTGATTTTGTGATATGAAATCCAGCATAGAGATCTCGTTTGCTGTGACATACTGTGCTTTTGTGTCAGTCAAATAATAATAATAATAATAATAATAATAATAATAATAATAACTAATTCCAGACATCAGAAGAGCTGCAAGACAGAACAAGCCACGAGAGTCAAGACATGAGATCCACCCAGAGGAAAAGTGTTCTTGCCAGACATCAAGGAAACTGACCAGCATAGGGAAGCTGATGAGGAAAAACAACATACAAACTATCTACAGACCCATCAAGAAAATCCAACAAATGCTACGTTCAGCAAAGGACAAGAGGGATCCTCTCACCTCTGCAGGAGTCTACCGTATACCATGCAGCTGTGGACAAGTCTACATAGGGACCACCAAACGCAGGATTGCCCAAACACGCATCAAGGAACATGAAAGGCACTGCAGACTACTTCAACCAGAGAAGTCAGCCATAGCAGAGCACCTGATGAACCAACCTGGACACAGATTATTTGAGAACACAGAAATGCTGGACCACTCTCACAACCACCATGTCAGACTACACAGAGAAGCCATTGAAATACACAAGCATGTGGACAATTTCAACAGAAAGGAAGAGCCCATGAAAATGAACAAAATCTGGCTACCAGTATTAAAAAACTCTAAAATTATAACAGCAAAACAACAGAGAGGAAAAAACCAGGCACAGATTAACACCTCCCAGCAACAGATTTCCCAGGCTCAGGCAGGCCTTCAAATGCTAATGAAGGTGATCAGTTAAACATTCACACCTAGCTTCAGCAGAGAGTCCTTTGTCCCACCCTGGTCATTCCACAGATATATAAACCCATTGTCCTAATTCCAACAGACCTCACTACCTCTGAGGATGCTTGCCATAGATGCAGGCGAAACGTCAGGAGAAATGCCTCTAGAACATGGCTATAGCCCGAAAAAACCTACAAGAACCTAGTGATTCCAGCCATGAAAGCCTTCGACAATACATTGAACTTTATATTCTGCTCTATCCCCAAATGGGGATATATATATATATATAATCTCCACTATGGAATAATGACTACATGATTTTACAACAATTTTAGCCAAAGGACTGAAAACAGTTTGACAGGATCATATTCATAAGGTTTCTACCTAAAAGAAATAATATCAGAAATGTGTTGGGATGGATGAGGCTGGATGGCCATCTGCCAGGGGTGATTTGAATGCAATATTCCTGCTTCTTGGCAGAATGGGGTTGGACTGGATGGCGCATGAGGTCTCTTCTAACTCTTGGATTCTATGATTCTATGACTCTTGGTGACCTCAATCCCAGCAACTACAACGCCCAAAGGTCAAGGTCTATTTTCCCCAAACTCCACCACTATTCACATTTGGGCATATTGAGATTTGGGCATATTGAGTATTTATGCCAAGTTTGGTCCAGATTCATCATTGTTTGAGTCCACAGTGCTCTCTGGATGGAGGTGAACTACAACTCCAAAACTCAACTCAATGCCCATCAAATCCTTCTAGTATTTTCTGTTGGTCATGGGAGTTCTGTGTGCCACGACTGGTTCAATTCAATTGTTGGCGGAGTTCGGAATGCTCTTTGATTGTAGGTGAACTATAAATCCCAGCAACTACAACTCCCAAATGACAAAATCTACCCCTCCAACCACACCAGTATTCAAATTTGGGCGTATCAGGTGTTTGTGCCAAATTTGGTCCAGTGAATGAAATTACATCCTGCATATCAGATGTTTTCATTATGATTCATAACAGGAGCAAAATTACAGTTTTGACGTAGCAACAAAAATAATGTTATGGTTGGGGGTCACCACAACATGAGGAACTGTATTAAGGGGTCGCGGCATTGGGAAGGTGGAGAAACACTGCCCTAAGGAGACCAAGGCTGTTTCAGTTCCATGATCCATCCTAAACATTAGGAAGAACTTCCTGACCGTGAGAGCTGTTCAGCAGTGGAACTCACTGCCCCAAAGTGTGATGGAGGCTCCTTCTTTAGAAGCTTTTAAACAGAGGCTGGATGGCAATCTGCTGGGGGTGCTTTGAACACGATTGTCCTGCTTCTTGGCAGAATGGGGTTGGACTGGATGGCCCACGAGGTCTCTTCCAACTCTGATTCTATGATTCTATGAAAGTCAGATTGCGCCAGATCAAAATAATCAGTTTCCTCCAAGAACACCTTGTGTTGAGAGGCCACCACACGTTCCATGACTTTGCCCAGAGGATAGATTGGAAATTGACTAAAACTGGCTGAAAGTACCCTGAAGTTCACCCAAGTCCTAACCTATGGTCAATGCAATGCTAAAGGAATTGTCCAGCTACTAGAGTCTGGAGTTAATTTTGTGACTCAGTTCTTGTGGGTGTTTTCGGGCTATATGGCCATGTTCTAGAGGCATTTCTCCTGACGTTTCGCCTGCATCTATGGCAAGCATCCTCAGAGGTGAGGTCTGCTGGAGCTGGGAAAAAGGGGGTTTATATATCTGTGGAATGACCAGGGTGAGACAAAGGGCTTTTGTCAGTTGGGCTAGGTGTGAATCTTTCAACTGACCACCTTGATTAGCATACAATGGGCTGACTGTGCCTGGAGCAAACTCTTCTTGAAAGGTGATTAGATGTCCCTGCCTGTTTTTCTCCCTGCTGTTTTGCTGTTGCAATTTTAGAATTTTTTAATACTGGTAGCCAGATTTTGTTCATTTTCATGGTTTCTTCCTTTCTGTTGAAATTGTCCACATGTTTGTGGATTTCAATGGCTTCTCTGTGTAGTCTGACATGGTGGTTGTGAGAGTGGTCAATCATTTCTGTGTTCTCAAATAATATGCTGTGTCCAGGTTGGTTCCTCAGGTGCTCTGCTATGGCTGACTTCTCTGGTTGAAGTAGTCTGCAGTGCCTTTCATGTTCCTTGATGCGTGTCTGGGCGCTGCAGTTTGGTGGTCCCTATGTAGACTTGTCCACAGCTGCATGGTATACGGTAGACTCCTGCAGAGGTGAGAGGATCCCTCTTGTCCTTTGCTCAATGTAGCATTTGTTGGATTTTCTTGGTGGGTTTGTAGATTGTTTGTATGTTGTGTTTCCTCATCAGCTTCCCAATGCGGTCAGTGGTTCCCTTGATGTATGGCAGGAACACTTTTCCTCTGGGTGGATCTTCGTCTTGACTCTCGTGGCTTCTTCTCAGTGGTCTTGCATCTCTTCTGATGCTGAGGTGGAGTATCCATTGGCCTGGAGAGCCCAGTTGAGGTGGTTCAGTTCATCTTGGAGGAGGTGGGGTTCGCAGATTCTTTTTGCACGGTCTGCCAAGGCTTTAATTGTGCTTCTTTTTTGACTTGGGTGATGGTTGGAGTTTTTATGTAGATATCTATCTGTGTGTGTGGGTTTTCTGTAAACGGTGTGACCCAATTGTTGATCTGGTTTATGGATGACTAGGACATCTAGAAAAGGCAGTCTTCCTTCCTTTTCTTTTTCCATAGTGAACTGGATGTTTGGGTGGATGCTGTTAAGATGGTCCAGGAACCTGTTGAGTTCTTCTTCTCCATGGCTCCAAATGGTGAAGGTGTCATCCACATATCTGAACCATATGGTGGGCTTTTTGGTTGCTGTTCCAAGAGCTTGTTTTTCAAATTGTTCCATGTAGAAGTTAGCTATGACTGGGCTGAGAGGGCTCCCCATAGCTACTCCATCTTTCTGTTCGTAGAATTCATTGTCCCATTGTTAATTTTGTGAGCTTACCAACCTTTCCTCCTTGGTTCAGGCACAGAAAAACAGGGCTATGTTGATTCTGACAGTAGATACTTGGGTGTGTGTTCTGAGAAATTATGGCCATCAAGAGCAGGTGGCTCTCAGGAGGAGGAGAGGTCTGCTTCCTGGAAGGGAGGGAGGGGTCCAGGTGTGTCAGCAGCCCAGGCTCAGATCAATGGCACTAATTTGCATGACTTGGCAGTTTATTGTTTTCATCCTTGAAGGTGGTCTATAAAAAGCCCTTGAGCTTCCTCTGAACCTCTGGATTCAAGCACTACGCCTTCCATTTTGGTTTTGTAAGTATTCCCTCTTTGGCATTTGCTGTTGGATCTCTCTATCTGTCCATCCTGCTTTCTCTGGAAGGCCTTGTCTACTCTAAATGAATCCTGTGTTTGCTTTTAAACATCAGAAGGATGAATGTATGATCCAGACCTTGGGTAGTCAATCCAGTAGTCATTCAGGAAGATGTTATACTTCTGTATTTGTAATTGTATGGATTTCTGGGACTCTTTTTCCCCCTCCCGTAGTTGACAGACAAGAAGTCCTGTTTGCCAGGTCACCAGGAAGGGCCACCAACATCTCTTGTCTCAAGGTGAGTTTCATCTTATTGGTCATCTGTTGGGAGGGCTTGGATCATGTTTTCTGCATGGCACAAAGAAGGCTGACTAGATGGCCTTTAGTAATATCTATGTTCATTTGTGGGATTAACAGAACTCAAAAACCTCTGGACGAATTGACACCAAATTTGGATACAAGGCACCTCTCAGGCCAACGAGTGACCTTCACTCATAAAACACTGAAAAACACAGTGGAAGGGACTTAAAAAGCGAGAAAACCAAAAATACATTACAACGCATGCACAAAACCACATATATACACACAAACACACATATATACACATATATACATATATATATATGCATATGCGCACACACAGAAAGGAGGAACGAAGGGAGGGAGGGAGGGAGGAAAGAAGGCTAGAGAAGGAAGGATGGAGTGAAGGAGGGAAAGAAAGAGGGAAAAAAGGAGGGAAGGAAAGAAAGGTAGAGAAGGAAGGAAGGAGAGAAGGAAATAAAAAAGCGAAAGAGGGAAGGAAGGAGAGAAGGAACGAAAGAGAGAAAGAGGGAGGGAAGGAAGGAAAGAGACAAGGAAGGATGGAACCAAAGAGCAAAGGAAACAAGAAAAGAAACAGGTAGAGAAGGAAGAAAGAAGAAGGGAAAGAAAAAGAGGGAAGGAAGGAAAGAGGGAGAGAAGGAAGGAGAGAAAGAAAGAAGGAGAGAAAGAGGGAGGGAAGGTTGACCACAGCAAAACGTGGCGGGTACAGCTAGTAATAAATAATAATAAACTTTATTTATACCCCGTCTCCATCTCCCCGAGGGGACTTGGGCAGCTAACACGAAGCCAAGCCCAACAAATTACGACAGAGCAAAATAATACAACAAAAAAATCCTAAAATAATATATCATTAAAAATACAATAAATCAGAAGAATAATCTATATAAATAAAAATGTAATGTTCGTTTGTGGGATTAACATAACTCAAAAACCACTGGACCAATTGACCCCAATTTTGGACACAAGACACCTCTCCGGCCAATGAGTGACCATCACTCATAAAAATACTGAAAAACACAGCGGAAAGGACTTAAAATCCAAAAAAAGCAAAAAGATGCTGTAGCGCATGTGCAAAAATGACTCCTCGTGGCAAACAAAGCACACAATAGCATATCCACACTCTCTTCTGGACTACAGCTCCCAGCATCCCCCAGACCAGGCCCTTTTGGAGAGGAGGATGATCCAAATGCACTGCTTCCAAGATGCAAGCTTTCTTCTCCTTGGATTTCTTTGAAAGCATCCCATTTCCGGCATATTTCCTATTTCCTATTCCTGTACTGCAACTCCCAGCAATCCTTCAGATAGATTGAATAGATAGAGATAGGCAGGTAGGTAGATCGATCAGGAGGCCTTAGTTTGAGGACCCCTGCTCTAATCATTAATCACACCACACCTTGGATAAAAAAGTGTCATCTTTATTTGAAGAATAATTGGAGCCAACAAAAGAGATGAATATAAAGTTGATAAAAGTCCCAAAGCAAAAAAACCAAATAAGCAGTAACAAAAGCAGTGTCCAAACATAGGAATAATGACAAAGTTCCAAAAGCTTGCTGTTTAAATCCAGATGCAAAGAAATATCAAATGCCTTCTATCAAAACCATGGACATAGCCACTGCTAATCCATTTGAAAAAGCCAGGAAAACTAGGAGACAAGGCCACAAGAATATCCAAAAGACGTGACTTGAAACCAAGTCAATTCCCTAAGAGCTCAATTTAAGTCCCAGAAACTGAGTTCTATTCCCCCGAGTCTTTGGCCTTAATTGCCAAATTCTTTCTGACCTGCGTAAATATTGGGCCTCCCTACGGTTCTGGCTAATTTCCAGCCGGCGACTAGTCTTATCTATCTCTTCATTAACTGCAGGTGTGAAACTATCGTACAGACTCGAGCCTGGAGAAGGGAGTGAACTTTCCTGCAAACTTGAGCCTGGAATTTTCTCATGAGAACTCAGCCTTTCCCCTGACCCTTCTCAATCAGAGTCTGCAGTGACCTTATTGTCCAAAGTGTCTCCATTTTGCACCTCATCCTCATTGACATCCAAGTCTGACTCAGAAACATTAGAAGGGGGAAGCACTATAACAGATTCAGGGTCAAACACAGGCTGAGTCCCAACAGAGTATAACATAAATAACAAGACATTGAACCAAGTGGGCAGAGCCAAATAAACAAATGGGATTTTAAAAGCCCTGGGTGAGATGGGTGGGTAGGGTAATGTATCTGATGGGAAGTTCAGATGGGACAAACAATGGGATTCAGTTCACTGAAGAGTGAGATAAAGTGCACCGAAAGACATTATGTATGTACTGATGTGGTCAAGCTAAGGGACTTGTTGTGGTCTCTTCCAACTCTATGATTCTGTAATATCAAAATCAAGAAACCCCCTCCTTTCTCTAGAAGATGTCAAGAGCCCAAGAAATGTGAGGAGCACCTCTTTAGGAAGGTTTGCTTAATGCCTTGGGGAAATGCAGAGCCAGCTGTAGTCCAACACTTCTTCGATGCTTGTTATTTCGATTTCCTAACCTTTCCAACACTGTGTTCCGATTTCATGACTGGGTTTTGCATTTTGGTTGAATATTTGCATTGTCTGGGGACCCTTTATCCTTTTTCGGAATGTCTCCCTTCTGGCCATTTTGCATGACAGTCTGGTTATTCTGGCACTGACCAGAATAACCAGACTCTTCAGCCAACCGTCCAAAGGCATTCAAACCATAGAATCCTGGAGGTGGAAGAGACCCAAGCAACTTTTAATTACAGTTCAACAAGAAGGTAGTTAGTCATTGCTGGCCTTAATATTATACTGGTGTTTCCAAAATTATTAACTCCATCCATACATCCTTCCATTCTTTCATTCATACCCAGTCCTTAAATTGTGGTGCCCAGAACTGGACCCTGGCTCTTGCCTACCATGCCACATCATTTCAAATCTGCACATTAAATTTTTGTGACAGAGACCACCCCCATTTTGCCAAGAGGGGTTAAGGAGGACCACTGGATTCCTCTGATTTCCATCTCTGTTTCCCTTTCCTTTGGCAAGATGATCCAGATCTGGATGGGCCTTCTGGCCACCATGGCAATCCTGGTTGGGCATGGAGAGGCTGGGTCCTGCAGGCCCTGGCTGTACGGCAGAGGTAAGAACAGCAAGGGGAAGTCTTTCTCCATAGTCTTTCTCAATTTGACAACTATCGGCCTGTTTCCAATCTCCCCTACTTGGGCAAGGTCATGGAACGTGTGGTGGCAACACAACTCCAGGGGTTTCTGGTAGACACTGATTATCTAGACCCGGCACAGTCTGGCTTTAGGCCGGGACATGGAACTGAGACAGCCTTGGTCGCCTTGGTAGATGATCTACGCAGGGAGCTAGACAGGGGGAGTGTGTCCCTGTTAGTTCTGCTGGACCTCTCAGCGGCCTTCGATACCGTCGATCACGGTATCCTTCTGGGCCGCCTCATGGATATGGGGCTCGGAGGCACTGCTCTGCGGTGGCTTTGATCCTTCCTTGAGGGACGGACCCAGAAGGTGTTACTGGGTAACACCTGTTCGGCCCCACAACCGTTGTTGTGTGGAGTCCCACAGGGTTCTATCTTGTCCCTGATGTTATTTAACATCTACATGAAGCTGCTGGGAGAGATCATTCGGAGTTTCGGACTAAGATGCTATCTCTATGCAGATGACGTCCAAATCTGTCACTCCTTCTCACCTGTCACCAAGGAGGCTGTCCAGACCTTGAACCGGTGTTTAGCTGCTGTATCGGACTTGATGAGAGCTAACAAATTGAAATTGAATCCAGACAAGACAGAGGTCCTACTGGTCAGTCGTAAGGCCGAACAGGGTATAGGGTTACAGCCTGTGTTAGATGGGGTTACACTCCCCTGAAGACGCAGGTTCGCAGCTTGGGAGTGATCCTGGACTCATCGCTGAGCCTGGAACCCCAGGTCTCAGCGGTGGCCGGGAGAGCTTTCGCACAATTAAAACTTGTGCGCCAGCTGCGCCCGTACCTTGGGAAGTCGGATCTGGCCACGGTGGTCCACGCTCTTGTCACATCCCGGTTGGATTACTGCAACGCACTCTACGTGGGGTTGCCTTTGAAGACTGCTCGGAAACTTCAACTAGTCCAGCGAGAAGCAGCCAGATTGCTCACCGGAGCGGCGTACAGGGAGCACACCACCCCCCTGTTGCGTCAGCTCCACTGGCTGCCGATCCAATTCCGAGCACAATTCAAAGTGCTGGTTTTGACCTACAAAACCCTATACGGTTCCGGCCCAGTGTATCTGTCCGAACGGATCTCCCTCTACATCCCACCTCGAAGTTTAAGATCTTCTGGGGAGGCCCTGCTCTCGACCCCGCCAGTGGCACAAGTGAAACTGGCGGGGACGAGGAGCAGGGCCTTCTCAGTGGTGGCCCCCCACCTGTGGAACTCACTCCCCGGGGAGATAAGATCGGCATCCTCCCTCTTGGTGTTTAGGAAAAAACTAAAGACCTGGATGTGGGACCAAGCTTTTGGCCATGCTGACAACTAACTAAAGGACCTATCGATAGACAAGGACAATGGAATGGAATGGATATATGGACTCTGATATATGGACTCTGACATGAGATAGTTTTTATGATTTTAATAGGTATTGATGTTTCATTTTAATTGTTGAACTGTTATATTTTGTATTGTTTGTTGTGTGATTTGGGCATCTAATTGTGCCTCCTTTGTAAGCCGCCCTGAGTCCCCCCCGGGGTGAGAAGGGCGGGGTATAAGTAGATGAAATAAATAAATAAATAATAAATAGGGCTTGGTGACTTCCACACCACCGACCATCTTGGGCATCCTTCGCTGGATACAGTCCTTAAATTGTGGTGCCCAGAACTGGACCCTGGTTCTTGCCTACCATGCCACTATCTTCAACACAGCACCTCCCCAGAGGTTTAGACCATTTCCCTGCTTCCCTGGATATCTGAGCTGAACCTCCGCAGGTTGGAAATGTGTGGTACTTCGGATATCACCATGCTGCAACTCCAAGCATTGCTCCATTGAATATCGGGGGGGGGGGGGATACAATACCCCTGTTAGAGTCCAGCCTGTGATTGTGGCTAATGATCAGGGAACTCTGGATGTTGGGAATAACAATGAGGTTCATATGTCTAATGGTGAGGTTGCTTTAGATGCAGAGAATGACAATGGGATGCCTGTTCAGAGTGACTTTTCCGATGAGAATGTTCCTGAAGGGTTTGGGGATGATGGTCTGTTCCTTGGGTTACTAGAGAATTCCCAAGGTTTTGAGTCTGAGAAAGGCTCGGTACCTGGGCCAGCTGCAGATAGATAGGAGAAGTGCTTTCAGTCAGCAAAGGAAAACAAACCAGGCTCTCAGGCGCTCTGCCAGATTGCAGGAGAGACTGATAGCAGATTCAAGGCTGAAAAGAAATCCTTTCCTGGGCGCTTGGGATATAGAGTAGATTAGGGGATGAAAGTGCCAAGTACAGAATCTGTAGTCAGATGAAGCAATGTTGTAAATGAGTCAAGACGTCATCTCAGGTCCCTGGAAGCCTTGCCTTGGGTAGATCCTTGTATCAAGTGCCTTGCTATTTCCATACTGAAGTGCTTTGTTTGATTCATGCTCATGTTTTGGGGTTTTGCCTTGGAAGTTCCAGTATTTGTTGTCATGAACTCTGATGGACCATTTCCTGGAATTGTTGTTCCTATCTTTCCTTTCTACCTAATTGGATTTATCTATTTTTGTGGATTTCTTTTTACTGCTTTCAATTATTTTCAGTAAACTGCTGGCATCTTACTCAGCTGTGTGGTTTTTAAAGTCAGAGGGTTTCCTGGCCTGGAGTGTCACAACCCCCAGATGTTCAATGTTGCCCTCCTTTCTCCCCCAGTTTACAACTTGGCCAGAGGCCGCCCGGCCTTCCAGTCCTCTGTCTACCCATATGAGAATGTTGGCGTGGCCAGCAAAGCTGTCGATGGGAATTGCAACGGGGACTGGTACCACGTTGGGTCCTGCATCCACACCAACGCTGACTATGAGCCCTGGTGGTACGTGGACCTGGGAGACTACTATGCCATCAATACCGTGCTGGTGAAGAACCGGGGGGACTGCTGCGGGGAGAGACTCAAGGGCGCTGAGATCCGCGTGGGAAACAACAAAGGGAACGACAAATCCAATTACCTGTGAGTATCTTTGCTTTCCTCTATGTGCTGAATATCGCTCTGGCTGCGCATCCATGCTTACTCCCCCATTGCAGTCCTCTTGTACATTCATGTTGGTTTATCTTTGCAATAACAGAAGAGAGTCAAGGAAGAAACACCAACATGAATGTAGAAGAGGACTACTGCTTTGCTTTCTCCCATTAGTGCTTCATTGCATTATCCAAGGTATGTGTGCAATAGGATCCCAAACATCTCTTCCTTTTCTAAACCCAGTTTGCACATTTGCTGCTTCTCTCTCCATCTCTGGTAGAAGTCTTGGTTGTAGAATGTTGGCTTGAATGGGAAATGAATGAAAGGCTGCTATGGTTACTGCCCTGCTTGGTGTTTTTGGCAATTTTACTTTACTTAGGCAATCCCTCGTAGCTCGAGGATGATTGTCTTCCAGATGTGGTGTCCTGGCGGTGGGTTCGTTGGTGACTGTGGAGCCCTATTTTTGATCTGCATCTTCTCCCACAGTGAGGGCATCAGTTTCCAGATGGAATGCGGTCCCAGTCAAGGTTGGCTTAACATGCCTTCCTCTTGGCACGTTTCTCCTTTTCGCCCTCCATTCATGCCTCTTTTAATTCTGCAGCACTGCTGGTCATAGCTGACTTCCAGTTAGAGTGCTCAAGGGCCACAACTTCTCTGTTCTCTGTGTTTATGCCACAGTTTTGGCGGTTGGCTTTGAGCCCATCTTTCAATCTCTTTTCCTGCCCACCAACATTCCATTTTCCTTTCTTGAGTTTGGCATAGAGCAACTGCTTTGGGAGACGGTGGTCAGGCATCCGGACAATGTGGCCGGTACAGCGGAGTTGATGGCGGAGGACCATCATGTCAATGCTGGTGGACTTTGCTTCTTCCAGCATGCTGACATTTGTCCACCTGTCTTCCCAAGAGATTTGCAAGAGATTTGTCCACCTGTCTTCCCAAGAGATTCGGAGGCAGCACTGACGGAATTATTCCAGGAGTTGAGTGTGACATCTGTAGACAGTCCACGTTTCGCAGGCGTGTAGTAAGGTTGGGAGGACAATGGCTTTATAAACAAACACCTTGGTCTCCCTAAAATTCCTGTGCAATATGAGCCCCTGAGGGTGGACAATCCTACGTTTGCAGACTTAACTGAGGATGCTTGCTCAGCAGGAGAAGGAGGGCAGATCGACCCCAAGTTAGAAGAAGGGTAGAATGTGAAATGACTGAGGGAATGGGAGGGTTTTCTTGTATGCATAGGAACCCGGTTGGACCTGGCTGGCAGGAGACAATTGCGGACATTCAGAGGACAACTGCTAATATTACATCAAACTCTATTGCTTGCTCTACCGCTGATCCCTGCCAAAACCAACATCTTTTGTAGACGAACAATCTAGTGGTTGAAGTGGCAGATTTAATGATCAATAGAGGCAGATGGACCTCAAGGAGGGCGGTCCGCAGATCTCTGGCTCAAATTTTATCAAAGAGACCATCAGAAGTCAGAGTGAAGGCCATAACATGGTTATGTACAGACTATCAAGCATACGATCACTCTACCTGTCTTCTTATTACACCAGAAGACAATTCATGGCTTGGTGAGCTATTAACAATGCAATCGTACTTAAACAGATGGGGCATTACCATCACAAAGGTGTTTGTGGATCCTCCTGTTCGCCCCCTTTTTGACAGCTTGGAACCTTCTCACCATGATCCATCTGGTTCCAGTAATAATTCCACAAATAGCTCCCCTGTTAGGACCCCTCCACCCCCACAGTACCAATTTGAAACCCCATCTGCACCGGTTGTCCCTTCCCAATCAGCTACACTCTCCCGCCCAAGGACACTCCCCTTGTTCAGCCCTCTCAATTCCCATGATGATTCCTTTTTCTCAATGACATCGGAGACATCTTCACATGACATCCAAAGTAAGTCACGATCTAGCTCCTCTTGGTTGGAGAGCTGACTAGCCACAAAATCTGATTCCCAGGGGGAAGGGGGGTGGGTTCCGGAGAAGACGGGCACCATTGAGGTTGTGTGGGGGAGGAGAAATGCAGGTCACCGATATGCCAGGGAGAAGCACAACAGAGTTCTTGCGAGCCTGGAGAAGGTAGGATGTGGTAGACCCCATGACAGACCCCCTGGATTCAAGATCATGCTGTTGAATGCCAGGTTCGTCAACAGTAAAACAGCGGCTATCCATGACTTGATTCTGGATGAGGGGGCGGACCTGGTTTGCATCACCGAGACCTGGTTGGACAAGCTGGGTGGGGTAAATCTCACCCAGCTGTGCCCACTTGGTTTCGGGGTGCACCAGCAGGCTAGGGCCAGGGGGTGGGGAGGAGGGGTCGCAATAGTCTTTCACATGCCATCTCCGTGATCAGATGCACTGTCCACCAGTCTACTGGGTTTGAGTGCGTTCACCTGAGGGTGGGAAATTGTGATATCTTGGGGATTCTGCTGGTGTACTGTCCACCCCACGACTCAGCAGTCTCCCTGCCAGAGCTAGCTGATGTGGTCTCTAATTTGGCTCTGGTCTCCCAGCACTTGATTGTGCTGGGAGATTTTAACATTCATGCAGAAACCACTTTAACAGGAACGGCTCAAGACTTCATGGTTGCCATGACGATCATGGGACTATCACAAGTTATATCTGGGCCCACCCATCAGGCTGGACATACACTCGACCTGGTTTTCATTGCAGACAGTGGAATGGTCAGGGTGGAAGAGCAAAATATTCTTCCATTGTCCTGGTCTGACCATCATCTGATCAGTTTTAGACTCACTGTGACCTCTAACCTTCACAGGGGTGGAGGACCAATTAAGATGGTCCGCCCCAGGAGACTGATGGATCCGGATGGATTCCTGAGGAACCTTGGGGCTCTTCCTGTCATGGAGGCTGGCAATCCTGTCGATGCCCTGGTTGATCACTATAATAGTGAGATGGCCAGGGTGATAGACACGATCGCTCCCTAACGTCCCCTCTCACTGCGCAGAGAGAACGCCATCTCCTTGGTTCACTGAGGAGTTGGCTGGGATGAAGCGCACAAGAAGGGGTCTAGAGTACATCTGGAGGAAATCCTGGGGTGTCTCCGACCAAACGCGGGCTAGAGCCTCACTTAGAGCCTACACCGCAGCTATACAGGCAGCCAAGGAAACCTGCTTGACTGCCCGCATAGCGTCCACATCCAATAGATCCTCGGAGCTGTTTCGGGTCATTGGGGATTTCCTTCATCCCCCTGGGGTGGAGGAGGTCTTTGACGACCCGACAGCTCGGTGCTGCGAGTTCGCCTCGAGCTAGATACCAGATTAAATACAGTGCCAGAGGAGGTGACCGAGGCATCTGATTGTCCGGTTTTGTGGGATTCTTTCCAGCTTGTTCATTCTGATGATGTGGAGGGGGTCCTTGGGGCTGTGAGGGTGACCACATTGGCTCTGGACCCTTGCCCTTTTTGGCTAATTAAATCGGCCAGGAATGGGTTGATCGATTGGTTTGTGATTATCATTAATGCATTGTTGGAACAGGGGACATTTCCATCTTGTTTGAAACAGCCTGTGGTGAGACCACTCCTGAAAAAGGCCTCCCTTGACTCACCGGTTCTGAGCAATTACAGACCAATTTCCAACCTCTTTTTTTGTGCAAAATGCTGGAGCGGGTGGTTGCCTCTCAGCTCCAGGGATTCCTGGATGACATTGACTACCTGGACCAGTCACAGTCTGGCTTTAGGCCTGGTCACGGTACCGAGACGGCTTTGGTCACTTTGGTGGATGACCTCCACAGGGAGCTGGACAGAGGGAGTGTGACCCTGCTGGTTCTCTTGGACATCTCAACGGCTTTCGATACCATCGACCATGGTATCCTTCTAGGACGGCTCTCCGGGATGGGTCTTGGAGGCATGGCTCTGTTGTGGCTCCAGTCCTTCCTGGAGGGCCACTCCCAGATGGTGAAGTTGGGGGACACCTGCTCGAACCCCTGGCCCTTGACCTGTGGGATCCCGCAAGGTTCCATTCTATCCCCCATGCTTTTCAACATCTACATGAAACCGCTGGGTGAGGTTATCTGGAATTTTGGAGTTGGGTGCCATCTCTATGCAGATGACGCCCAACCCTACTATTCTTTTCCACCTAATTCCAAGGAAGCCCCTCAGGTACTGGAGAGTGCGTGGCCGCTGTGGCTGTCTGGATGAGGATGAATAAGCTGAAGATCAACCCTGACAAGACAGAGGTCCTCCTGGTTGATCGTAAGCTGGATCGGGATATAGGGTGGCAACCTGTGCTTGACGGGGTTGCACTCCCCCTGAAGGCTCAGGTCCGCAGCCTGGGTGTCCTCCTAGACCCATCGTTAACGCTTGAAGCTCAGGCGTCGGCAGTGGCTGGAAGGCCTTTGCACAACTAAGACTCATGCGCCAGCTGAGACCGTACCTTGTGAAGTCTGATCTGGCCAGGGTGGTCCATGCCTTAGTCACCTCCAGATTAGATTACTGTAATGAACTCTACGTGGGGCTGCCCTTGAAGACGGCTCAGAAATTTCAATTGGTCCAGCGGACGGCAACCAGGCTACTTACTGGGGTGACTTACAGGGAGCAGTCAACCCCCTGTTTAAGGAGCTCCATTGGCTGCCGTTCATTTTCCAATCCCAATTCAAGGTGCAGGTTTTGACCTACAAAGCCCTGAACGGTTTGGGACCCGCCTACCTGCGTGACCACATTTCTGTGTATGAACCCACAAGATCTCTTCGTACATCTGGGGAGGCCCTGCTCTCACTCCCACCTCCCTCGCAGGCACGATTGGTGGGGACGAGGTAGAGGGCCTTCTCGGTGGTGGCCCCCTAACTCTGGAACTCACTCCCCAAGCATATCAGACGAGCATTCTCTCCTTCCTCGTGCAATCCACTAATGATGCCTTCCTCCTGCTCCCTCTTTTCTCCCTGCAGCTGTGGGACCATCACGGACGTCAGCTTGGGGTTAATCAGCACCTTCTACTGCCATGGGGTCAGGGGCCGCTACGTGAGCATCGTCATCCCCAGACGGAATGAATACCTCCACGTCTGCGAGGTGGAAGTCTATGGCACCAAGGGGAACCGTCAGAAATAAAAGAGATCACCTGTGCAGATTGTGAGCAATAAAGCTCCCTCTGATCCAGCCTTGTTAGCCTGGCATCTTACTTGTCTTGCGGCCATTACTTACACTCTCCTCTTCACGTTAGATGTGATGGAGCTGTGCCCGCTTGATCTTCCTCCATTTCTTCAAACCCAGGGCAGGGGCCGTTGGGATGAAGTCAGGGCCTTTCACTGCCTTTCTTCTGGACCTGGGCATGATGGAGCTGGGGCAGTTGGAAGGGAAGGAAGGGGGTTCCTTTTATGTCTGATCTTTCATAGAATCATAGAATCAAAGAGTTGGAAGAGACCTCCTGGGCCATCCAATCCAACCCCTTTCTGCCAAGAAGCAGGAAAATCCCATTCAAAGCACCCCTGACAGATGGCCATCCTGCCTCTATTGAATAGACTCCAAACTAAACACGCTAATTAAAATTCCAAGGCCGGGTCCAGGTCAATTCATTGTCACCAGTTGTGTAAATCTTCTCGCTTGCTGCTATTCAGTGGTCGAAGGCTAGGTCCCATAGCCAAGTCTTGAGTATCCTTCTGAAAGACAGGAAGGAGGTGGCCAATCTGATATCCCTGGGGAGAGAATTCCACAGACCGGGGGGGAGACACTGGTGAGAAGAAGAAGAAGAAGAAGAAGAAGAAGAAGAAGAAGTACTACTACTACTACTACTACTACTACTACTACTTTATTTTTCTACCCTGCCTCCATCTCCCCAAAGGGACTCGGAGTGGCTGACATGGGGCCCAAGCCCAGGCAGAATACAATTAAAATAAAGCAATGACATTTATTTGTCGTGTCAGGGCAACCAGTCAAATTAAATTACATTTCTAACAGAACAAAGCAAACATCAGACAAAATACAGAGTTTGCGAGTTTGGTAGTTGCTTAAATATCCTTTGACCAGTATCTGGCCATGTGGAGTGCCTCTGGTGTTGCCGCAAGAAGGTCCTCCATTGTGCATGTGGCACGGCTCAGGTTGCATTGCAGCAGGTGGTCAGTGGTTTGCTCTTCTCCACACTCGCATGTCATGGACTCCACTTTGTGGCCCCATTTCTGAAGGTTGGCTCTACATCTCGTCGCGCCTGGGGGCTATAACTCTTAGTGAAAGAGGCATGGACGTGACATCTTTCCCCCAGGGGATTGTTTCTTGCCCTCCTTTAGGAAAACTGGAACTCCCAAAGACCAAAACACTGTAGATAACTCAAAATAGGTTTAATTGTTCACAAAGAGTTATCCCTTTAAGGCAATAAGCTGGAAGTTTCAAAGGGGTAAAGGAAAATATACATTACAGTCTCTGGTTGTCTTGGGTCCAAGGAGTTTTGCAGCTGAGAAGGTTTTCCAGGTTCCTCTTTCTCAATGGCTGTGAATATCAGAATAATCACAACCCCAGTCCAAATGGCCTATGTTTGAAGACACAAAGCCTTCCTCTGGTGCCAAAGAACTGGTTTGAAGGCGCTTGAGACTTCTCAACATTGTCCAGGTTGATCTGAACATGAAGCATAAGTCTCAAGGGTAAGAACCTTAGAATTGGTGCTGAGAGGTAACTTAATCAAGGGCTTCAGAGCCAAGTCTCTCTCTCTCACGTCCATCTGATAGAAAGTTTGATGGTGGAATGGAAAAGGAAACACTGTCCTGCTCTCTAGGAAGAGGTGGGGTCAAACAGTTGAGCAGGAGGAACAATTCAGCTGGTGCAAACAACATTGATTGACAGCTATAAATAACCAATCAATCCAACTATACATTTACAGGGTAAAAAGGCAAAATCAGGCATGATGCAACAGTTGAAATCATGCCACTTACAGTTCTACATATAGGTGGTGCCACTCGCACCGTCACAAATAATAAAAATGATTGAGGACACTTGTCCCTACCCCAGGAAAGTTTATTGTGTGCAGGATGGTCTTGGGAGAGCCCCACCAAAGGTGTTGTGACTTAGCAGTTGGAATCACAGAGTGATAGTGTCAATGATTCTGATGAGGATGATAGGATTCAGATTCACAATCAGGTGCAAAGTGATGTCCCTGTAATAGACGATGAAGAACAGGGTGCAGAAGTTCAGTTTCCCACAGCCAGGGATGATGCTGTTGATAATGAAACTAGCCAGAGCCAGGTGCGTGATGATTTGGAAAGGAAGGACAGTTGTTCTCAGTCAGATAATGAGCAAGAAAGCACTAACGAACAGATTGACAGGTTCTTGTGGGTTTTTTCGGGCTATATGGCCATGTTCTAGAGGCATTCTCTCCTGACGTTTTGCCTGCATCTATGGCAAGCATCCTCAGAGGTTGTGAGGTCTGTTGGAAGTAGGAAAAATGGGTTTATATATCTGTGGAATGGCTGGGGTGGGGCAAGCCCGGGCTCAGGCAGGCCTTCAAATGCTAATGAAGGTGGTCAGTTGAAACATTCACACCTAGCTCCAGCAGAGAAGAGTCCTTTGTCCCACCCTGGTCATTCCACAAATATATAAACCCTGTTTCTTAGTTCCAACAGACCTCACTATCTCTGAGGATGCTTGCCATAGATGCAGGCGAAGCATCAGGAGAGAATGCCTCTAGAACATGGCCATATAGCCCGAAAAAAACCCCACAAGAACCTATTGATTCCAGCCATGAAAGCCTTCGACAATACATTGAACAGATTGACCTTGATGAGGAAGAAACTTTAGATCAAGAGGGCCGTTTGGAATTCAAGGTTCGAAGGAGTGTGAGAATCACTAACAAGCGAGAAGCTAAGGCCCAGAGGAACGCCTTCATGTTTTGCAAAGGGTATTAAACAGGCTGTTTGAAAATATCCCGGTGTCAGAGCAACTTCACGTTTCAGTCAAGAGGCTTACATTGTTTGCCTGGATTTATCTTGCAGTTTTTATGTTCATGGTTTCAGGACTTTGTCATGTTTTCATGGGACTTTGCCTTGTTGGTGTCTTTGTGAATCCTGTTTCCAGTGTTAATAATAATAATAATAATAATAATAATAATAATAATAAACTTTATTTATATACCGCTCTATCTGCCCGAGGGGACTCACGAGCGGTTCCCAGGTAAAAATCACAGAACATACAAAGTAAAACAACATAACCATAAGATTAACAAAACAAAATATGCATACAAATTTTTGCCATAACGCACACATATTAAAAATAATCCTGCCTGTTCAAGGCAATTTTAAAAATTTAAAAGGCCAGTGTGCTGGTACAGCTGTACCAGAAGCTCCCACTTTATTTGGTTTGTTTTAAATGTTTGCTTGCAGCGCAAGGCTTGGGATTCTGCAACAGGGTGGCTTCCTGTTAAAGTTTACAGTTATAGGGCAGGCCACCTGTCCATCATCATTAGGTTCCTTAGTTCCGCCCCCTTTTGGGTTTTCAGAAGGGAAAGGGGCCATTTTCAGTCAGTCACACATGAGGAAGCTAGTCTATAGGACGCAGACAGCTCGTCCCGTAGGAAAAGCTTCATTCCTCAAGACCATCCGGGGATCATCCGGTGATCATTTGGGGATCATTTGGGGATCATCCAGGGAAATAGAAGCAGAAGGAAAAGATCCCAAAGGCTCTGGCTGAGAGCTCACAGCCTCTTAGCCTCACAGCACCAGAGGGGAAAACAGCCCTGAAGTTCCCATAGGACAGCATTACAGAACCACGGAATTCCAGCCTAAAGATATCCAAACCTTGGCTGGTAGGTTTACTCGATGTCCAGACGCATTTGGGATCGGTAGTAAGACTCAGACCAGCGAGGCCCAGATAATAGACAGCCTGGAAGAGATTATAAAGGGTTCTTCCTCATGCTGAGAAAGTACAGTAATCCAAGTCAGTGCCAGTCTCTTAAAGACTAGAATAAGAAAGCCTTGAAGTGTTGTTTGAAGACTGGTTATTTGTTCCTTAATAAAGACTTTGTTGTACCATTAAGGACTCTAAAGACTATCACTTCAGGAGTTCCCTAACAATCTCTCTTTATGGCACCCCGGCTTCCCACTGGGTTTAAAGTATACGTCCTATAGAATAAAGACAATTTGTTCAGATCCAGTGCACGACAAAACAGCCGGGCCAAGATTTGTGCAAGCCCTTGTATCGATTTTTGGAACATTACTTTTGCTTTTATGAACTTTTTATCTTTTATTTTAATAAACCATAAGGATTACTGGCTGTGTGCTGTTTGTTTTCTTAAGCAAGGTGATTCTGCTCTGAGGTGCGGCAAGGGGGCCAACCCAGGGCATTGGCCCTAGATCATGGCAACTCAAAGCAGGACATATTGGCACAATCATGTAAATAGCAGAGGAGAGGGGCACAGAAGAAGACCATCGTGTTCCTTCTGTGGCGAGGGGTCCCACACACAAAGGTGCGTTGTGAAGAGTAGCAACTTCCCCTAAGGCAGGCAGGAAAAAGACAATGGCCCATTTTGTCCTGTCCGCGGGGCTATCGTGTTACATAGTTATTTATTGTTGGATTCGTTTCGATCTGTTCAACTCGATAAGGTCCTCAGGGTTCTGGGGGAGGTGAGACCTACCACCTGCATCCTAGACCCTTGCCCTTCCTGGCTGGTAAAAAAACCCATAGGGGGTTTGGCAGAGTGGGTAAAGGTGGTGGTTAATAGCCATTGTCCTCCCAACCCTGCTCTATGCCTGTGAGACGTGGACTGTCTACAGACGTCACATGCAACTCCTGGAACGATTCCATCAGCGCTACCTCCGGAAAATCCTGCATTCTCCAGGTCATGCAGTGTTCAAGAACATGCAATTGGAGAGCTGCCTTGGGATCCTGTTGCAACTGTTTTCCTTGGTGTTCCCCATAACCAGGAGAGCTCTGCAGATATCATTTCCCCATACTCTGATAGGCAACACCTATCATTTCCCCATACTCTGATAGGCAACACCGCTTGGGAAGACAAGCGGACAAACGTCAGAGTGCTGGAAGAAGCAAAGACCACCAGCATTGAAGCGATGGTCCTCTGCCACCAACTCCGCTGGACCGGCCATGTTGTCCGGATGCCCAACCACCATCTCCCAAAACAGCTACTCTACTCCGAACTCAAGAACGGAAAATGGAATGTTGGAGGACAGGAAAAGAGATTGAAAGATGGGCTCAAAGCCAACCTTAAAAACTCTGGCATAGACACGGAGAACTGGGAAGCCCTGCCCCTTGACCGCTCCAGCTGGAGGTTAGCTGTGACCAGCAGTGCTGCAGAATTTGAGGAGGCACGAGTGGAGGGTGAAAAAGAGAAACGTGCCAAGAGGAAGGCGCGTCAAGCTAACCCTGGCCGAGACCGCCTTCCACCTGGAAACCAATGCCCTCTCTGCGGAAGAAGATGCAGAGCAAGAATAGGGCTCCACAACCACATACGGACCCACAGGAATGTTGGAGGATAATCTTCCTCGGAAAGCGAGGGATTGCCTAAGTAAGTAAGTAAGTAAGGTGGTTAATACCTCCCTTCGGGAAGGCAATATTCCAGCCAGCTTAAAACAAGCTGTCATTAAACCGCTGTTGAAAAAACCATCACTGGACCCCACTCAATTCGTCAACTTTCGGCCAGTTTCCAATCTCCCCTACTTGGGCAAAGTCTTGGAACGTGTGGTGGCCTCGCAACTCCAGGAATTCCTGGTGGACAAAGACTATCTAGATCCGGCACAGTCGGGCTTTAGGCCGGGGCATGGTACTGAAACGGCCTTGGTTGCCTTAGTGGATGATCTTCGCCGCGAAGTGGACAGGGGGAGTGTGTCCCTGTTGGTTCTGCTGGACCTCTCTTCGGCCTTCGATACCGTCGACCACGGTATCCTTCTGGGACGCCTCGCGGGAATGGGTCTTGGGGGTACTGCCTTGCAGTGGCTCCGGTCCTTTCTCGAGGGTCGCTCCCAGAAGGTGTCACTAGGGGACTCCTGCTTGACCCCTCGGCCATTGTACTGTGGAGTCCCGCAGGGTTCAGTACTGTCCCCTATGTTGTTTAACATATACATGAAGCCGTTGGGAGAGATCATCCAGAGTTTTGGGGTGCGATGTCATCTGTATGCTGATGATGTCCAACTCTATTACTCATTTCCACCTGCTACTAAGGAGGCTGTTGAAGTCCTGAACCAGTGCTTGGCCGCTGTAACGGTCTGGATGAGGGACAACAGATTGAAACTAAATCCAGACAATACTCCTGGTCAGTCGTAAGACCGAACAGGGTGCGGGGTTACAGCCTGTGCTGGACAGGGTCACACTCCCCCTGAAAGCACAGGTACGCAGTTTGGGAGTTCTCCTGCATTCATCGCTGAACATGGAACCTCAGGTTTCGGCGGTGGTCAGGGGAGCTTTCGCACAACTAAAACTTGTGCGCCAGCTGCGTCCATACCTTGGGAAGGCTGACTTGGCCATGGTAGTACACGCCTTGGTTACATCCCGTTTAGACTACTGCAACGCTCTCTACGTGGGGTTGCCTCTGAAGACTGCCCGGAAGCTGCAGCAAGTCCAACGCACGGCAGCCAGACTACTAACCTAGACTACTAACCGGTGCTGGGTACAGGGAGCACACCCCTCCGCTGTTACACCAGCTCCACTGGCTGCCAATTAGCTTCCAAGCACAATTCAAAGTGCTGGTGTTAACCTATAAAGCCCTAAACAACTCCGGCCCGGTTTACCTCTCCGAACGTATTCTCCCCTACGAACCATCAAGATTATTAAGATCATCTGGAGAGGCCCTGCTCTCGGTCCCACCAGCCTCGCAAGCGCGCCTGGTGGGGACGAGGGACAGGGCCTTCTCGGTGGTGGCCCCGCGACTCTGGAACTCTCTTCCACCGGAGGTCAGAACCGCCCCGTCTATCCTGACATTCAGGAAACGGGTGAAGACATGGTTGTGGAGTCATGCCTTTGATGAATGAGACAACACCCTAGGATTCTGGATGGCGGATTATGTATATTTGATTTTAATATGGCGACTGACCACCGTAGTTTTATATATAGTGTTATTTTATATATCGTGTTATTTTAAATATGCTTTGTAATTGTAATTGTGATATTTTAATGACTGTATGTGTTTTTATGGTTGGAAACCGGGCTGTGTCCCTCAAAGAGGTTGAGAAGCTCGGTATAGAAAACTTTGAAATAAATAAATAAATAAATAAATAAATTTAGAACTTTTATTTACCGGTCTTCTCACCTCCAACGAGGGACTCAGGCCGGTTTACAACAAGGGGGTTCATACACAATAGTTTAAAAACATCACATCAATAATACACTAATATAAACACATTAAAGTACTATCATATAATTATATAAAGCCAAGCCGTTAGCAGAAATCACTATTCATCCCATCCGTCCGTGTGGTCAAAAGCCATTGCCTCACTCATCAAATGCCAGATTACAAAGCCAGGTTTTCACCAACTTTCTAAAGGTCAGGAGGGAAGGGACAGCTCTGATCTCCAATGGGAGAGAGTTCCAGAGCCGAGGGGCCACCACCGAGAAGGCCCTGTCCCTCGTCCCCACCAGATGCAATTGCGAGGATGGTGGGACCGAGAGCAGGGCCCCTCCGGAAGATCTTATCAACCTTGATGGTTCATAGGGGAGAATCCGTTCGGACAGGTAAACTAGGCCGGAGTCGTTTAGGGATTTATAGGTCAAAACCAGCACTTTGAATTGTGCTTGGAAGCTAATTGGCAACCAGTAGAGCTGGCGCAACAGAGGAGCAGTATGCTCCCTGTACCCCGCTCCTGTTAGTATCATGGCTGCCGCTCGTTGGACTAGTTGGAGCTTCCGGGCAGCCTTCAGAGGCAACCCCACGTAGAGAGCGTTGCAGTAGTCTAAAGGAGATGTAATCAAAGCATGGACCACCGTGGCCAAGTCAGACTTCCCAAGGTACAGGCGCAGCTGGCGCACAAGTTTTAATTGTGCAAAAGCTCCCCTGACCACTGCCAAGACCTGGGGTTCCAGGTTCAGCAATGAGTCCAAGATCACACCCAAGCTGCGAACCTGCGCCTTCAAGGGGAGTGCGACCCCGTCCAGCACAGGCTGTAACCCTATGCTCTGTTCGGCCTTTCGACTGACCAGGAGTACCTCTGTCTTGTCTGGATTTAGTTTCAATCTGTTGTTCCTCATCCAGTCCGTCACAGCGGCCAAGCACCGGTTCAGGACTTGGACAGCCTCCTTAGTAGCAGGTGGAAAGGAGTGACATAGTTGGAGATCATCTGCGTACAGGTAACACCGCACCCCGAAACTCCGGATGATCTCTCCCAACGGCTTCATGTTTATGTTAAACAACATATGTCCAGATAATGTCCATAGTATGGGTGAGGCCAGGAGTTGATTGTTAAATCCCCAGCTTGGAGTCTCTGTATGATCATCTGGGATGCAAAGACTTCCTTTTGTGGTCAGGAATACAGTTTTCCATCCAGGGAAATGAACAGGAAATCTCAGAAGCACAAAATATATTATTAACAAAACATAGGAACACATAGAAAAGGCAGGGAACTTTTAAGGAATTTTTCATGCACATGAGAGACACAATTTTCCCAAGTACATACAGATATCTAAGTCAGGCGCCCTTGTATGCAGATCGAGGCATGAGGAAGGGGAAATACATAGAAATAATACAATTCCGTGACGGCCGACCGGGAGCTCTGGCGTGGGCTGGTCCATGAGGTCACGAAGAGTCGGAGACGACTCAATGAATGAACAACAACAATACAATTCCATACACATTGCAAGGATGGGAATGGATAAGGAAAACAACCTTAGAACCTATGAGGTAAAGAGCTCTTTTGAACAGCAGTCCTGGGAGACATAGTTTCTCAGGCTTGGAAAACATCGTCTTCAGAATTTCTGAGTTGAGCTATCATAATTAGCAATAGATAATTAATAACCAATAATAACTATGAACTATCATAATTACCAATAGATCATTAATCATCGATAATAGGGAAGTATCATAATTACCATTAGATCATTAATAATCGATAATAAGGAATTACCAATAGATCATTAATCATCAATAATAGGGAAGTATCATAATTACCAATAGATCATTAATCGTCGATCATAGGGAAGTATCATAATTACCAATAGATCATTAATAATCGATAATAGGGAAGTATCATAATTACCAATAGTTCATTAATAATCGATAATAGGGAAGTATCATAATTACCAATAGATCATTAATAATTGATCATAGGAAAGTATCATAATTACCATTAGATCATTGATAATCGATCATAGGGAAGTATAATAATTACCAATAGATCATTAATAATCGATAATAGGGAAGTATCATAATTACCAATAGGTCATTAATAATCAATAATAGGGAAGTATCATAACTACGAATAGGTCATTAATAATCGATAATAGGGAAGTATCATAATTACCAATAGATCATTAATAAACGATAATAGAGAAGTATCATAATTACCATTAGATCATTAATAATTGATAATAGGGAAGTATATAATTACAATTAGATCATTAATAATCAATCATTAATAATCATTATGAACTGTCATAATTACCAATAGGTCATTAATAATCAATCATTAATAATCAATAACAACTCTGAACTGTCATAACTACCAATATGTCATTGATAATAACTATGAACTATCATAATTACCAATAGATCATTAATAATCAATAATCAATAATCAATAACAACTCTGAACTGTCATAACTACCAATAGGTCATTGATAATAACTATGAACGATCATAATTACCAATAGATCATTAATAATCAATAATCAATAACAACTCTGAACTGTCATAACTACCAATAGGTCATTGATAATAACTATGAACTATCATAATTACCAATAGATCATTAATAATCAATAATATTTATGAACTATCATAATTACCAATAAGTCATTAATAATCAATGATAATAGCAATAATCAACATCATCCTAGTCATTGGAGTAGCTTTCCCCAGTGAGCATGCGCAGTGGGACTCCTTCGTGCGCGGCCCCTTTAAACCCCGCGGTGACGTCACGCCCTGTCTTGAGAGGGGCGTGGCTTCTCCGGAGCAAGCCCCTCCCTCTCCCTAGGAGGTGACAATAGAGGCGTGGCCCCGCCCACCCGCCCCATCGACGGCCACGCCTCTTGGGGCTCCTGAGCCAATGGCGAGGAAGACGGTGGGCGTGGCTTGGGGTGAGGCGGAGCCAATGGGAGAGCGGCCCTGGGCTTGAAGGAGACAGGCTTCGGCGTTTGGAGGGAGCGCACCGGCGGCAATGGTGGGTGAGCGCCTTTGGGTGCGTGGGTGGGTGCCCCTCTCTTCCGGGCATTACGGTTAACCCTCACCCTGGCTGGCTTGCTGGCTTTTCTGCCGGCGCGCCTTTTCCCAGCCTTACGGTACACACGCCTTTTTTTTCCCCGGGAAATTTTTTCCCGGGAAATTTTTTCCCGGGAAATTTTTTCCCGGGAAAATTCTAGGCTTTCTTCTCTCTTTGCTCCCAATTGCCACTGCCCAGAGAGAAGGCCTCTCTTGTTGTCCTTATTATTATTACTATTATTATTACTATTATTACACCCTCCCTGTTGTTATTGTTGTCATTATTATTATTATTATTACTATTATTATACCCTTCCTATTATTATTATTATTATTATTATTACTATTATTATTATACCCTCCCTGTTATTATTGTTGTCATTATTACTATTATTATTATTATTATACTCTACCTGTTATTATTGTTGTCATTATTACTACTATTATTGTATCCTACCTGTTATTATTATTGTTATTATTATTATAATCTCCCTGTTGTTATTGTTGTTGTTATTATTATTATTATTATTATTATACTCTCCCTGTTATTATTGTGATTACTATTACTATTATTATACAGTCCCTGTTATTATTGTTGTCGTTATTATTACTACTATTATTGTATCCTACCTGTTATTATTATTGTTATTATTATTATTATAATCTCCCTGTTATTGTTGTTATTATTATTATTATTACTATTATTATACTCTCCCTGTTATTATTGTGATTACTATTACTATTATTATCTCCCTGTTATTGTTGTTATTATTATTATTATTACTATTATTATACTCTCCCTGTTATTATTGTGATTACTATTACTATTATTATACAGTCCCTGTTATTATTGTTGTCGTTATTATTACTACTATTATTGTATCCTACCTGTTATTATTATTATTACTATTATTATACAGTCCCTGTTATTATTGTTGTCGTTATTATTACTACTATTATTGTATCCTACCTGTTATTATTATTGTTATTATTATTATAATCTCCCTGTTGTTATTGTTGTTGTTATTATTATTATTACTATTATTATACTCTCCCTGTTATTATTGTGATTACTATTACTATTATTATACAGTCCCTGTTATTATTGTTGTCGTTATTATTACTACTATTATTGTATCCTACCTGTTATTATTATTATTACTATTATTATACAGTCCCTGTTATTATTGTTGTCGTTATTATTACTACTATTATTGTATCCTACCTGTTATTATTATTGTTATTATTATTATAATCTCCCTGTTGTTATTGTTGTTGTTATTATTATTATTACTATTATTATACTCTCCCTGTTATTATTGTGATTACTATTACTATTATTATACAGTCCCTGTTATTATTGTTGTCGTTATTATTACTACTATTATTGTATCCTACCTGTTATTATTATTATTACTATTATTATACAGTCCCTGTTATTATTGTTGTCGTTATTATTACTACTATTATTGTATCCTACCTGTTATTATTATTGTTATTATTATTATAATCTCCCTGTTGTTATTGTTGTTGTTATTATTATTATTACTATTATTATACTCTCCCTGTTATTATTGTGATTACTATTACTATTATTATACCCTCCATGTTATTGTTGTTATTACTATTACTATTACCCTCCCTGTTATTGTTATTACTAGTATTATTATACTCTCCTTTTTATTACTATTGTTGTCGTTATTAATACTATTGTTGTCATCATCATCATTATTATTATTATTACTACTACTATTATTATACCCTCCCTGTTGTTGTTGTTGTTGTTATTATTATTATTATTATTACTATTATTATACCCTCCCTGTTATTGTTATTGTTGTTATTATTATTATTACTATTATTATACCCCGTTATTATTGTCATTATTATTATTACTATTATTATACCCTCCCTATTATTATTGTTGTTGTTGTCATTATTATTATTATTATTACTACAATTATTACTCCCTCCCAAATACTATTGTTGTCATTATTATTATTACCACTTTCCCTGTTATTATTGTTGTCGTTATTATTACTGTTACTATTATTATACCCTCCCTATTATTATTGTTGTTGTCGTTATTATTATTGTTACTATTTACTATTACTATTCCCTCCCTATTACTGTTGTTGTTGCTTATTTTGTTCCTTTACATCCCATCATCCCCAGCCATTGCTTACAGAAGGAGCCCCACCCTGTTATTATTATTATTATTATTATCATTACTATTACTATATCTTACTTTGTTCTTTTACATCCCACCATCCCCAGCCATTGCTTACAGAAGGAGCCCCACCCTGTTATTATTATCATTACTATTACTATATCTTATGTTCCTTTACATCCCATCATCCCCAGCCATTGCTTACAGAAGGAGCCCCACCCTGTTATTATTATTATCATTACTATTACTATATCTTATGTTCCTTTACATCCCATCATCCCCAGCCATTGCTTACAGAAGGAGCCCCTACCTATTATTATTACTACTATTACTATAATTATTATCATTACTATACCTTATTTTGTTCCTTTATCCCCAGCCATTACTTACAGAGGGAGCCCCTCCCTATTGTATATATCAACTACTACTACTACTACTACTACTACTATTATTACTACTATTATTATCATTACTGTAGCTTATTTTGTTTCTATATATCTCATCCTCCCCAGCCATTGCTTACAGAGGGAGCCCCTCCCTATTATTATTATTATTTACTGTTATTACTACTTATTATTATTACTACTTCTATTATTATTACCATAACTTATTTTGTTCCTATATATCTCATCATCCCCAGCCACTACTTAGATAGGGAGCCTCTCCATATTAGTATTACTACTACTATTATTATTACTTACTATTATTATAACTACGACAACTACTATTATTGGTACTATAGCTTATTTTGTTCCTTTATATCTCATCATCCCCAGCCACTACTTAGATAGGGAGCCTCTCCATATTAGTATTACTACTACTATTATTATTACTTACTATTATTATAACTACGACAACTACTATTATTGGTACTATAGCTTATTTTGTTCCTTTATATCTCATCATCCCCAGCCACTACTTAGATAGGGAGCCTCTCCATATTAGTATTACTACTACTATTATTATTACTTACTATTATTATAACTACGACAACTACTATTATTGGTACTATAGCTTATTTTGTTCCTTTATATCTCATCATCCCCAGCCACTACTTAGATAGGGAGCCTCTCCATATTAGTATTACTACTACTATTATTATTACTTACTATTATTATAACTACGACAACTACTATTATTGGTACTATAGCTTATTTTGTTCCTTTATATCTCATCATCCCCAGCCACTACTTAGATAGGGAGCCTCTCCATATTAGTATTACTACTACTATTATTATTACTTACTATTATTATAACTACGACAACTACTATTATTGGTACTATAGCTTATTTTGTTCCTTTATATCTCATCATCCCCAGCCACTACTTAGATAGGGAGCCCCCCCCCCCCCCCCATTATTATTACTATTATTACTACTACTACTTCTAAGGACTTGGGAGAAGTGTTTTGCTTTGGCGCTCCTTCGGTCTCACGGATAATAATTCTTCCTAAATGGGGCTAAGAGTGGGTTTGCTGGCGGTCCAGCCTTGGCCTGGGCTGACCCCTCCATCTGCCCGGCTGATGTCCTTCTTGATAAATCCCCTCCAGCCGCTGACCATGGGGGGCCCTTTCGGGGCCGGGAACAAGAGGTTGAGGTCTGTCTGCCGCCCATTCCTCCGGTTACTTCAAACAAAACAATCCCTTCCAAATTAGTAGTCTGGCTCGAGGATCAGCAGAGCTTTTGCATGGAAGGAATGCCTTCTGCTTGGTCCACCTTCCCTTGACCATTTGCCTTCTTTGGGTCATTAAACTCTATTTCTAAATCCTCAACTGATGTTTTAAGTTATCGAAGTGCTAGAAATCCTGTAAGAGGCCCTCGGTCACATCCTGGGAGAAAAGAAAAGCTTAATTTGGGTGGATGGAAGGATGGTAGATGCATGCATGGACAGAGAGATTAGGATAATTGGATAGATATTGATAGGTAGTTGGACAGATAGATTTGGATAATTGGATAGATTATTAAAGAGGGAGGAACAATAATAATAAACTTTATTTATATTCTACTCTCTCTCTCCAAGATAGTCAATATTCATGCTTGGATATATAGATGACATAGATAGACATGGTTTAATAGATAGATTTGGAAGATGGATGTATGGATGGACGGATGGATGGATAGAGAGACAGACAGATAGAGAGACAGATAGATAAATAATCATGCTTGGATATATAGATGATATAGATAGATAGACATGATTGAATAGATAGATTTGGAGGATGGATGGATGGATAGATAGATAGATAGATAGTCATGCTTGGATATATAGATGACATAGATAGATAGACATGATTGAATAGATAGATTTGGAAGATGGATGTATGGATGGATGGACGGATAGATAGACAGATAGATAGAGAGACAGATAGATAAATAATCATGCTTGGATATATAGATGACATAGATAGATAGACATGATTGAATAGATAGATTTGGAGGATGGATGGATGGATGGATGGATGGATGGATGGATGGATGGATGGATAGATAGATAGATAGATAGATAGATAGATAGATAGATAGATAGATAGATAGCCAGATGGATGGATGGATGGATGGATGGATAGCCAGATGGATGGATGGATGGATAGCCAGATGGATGTATGGATAGATAGCCGAATGGATGGATGGATGGATAGATAGATAGCTGGATGGATGGATGGATAGATAGCTGGATGGATGGATGGATAGAGAGACAGATAGATATACAGATAGATAAATAGTCATGCTTGGATATATGCATGACATAGATAGATAGACATGATTGAATAGATAGATTTGGAGGATGGATGGATGGATGGATAGATAGATAGCCAGATGGACGGATGGATAGATAGATGGCCAGATGGATGGATGGATAGATGGATAGCCAGATGGGTGGATGGATAGATGGATAGCCGGATGGGTGGATGGATAGATGGATAGCCGGATGGATGGATGGATAGATAGATAGCCGGATGGATGGATGGATAGATAGATAGATAGCCGGATGGATGGATGGATAGATAGATAGCCGGATGGATGGATGGATGGATGGATGGATGGATGGACGGACGGACAGACAGATAGATAGCTGGATGGATAGAGAGACTGATTGACTGACTGACTTGGATACACTACAGATATGATTGGAGTGATCAATAGATGATTGATAGAGATGATTGAGATATGATTAGATAGGTAGAGATGCTTGAATATACAGATTAAAGAAATAAGATTGAACAGACAGATTTGGAAGATAGATATACTTGAATATATAGATTAGACAGATATGGTTGAATAGATACATATGCTTGTATACATAGAGAGATCTGATTAAATACAAAGATATATATGGTTGAATATGCAGATTACAGAAGTATGATTGAATAGATAGGCTTAGATATATAGCTTAAAGAGATATTGGATAGATCAATAGATGATTAGATATATAGCTTATGGAGATAAATAGCTAGATATGCTTGGATACATAGCTTAGAGATATATGGTTCAATAGATAGGTTGGCTTGGATGTATAGCTTAGACTCTTAGCTATATATCCAAGGCAACCTATCTATTGAACCATATATCTCTAAGCTATGTATCCAAGCCTACTTATCTATCCAATCTTATATCTCCAAGTCTTAGAGATATAGAATTGGATAGATTGGTAGGCTTAGAGATATAGGATAGGATATATAGCTTAAAGAGATAGATCGCTAGGTATGCTTGGATATATAGGTTCCAATAGATAGATTGGCTTGGATATATAGCTTAGAGATATATGATTGATAGGTAGATGGATGGATGATAGATAGATAGATAGATAGATAGATAGATAGATAGATATGCTTGGATATAGAGAGATATATGATTGAACACATAGATTTGGAAGATGGATGGATGGATAGATATGCTTGGATATAGAGATAGATTTGGAAGATGGATGAGTAGATAGACAGACAGACAGATATGCTTGGATATATAACTTAAGAGAAATGGCTCGATAGATAGATAGATAGATAGATAGATAGATAGATAGATAGGTAGGTAGGTAGGTAGGTAGGTAGGTAGGTAGACAGACAGACAGACAGACAGACAGACAGACAGACAGACAGACAGACAGACAGACAGACAGACAGACAGACAGACAGATAGATAGATAGATAGATAGATAGGCTTGGATATAGAGAGATATATGATTGAACACAGATTTGATGGATGGATGGATGGATGGATAGATAGATAGATATGCTTGGATATAGAGAGAGATGATTGAACACAGATTTGGAGGATGGAAGGATGGATGGATGGATGGATAGATAGATAGATAGATAGATAGATAGATAGATAGATAGATAGATACTTGGATATAGAGATAGATTTGGAAGATGGATGAGTAGATAGACAGACAGATATGCTTGGATATATAGCTTAAGAGAAATGACTAGATAGATAGATAGATAGATAGATAGATAGATAGATAGATAGATATGCTTGGATATATATAGAGAGATGATTGAACACAGATTTGGAGGATGGATGGATGGCTAGATAGATAGATAGATAGATAGATATGCTTGGATAGAGAGAGAGAGATGATTGAACACAGATTCGGAGGATGGATGGATGGATGGATGGATAGATAGATAGATAGATAGATAGATAGATAGATATGCTTGGATATAGAGAGATGGTTGAACACAGATTTGGAGGATGGATGGATGGATGGATAGATAGATAGATAGATAGATAGATAGATAGGCTTGGATATAGAGAGATATATGATTGAACATAGATTTGGAGGATGGATGGATGGATAGATAGATAGATAGATAGATAGATATGCTTGGATATAGAGAGAGAGATAATTGAACACAGATTTGGAGGATGGATGGATAGATAGATAGATAGATAGATAGATAGATAGATAGATAGATAGATAGATATGCTTGGATATAGAGAGATGATTGAACACAGATTTGGAGGATGGATGGATAGATAGATAGATAGATATGCTTGGATATAGAGAGAGATGATTGAACACAGATTTGGAGGATGGATGGATGGAGAGATAGATATACTTGGATATATAGAGAGATGATTGAACACAGATGGATGGATGGATAGATAGATAGATAGATAGATAGATAGATAGATAGATATGCTTGGATATATAGCTTAGAGAGATATGGTTCAATAGATAGGTAGGCTTGGATATATAGCTTAGAGATATATGATTGGATCGATAGATGATAGGCTATATAGATTGGATAGATAGATAGATAGATAGATAGATAGATAGATAGATAGATAGATAGATAGATAGATAGATAGATAGATATGCTAGGATATCTAGCTTAGAGAAATTGTTCAATAGATAGATATTCTTGTATATAGAGATATGATGAAAACATAGATGTGGAAGATGGATGGATGGATGGATGGGATATAGACATAGATTTGGAAGATGGATGAATTTGTTGTTCATTCGTTCAGTCACTTCCGACTTTTGGTGACCTCCTGGACCAGTCCAGGCCAGAGCTCTCTGTCGGCTATGGCCACCCCCAGCTCCTTCAAGGTCAAGCCAGTCCCTTCAAGGATACCATCCATCCATCCATCTTGCCCTTAGTCGGCCCCTCTTCCTTTTTCCTTCAATTTTCCCCAGCATCGTTCTTTTCTCCAAGCTTTCTTTTCTTCTCATGATGTGGCCAAAGGACTTCATCTTCACCTCTACTATCTTTCCCTCCAGTGAGCAGTTGGGTTTTATTTCCTGAAGTATGGACTGGTTGGCTCTTCTGGTGGTCCAAGGCATTCTCAGAACTTTCCTCCAACACTAAAAGCATCTACTTTCCTTCACTCAGCCTTCCTTCTGGTCCAGCTCTCACATCCGTAGGTGACTTCAGGGAATACCATTGCTTTAACTATGCAGATCTTCGTTGTCAGTGTGATGTCTCTACTCTTCATTATCTTATCAAGATTGGTCCTTGCTCTCCTCCCAAGAAGTAGGCGATTGAGCTCTGTCCTCTCTTCCTCCTGTGTTGTTCTGCAGGTGCGCATCTGCCGCTTCCACCTGCTGCTCCTGCAGCGCAAGAAGAGCCCCTGGCTGCTCTCGGCCCCGCGATGCCGCCAACGCTCGGAGTCCCGCCCGGACAGGTGAGTCCAGGGCACAACACACAGAACTGGAAAGGGCCTCAATACCTTGGGATTTGCTATAGATACCACCTGTCACAACTCTCGCAGCAACAAGCAGTCATGGCTTCTGCACATACCAACATTGCAGCAATATATAGATACTTCTACAGGAAGGGTGACCAATATATCCCTTCTGCCCTAAATGTTTTTGATTCTAGGATGGTTTCTTTGTTACTGGATTTATGCAATCAATAAATCATTTAATGCACCACTTTCCAAGTATCTCCAGAAGCTAATGGGGCTTCCTAGATGTGTGCCTTTTATGCATTGAGATGGGTGAAAACCACTCTGGAAATCTTGGCATGGATGAGAGCTATACAATTCTGGCTGCGTATACATTTTCAAACCTAATGTATATGTTTGAAAATAGCTATATTCCCTCTCTGTTATCAAATTCTTTGATTCTCAGAGAGATTAAAGCAATTGGCCTGTCTTTGGAAGCACTCTTAATGCTTGCAAATGTGGAAACAACTTGTTCCCCTACCACATCATTAATTCCATGGGAGCGTGGAGTCATGGCAGTATAGCTTCTATGTATTTTGATTCATCCCACCCAGATAAGAGATTTGGTGACTGCAAGATGCAATGTGTTGCCATCAGCTCTTTTGGATGGCATTGAATGTTTGCCTTTCTATGTTCGTTAGCCGCCCTGAGCCCCCACGAGAAGATGGGGTGGGATATAAATAAAGTTTTATTTATTATTATTATGAAATACAGGCATTCCATTTTTCACAGGGTTCTCAAATTGGACAAAAGGTGTTATAAAATGCTAATGTTGTTGTTTTTAGGAGACGCTAATGCTGTTGTTTTTATTGTTGTTGTGGTTTATGTAATTGAAATTCTTTAAAATGTTCTATGATACTGTGTATACTGTTTTGTTGGAAACCGCCTTGAGTCACCGATAGGCTGAGAAAGGCGGTATACAAATACAGCAAATAAATAAATAAAATAATAAATAAATAAATAAAATTCCATATTTCTTGGGCAACTGTGATGCATTCTTCTGTGAGACTGTTGAAAAAATTCCCCATGAGATTAGTAACCTTTAAGTATGTTTTCTTTTTACCTGTGTCTTCCTCTTGTTGTATATACTTGGGTTGTATGCCAATTTTGTTGTTGTGTGCCAGGAAAGGCTCTGTGTGTATACGTGAAGGGACCTCCAAAGGCCATCCTGACAGGAAGACACTATCGAAGCCCTCCCGGCAGATGTCCGTCTCACCCAGCCTGTCTCTCCCTTTCCACACAGCTCTGGTGGGCAGCGGGGTCTGGCGAAGAAGATCTTCCTGGGAGTGGCGGTGGGGCTCCCCTTGGCGGCCGGGATCCGCTACGCCACGGCCGAGAAGCAGGAACAGCGCAAAATGAGGCTGCTGGTGGATGGCGTCGGCCGCTTCACCAGGTGGGTAGCAGGCAGGAAAGAACAATGGCTTCAAACTACAAGAGAGGAGATTCCATCTACACTACAAGGTGGAAAAGGAAGGAAGAGAGAGATTGGAAGATATATATATATATATATATATATATATATATATATATATATGGGTGGATAGATAGATAGATAGATAGATAGATAGATATGGATATAGATTTGGAAGATGGATGGATGGATGGATGGTTGGATGGATGGATGGATAGATAGATATGGATATAGATTTGGAAGATGGATGGATGGATGGATGGATGGATGGATGGATGGATGGATAGATAGATAGATAGATAGATAGATAGATAGATAGATAGATAGATAGATAGATATGTTTGGATGTAGATATAGATTTGGAAGATAGAAGGATGGATAGATGGATGCATAGATATGTTTGGATGTAGATATAGATTTGGAAGATGGATGGATAGATAGATGGATAGATAGATAGATAGATAGATAGATAGATAGATAGATAGATAGATGTGCTTGGATATAGATATAGATTTGGAAGATGGATGGATAGATGGATGATATGCTTGGATATAGATATAGGTTTGGAAGATGGATGGATAGACGGATGGATAGATGGATATGCTTGGATATAGATATAGATATAGATTTGGTGGATGGGTGGATGGATGGATAGATGGATGGATAGGTGGATAGATAGATAGATAGATAGATAGATAGATAGATAGATAGATAGATAAATAGATATGCTTGGATGTAGATATAGATTTGGAAGATGGATGGATGGATGGATGGATGGATAGATATGATTGGATATAGATTTGGAAGATGGATGGATAGAATAATAGAATCCCCTAGTTGGAAGAGACCTGGTGGGCCATCCAGTCCAACCCCATTCTGCCAAGAAGCACCCCCAACAGATGGCCATCCAACCTCTGCTTAAAAGCCTCCAAAGAAGGAGCCTCTACCACACTCCAGGGCAGAGAGTTCCACTGCTGAACAGCTCTCACAGTCAGGAAGTTCTTCCTCATGTTTAGGTGGAATCTCCTTCCCTGTTGTTTGAATACGTAGATAGATAGACAGATAGATAGATATACTTGGATATATAGCTTAGAGCAGTGGTTCTCAACCTGGGGTCCCCAGATGTGTTTGGCCTATAACTCCCAGAAATCCTAACAGCTGATAAACTGGCTGAGATTTCTGGGAGTTGTAGGCCAAAAACATCTGGGGACCCCAGATTGAGAACCACTGGCTTAGAGAGATATGGTTGAATAGATAGATGGTACAAAACTTTGATTGTGGGTGGATATAACAAGCCTGGCCTCTTTTCCTGCAGGTCACTGCGTTTTGGGATCCAGATCTCGCTGGATTATTGGTGGACCCATCACATCTCATTGCGGGGCCTGGATGAGGTACAGAGCCTTGTATTCTTGCAGTGAACGCAACTCCTATAACACTGCAGATCAGAGCTTTCCAAACTCTGTGTTGCAACATATCAGTGTGTCCGCTGCAGTGTGCAGGCGTGTCATGCAAATGTGAAGCGAGAGAGCCAATATGTTGGATATTTTAATTATATATGTGGAAAGTTTTCACAAGATATGTTGTGTCTCCACACATTTGTCATTACAATTTATGTATGTAGTTTTATCTCTTATAAGGGTGTTGGTTTGTGAGTCAGAATGACGTATCTCGTGAAACGATGCATACCTCACAAGTGGTGTCACCAACATGAAATGTTTGCAAAACTCTGTGGAGTAGGCAGATGTGAAATATTATTATATTTTATTATTTATTTATCGTGTCAGGAGCAACCAGACAGATTGTATTTCATTTTTAACAAAACAAACAAACAGCACACAAAGTTTGCAAGCTTGGTAGTTGATTAAATGTCCTTTGACCAGTATCTGGCCCCTTGGAGTGCCTCTAGTGTTGCCGCAAGGAGGTCCTCCATTGTACATGTGGCAGGGCTCAGGGTGCATTGCAGCAGGTGGTCAGTGGTTTGCTCTTCTCCACACTCGTGGATTCCACTTTGTAGCCTCATTTCTTAAGGTTGGCTCTGCATCTCGTGGTGCCAGAGCGCAGTCTGTTCAGCGCCTTCCAAGTCGTCCAGTTTTCTGTGTGCCCAGGGGGGAGTCTCTCATTTGGTATCAGCCATTGATTGAGGTTCTGGGTTTGAGCCTGCCACTTTTGGACTCTCGCTTGCTGAGGTGTTCCAGTGAGTGTCTCTGTAGATCTTAGAAAACTATTTCTTGATTTAAGTCATTGACGTGCTGGCTGATACCCAAACAAGGGATGAGCTGGAGATGTCACTGCCTTGGTCCTTTCACTATTGGCTGCTACTTCCCGGCGGATGTCAGGTGGTGCAATACCGGCTAAGACAGTGTAATTTCTCCAGTGGTGTAGGGCGCAGACACCTTGTGATAATGCGGCATGTCTCATTAAGAGCCACATCCACTGTTTTAGTGTGGTGAGATGTGTTCCACACTGGGCATGCATACTCAGCAGCAGAGTAGCATAGCGCAAGGGCAAATGTCTTCACTGTGTCTGGTTGTGATCCCCAGGTTGTGCCAGTCGGCGTTCGTATGATATTGTTTCTAGCACCCACTTTTTGCTTTATGTTCAGGCAGTGCTTCTTGTAGGTAAGAGCACGGTCCAGATTGACTCCCAGGTATTTGGGTGTGCTGCAATGTTCCAGTGGGATTCCTTCCCAGGTAATAATCCTCAGAACTCTGGATGCTTGTCTGTTCTTAAGGTGAAAGGCACATGTCTGTGTTTTAGATGGATTAGGAATCAGCTGGTTTTCCCTGTAGTAGGCAGTAAGATTATTATATAAATTCAATGAAGTGTTTGGAGGCTGCTGGGACTTTGCCACCATCACACTGTCTGTTGAGATAATTCTAGTATGCACACTGGCTACCACCACACTTCAAAGGAATGTTTAGCTTTTAGTTTGGCTAGAGGCTTTAAGTAAACTGGACTCTGCTGGATTCGCACTCAGGGCTCTGAATTCTGAAGTAAAAATCACTGAGAGTCTCCTTAATATTTGCTGCTACCAATCTTATAACTCTGTTTCCTTAAACTGCTATGGAACTTTTTCACATAGAGGCACTCTTGAGACAGTTGTTGTTTAACAAAGAACAATATTGTTTATTGTGTGAACTTCAACAATACAGGCACTTAAGCTTAATGGTTGCACTAATGAGTTGGAGCGTATGGTTACTTTAAAACGGTTCAAGACTTAGTTCCAAAAACAATTCTTCATTCCCTCCTTCTTGAAATTAGCAGACTTCCCTCTGACTAGTATTCCTAAAACTCCAGACTGTCCTTTCCCTTGGATCTGCCTTTTCTCTATACCAGCTATTCTGCCTAATAGCTATCTATAAACTCTAACTAACTTAGCAACTTGTAGCTTCTCTAACCTCTCTTCTCCTAACTCTCCCAAAACCTAGCCTCCTTCTTCAACACACCAACCCTGACTCTCTTCTTTGACACACAGACCCTGACTGAACTGTCAGATTTTAAAACACCCCTTTTCAGGCATTTTTTCCCCCTGCACTCTAGTTAAGCTCCGCTCGCGCTCTCTCCCAGCCAATTACAAAGCTCTCCACATTTCCCTCCAGGCTGCTCCTAATCTCCGCCCCCTCTAGGAAATGGGTACTCTAAGATGGCTGTTTACATGCACCATCTCACAAAATGCCTGCCTCAGTTCCTGAGCTTTTCCAAGGCCTAAAAGTTAGGAAATTAATCACAGCAGACAAAGGAAAGCCATCTGATACCGGCAGAAGGGTCCCTAATACTTAGTCTCATGTCTGTTGCAACTCAGAGTAAGCTTCACTTTGCTCCCAAACACCACCACACAACAGCTGTAATTTTATAGTTTATTGAGGAAAAAATCCAAGTCAAAATAAAGAATAAGCATTGCAAAGTTCCAAAGATTAAGGTT
>NW_026847438.1:249115110-249222610 GCF_025583915.1 Anolis sagrei ordinatus
CCCCATTCTGCCAAGAAGCAGGAATATTGCATTCAAATCACCCCTGACAGATGGCCACCCAGCCTCTGTTTAAAAGCTTCCAAAGAAGGAGCCTCCAACACACTCCGGGGCAGAGAGTTCCACTGCTGAACGGCTCTCACAGTCAGGAAGTTCTTCCTCATGTTCAGATGGAATCTCCTCTCTTGTAGTTTGAAGCCATGGCTCCATTTCGTCCTAGTCTCCAAGGAAGCAGTAAACAAGCTTGCTCCCTCCTCCTCCCTGTGGCTTCCTCTCACATATTTATACATGGCTATCATATCTCCTCTCAGCGTTCTCTTCTTCAGGCTAAACATGCCCAGCTCGTTAAGCCGCTCCTCATAGGGCTTGTCCTAGTCTCCAAGGAAGCAGAAATCAAGCTTGCTCCCTCCTCCCTGTGGCTCCCTCCTCTCACATATTTATACATGGCTTTCATATCTCCTCTCAACCTTCTCTTCTTCAGGCTAAACATGCCCAGCTCCTTAAGCCGCTCCTCATAGGGCTTGTCCTAGTCTCCAAGGAAGCAGAAAACAAGCTTGCTCCCTCCTCCCTGTGGCTTCCTCTCACATATTTATACATGGCTATCATCATGTCTCCTCTCAGCCTTCTCTTCTTCAGGCTAAACATGCCCAGCTCCTTAAGCCGCTCTTCATAGGGCTTGTTCTCCAGACCCTTGATCCTTTTAGTCGCCCTCCTCTGGACACATTCTAGCTTGTCAATATCTCTCTTGAATTGTGGTGCCCAGAATTGGACACAATATTCCAGGTGTGGAGGCATTACTTTTCATTCAACCCTCGTAAAAGTAAAATGATACTATTTCCTTGATGTTTAGTTGGGATCTCTTTTTCCTGGTCAAAGTACAAAGATTTTAAAGCTTTGGGAAGAGGTCTTGACCCTGGACAAGGTGGACAATAGGATAAAGGGGCTGCTTGTTTTGGCATCATCATTGCTTATCTCCTCCTTTGAAGGCAAAAAAGGAGGCCTTAGATGGAGTATGTGTTGCAAGGACAGAGTCATAACATTGAGGCTGAATGAGGGACTTAATGTTTTCAGAATAGGCTCAATAATAATAGGCCTACAATAATAATAATAATAATAATAATAATAATAATAATTTTTTGTCGTGTCAGGGGCGACTTGCAAAACTGCAAGTCGCTTCTGGTGTGAGAGAATACTCTTTCAAAGGGTAAGTAAGGATTGAATTCACGGTTGCAGAGAGAGACAGAGATCCATTTCAAATAGGGTCCCTCTTTGTGGAAACAATAACAAAAAAATATGGATGATATTATAATAATAATTTTTTGACATACAAACATATACAGACATACACAGAGGCTATTTAATTATTATTATTATTATTATTATTATTATTATTATTGTAGTAGTAGTAGTAGTAGTAGTAATGGCAATATTGATAGTAAAAATGTATCAATTATTATTATTATTATTATTATTGATACATTTTTACTATCAATATTGCCATTACTACTACTACTACAATAATAATAATAATAATAATAATTTTTTGTCGTGTCAGGAGCGACTTGAGAAACTGCAAGTCGCTTCTGGTGTGAGAGAATCCTCTTTCAAAGGGTAAGTAAGGATTGAATTCACGGTTGCAGAGAGAGACAGAGATCCATTTCAAAGAGGGTCCATCTTTGTGGAAACAACAACAACAATAATAATTTTTTTTTTATTATTATTATTATTATTATTATTATTATTGATACATTTTTACTATCGATATTGCCATTACTACTACTACTACTACTACTACAATAATAATAATAATAATTTTTTGTCGTGTCAGGAGCGACTTGCGAAACTGCAAGTCGCTTCTGGTGTGAGAGAATCCTCTTTCAAAGGGTAAGTAAGGATTGAATTCACGGTTGCAGAGAGAGACAGAGATCCATTTCAAAGAGGGTCCATCTTTGTGGAAACAACAACAACAATAATAATTTTTTTTTTTTGTTGTGTCAGGAGCGACTTGAGAAACTGGAAAAGCTTGCTCGAAGAGCCAGGTCTTAACCATTTTGCAGAATGTTAGAAGGGAGGGAGCCGATCTTATATCCCTGGGGAGGGCGTTCCATAGCCGAGGAGCCACCACTGAGAAGACCCTGTCTCTCGTCCCCGCCAAACGCGTCTGCGAGAAAGGTGGGATCGAGAACAGCGCCTCCCCAGACCCGATTGCATGTCAGACCTTTCCCAGGTTCCTAGGACTGTGGGATGTATTTATTTATTTATTTATTTGCAGCTTTTCTATTCCGCCCTTCTCCTCACCCCGCAGGGGACTCAGGGCGGATTACAGTGTACACATATATGGCAAACATTCAATGCCAATTTTTGACATACAAACATATACAGACATACACAGAGGCTATTTAACTTTTTCTGGCCGCCAGGGGAGCTGTCGCTTTAATCGTCCATCTGCGACACTGATGAAGCACTTCCGCATTCCCTGCATGCTTCCCTGCTGGAATGCTTTGCTGGAGTCTTCTTTATGGCCTCATAAATCAGTTAATTTAGCCTCCCCACACTTTAAGGTGGTACCTAATTTTCCTACTTGACAGATGCAACTGTCTTTCGGGTTGCAAAGGTCGACAACAGGCTACACACAATTGGTTGGAAACCCACTCCAACCCGGGCTGGCTTCGAACTCATGACCTTTTGGTCAGAGTGATCTTAATGCAGCTGACACTCAGCCAGCTGCGCCACAATCCTGGTGCATCACGAGGAAGATAGTCCCTAGATAGACCCTAGGCCACTGGTTCTCAACCTGGGGTCCCCAGATGTTTTTGGCCTTCAACTCCCAGAAATCCTAACAGCCGGTAAAGTGTCTGGGATTTCTGGGAGTTGTAGGCCAAAAACATCTGGGGACCCCAGGTTGAGAACCACTGCCCTAGACCAATGGTTCTCAACCTGTGGGTCCCCAGGTGTTTTCACAGAATCATACAATCATATTGGAAGAGACCTGGTGGGTCATCCAGTCCAACCCCATTCTGCCAAGAAGCAGGACAATCACGTCCAAAGCATCCCCAGCAGATGGCCATCCAGACTTACAAATGACTCATAGTTAAGAACAGGGGTGAGACACCAGGAAGTGAATCTTCCCCTTGGAGGGGAAATACACTCTTGGAAGAGTTATTTGGGAAAAGGGGACTCCATAGAATCCTACAGTTGGAAGAGACCTGGTGGGTCATCGAGTCCAACCCCATTCTGCCAAGAAGCAGGACAATTACATCCAAAGCACTCCCAACAGATGGCCATCCAGCCTCTATTTAAAAGCCTCCATAGAGCCTCCATCCCGGTGCTGTATCAGCGAATAATTTGTGCAGATCCCAGTAGGGTGGCCTTTTGTAGCTGGCAGATGTTCATTTTGCGAGTGCTGATTGTGTTTAAGTGCAGGCCAAGGTCTTGAGGCACTGCACCCAGTGTGCCGATCACCACTGGGACCACCTTGACTTTGCAGTTCGATCTGTAAATCCTCGTATCATGTCAGCTTTTCCTGTTGCTGTTGTTGTTGTTGTTATATCACCCCAGAATGAATCTTTGCGAAACTTTGGCAGAAAACTTTCCATTCCACCCAGAAAGCGGAAGACTTTTCCATTGAAAAATTCAGATAAAAATCAGCTTTGCCTTTGAAAAGGGCGATAATTCCTATTTTAAGCCACTCACAGACTTGGAGAACATTAATTTCCAAGCCGAAATTAGACCAAATAGACCATATTTCAGGCATCTGTGCCATTGATGCTCATTGTTCTGGAATGTCTCCTTCTTCTTCCAGCAATTCCCTCTTGCATTCATTTATTATCAGTCTTCTGTTTATCTTCTGCTGGAAGAGAAACATTTGGGGCGGATCGCCCATTCATCCAAAGGCACATCCTGTTCTTTTTTGGCAAATCTTTTTTCTAACTTATCTGTGTGTCTTTCCCCCCCAAATGTCCCTTTGCATTGCCCGCATTGAATAGAAATACACACGAGTTATTTACTCATTCCTTACCATTTTCCCCACCCTTGTTTCAACATCTAGATTTGGATAGAATTACACGCAGGCATCAGATAAGGAAGCTGGTCTTTCATGTTTGGTGGCAATTAAAGAATTATGCAACGGCAAGCAACACATGGGGAAAGTTGCCGAAGGCTTGCATGGCCGGAATCACTGGGTTGCTGTGCATTTTTGGGGGCTGTATGGCTATGTTCCAGAAGCATTCTCTCCTGACGTTTCACCCACATCTATGGTAGGCAACCTGAAAGGTTGTGAGGTCTGTTGGAAACTAAGTAAGTGAGGGGTGTGTGTGTGTGTGTATGTATCTGTCTGTCTGTCTGTCTATCTATCTATGGAAACACCTCCCAACAGCATTTTGGGGGCTGTATGGCTATGTTCCAGAAGCATTCTCTCCTGACGTTTCGCCCACATCTATGGTAGGCAACCTGAAAGGTTGTGAGGTCTGTTGGAAACTAAGTAAGTGAGGGGTGTGTGTGTGTGTGTGTGTGTGTGTGTGTGTGTGTATGTATCTATCTGTCTGTCTGTCTGTCTGTCTGTCTATCTATCTATGGAAACACCTCCCAACAGCATTTTGGGGGCTGTATGGCTATGTTCCAGAAGCATTCTCTCCTGACGTTTCGCCCACATCTATGGTAGGCAACCTGAAAGGTTGTGAGGTCTGTTGGAAACTAAGTAAGTGAGGGTGTGTGTGTGTGTGTGTGTGTGTGTGTGTGTATCTATCTGTCTGTCTGTCTGTCTGTCTATCTATCTATGGAAACACCTCCCAACAGCATTTTGGGGGCTGTATGGCTATGTTCCAGAAGCATTCTCTCCTGACGTTTCGCCCACATCTATGGTAGGCAACCTGAAAGGTTGTGAGGTCTGTTGGAAACTAAGTAAGTGAGGTGTGTGTGTGTGTGTGTGTGTGTATGTATCTATCTGTCTGTCTGTCTGTCTGTCTATCTATCTATGGAAACACCTCCCAACAGCATTTTGGGGGCTGTATGGCTATGTTCCAGAAGCATTCTCTCCTGACGTTTCGCCCACATCTATGGTAGGCAACCTGAAAGGTTGTGAGGTCTGTTGGAAACTAAGTAAGTGAGGTGTGTGTGTGTGTGTGTGTGTGTGTGTGTGTGTGTATCTATCTGTCTGTCTGTCTGTCTGTCTATCTATCTATGGAAACACCTCCCAACAGCATTTTGGGGGCTGTATGGCTATGTTCCAGAAGCATTCTCTCCTGACGTTTCGCCCACATCTATGGTAGGCAACCTGAAAGGTTGTGAGGTCTGTTGGAAACTAAGTAAGTGAGGGGTGTGTGTGTGTGTGTATATGTATCTATCTGTCTGTCTGTCTGTCTATCTATCTATCTATGGAAACACCTCCCAACAGCATTTTGGGGGCTGTATGGCTATGTTCCAGAAGCATTCTCTATTGACATTTCGCCCACATCTATGGTAGGCAACCTGAAAGGTTGTGAGGTCTGTTGGAAACTAAGTAAGTGAGGTGTGTGTGTGTGTGTGTGTGTATGTATCTATCTGTCTGTCTGTCTGTCTATCTATCTATCTATGGAAACACCTCCCAACAGCATTTTGGGGGCTGTATGGCTATGTTCCAGAAGCATTCTCTCCTGACGTTTCGCCCACATCTATGGTAGGCAACCTGAAAGGTTGTGAGGTCTGTTGGAAACTAAGTAAGTGAGGTATGTATGTGTGTGCGTATCTATCTATCTATCTATCTATCTATCTATCTATCTATTTCTATCTATCTATCTATCTATCTATCTATCTATCTATCTATCTATGGAAACACCTCCCAACAAAGGATTCCACCAGGCAGCAACGAGCCAGGCCTTGAAACTGCAAGGCCATTAAATGCTATTCAAGATGGAATAATAGAATCATAGAATCCTAGAGTTGGAAGAGACCTCGTGGGCCATCCAGTCCAACCCCATTCTGCCAAGAAGCAGGAAAATTGCATTCAAAGCACCCCTGACAGATGGCCATCCAGCCTCTGTTTAAAAGCTTCCAAAGAAGGAGCCTCCACCACACTCCGGGGCAGAGAGTTCCACTGCTGAACGGCTCTCACAGTCATGGGCCATCCAGTCCAACCCCATTCTGCCAAGAAGCAGGAATATTGCATTCAAATCACCCCTGACAGATGGCCATCCAGCCTCTGTTTAAAAGCTTCCAAAGAAGGAGTCTCCACCACACTCCGGGGCAGAGAGTTCCACTGCTGAACAGCTCTCACAGTCAGGAAGTTCTTCCTCATGGCCAATTGCAACATTCACACGTGCCTCAAGCAGACAAGAGTTATCTCTCCCACCCTGGACATTCTTCCACAGATATACAAACCTCACTTGCCTAGTTTCTAATAGACCTCACAATCTCTGAGGATGTCATAGATGCAGGCGAAACATCAGGAGAAAATGCTTCCAGAACATGGCCACATAGCCCGAAAAACCTACAACAACCTAGTGATCCCAGCCATGAAAGCCTTCGACAATGCAAAGATGATGTTGATATAATAATAATAATAATAATTACATAATAATAATAATAATAATAATAATAATAATAGGTAAAGGTTGTCCCCTGACATTAAGTCCAGTCATGTCTGACTCTGGGGTGTGGTGCTCATCTCCATTTCTAAGCCGAAGAGCCAGTGTTGTCCATAGACACCTCCAAGGTCATGTGGCCAGCATGACTGCATGGAGCGCTGATAATAATAATAATAATAATAATAATAATAATAATAATAATAATACAAAGTATGGATCATCGATGTTGCAATCCCAGGTGACAGCAGAATTGACGAGAAACAACTAGAAAAGCTTACATAATCTGAGAATTAAGGAAAACTATTACAATAATAATAACAACAATAAGATCACGCAGACAGACTCCAAGCAGAGGCACAACACCCTTGCTCAGATGATTCATTGGAACTTGTGCCACAAACACCATCTGCCTGCGTCAAAGAACGGGTGGGATCACAAGTTACAGAGAATGAACATATCAAACTCCACTGGGACTTCCGGATTCATACAAGACAGAGTATTGGAACACAAGATTTCTGACCTCAAGATCATGGGAAAATACAAAGCTTGGATTGTCGATGTTGCAATCCCAGGTGACAGCAGGATTGACAAGAAGCAACTGGAAAAGCTGGCACGATATGAGGATTTAAAGAGAGAACTGCAAAGACTCTGGCACATACCAGTAAAGGTGGTCCCAGTGGTGATTGGCACACTGGGTGCAGTGCCTCAAGACCTTGGCCTGCACTTAAACACAATCGGCACTGACAAGGTTGCCATCTGCCAGCTGCAAAATGCCAACTTACCGGGATCTGCACGCATTATTTGCCGATACATCACACAGTCCTAGACACTTGATCCAATACAACAGCCAGCAGAGAGATCTTGTCTGCTGTGGACTCATCTTGTTGTGTTTCAAATAATAATAATAATAATAATAATAATAATAATAATAATAATGATGATGATGATGATGATGATAATAATGATAAAAAGGTGATGACGATAGAGAAAGACAGGATAAAAATAAAGATGGTGATGATAGTAATAGAAACAAATGGGATGAAAATAAAGATTATAATGATGATGATAATAATAATAATAATAATAATAATAATAATAATAGAGAAATGAGATAAATATAAATATGATAATAATAATAGTAGTGAAAGGCAGGATAAAAAGATAATGATAATAAAAACAAAAATGAGATAAAGGTGACGATAATAATAGTAGAGAAAGACGGGATGAAAATAAAGATGGTGACGATGATAATACCAATAATAGACAGAATAAAAATAAAGATGGAGATGATCATGATAATAATAATAATAATAGAGACTGATAGGATGAAAATAGAGATGATGATAATGATGGTGATGATGATAATGATGATGATAATAATTATAATAATAGAGAAAAATGAGATAAAAATAAATATGATGATAATAATCATAATAGTGAAAGGCAGGATAAAAAGATGATAATAATAACCGAAAGATGGGATAAATAAAGGTGACGATAATAATAATAATAATAATAATAATAATGATGACAGGATGAAAATAAAAATGATGATGGTAATAATAATAATAATAATGATAATAATAATGTGGCAGTCATCAAGAAGAAAATTAATTAGAACCTAATGAAATTAATGAAGAAGTCTTACCTTAAAGGTTTTCTTAAGGTGCGGGGGTAGAATTCTGGTGGAAGGGAAATTGACAGATGGAACAGGACTGGGACAAGGCAGGAGAAACCATATCTTAAGTAAATAAATAGAAGGACGGCTATGTGCTAAATGTGGAAGGTCAGAGAATTGGCTCTAAAAGTAAATCGATAATTATTGATCCAAGAAAAACAAACATCTGAAGATATGGTACAACAGCGCCATCTATCCTCCATCTGATGTAAATAGCAGGTAATTCAGTCCTATGAACAATCCTACATAAGTAAGAATATAGGAAAATGATGTGAAAGTAATTACAGAAGAATTAATAAGGGAAATGCTTGCTTTGAATAAGTTAAAGATACACATATGAAGATGTATGGAGTCATATATATGTGTGAAGAGATATATGAAGTTAAGATTCACTTTTATGTATCTCATCTGGGAATGAGTCTGGTCAGCTGATGAAAGGGGAGCAGTGGAAATTATAATATCTTGCCAAACAAGTGTTCTTGGCTGCGATTCCTCGAGGACAAACTGATATTGATTAGATTGTGTAAATGTCAAGAGAATTATGCGCATGTGCAAACTAAGTAATTCTGCCTATAAATACTGGATGCTTTTGGGGTAGTGCTCTGTGCCACATCAGCCATGTTGAAGCTGGGGCGCCCTTACCCGGGGTAAGCAATAAATTCTGTGAACTTGCAACAGCTGTCTCTGTCTCTTCCTTCTTCGCTGATCTCTCGGAATCTTGGAAAACGGGGACACTCCCGTAACAATAATAATAGTAATAGAGAGACAGGATGAAAATAAAGAAGCTGATGATGATGATTATAATAGAGATGGGATGAAAATAATGTTGTTGTTGTTATTGTTGTTGTTGTTCTTAAGCCTAGCCAGCCTAGCCATTGGAGGGGATCCTGGTGCCCACAACTCCTTCCTCATCCTTCCTTCCTTCCTTCCTTCCTCTTTGTAGGTGGACGACCTCTTCCTGGAGGACTTCAACGCCCGGGCCGACCAGCTCTTCCTGGAGTTTGACTACCAGCCCATGGCCGCCGCCAGCCTGGCCAGAGTCCACCGCGCACGCCTCCAGGACGGGACTCCCGTCGCCGTCAAGGTGGGCTTATAATAATAATAATAATAATAATAATAATAATAATAATAATAATCCTTTATTTATACCCCGCTACCATCTCCCGAAGGACTCGGTGCGGCTTACAAGAGGCCGAGCCCAAATACATCAATAAAAACAGCAATACAGACAATAAATAAACTCATAAACAAAGCAATAAACAGTAACAATAACACCACGACACATTAAAAACCTATGGCAGGGCCAAATGTAATAATTATTTTTTAAAAAATGCTGGGCATGACAAGGTGACCTATAACTAGGATAGGTGTTTGGAGAGAGATGGAGCCAGCAACAATCCTAGATCATTAGTAAAGTCCGATTAGAGACATGTTGCTTAGGGTTTCCTTATTCTGGGAAGGCACACTGGAACAATCACGTTTTCAATCTCATCTTAAAGACTGCCAGAGTTGGGGCATGTCTGATGTCCTTGGGGAGCGAGTTCCAGAGTCGAGGGGCCACCACCGAGAAGGCCCTGTCCCTCGTCCCTACCAATCGCGCATGCGATGGAGGTGGGATCGTGAGTAGGGCCTCTCCAGATGAACGAAGAGATAGTGTGGGTTCGTACACAGAGATGCGGTCACGCAGGTAGGCCATCTAACCCAATCCCTTTCTGCCAGGCAGGGAGACACACCCAATCCCTCCCGACAGATGGCCATCACTCTTCTGCTTAGAAGCCTCCAGAGAAGGAAGCTCCTTCACAATAGGCAATCTATTATGTATCACAGAATTCTCTAAAGGTCATCCAGTCCAGCCCCCTGTATGTATATGTATATTTGTATGCATATACATATCCATATCCATATATATTTATCTATATACATATACATTGCATCTATGTATCATAGAATCCTCTAAAAGTCATCCAGTCCACCCCCCTATGTGTATATGTATATCTATATGCATATACGTATCCATATATATTTATCTATCTATCTATCTATCTATCTATATATCTATATATATCTATATATCTATATATCTATATATCTATCTATATATATATATATATATATATATATATATATATATATATATAAAAATCTGCTTTGAGTCCCCTTAGGGGTGAGAAAAGCAGTATATAAATACTGTAAACAAATAAATAAAATACATATCCATATCCATACACATATCTGTGTATGGATATAGATATAGATGAGACTGGATCTTGATTTTAACTATGAGATTAGACGAGATGTTGTGATGTTTACTGATTGTTATCATGTTATTCTTTTGAATTGTTCTTCACTGTTTTTTATCATGTTTACGTATTGTATTTGCTATTGTGAACCGCTCTGAGTCGCCCTGAGGGCCGAGAAGAACGGGATACAAATATAGTAAATAAATAAATAGATATCTATATACATACACATAGCATCCTGGAAGCTAAGTAGGGTTTGCCATGGTTAGTCCTTGGATGGGAGACTGCTAGTGAACCTATTCCATATTTTATTTATTTAAAACAGTGATACCCTGTCCTTCTTGACCTCCACAGAGGGACTCAGCACGGCTTCCAAACAGGCAACAATTTGATGCCAAACATAATATAAAACACATAATAAATACATCCACAAAATTAGAATAATTCTAAATATATATTAATAAACCCCAGAATTAAAATCATCCTCCAAAGCAGTCCCAATTCTGGACCAATAAATATTGTCTTTCTTAGTAAACAAACTATTCTGTGAACGCCTGATCCCATAACCAGGATTTTAAGTTTCTTCTGGAAGGTCAGGAGGGAGGGGGCAGATCTAACCTCATTGGGGAGGGAGTTCTACAGCCGAGGGGCCACCATGAAGAAGGCCCTGTCTCCCGTCCCCACTAAATGTGACCGCAAAGGCGGTGGGACCGAGAGCAGGGCCTCCCCGGATGATCTTAAGGTCCTAGATGGTTTGTAAGGGGAGATATGTTCGGACAGATAAACTTGAGTCTTGTACACCGTTGAATCTCATGTGCACCTCTATTTACTAAACCCTGAAACTAAATACCTGAGGCCCCATTCCCTTCCCTCTCCCCTTTGCACACCTTTTACAGGTGCAGTACATCGACCTCCGGGACCGCTTTGACGGCGACATCCGCACCTTGGAGCTCCTGCTGCAGATTGTGGAGCTGATGCACCCCAGTTTTGGGTTCAGCTGGGTCCTGAAGGTAATAATAATATGAATATGAATAATAATGGGAAGTGTTCAACTTGTGATTTTGTGATATGAAATCCAGCATATATATGAGAGTCGAATGAAAAGTAATGCCTCTACTTTCGTAACTCCTCAACAGATGGCAGTACTGGTATATGGCAGGTACTGGCTTGTTCAGTAGACTCTCCTCTACAGTTCCATTTTGGGGGGAAGCCTTAGCATTGAACAGTTGTGTTGTTGAAGTGTGTAGTATGGAACCCTGTGCAGACAGTCGGTCCATTCGACGTAAGCAACGTGCAGTCATTGAATTCTTGACAGCAGACGGTATCACGCCAAAGGAGATTCATCAGAGAGTGCAAGCTGCTTATGGTGATTGTGTTGGTGTGAGTACTGTGTGTCGTTGGGCGAGTAAGTTTAAAGATGTTGAGGTGGGAACATCTGACTTACGTGACAAACAAAGAGTTGGACATCCTGTGACAGCAACCACTGAGTGTCACAAGCAAAACGTTGACAGATTGATTCAGGACAATTGTCGTATCACTCAGAGAGAAATTTCAAGCATCACTGGCATTTCACAAGAACATGTGGGTCCCATTATTGCTTTGCTTGGCTATTGAAAGATCTGTGCACGATGGGTACCCAGCATGCTGACGCCTGAAATGAAAGCGCACAGACTTGAAACTTCAGAGACTGGGTCTCACCACCATACGACATCCTCCATACAGTCCAGATTTAGCACCGCCTGACTTCCGTCTGTTCCCGATGATGAAAGAAGATCTGCGGGGACATCATGTGCTTCTGATGAAGACGTTGAGAGAACTGTGAGACGCTGGTTGCGGAAACAGAGTGTCGACTTCTTCCATGATGGTTTCAGAAAACTTGTTCATCGTTGGCAGAAATGTATCCAATTGTCTGGTGATTATGTGGAAGAGTGATTGTTGTTGTTGTTCATTCGTTCAGTCGTCTCCGACTCTTTGTGACCTCATGGACCAGCCCACGCCAGAGCTCCCTGTCGGCCGTCACCACCCCCAGCTCCTTCAAGGTCAGTCCAGTCACTTCAAGGATGCCATCCATCCATCTTGCCCTTGGTCGGCCCCTCTTCCTTTTGCCTTCCACTTTCCCCAGCATAATTGTCTTCTCTAGGCTTTGCTGTCTCCTCATGATGTGGCCAAAGGACTTCAGCTTTGTCTCTAGAAGAGTGATTAGTGGGAATTAAAGAGCACATTCTAAGGATTATTTCTGCGCTTGGTTTATTAAAATATTCCTATCCAAACCCAAGTAACGAAGGTGGAGGCATTACTTTTCATTCAACCCTCGTATATTAATATTATTATTTTATAATCCAATATGTCTGTCATGTGTTGCAATGGATGGGCTCAATGTATCCATCTGTCTTGACTATCTTAAACGTGGCTTAGTTTGGGACTAATCAAGAGAGAAAGGTGAATATGTGATGATGATGATGATGATGATGATGATGATGATGATGCTTTGGCAGGACCTGAAGGGGACGCTGGCTCAGGAGCTGGACTTTGAGAACGAGGGCCGCAACTCGGAGCGCTGTGCCCGCGAACTGGCGCACTTTCCCTTCGTGGTGGTCCCCCGCGTCCATTGGGACAAGAGCAGCAAGGCAGGTCTCCCATAATGTGCTCCCTTGGTCATTCCCTTTGTATCCATGAATGAATTTGAGTGTTGCATTGTCTGCCCAGGAAACTCCTTGGGGCAAATCGTAGAATCCTAGAGTTGGAAGGGACCCCCAAAGGCCATCCAGTCCAACCCCACCCCCCTAAGATAGATAGATATGTAAATAGATAGATCAATAGACATGTAGTTAGATATGTAGATTGATTGATGGATGGATAGATAGATATGTAGATAAATAGGTAGGTAGATAGATCTGTAGATAGATAATGTAGAAAAATAGGTAGATAATATTAATAGACAAGTGATGTAGATAGGTAAATGGATTGATATGTAGATAGACGGGTAGGTATATAGCTAGATATGTAGATAAGTAGGAAGGTAGGTAGGTGTAGGGTTAGGTGTAGGTGTAAGTGTAGATGTGTAGATAGATAGATTTTTTTTTGTCATGCCAGGAGCTACTTGAGAAACTGCAAGTCACTTCTGGTGTGAGAGAATTGGCCATCTGCAAGGATGATTTGATGTTGTTATCATCCTTGTGCGATAGATCGATAGATATGTAGATAGGTATATAGCTAGATATGTAGATAAATGTGTAGATAGAAAGATATGTAGATATTCAGATAGAAAGACAGATAGATATGTAGATAGATAGACATTTAGATGTGTAGATAGATATGCAGATAGACAGATAGACATAGATAGGTAGATAAATAGATAGATAGATAGATGTGTAGATAGATAGATAGATAGATAGATAGATAGATAGATAGATAGATAGATAGATAGATATTTAGATGAGTAGATATATATGTAGATATTTAGATGGATGGATGGATGGATGGATGGATGGATGGATGGATAGATAGATAGATAGATAGATATGTAGATATTTAGATGTGTAGACAGATAGATATGTAGATAATTAGATAGATAGATATGTAGATAGATAGATATTTAGATGTGTAGACAGATATGTAGATAATTATATAGATAGATATAGATAGATATGTAAATATTTAGATATTTAGATAGATAGATATGTAGATAGATAGATATTTAGATGTGTAGATAGATAGACAGATGTGTAGATAGATATGTAGATATTTAGATGGATAGATAGACAGATAGGTAGATAGATAGATAGATAGATAGATAGATGTGTAGATAGATATTTAGATAGATAGATCTTTAGATGTGTAGACAGATAATGTAGATAATTAGAAAGATAGATAGATAGATAGATAGATAGATAGATAGATAGATAGATAGATAGATAGATAGATATGTAGATATTTAGATAAATAGATAGGTAGGTAGGTAGATAGATAGATATGTAGATAGATAGATATTTAGATGTGTAGATAGATAGATAAATAGATAGATGTGTAGATAGATATGTAGATATTTAGATAGATAGGTAGATAGGTAGATAGATATTTAGATATGTAGACAGTTAGATATGTAGATAATTAGATAGATATTTAGATGTGTAGATAGATAGATATGTAGATAATTAGATAGATATTTAGATGTGTAAAAAGGTAAAGGTAGTCCCCTGACATTAAGTCCAGTCATGTCTGACTCTGGGGGTTGGTGCTCATCTCCATTTCTAAGCCGAAGAGCCAGCGTTGTCCATAGACACCTCCAAGGTCATGTGGCCGGCATGACTGCACGGAGCGCCGTTATTTAGATGTGTAGATAGATAGAAATGTAGATAATTAGATAGATAGATATTTAGATATGTAGATATCTAGATAGACAGAGACAGATAGATATTTAGATGTGTAGATGGAGATAGATAAATAGGGAGATAGAACTCGTAGATAGATAGATATGTAGGTTAAAAGATAGATCAGTAGATAGGTAGGCAGACATATAGATTGATAGGTAGAGATAGATATGTAGGTAGATAGGCAGGTAGATAGATAGATGAAAGAATCCTGGAGTTGGGAGAGACCCCCAAGAGGTCATCCAGTTCAACCCCCTTCTGCCAGAAAGCAAGACACCATCTAATCCCTCCCAAACAGGCCGTCCAGCCTCTGCTTTAAATACGCCACTTGGTGTTTGAATGGACGCCCACCAACACATCCCAGGTGTTTTTGCCTATATTTGGAATTCAGGAACTGGCGAAACTATCTCTGGGGATTCGTTGCCCAAGAAAATCCTCTGAAATCCACAGAGTTGCCATAAATCAATAAGTGACCTGAAGTTACAGGCATGTATTAATGTGCAGAAGATGGGAAAACAAATGAGATGAACTCAATCTCTTAACACTAGGAAGACAAAGTTGACTTGGGTTTTTCTTTCTTTTCTTTCTTTCTCTCTTTCTCTTCATTAGCGGGTCCTGACAGCCGACTTCTACGAAGGCTGCAAGATCAACGATGTGGAAGGGATCCAGATCCAAGGCCTGCAGCCCAAGGACGTGAGTGAAGGAAGTGTGTTTGTGTGTCCATCTATACCGCCATATAATGCAGATTGAAACTGTATTATATGGTCAATGTGGATTCATGTTCATTCCTATGAATCAAAATTTGAAAACTGTTCTGTTCCTGGTTTGAAAGTGTTATTTCCTGTTTGATTGGAAGTTGTTATTAAACTCCAGAAACATTGTTTTTTCGGCACAAACTATGTCGAATGGGTTGAGACTCTATGAGATAGTCATTGAAAAACTAGAGCAAAATGGGCTGTAGAAGGACGATGTCCCTGTTGTGGTTCAGTCTGAGCCTGAGGTTTCTGATCCTGAGTTTCCTCCTCAGGATGAGGAGGATGATGGGTTACAGATTTCTGAACTTCCGGTTAGTGAGACAAATGAAGCAGGCAGTGTTGATTCTGAAGAAGAGGCGGCATTTCTGTTCCCTAGAGAAAAGAATGTGTTTTCAGATAAAAATAGTGAAACTTCGGAGCTCCAGGTGGAGGCTCCTTCTGGGTGGGCCGGGCCTCTTGGTTCCCAGGGTGATGACCAGGCCCAGCAGGGCGAAGATAATGAGCTAACTGGTCTTGAAGATAGTAGTGAAGATTTGATTAGAGAGGACCGGTTGCAATTAAGAGATCGTAGAAGTGCACGCCTTGCCAACAAGCGTGAAGCTAGAGGTCAACGTAATGCTTTTATGTTGGGGAAACTTATCTAATGATTTGGTTGAAGGGCATTCTCTGTCAGTCCAATGTTGCTTTTAGCCTGTTAACTTCTGTGGAATTACCTTGGCTTTTGCAGAAAGCTCCTGGCTCTTAGGGACTTTGATTTGGATCCTGATTTTTGGAGACTTTGACTTGCCTCCATGGACTTTTGCTTAACCAACGCTAAAGGACTATGCTTCATGTTGTTTGCCTTTGGAACCTGGGAACTTTGCCTTTGCATTTAAGACTCTGTATTGCTCATTGAACATTACTTCTTTATTTCCCTGTTTGGATTTTGCTTTTTCTCAATAAACTACAAAACCTACAGCCTTGGTGTGTGGTGGTGTCTTGGGCAAGGTGAATCTACCCTGAGTTGCAACAGTCCCTCCTGCGAAAACAAAGTTCTCCATGTTTTTATTATTGATCCAATTAGGAAATGACATTTATAACCCAGGAACAAAAATCATAGTCCTAGATAGTGTTATCAGTCTTTCTGGAGACATCTTGTCTCTCTCCATGCTCACAGGAGAAGAGCAAAAAAGAGGACAAAAAGGCTTGCCATGCGGTCTGGAAACTTTGAATAAAAAGAGGCCTGTCCCTGAGAAGTATCAGGCTAAAAACTAGGAGAGAAAAAGAGAATCAGACACAGAATTTCCTTGATGAGGACTCTAAATTCAAGCAGGATGTGGTTGAGTTCCAGCAATGTGTTCATTCTTTCTTGCTTTAAGGCGGCAGACAAATTGATTCGAACCTTTGCGGAGCAGATCTTCCTCACAGGCTTCATCCATGCCGATCCCCACCCTGGAAATGGTAAGGAAGGAAGGAGAGAGAAGGAAGAAGGGAGGGAGAGAAGGAAAGAAAGAAGGAAGGGGGGAAAGGAAGAAGGGAAGGAAGGAAGGGAAAGGAAGGAGGGAGGGAAGGAGGAAGGAAGGAGGAGAGGGAGGAAGGAGGGAAGGAAGAAAAGGAGGGAAGGAGAAAAGGGAAGGAAGGAAAAGGAGAGATGGAAGGAATGAAGGAAGGGAAGAAAGCAGGAAGAGAAGGAAGGAGAAAGAGGGTAAGGAAGGAGAGAGGGAAGGAATGAAAGAGAGAAGGAAGAAAAAAGGGAAGGGAGAAGAAGGAAAGAAGGGGAGAAAGGAAAGAAGGAGAGAGAAAGGAGGGAGAAGGAGGAGGAAAGAAGAAGGGAAAAGGAGAAGGAAGAAGAAAAGAAGGAAGGGAGAAGAAAGGAAGGGAAAAATGGAAGGAGAAGGAGGGAGAAGGAAGAAGGAAAGGAGAGAAGGAAGGAAGAAGGAAGAGAAGAAGGAAGGGAAGGAGGGAAGGAAAGAGGACGGAAGGAAAGGGAAAGGGAGAAGGAAGAAAGGAAAAGAAGGAAAGAAAGAAGGAAGGAAAGGAAGGATGGAAGGAAAAGGAAGAAAAAAGGAAGGAAAAGGGAAAGAAAAAAGGAAGGGAAGGAAGGAAGGAAGGAAGAAGAAGGAAGGAAGGAAGGAAGGAAGGAGGGAGAAAGAAGAAGGAAAGAAAGGAGATAAGGAAGGGAGTAGAAGGAAGGAAGGGAAGGATGGGGAAAAGGAAGAAGGAAAGAAAGAGAAGGAAGAAGGGAAAGAAAGAAAGGACGGGGAGAAGGAAGAAGGAATGGAAGGATGGGGAGAAGGAAGAAGGAATGAAAAGAGAAGGAAGAAAGGAAGAGAGAAGTAGGAGGGAGGGAGGGAAGGAAGGAAGGAAAGGATGGGGAGAAGGAAAAGAAGAGAAGGAAGGAAGGGGGAAGGAGGGAAGGAAGAAAGGGAACTGAGGTGAGAATGGAGGGAAAGAAAGAAACGAGAGGGAAGGAGGGAAGGGAGAGAAGAAGGAAGGAAGGAAGGAAGGAAGGAAGGAAGGAAGGAAGGAAGGAAGGAATGATGAAGGGAAGGAAAGAAGGAAGAGGGATAGTCAGGCAGGCCATCTATTGGGAAGGTTTGAAGGAAGAACACTGAATAAAAATTGCTATATTTTTTTAACTTGGGGGAACACTTTGCTGGGAATCTTGAGCATCTCCAGTGAGATTTTGTGGTCAACTTTATGCTGGAAGTTGAGTACTGAGTTGCAATGGAGGAGATTTAGGGAGAAGGTTTAGTTAATGAAATCCACAATTAATCAAATCTGGGAAGGTCAACCTGCAAATGGGGAGCGTTGACTTTGAGCCTGATCCAAAATGGATGGGGTGCAGATACGGCCCTCACTTCCATTTATGTATTAATTATTATGTATTATTATTATTAGTATTTTGTCCTTTCTTTTGCAGTCTTGGTGCAAAAGGGTCCGGATGGGAAGGCGCAGCTCATCCTCCTCGATCACGGCCTCTACGAATTCCTGCACGAGAGGTAAGAGCAAAGAGGACCCAATACATCTGCAGAAGTGGGGGGGGGGGGGGGCATATAAGGTCAGCGGCTCCTGACCTTTGGCCCTTCCAGGTGTTTGTTTGGGACTTCCCAGAACTCCTGACCTCAAGCAGTGACTAGATGTCCTCTGGAGGTCCCTTTCAACTAGATGACCTCCCTTCTTCCTACTCACATTTGCATGCTTTCGACCTGCGAGGTTGGCAGGAGCTAGGGCTAACAGTGGGAGCTCACCCCATCCCGCGGATTCGAACTGTCGACCTTCAGGTCAGCAGTTCAGCAGCACAAGGGTTTAACTCATTGCGCCACCGTGGCCACAAAACTTTGTAATTTTCCTTAATGGAAATATGCCATTTTTAACCTTTCAATGTGCAGGCCACAAAAGCAAAGTTTGGGCAGTTTAGTAAACTTTTCTCACGCTTTTATGATAGAACCAATTAGGAAATGATATTGGTAACCCTGGAACAAAAATCGTATTACTTATTACTTTTATTATTTTTATTATTTTATGTATTGCCCACCTCTCCTTTCGGCCCGAAGCAAGGCTCTTATAAGGGGTTGGTTTAGCCTCTGGTTTGCTAATCAAGCTGAATTACTGTGTCGCAAAACGATGCATGTCTAAACACTGCATCATGATATGTTTAGGAAGCTCTGCGCTGGCCCTTTAAGAAGGACCCATAATGATGCATTTATTTCTGGGGTTGCTTTAACCTATGGTGTGCTAATCAAGCTGAATTACTGTGTTGCAAATCGATGCATGTCTAAACCATGCATCATGATATGTTGGGAAGCTCTGCGCTGGCCCTTTAAGAAGGACCCATAATGATGTATTTATAAGGGCTTTTATAACTCAAGAACAAAAAAAATTATTATTGTTATGTTATTTATTGCCTGCCTCTCCTTTCTGGGGTTGCTTTAGCCTTTGGTTTACTAATCAAGCTGAATTACTGTGTCGCGAAACTATGCATGTTGGGAAGCTCTGTGCTGTCCCTTTAAGAAGGACCCATAATGATGCATTTATAAGAGCATTTATAACTCAGGAACAAAAATTGTATTATTATTATTATTATTACTATTATTATATTATTGTTTGCTAATCAAGCTGAATTACTGTGTCACGAAATGATGCATGTCTAAACAATTCATCATTATATATTTGGGGAACTCTGCGCTGGCCCTTTAAGAAGGACCCATAATGATGCATTTATAAGGGCATTTATAACTCAGGAACAAAAATTATGATGATGATGATGTTATGTATTGCCTGCCTCTCCTTTCTGGGGTTGCTTTCACCTATGGTTTGCTAATCAAGTTGAATTACTGTGTTGCAAAACGATGCATGACTAAACAATGCATCTGCGCTGGCCCTTTAAGAAGGAGCCATAAAGATGCCCTTGTGTTTTTTCTTGCAGGGAACGGGAAGCCCTTTGCAAGCTGTGGAGGGCCATCATCCTCCGAGACAATGTCAAGATGGAGCATTACTCCAAGCAACTGGGAGTGAAAGGTGGGTGCAATGGAGCCTTTGGGGTGCCATAATGAGTCAATCGTTCTGTGCATCTGGTTGGAGAAAGGAAACATCACACTGTCCTTTGTGATATTATACATTTTTCTCAGGAAGAGGCGGTGGTTCACAGTCTCATAAGCTGCTGACAGGTCTATGAAGACAGTTCCTGTGATCTGCTGCCTTTCAAAGCCATCTTCTATGTGCTGAGTCAGGTTCAGCACTTGCGATGGGCAGCTTCTGCCTTTCCTGAAGCCAGCTTGCTGTGGAATATTATTTAAAAAGTATAATAATAATAATAATAATAATAATAATAATAATAATAATAATGCACTTAATATATCTTCCCATATTATTATTATGGAGAAAATGTATAATATCACAAAGGACGACCACCTCACCCACCTCATAGGAAACCTGCTACAAAACAGGAGCTTTTTTGTTGAGTTCCAGGGCCAGAGAAGCAGATGGCGGAAACAGAAGAACAGCCTGCCTCAGGGGAGCGTGCTCGCTCCATCCATGTTCAACATCTACACAAATAACCAGCCACTACCAGAAGGGACAGAGAGTTTCATCTATGCTGATGATCGTGCCATCACCGCTCACACAGGGAGCTTTGAGATGGTAGAACAGAAGCTCTCCGAAGCTCTCGGTGCTCTTACTGCCTATGACAGGGAAAACCAGCTGATCCCTAATCCATCTAAAACACAGACTTTCACCTTAAGAACAGACAAGCATCCCGAGCTCTGAGGATTATTACCTGGGAAGGAATCCCACTGGAGCATTGCAGCGCACCCAAAGACCTGGGAGTCACTCTGGACCGTTCTCTGACCTACAAGAAGCACTGCCTGAACATCAAGCAAAAAGTGGGTGCTAGACACCATAACATACGAAAGCTGACTGGCACAACCTGGGGATCACAACCAGACACAGTGAAGACATCTGCCCTTGCGCTGTGCTACTGTGCTGCTTACGCATGCCCAGTGTGGAACACATCTCACAATGCTAAAACAGTGGATGTGGCTCTTAATGAGGCATGCCGCATTATCACGGGGTGTCTGTGCCCTACACCACTGGAGAAATTACACTTCTTAACTAGTATTGCACCACCTGACATCCGCCGGGAAGTAGCAGCCAATAGTGAAAGGACCAAGGCAGCGACATCTCCAGCTCATCCCCTGTTTGGGTATCAGCCAGCACGTCAATGACTTAAATCTAGAAATAGTTTTCTTAGATCTACAGAGACACTCGCTGGAACACCTCAGCAAGCGAGAGTCCAAAAGTGGCAGGCTCAAACCCAGAACTTCAACCAATGGCTGATACCAAATGAGAGACTCCCCCATGGGCACACAGACTTGGAAGGCACTGAACAGACTGCGCTCTGGCACCACAAGATGCAGAGCCAACCTTCAGAAATGGGGCCACAAAGTGGAATCCTCGACATGCGAGTGTGGAGAAGAGCAAACCACAGACCACCTGCTGCAATGCACCCTGAGCCTAGCCACATGCACAATAGAGGACCTCCTTGCGGCAACCCCAGAGGCACTCCAAGGGGCTAGAGACTGGTCAAAGGACATTTAATAGAATACCAAGTCTGCAAATTTTGTATTTTGTCTGTTTGTTTTGTTCTGTTAGAAATTTAATACAATTGACTGACACGACAAATAAATAAATAAATTATGGTTGTTACTTGTAGTCTGCTTTTTCTCTTTGATGAAAAGGGACTCAGATGTCAAGTAATACGACAACGATAAGAATAATGCCCTTAATATGTATTCCCATATTGTTGTTGTTACTTGTATCCTGCTTTCTCTCTCTAAAAAGAGATTCAGAAGTGGCTCACAACCAAACCAATGCAATGAAAACCTTCGCGTCATAGAGTAATAGATATGCAAACATTAAAATGGAATTACACATGAAAAGAATTAGAAAAATAAGCCCTTAAAGCCCTGAAAACCAATTAAAAACCTTCCCAGAGGCTTAAATTTCAGTTCGCTGATGGTCTTCTAATATTACCAAACTTTGTCTCTTTCTGTAGTCAAATGGCGCATCTTCACTGGAGAATGAATTCAGTTTCGCACCACTTTAACTGCCGTAGCTCAGTGCTATGAATACATGGGAATTGCAGTTTGCAGAGAAGGCTAAAGAGCTTGCAAAGCTACAGATCCCAGAATTCCATCACCTCGAGCAATTGAAGTTAAAGTGGTGTCAAACCGCAATAGTTCCGCCGTGTAGACGCGCCCAATTTCTCTTTCCCTCCCAGGCGAGGACTACTTCCTCTTCTGCGAGATCCTGCTGCAGCGGCCCATCAACATGGCGGAGCTGGCGCTGTCCAACGTCCTGACGCGGGAGGAGGCGGCCTACATGCAGGACATGGCCAAGAACCGCTTTGACCGCATCATGCGCGTCCTCAAGGACCTCCCCCGCTCCATGCTGCTCGTCTTCCGCAACATCAACACCGTCCGGGGCATCAACGTGGCCCTGGGGACCCCCGTGGACCGCTACTACCTCATGGCCAAGAGGTGGGTGGGTGGGGGGACCGAGGCACGGAGGGAGAGGGCTCCTCATGGGGAGACCCCCAGGACCCTGCCCCTCTTCCCTCCCTCCCTTCCTTCCTTCCTTCCTTCCTTCCTTCCTTCCTTCCTTCCTTCCTTCCTTCCTCCTTTCCCTTTCCTTCCTTCCTTTTTCATACCTTCCCTCCCTCCCTCCTTCCTTCCCTCCCTCTTTCCCTTTCCTTCCTTCCTTTTTCATTCCTTCCCTCCCTCCCTCCTTCCTTCCCTCCCTCTTTCCCTTTCCTTCCTTCCTTTTTCATACCTTCCCTCCCTCCCTCCTTCCTTCCCTCCCTCTTTCCCTTTCCTTCCTTCCTTTTTCATTCCTTCCCTCCCTCCTTCCTTCCCTCCCTCTTTCCCTTTCCTTCCTTCCTTTTTCATTCCTTCCCTCCCTCCTTCCTTCCCTCCCTCTTTCCCTTTCCTTCCTTCCTTTTTCATTCCTTCCCTCCCTCCTTCCTTCCCTCCCTCTTTCCCTTTCCTTCCTTCCTTTTTCATTCCTTTCCTTCCTTCCCTCCCTCTTTCCCTTTCCTTCCTTCCTTTCTTCCTTCCTCCTCCTCATCCTCCTCCCTCCCTCTTTCCTTTCCTCCTTCCTTTTTCATCCTTCCTTCCCTCCCTCCTTCCTTCCCTCCCTCTTTCCCTTTCCTTCCTTCCTTTTTCATTCCTTCCCTCCCTCCTTCCTTCCCTCCCTCTTTCCCTTTCCTTCCTTCCTTTTTCATACCTTCCCTCCCTCCCTCCTTCCTTCCCTCCCTCTTTCCCTTTCCTTCCTTCCTTTTTCATTCCTTCCCTCCCTCCCTCCTTCCTTCCCTCCCTCTTTCCCTTTCCTTCCTTCCTTTTCTCACCCTTCTTTCCTTCCCTCTCCCTTTCTTCCTTTTCCCTCTATCCCTTTCCCTTCTTTCCTTTCTCCCTCATTCCTTTCCTTCCTCCCTCTTTCCCTTTCTTTCTTTCCTTCTTTTTTCCCTCCCTCATTCTTTTCTTTTCCTTTCTTCCCTCTTTCCCTTTCCGTCCTTTCCTTTCTCCCTCCATCCTTTCTTTCCCTTTCCTTCCTTCCTTCCTCCTCTCTCTCCTCTTCCTTTCTTCCTTCCTTTCTCCCTCTTTCCTTTCTTCCTTCCTTTTCTCCTCCTTCCCTTCCCTCTCTTCCTCCTTTTTTCTTTCCTTCCCTCCCTCCCCTTTTCTCTCCTTTTCCTTTTTCTTCCTTCCTTCCTCCCTCTTTCCCTTCCTTTCTCCCTCCTTCTTTTCTTCCTTTTCCTTCCCTCTTTCTCTTTCTCCTTCTTCTCCTTCCTTCCTTCCTTCTTCTTCCTTCCTTCTCTTCCTTCCCTTCCTTCCCCCCTCCCTCATTCCTTCCTTTCTCCTCCCTCCCTTTCCCTCTCCCTCCTTTCCCTCTATCGCTATAAATAGATGACATAGCAGATATAGCTATAGATATATAGAAATATAGAAGATATAGCAGATATATAGATATAGCTATAGATAGAAAAAAGACAGAAAATATAGATAGAGCTATCGATACAAGATATAGATAGAGCTATAGATAAATAAGATGTATAGATATAGCTATAGACAGAAATATATAGATATATATAGTATATAGAGATAGTTACAAATAGAAATGTAGATAGAGCTACAAATAGAAGAAATAGCGATAGATGATATAGAATATATATATATAGACTAGCTGTACCCGCCACGCGTTGCTGTGGCCAACCTTCCCTCCCTTTTTCTCTCCTTTTTTCCTATCTTTCCTTCCCTCCCTCTTTCATTCCTTCTCTTTCTTTCTTTTTCTTCCTTCCCTTCTTTCTTCCTTCTCTACATGTTTCTTTTCTCACTTCCTTTGCTCTTTGGTTCCACCCTTCCTTGTCTCTTTCCTTCCTTCCCTCCCTCTTTCTCTCTTTCGTTCCTTCTCTCCTTCCTCCCCTCTTTCACTTTTTTATTTCATTCTCTCCCTCCTCTCCTTCCTTCCTTCTCTACTCTTCTTTCTTTCCTTCTTTATCTCCTTCCCTCCTTCTCTCCTTCCTTCCTTCTCTACCCTTTTCTTTCCTTCCTTCTCTCCTTCCCTCTTTCTCTCCCTCCCGGGGACTTGCGGCGGGGCGCCATTGCGCATGCTCAGTTGTTTTGTCTAATTGTGAGTGTGTTTTAATGTTGTTTAGAATTTTGAATTGATTTGTGCATACCTTGTGGGTTGAGGTACGTGCATGGTAAATTTGGTAAATTTTAGTCGGGGTTTTTTTGAGTTTTGCTGTCCCGTTGGACGCCCTTTCTCTTTTTATATATATAGATGATATAGCGGATATAGCTATAGATAGATAAGATATAGCAGATATATAGATATAGTAATAGATAGCTATAGATAGATGGCGCCTCTGCTGAAGGGGGATCGTGCCCAGGGGGTGTGTGTGTGTGTTTGCTGGCATTGACCCTTGGCCGCCTTTCCTTCCTTCCTTCCTCTCTCCCTCCACAGCGCAGTCCGGTGCTGGAGCCATACGGTCACCCAAAGGTCCAGAGGCATCGGCAGCAGCTTCCTCGTCCGCTGGATCCGGGCCGCCTGGGACGGCTTCCTCTTCGAGTTTACACTCAGGTAAACGGTGCTGGGGGGCTTGCTTACGCAAGAATCATAAGACACCCTACAGTGGAAGGGATGGTGAAGGTCATCCAGGCCTACCCACTCCCTTTCGCCCTCCATTTGTGCCTCTTCAAATTCTGCACCACTGCTGGTCACAGCTGACTTCCAGCTAGAGGACTCACGGGCCAGGGCTTCCCAGTTCTCAGGGTCCATGCCAGAGTTTTTAAGGTTGGCTTTGAGCCCATCTTTCAATCTCTTTTCCTGTCCTCCAACATTCCGTTTTCTGTTCTTGAGTTCGGAGTAGAGCAATTGCTTTGGGAGACAGTGGTCGGGCATCCAGACAACGTGGCCGGTCCAGCGGAGTTGATGGCGGAGGACCGTCGCTTCAATGCTGGTGGTCTTTGCTTCTTCCAGCACATTGACACTTGTCTTCCCAAGAGATTTGCAGGATTTTCCGGAGGCAGCGCTGATGGAATCGTTCCAGGAGTTGCACGTGACGTCTGTAGACAGTCCACGTTTCGCAGGCGTATAGCAGGGTTGGGAGGACAATAGCTTTATAAACAAGCACCTTGGTCTCCCTACGGATGTCCTGGTCCTCAAACTCACTCTGCTTCATTTGGAAAAATGCTGCACTTGCACAGCTCAAGCGGTGTTGAATTTCAGTCTCAGTATTGATGCCTTTAGACAGTCCATGTTTCGCAGGCATATAGCAGGGTTGGGAAGACAAGAGCTTCATAAACAAGCACCTTGGTATCCCTATGGATGTCCTGGTCCTCAAACACTCACTGCTTCATTCGGAATAGTGTTGCACTCGCAGAGCTCAGGCGGTGTTGAATTTCAGTGTCAGTGTTGACGTTTGTGGAGAGGTGGCTGCCAAGGGAGCAGAAATGGTCCACACTTTCTAATGTTACACCATTAAACTGTATTTCCGGCATTGGAGAGGGATTGGCTGGTGACTGCTGGAAGAGCACTTTGGTTTTCTTGATGTTTAATGACACGCTGAGCTTCTTGTATGCTTCTGCGAAGGAGTTTAGAGTGGCTTGTATATCTTCATCTAAATGTGCATAGATGACTGTCATCAGCATATTGGAGTTATAGAATGATGATGGTGATACTAATAATAATGGTAATTTGATGTACCTTGATTAACTTGAGTAGCTTAAGGTTGCTTCTGCAAAGGTGTTTAGAGTGGCTTGTAGGTCTTCTGAATGCGCATAGATGACATTGTCATCAGCATACTGGAGTTATAGGATGATGATGATTTTGGTACTAATAATAATGGTAATTTGATGTACCTTGATTAACTTGAGTAGGTTCATTGTGTCCCCATACATGTTATGATTATAATTTAGGTGGTGGTGGTGGTTGTTATTATGGATATTATTGTTTCTGGTTTGAAAGTGTTATTTCCAGTTTTAGTGTGCGGTCCTTCCTTTGAAGGGCCCTCGGTGGCGCAGTGGGTTATAGCGCTGAGCTGCTGAGCTTGTAGATTGAAAGGTTGCAGGTTCGATTCCGGGGAGCAGCGTGAGCTTCCGCTGTCAACCCTAGCTTCTGCCAACCTAGCAGTTCGAAAACATGCAAATATGAGTAGGTCAATAGGTACCACTTCGGCGGGTTGGCTTGACGTGCCTTCCTCTTGGCACGTTTCTCTCTTTTGCCCTTTTTCTCTTCAAATTCTGCAGCACTGCTGGTCACAGCTGACCTCCAGTTAGGGTGCTCACGGGCCAGGGCTTGCCACATGACCTTGGAGGTGTCTATGGACAACGCCGGCTCTTTGGCTTAGAAATGGAGATGAGCACCACACCCCAGAGTCAGACATGACTGGACTTAACGTCAGGGGAGAACCTTTACTTTTACCTTCCTTTGAAAGTCGAATCTACTCCAGAAACTTTGTTTTTGTGTCAGAAACTATGCCGAATTGGTTGAGACTCTTATGAGAAAAAATTTGAAAAAATAGAGCAAAACGTGCTTCACGGTGTGACGCAAAAACAAAGTTTTGGCAGCTTAATGAACTTTCCCCATTTTTATAATAAAACCAATTAGGAAATGATATATATATATATATATATATATATATATATATATATATATATATATATATATATATATATATCAGGAACAAAAATGCAGCTGTAATTAACGGGGTTGGGCTGGATGACCTTTGGGGGGCCCTTCCATTTAAGATTCTGCACTGACCAATGCTGACCACTTGCTCCTTCTTCCTGACCAGGGTCCAAGTGACCTCTGTGAAGCTGACTACCTCTTTCCTGCGTTTCCTGGTGTTTGTCGGCTTCCTGAAAAACACCGAAGAGCAAGACCAGATCTATGAGTTTTTGCAGGCCTAAGAAGGAGCTTCCGAGCCTGGACCAACTCTCAACTGCGCCGATCCATGAACTGGGAAACACAATATTATTATTATTTTTTAATCAATAAAGTCCTACCGTAACAGCTCGTGACCAAGCCTGATTTCCTCTGAATGAATCCCAGATGCCATAGGCTCAATTTCAGAGACGGGAACTGACAACATCACCTCTGAAGAAGTATTAATGCATGGGTTGGCCGTGAGTCCACAAGACTCTTGAAGAGACATACAGACACAAGCGATGCCTTGGCCTCTTTTCCTTAAATGTTGCAAGTAAGACCCTCCAGAGCATAGGGAAAGGTGCCTTTTGGGGACTGTCCCTCCCAGAATCCCCCAACTGGGGATACTGGGAGTGGAAGTACATAAAGGAAAACCCAGGTCCAGCCTTTAATTATAGACTATGGTTGCCTGGGATGGCACAGAGGGAGGCCCTGGGCATGACTCCCCATCAGCAGAGATGCCATCTATCTATCTATCTATCTATCTATCTATCTATCTATCTATCTATCTATCTATCTATCTATCCATCCATCTTATCCATCCATCCATCCATCCATCCATCCTATCCTATCTATCCTTCCTCATCATCCTATCCATCCATCCTCTCTTAAGGTAATGAACTCCTATCCAATACATCCATCCACTATCGCATAGCAATCCATAGCGCGATACCTTCCATCCATCTCCATCCATCCATCCATTCATCCTCCATCCATCCATCTATCCATCTATCCTTCCTTCCTTCTTCTTCCTCCTTCCTTCCTTCCTTCCTTCCACCCCATCCTCCCTTCCATCCATCCATCCATCCATCCATCCATCCTTCCTTCCATCCATCCTTCCTTCCATCCATCCATCCATCCATCCATCCATCCATCGTTTATTTTCCGAGCCCAATTTAAGGTGCAGGTGCTTACCTACAAAGCCCTGAACGGTTTGGGACCATCCTACCTGCGTGACTGCGTCTTCTCACAGAAGAGCCTCTGGGTGCGTGCGCCCTGGCATTGGCAAGCGCGCGGGGGAAGAGGGCTGGGAGCACATGCCCAAGGCGGGTGGAGCACGGCCCCTGGATGTGTGCTCCCAGGACCTGTTCCCCGTGCACTTGTCAATGGTGAGGTGCATCCAGGGGAGCAGAGAAGGCTCCCCGGATGGTCTTGGCCATGCAGGGGGCCTTGCAGTCGCCCCTTGCTCTTTCCGAGCCCGGCGGGGGTGAGAGGCGAGTGGAGAAGGCTCCCCAGATGGCCCTGGCCGTGTGGGGATCCTTGCGTTTGCCCCTCTCCCCTTCCGGCAAAGGTATGCGCTTTCTCCCGCGCACACCTTTGCCTCCAAGCTCCTCCTCCTGACTCCCTGTGGGAAGAGGGGGAAGAGCCAACCTGGAACGTCTGGCTGTTTGGCTCGCACAGGAGCTGACAGCCATTTTGGAGAGACAGAGGGGGCGAGGCCAACCGAGGCGGCTTCACGACCCCTGGAAAATGGCCCAGCGACCCCCTTGGTGGTCGCGACCCCCAGGTTGAGAACCAATGTTCCAGAGGATCACATATTTGAAAGGGATTCCAAGGGATTTCTAGTCCGACCCCAAATAATAAAGGGATCCACTGCTAAGACCCTCCTTGGTTGAAAACTCCCCAAGGAGGCCAAGTCATTGCTTTCCTGGCAAGACACACACAACACACCATCCCTTGTGGGTAGTTCCACAAAACAATCAAGTTCAGTCATTGGAAAAATTGTATTTATTTTTTTTACAAACGTTTGCCACTGTTATAGAAAAAAGGAAAACACTAACAGGAACAAATAGATAAAGAGCCATGTCGGAAAGACTTTACAAAGAGTTAACGAAGCGGAGGGTCCAGGAGGGATACTTAGAAGTGAGCCGTGACGCGGTCGATCTCCAGTAAATCTTCCAGGATCTGCGAAGGAGACAACAAAGGAGACAATAAGGATATTTATATGGGTACAAGGGAAGACTCTAACCCAGGTCTGGGCCAATTTGGGCCCTCCCTCCAGCTGTTTTGGACTTCAACTCCCACAATTCCTAACAGCCTACCGGCTGTTAGGAATTGTGGGAGTTGAAGTCCAAAACACCTGGAGGGAGGGCCCAAGTTGGCCCAGGCCTGAATTGGAACTCCAGGAGCCATCCAGTCCCACCTACCCACTCCTTCCCCGCGCAATGTCCACTCACAATATCCGGGGTGGTGCCGATCTTCTTGGCCAGCTCGCTACGCTCCATGGTGCTCAGGTACAGGTAGCGGTTCAGCAGCTCCCCGTCCAGGATGTTGCGCACCGCGTTTTGCAAGATGCGCCGGTCCATGTGCAGCATCCTGTTAGCAAGAAGGAGAAGAATATTGTCAACCCAGTTTAAAGAATCAGGAGATATTCTAGGAGGGAAAAGCCCACGCAAGAGGGATCGATGTTGCATATTGACAAAGCCTAGAAAAGATTGGAATGGTGATAAATGCTCCAGACCTGCCGCTCAACTCACCTAAATGCGCGAGGGTTGAGCCCTGCGTGGTGAGGCAGCATTGTGGTCAGCGCATTCTGGAGCATCAGCAGCCGCCGGTAGGTCTTCTCCTGCATTGGGAGCAACAGCCCGACCCCACCATCCAGAGTGGCTGGGAAAGAAAGAAAGGAAAGCAGCCTCATTAGATTGGATCCCCCCATTTAAACAAGGGGGACCAAACTGGTTCCTTTGGCTGCAGGAGAAGCTACTTGAGAGTAGAATCTGCAGTTGCCTGGAAGTTCAGTAGACACTCTTTCTCTGGAAGTTTCCAATCAGAGGTTGTATGTATTGTTGAAAGCTTTCACGGACAGAATCACTGGGTTGTTGTAGGTTTTTTGGGCTGTATGGTCATGTTTTAGAAGCATTCTCTCCTGACATTTCACCTACATCACAATCTCTGAGGATGCCTGTCATAGATGCAGGCGAAACGTCAGGAGAGAATGCTTCTAGTACATGGCCATACAGCCCGAAACACCTACGACAATCCAGAGGTTGGATGGCCATCTGTCAGGAGGGCTTTGGTTGTGTCCTACTGTATGACACAATGGGAGTGGACTGGACAATCATCATCATCGTCGTCATCATCATCATCATCATCATCATCATCATCTATATAAATAAAATGTAACGTTCATTTGTGGGATTAACATAACTCAAAAATCACTGGATGAATTAACACCAAATTTGGACACAATACAACTATCAGGCCAATGAGTGGCCATCGGTCATAAAACCTTGAAAAACACAGCAGAAGAGACTTTAAAAGCCAAAAAACTCCCCCCAAAATACATTACAACGCATGCGCAAAACCACATATATACACAGACACACATACATGCACATATATCTTCTTCCTTCTCTGTTTCTTTCCTCCCTTTGCTCTTTGGTTCCATCCTTCCTTGTCGCTTTCCTTCCTTCCTTCCCTCCCTCTTTCTCTCTTTCATCCTTCTCTCTTTCCCTCCTTCTTTCACTTTTTTATTTCCTTCTCTCCTTCCTTCTTTCTCTACCTTTCTTTCTTTCCTTCCTTCTCTCCTTCTCTCCTTCTTTCTCTCCTTCCTTCCCCCTTTCTGTGTATATTTCTCTCCCTCCTTCTTTCCTTCTTCCTTCCTTCCCCCTTTCTGTGTATATTTGTTTTGTGTGTATATATATGCATATGCACATACGCATATATACACACTCAAAACATACACAGAAAGGCTGAAGGAAGGAAGAAGAAAAGAAGGAGGGAGAGAAAGAGGGAGAGAAGGAGAGAAAGAAGGAAGGAAAGAAAGAAAGGTAGAGAAGGAAGGAAGGAGAGAAGGAAATTAAAAGTGAAAGAAGGAGGGAAAGAGAAAAGGATGAAAGAGAGAAAGAGGGAGGGAAGAAAGGAAGGAAGGAAGGAAGGAAGGAAGGAGGAAGGAAGGAAGGAAGGAAGGAAGGAAGGAAGGAAGGAAGGAAGGAAGGAAGGCAGGCGATAAGGAAGGATGGAACCAAAGAGCAAAGGAAGGGAGGAAAGAAACAGAGAAGGAAGAAGAAGGAAAAGAAAAAGAGGGGAGGAAGGAAAGAGGGAAGGAAGGAAAGAGGGAGGGAAGGAATGAGGGAAAAGAGGAGGGAAGGTTGGCCACAACAACGCGTGGCGGGTACAGCTAGTTATTTAAAGCCCACCCAGGAGGACTCAGAGTTTTGCAAACAAAAAGTGGCAAATATTCAATCCCGTACTAAAAATAAACAGACAGAGAAATGAAATCAAAACAGTAAATAAAACAACATCAATATAAACTTATCATAACTAGCAAAAAAATAAGTACTTAAATACTTATCAGAGTGGTCCAGCCTTTCTGTGTTCTCAAATAATATGTTGTGTGCAGGTTGGTTCATCAGGTGCTCTGCTATGGCTGACTTCTCTGGTTGAAGGAGTCTGCAACCACCACATCAGACTACACAGAGAAGCCACTGAAATCCAATTGCCTGTTGTTGTTGTTCATTCGTTCAGTCGTCTCCGACTCTTCGTGACCTCATGGACCAGCCCACGCCAGAGCTCGCTGTCGGCCGTCACCACCCCCAGCTCCTTCAAGGTCAGTCCAGTCACTTCAAGGATGCCATCCATCCATCTTGCCCTTGGTCGGCCCCTCTTCCTTTTGCCTTCCACTTTCCCCAGCATCATTGTCTTCTCTAGGCTTTGCTGTCTCCTCATGATGTGGCCAAACTTCAACTTTGTCTCTAGTATCTTTCCCTCCAGTGAGCAGTCGGGCTTTATTTCCTGGAGGATGGACTGGTTGGATCTTCTCGCAGTCCAAGGCACTCTCAGAACTTTCCTCCAACACCACAGCTCAAAAGCATCGTTGCACTCTCAGAACTTTCCTCCAACACCACAGCTCAAAAGCATCGATCTTCCTTCGCTCAGCCTTCCCTAAGGTCCAGCTCTCACATCCGTAGGTGACTACAGGGTATACCATGGCTTTGACTAGGCGGATCTTTGTTGCCAGTCTGATGTCTCTACTCTTCACTATTTTATCGAGACTGGACATTGCTCTCCTCCCAAGAAGTAAGCGTCTTCTGATTTCCTGGCTGCAGTCTGCATCTGCAGTAATCTTTGCACCTAGAAATACAAAGTCTGTCACAGCCTCCACATTTTCTCCCTCTATTTCCCAGTTTTCAATCATTCTTGTTTCCATAATCTTGGGGTTTTTTTATGTTTAACTGCAACCCAGCTTTTTGCACTTTCTTCTTTCACCTTGATTAGAAGGCTCCTCAGCTCCTCCTCGCTTTCGGCCATCAGAGTGGTGTCATCTGCATATCTGAGGTTGTTAATGTTTCTTCCAGCAATTTTCACCCCAGCTTTGCATTCATCAAGCCCCGCACATCCTCGCATGATGTGTTCTGCATACAAGTTAAAAAGGTTGGGTGAGAGTATGCAGCCTTGCCGTACGCCTTTCCCAATCTTGAACCAGTCTGTTGTTCCGTGGTCAGTTCTGACTGTTGCTACTTGGTCCTTGGACAGATTCCTCAGGAGAGAGACAAGGTGCCTTGGGATGCCCATCCCACTAAGAACTTGCCACCATTTATGATGATCCACACAGTTAAGGGCTTTAGAATAGTCAATGAAGCAGAAGTAGATGTTTTTCTGGAACTCCCTCTTGCCTTTCTCCATTATCCAGCGGATATTGGCAATCTGGTCTCTCGTTCCTCTGCCTTTTCTCAACCCAGCTTGAACATCTGGCAACTCTCGCTCCATGTATTGCTGGAGTCTTCCTTGCAGGATCTTGAGCATTACCTTACTGGCATGAGAAATAAGGCCACTGTACGGAAGTTTGAGCAGTCTTTCGCATTTCCCTTTTTTGGTATGGGGATATAAGTTGATTTTGAAGTTTGCCTACGTCTGGTGTATTCCAACACAACTTAAGTCAGGACCAGGTTGCAGCTCAGCTTTCCTGACTTCCTTTGTGGCACCAACACCTGGCTTTCACCCTCGCCGCAGTTTCCCCGTCTCCTTCCCCCATTTACCGAACCAGGTGATGTGCTTGTTCTCCCACGCGCTGGACTTCTTGGTGGGGCCTTCCATGGCCCCTCGGCACGGCGTCCTCCAGAAGGCGTTGACGTGGGCGCCCACGTGGAAATCCGCCCGGCGGAGGAGCCGCATCCCGCCAAAGCTCTCCTTCGCTGGAAAAAGGAACCAAGAGACAGGTGTTCTCATTCTATTATTTGTTTATTTATTTACTTACTGGATTTGTATACCGCCCTTCTCAGCTCTCAGGCGACTCAGGACGGGTTTACAATGGCAACGAATCGATGCCCAAAAACACCATAAAACATTTAAAAATATTAACACATAATATAAAACCATAGATCATTTGCATCTCAAAAAAAAAAAAAAAGCATTGTCCCAACTCGTCGTCCAGTCGTTCCAATTCCTATGTCTTTTACCTTGCGTTTTCAAATGCTTGTTCAAACAACCAAGTCTTGACTCTTTTCCGGAATGTTTAGAAGGAGGGGGCCGGTCTAATGTCCCCAAGAAGGGCATTCCATAGCCGAGGGGCCACCACTGAGAAGGCCTTGTCTCTCGTCCCCACCAAACGTAATTCTAAGCAGGCAGCAACTATAATGGCCCTATTACAAAGAGTGCACTTTGTGCTGCTTGCGCATTACATTCGGCAGCAAAGATATATATATATATATGTGTGTATGTGTGTGTGTGTGTGTGTGTATGTATATATCTTTGCTGCCGAATGTAATGCGCAAGCAGCACAAGGTATATATATATATATATACACACACACACACACACACATACACACACACACACACACACACATACATATACATATATATAAATATGGTTTCAGGGTTTTGAAAACTAAGATGCTCATTAGATTCAATGGTGCATTAGACTCGAGTAAATACGGGTATCAGCTTCAGCTGATACACCACATGCACCCCTTCCTAGAATTGGAGGAGCTATAGATGGTAGTGCATTTATTTATGTATTTATTTATGATTGTGGTGCAGCTGGCTGAGTGTCAGCTGCATTAAGATCACTCTGACCAAAAAAGTCATGAGTTCGAAGCCAGCTCGGGTTGGAGTGGGTTTCCAACCAATTGTATGTAGCCTGTTGTCGACCTTTGCAACCCGAAAGACAGTTGCATCTGTCAAGTAGGAAAATTAGGTACCACCTTAAAGTGTGAGGAGGCTAAATTAACTGATTTATGAGGCCATAAAGAAGACTCCAGCAAAGCATTCCAGCGGGGAAGCATGCGGGGAATGCGGAAGTGCTTCATCAGCATCGCAGATGGATGACAGAAGCGACAGCTCCCCTGGCGGCCAGAAAAGTCAAATAGCCTCTGTCTATGTCTGTATATGTTCGTATGTCAAAATTGGCATTGAATGTTTGCCATATATGTGTACACTGTAATCCGCCCTGAGTCCCCTGCGGGGTGAGGAGAAGGGCCGAATATAAAAGCTGTAAATAAATAAACAAACAAACAAACAAACAAATATTTATATGATGCCCTTCTCACCCCGAAGGGGACTCAGAGCAGCTTACAAAACATATATTCATACACTATATTATATTATTAGCATAGTACAATATCAGTATTATATACATTACTATATTGCACTCTACCATTATATTGTAATATTATTAGTAATATTACATGTAATATAAATATATAATCTATATAAATAAAAATGTAATTTTCGTTTGTGGGATTAACAGAATTCAGAAACCACTGGACGAAATTTGGACAGTACAGCCCTAACAGACCAATGAGTGTTCATCACCCCTAAAATTACAAAAAAAAATGGACTTAAACCCCCAAAATACACCATATATATATATATGTGTGTGTGTGTGTTTGTGTGTATATGTATATATCCATATATATACACACACGCACACACTCATGTACATATACACATGCACACATACATACACATGTGTGTGTGCATATATATATATATATATATATATATATATATATATATATATATATATATATATACCCAAGCACACATATATATACACACACATACATCTACATACACACATATATACATATACACATGCACACACAAATATACACATGCACACATACATAAACACAAATATGCATATAGGCAATCACACATATACACAATATACATATATTTATTTATTTATTTATTTACTCCATTTGTATACCGCATTTATCAGCCTGGGACGGCGACTCAATGCGGTTTACAATAAAAATGGGCAACACTAACAGTAAATAAGACACACATACACAAACGACACACATATAGTCATCAACGCCTCAATTAGAATCAGATCCCGTTCTCACAGTCCTTTTTTACACATATTTTTACACATGTTTTACACATATAAACACACAAATATATACACATCTTCACACACACATATGCACACACATATATACACCTACACACACACATATATATATATTCTATACACGCAAACACACACATATACACAATATATTATATTATGAGTAAATATATTTTTGCCTCATTCCTGCCATTTTACCTCCTGTAAAGAATGGAGTATTCCTCCTATTTTCATTATTATTATTATTACTTTACTGACACAAAAGCACAGTATGTCACAGCAAACTAGATCTATATGCTGGATTTCGTATCAAAAAATCACAAGTCGAACACTTCCCAAGCGTCTAGGACTGTGTGATGTATATTATTATTATTATTATTATTATTATTATTATTATCTCAAATGCCCCGGAGAAGGATTCAATGGCTCTCACCTTCCGGCAGGTACATGTAGACCAGGAGGTTCCGGTCCCTGTCGGACACTGCAAAAGAAGGAAACACGGTTGGCATGCATCTCTTTCATCTCGTGGCCTGACCATAGCAGAACTGCAAGACTCATATGTCAGAATAAGATGACGTACACATCGCCTAATTTGCACATGTCTGCTGCAGATGGTGTTGATGATGGTATCATCATTGCCATGATCACCATGCTTATTGTGAAGAACCCTTACCTTTAGCAGCCAGAATGCGGGCCTAGCGAAGCCCTGGTGGCCATTTTAGATTAGGGAAACAGGGAGACGCCATGTTAGGTCAGGTTTTCTTGGGGGGGGGGGGGGGGGCGGCGTCAAAATACTGTTGGGGGGAGCCTTGGAGGGGGGGGATAGTGTTGAGACTCAGCGTCTGTCTCATGCACCTACTACTAGTAGTAGAAGGAAACGTAGGTTAGAGAATGATGAAGCTCAGCAGCAGCTGAAAAGGATAAGAGACTTGTTTCTAGAGACGACAGATGAGGAGGATTTTGTGGGTTTTACTCGCGAGGAAATGGAGCTGGAAGATTACAGAGGTGTAAAGAGAGTAGCCAGCAGCTCAAACAGTGATGTGGGATCTGTTGCTAAACGCCTGAGAGATGTTGCAGACTGTGGGGAGTTTGACAGCGAAGAGGAAGAGCTGGACTGGACTAAAGTCCAGGAAGTAATGGATGTAATTAACGCTCCCACGTCTAGTGATGAATTCCAGGGTTTTGATAATAACTGGGTTGGAGATAACTCTTTGCAGGATGGAACTCGAAGTGCTGACTGGCAGCAATGGCGTGGTGTGGATTCACCTGAGGAATTGGACCCAGCTGACGGCAGTTCCAGTGACTCGGATGAGATTTAAGCAGCAGTTTGGGGACAGTCTAATCGCAGAGTTCAAGGTGTCGCATGCCGTGTGCCTTGTGTGTAACTCCTGCCCTGAGTTCTTGTTACAGCTTCGTGTTTCCTGATCGTGTGAACAACCCTGCTGGTTCCAGACTCGTGAGTCTTCCCTGCTTTGACCCTCGGACTGCCTGACTACGCCTCTGCTTAATCCTGGAAACTTCGTTGGACCGCTCTTCATGCCAACTGCTGTTTGCTGTTCTGTTTGCCTTCAATTCGGACTAAAGTTTCCCTGCTGAATTTAAGCTGCCTGCTTCTGTTTTGAACTGACTTTCCTTTTGTCAGCCGTGGCTGACTGAGACCAGTTTGTTTACATTCCTGCTGACTGCAAGCCTCCTTTGTTAATTACTCTGAACTGAAGAGTCTCCTTTTGTTTTGTTAATAGACATTAAACACCTTACTTTAACTCCATCAGTGCCATTTGTGTTGCTGACTGCTCTGGGTCCTGACACTAAGGGGTAGAGCCTAACATTCAAATAGAGAAAAAAGTGTACTTTTTGAATTTGAGGCTTGAGTTTTGGCAGCTAGGATTGTTTGGCTAGATTCCAGAAAGTGGGAATTTGGTTTGGAATTATCATCAGAGATTAGTTTCCTGAGATAATCTCCTGTTTGTTAACTCTAGATTTAAACCCAGTACCCATCTAAGAATTGTACATCAAACGTAACCAAAAGCTTTTGTGCCATTAACTTACAGAAACCATTACGCATTTGTACCAGAAGAGTTTAAGCCTGTTAAATAAACGTTTTATTATAGTTAACACTATACAACAGCCTGTGTGTGAACGTCATTGATATTTTAAAACCCTCTGAAGAAAATAAACACTATAGCAGTGGTTCTCAACCTGTGGGTCCCCGGATGTTTTTGGCCTTCAACTCCCAGAAATCCTGGCTGGGAATTCTGGGAGTTGTAGGCCAAGAACATCTGGGGACCCCAGGATGAGAACCACTGCACTATAGTAACACAGAAGGGTGTTACTAAGTATCCTCTCCACACGTATAATCCAGCCTAAATACTAAGCAATAAGGTGGCAGCGTACCCAATTGAAGAAGCTTTTTAAAAAAACCTCTCAGTTCAGACGTCATTCAAATACATCTACACACAGTTATATCTTTCCCTGTTTTATCAATTTCCCTCCGATGATATCCCTTATAATACCTGGTAGCTTGTGAGATTCACTATTTCAGAATTCCCTGTTCCTTTTCCCTGCTAAAAGAAGCGCCTCGGTGAGAGACGTTCGTTATACTCATTCATATCCTGCTTTTTCCCAACGCAACACAGATAGCCCTTCGGTTCTACAAGCCTGTCTGAACAACAATTGTTTATTTATTCCAGCAAATAGAAGGATAGCAAAGAGGTTGGAGACATTCTAATCCAGGGATGGGCAAACTTTGGCCTTCCCTCCAGGTGTTTTGGACTTCAACTCCCGCAATTCCTAACAGCCGGTAGGGAGTTGAAGTCCAAAACACCTGGAGGGAAGGCCAAAGTTTGCCCATTCTTGTTCTAGGCTTTCTAGGAGCGGAACTGCAATGTCTTGGGGCAGCCACTGAGAAGGCCCTGCCTCATGTAGGACCGGGTTGTGGCACAGCTGGTAGCGAGTCAGCTACATTAAAATCACTACTGGCCGAGAAGCCAGCCTGGGTCAGAGTGAGCTTCCGGCCATTTGTCTAGCTTGCTGTTGTCCTTTGCAGCCTGAAAGACAGTTTATTTATTATTTATTTACGACATTTATATCCCGCCATTCTCACTCCGAAGGGGACTCAGGGTGGCTTATATGAATTATTATTCCATGCCCAAACAACAACAACAACAACAATTACAAGCAATTAAGCAACAATTTAAAACAACATTAAACAACATATGTAAACATTATACTATTGTGCATAGATCCAAAGCCAGATAATCAAATAATCATATTCATCAATCCAGGTTCAATTCCAACTGTATTGCACAGGTAATTATGCTTGCTCCCAATTGAAAACATCCTCTTACTATTTTCCTCAAATTTTCACACATTTAGGTAAATTTTAAGTCCCTGTTTCAAGGAGTAATCCAACAATACTTGGAGTCATCTTGGAGTTGCATCTGTCAAGTAAGAAATTTAGGTACCACTGATGCGGGGGAGGCTAATTTAACTAATTTTACAACGCCATAAAACTCTCCAGCAGCATGCAAAAGAATGAGGAAGTACTCCATCGATGTCACAAGTGGAGGGTGAAGTGACAGCTCCCCCGGTGGCCGGAATTCAAAAGGCATGAAGCTGGAAGGTTAAATAGCCTCTGTGTCTCTGTCTATATCTGTTGTGTGTTTATGACATTTGAATGTTTGCCATGTATATACGCACCCAGGAATCCTAGCTGGGAATTGTCCACCATGAAGTCCACACAGTACACTTCTAAAGGTTTGGCATCCTGGAGAGGAGAGAGCGAGAGATAGGGGGTCAAAGAGGGTGCTGTTGTCATGGGTGGAATGAAACTGTATGATTGAGGTCTGGCTAAAGGCCTATTAAGGTTTAACCTACTGCGTCCCCTGGGCATTCATGACAGGGACAAGGTCAAGGGTCCCCCTCCCCTTAACGCACTCCCATACCCACACCACCCCCCCCCTCGATCAAGGGCCCCCCTCCCATACCCCCCCCCCCCACACACACACAAAGAATAAGGTCCCGTAGTAGCTCCGCACCCGGCTGACAAGGGACAGGGTTTTGCTCTCCTCCTGGTAGCGCAGCAATGAGATGCTCTTCATGACGTCGGCGGCCAGGATGAAGTTCTTGACACTGATCATCTGGTGGATGTAGAGCTGCGTGTCGATGAAGGCCATCCCGGTCAGGTCGTTGTCCTTCAGGCTCCAAAGGAAGATCTGGGATGGGAACAGAGAAGAAGGGGGCTCAGGTAGAATCATAGAATCAAAGAGTTGGAAGAGACCTCCTGGGCCATCCAGTCCAACCCCATTCTGCCAAGAAGCAGGAATATTGCATTCAAATCATCCCTGACAAATGGCCATCCAGCCTCTGCTTAAAAGCTTCCAAAGAAGGAGCCTCCACCACACTCCGGGGCAGAGAGTTCCACTGCTGAACGGCTCTCACAGTCAGGAAGTTCTTCCTCATGTTCAGATGGAATCTTCTTTCTTGTACTTTGAAGCCATTGTTTCGTGTCCTAGTCTCCAGGGAAGCAGAAAACAAGCTTGCTCCCTCCTCCCTGTGGCTTCCTCTCACATATTTATACATGGCTAATGATGATATGAATCTCCTCTCAGCCTTCTCTTCTTCAGGCTAAACATGCCCAGCTCCTTAAGCCGCTCCTCATAGGGCTTGTTCTCCAGACCCTTGATCATTTTAGTCGCCCTCCTCTGGACACATTCCAGCTTGTCAATATCTCTCTTGAATTGTGGTGCCCAGAATTGGACACAATATTCCAGGTGTGGTCTAACCAAAGCGGAATAGAGCATGGGGAGCATGACTTCCCTAGATCTAGACACTATGCTCCTATTGATGCAGGCCAAATCCCATTGGCTTTTTTTGCCGCCACATCACATTGTTGTGGACTCAACCAGATACATTTGCATGGACTATAAATAAATGGCTCTGTCTGACCAGATCTCGGAGGGCTAATAGCCAGGCGATCCGGAATGATGGGGTCTATGGACACTTTGGATCACCCAACACAAAGGACATCTCTCAATCTGCAAGGAACCGGGGATTTGTCATCCTCCTCCCTGCTGTGCCACATCCTGATCTCCCGATACTAGCATCAACTTCATCAAAGAACTCCATATCGCAGGACCTGGCCTCTCGGGGCTAGATAGGAATGTTAATTCACGGAACCAAACAATAACCTAGGCCAGGCTTGAGAGCCTAAAGCTATCACCCAGTCATTTGGCAAACACTGGACATCTTAATCCAGTCAACTAGACATTTCTTCATTGTTTCCCTGTTGCCCGCCTCCCTTCCACCCCATTGACTGAGCGGCCAAAAGCAGGGCCAGAGCCCTCATTGGGTCTCCTCCTGGCTTGCTGATGTCACAGTCAATCATAACAAAGCCAGCTCAAGGGTGGGCATGAGAACTTTTGGATCTGAAGGAGTCAGCTGCATTCAGATCACTATTGACCGAAAGGTCATGAGTTCGAAGCCAGCCTGGGTCAGATTGACCTCATGGACCAACTTCCTGCCAAGCAAGAAAAGCACAATCAAAGCACCCTTGACAGATGGCCATCCAAACTCTGTTTAAAAGCCTCCAAAGAAGGAGCTTCCACCAGACTCTCAGGCAGAGAGTTCCACTGTTGAACAGCTCGTCTTATAGTCAGGAACTTCTTCCTAATGTCCAATGGAATCTCCTTTCCTGTCATCTGAACTCATGGCTCCATTGAGTCCCAGTCTCCAGGGCAGCAGAAAACAAGGAGGAGGAAAGGCAACGGAGGTATATAGAAAGGTGAAGAAGGAGGAGAAGGAACCCTGCCAGCTTAAAGGGAAAGGGCTTGATCTCCTTCCAGAACACCTGGAAGAAAGGCCCAAGTTTGTCCATGCCTGGGATAGATGCTCTAAGCATGAGAGCAAAGCTGACAGCACCACCTTTTGCAAAAGCGGTCCTCCTTCCTTCCGGGACTCACCTTCTGGCCAATGGCGGACACCAGGTAGCCGTTGCAGTGGCAGAGGGCGGTCACGGGCCCCTTCTGCTCCTTCTCGTAGAGCACCTTGAACTTGTTCTTGGTGAGGGGCTGTCCGGGCTCCGGAACCACTTCGATAATGTCCATGATCAAGATCTGCAAAAGGCAGGGAGCGCAGGAGAGAATGCTGATTTCAAGATTTCAAACCCATTTCATTGTTGACATGCCTGGAAATGCATCTTGGGAAAGGGAAGAGGACAAGCAACTTGGATGGCTGAGGTCCCGGATGGGTTTGGGATGGCATTAGCTGCACAGGAATGCATGTGGGGTGGACTCACCCTTCCCCGGCAGGTCACCTCCTCTCCTTGCATGAGGCAGGTCCCGATGGCGATGTAGCCCTTCAGGCCGGAGACGGTCTCCTCACTCTTCAAGGACACCGTCTTCATGCAGGTCACGTGCTCCCACTCCTCCAGGTCGATTCTGCAAGTCCCAAACATTAGGAGGACTAAGGGAGAAGTCCGTTCCCTGCACCGGTCCCTTTCCAAAAGAGCCGGCCCCTTTCCAATGGTATATTGTACAAGTTAGGGCTATGAGTATATTGCAAAATTAATTATTGCAAGACAATACAGCTGCAAAACTTAATGAGCAAATAGATACACGGCAGGAGATTAGTCAAAACAGACAAACCGCACATTGGCTTCGGCATTCTGCCAGGCTCCAGCGAAACCAATTTCTGGGTGCTTGGGATAGCTTAATGAGGGGATAAAAGTCTCAAGTATGGGAAATATAGCCAGATGAAGCATCGTTTGGAATCAACTTAAGTTCTTGTCCTTGTTTCATGGAAGCCTAGCTTGGAAGATTCATATATACAGTATGGTGTATTGTATGAGTTAGGCCTCTGACTGTATTGCAGTATTAATTATTGTGAGCCAATACAGATAGACGCTAGGCTATGGTACAATATGGGGTATTGTATTAGTTAGGCCTAGGGCAACATTGCAATATGAATTATTGCAAGCCAATACAGAGGCTATGCTAGAGTATATTAACGGGTATTATATTAATTAGACCTATGACCGTATTGCAATATGAATTATTGCAAACCAATGCAGAGGCTGTGCTATAGTATAGTATGGGGTATTGTATTAGTAACTCCTATGACTGCATTGCAAAAAGAATTACTGCAAGCCAGTACAGAGGCTATGCTAAGTTATAGTATGTGGTATTGTATTAGTTAGTCCTATGACTATATTGCAATATGAATGATTGCAAGTCAATACAGAGGCTGTGCTACAGTATAGTATGGGGTATTGTATTAATAACGCCTATGACTGCATTGCAATATTAATTATTGCAAGCCAATACAGAGCCTGTACTATTTATTTATTTATATATATATTTATTTATTTATTTATTTGCTTCATTTATATACCGCTTTTCTCAGCCCTCAGGTGACTCAAAGCGGTTAACAACAGCAAAATTCAATGCAAAAACATCACAAAACGAATATGGGACAGTTAAAAACAGTAGCATCATGAACGATTCAACATCAATATAACAATCATTAGCATCTCATCAGTAAAATCAGAATCCAATCTCATCATCCATTATTCCGTATTCCTATATTCAATTACACTGCTTAATCGAATGCTTGTTCGAACAGCCAGGTCTTCACTTTCCTCCGAAATGCCAACAGGGAGGAGGCCGATCTGATATCTGTAGGAAGGGCGTTCCACAGCTGAGGGGCCACCACTGAGAAGGCCCTGTCTTTCGTCCTGTGATGCAGGCGGGACCGAGAGCAGGGCCTCCCCAGATGATCTTAATGTCCTAGTTGGTTCATAGGAGGAGATGCATTCGGAGAGGTAAGTAGGGCTAGAACCGTTTAGGGCTTTATAGGCTAAGGCCAGCACTTTGAATTGTGCCCGGTAGCAAACTGGCAGCCAGTGGACCCTGAGTGCCGCTCCTGTTAGCAACCCGGCTGCCGAACGCTGGACCATTTGAAGCTTCCGGACAGTCTTCAAAGGCAACCCCATGTAGAGAGCGTTGCAGTAGTCTATACGGGATGTAACCAGAGTGTGGACTACCGTGGCCAAGTCAGACTTCCCAAGGTACGGACGCAGCTGGCGCACAAGTTTTAACTGTGCGAATGCTCCCCTGGTCACCACTGGAACCTAGGGTTCCAGGCTCAGCAATGAGTCCAAGATCACTCCCAAGCTGCGAACCTGCGTCTTCAGGGGGAGTGTGACCCCATCCAACACAGGCTGTAACCCTATGCCCTGTTCGGCCTTGCGACTGACTAGGAGTACCTCTGTCTTGTCTGGATTCAACTTCAATTTGTTCGCCCTCATTGAGACCGTTACAGCGGCCAAGCACCAGTTCAGGACCTGAACAGCCTCCTTAGTAACAGGTGGGAAGGAGTGACAGAGTTGGACATCATCCATATAATATAGTATGGGGTAGTAACGCCCATGACTGCATTGCAATATTAATTATTGCAAGCCAATACAGAGGCTGCAAGTTGGGGTATTATATTAGGCCTATGACTGTATTGCAATATGAATTATTGCAAGCCAATACAGAGGCTATGCTATAGTATAGTATGGGATATTGTATTAGTAACACCTATGACTACATTGCAATATGAATTATTGCAAGCCAATGCAGAGACTGTGCTATAGTATAGTATGGGATATTGTATTAGTAACGCCTATGACTACATTGCAATATGAATTATTGCAAGCCAATGCAGAGGCTATGCTATAGTATAGTATGGGGTATTGTATTAGTAATGCCTGTGACTACATTGCAATATGAATTATTGCAAGCCAATACAGAGGCTATGCTATAGTATAGTATGGGATATTGTATTAGTAACACCTATGACTACATTGCAATATGAATTATTGCAAGCCAATGCAGAGACTGTGCTATAGTATAGTATGGGATATTGTATTAGTAACGCCTATGACTACATTGCAATATGAATTATTGCAAGCCAATACAGAGGCTATGCTATAGTATAGTATGGGGTATTGTATTCGTAACACCTATGACTACATTGCAATATGAATTATTGCAAGCCAATGCAGAGACTGTGCTATAGTATAGTACGGGGTATTGTATTACTAATGCCTATGACTGCATTGCAGTATTAATTATTGCAAGCCAATACAGAGGCTGTGCTATAGTATAGTATGGGGTATTGTATTAGTAACACCTATGACTATACTGCAATATGAATTATTGCAAGCCAATACAGAGGCTATCCTATAGAATTGGATGGGATGTTGTATTAGTAACGCCTATGCCTGCATTGTAATATTAATTGTTGCAAGCCAATACAGAGGCTATGCTATAGTATAATATGGAATATTGCATTAGTAACACCTATGACTGTATTGCAGTATGAATTATTGCAAGCCAATACAGAGGCTATACTATAGTATAGTATGGGGTATTGTATTAGTTAGGCCTATGATTGCATTGCAATATTAATTATTGCAAGCCAATACAGAGGCTATGCTATAGTATAGTATGGGATATCGTATTAGTTAGGCCTATGACTGTATTGCAATATAAATTACTGCAAGCCAATACAGAGAATATGATATAGTATAGTATTGTATTAGTTAGGCCTACGTGTTGGAGCTCAGCCTGTGACTGTGTTTCAGGATCTGGGTGCTTTGGATGTTGGGAGTGATGTCAATGACTTTCAAGATGGCAATGGCCTGGTCAATGATCTTGATGCAGAGAATGACCAGGAGATCCCTGTGAAAAGTGTAGTTTCCCATGAGAATGTCCTTGAGAGGTGTGAGGATGACTGTGTACTCCCTGAATTGCTACCAGAGAGTTCCCAGGATTTGGGGCTTGAAAACAACTCGGCACCTGGCCCAGCTGCAAAAGTTAATGAGCAAATAGATAGATGGCAGGAGATTAGTCAAAACAGACAAACCGAACAGTGGCTTCGGCATTCTGCCAGGCTCCAGCGAAACCAATTTCTGAGTGCTTGGGATAGTTTAATGAGGGGATAAAAGTCTCAAGTATGGGAAATGTAGCCAGATGAAGCATTGTTTGGAATCAACTTAAGTTCTCGTCCTTGTTTCATGGAAGCCTAGCTTGGAAGATTCATGCTTAATCTGTTAGATTACATATCTCTGTAGAATGACAAGCTACTTGCTTGGCATTTCTTGTTTCATGGTTTTGATTCTTGGATTTTATGACTGCATACTCATGCCTTGGATTAATGTTTCCTGGTTTTCTGGATTATATTAGAGAAGTGTGGGCTTTGTTTTCATGGACTTTGCTGAACTTTTCCCTGGACAATTTTGTTCCTGCTTATCTCCTTACCTGATTGGATTTACCTATTTCTTTAAAGTGCTTTTTTACTTTGCTGCTTTTTAATTATCCCCAAGAAAAGGATTGTTTTCGTATTCAACGTGTGGTGTTTAAAGTCAGAGGGCTTTTCCTGTTCTGGAGTGCAACACTATGACTGTATTGCAATATGAATTTTTGCAAGCCAATACAGAGGCTGTGCTAAATTATAGTATGTGGTATTATTAGTTAGGCCTATGGCTGTATTGCAAGTCCTCTCACCTGGTGTTTGGGATGGTCTCCCAACTGACCGGAGAGATCAACTGGATGGAAAAGGCCTCCTGCAGCGGATGGATGTAGCGGTCATCTGGGCGGGATGGAAGCACAGGAGAGAAGTAAAGTTTGCTGCACAATTAGTTGATGTTGTAGCCATTTATACTCTTGTCTGGGACTCAAAGGGGCTGACAAACATCGAAATACATACAGGTTGAGAATCCCTTATCTCAGGAATGACCAAAATTCAACCCTCCCGGTGTTTTGGACTTCAACTCCCACAATTCCTAACAGCCGGTAGGCCTCCAAAACACCTGGAGGGCTAAATAGCCATCTATCGAGAGGGCTTGGTTGGTGTCTTCCTTTAGGAAGAAGGGTCAGATTATATGGCCTTTGAAGGTTTCATCCAACCCTAGGATTCTATGGTTCTATTAATGTTTTTTATCATGTCAAAGCAAGTTGAGAACATACTGCAAAGTAGCTTGGCATTCTACAAAGATATTGCCCAGGAGATGCTAGGGGGCTTCTCTCATGTCGCTGCAAGCTAGAGCTGACAGATGGGAGCTCACCCTGTCTCGCAGATTGAAACCGGCAACCTTCAGGGGAGCAGCAACCCAACCTTCAGGTCAGCAGTTCAGCTGGCATAAGGGTTTAACCTATTGCACCTCCGCGGCTCAATAATAATAATAATAATAATAATAATACTGTATATACTTGAGTATAAGCCTAGTTTTTCAGTCCTTTTTTTAGGCTGAAAAGGTCTCCCCCCGGCTTATACTCGAGTTAATGTTATTTATTATTTTACTTTGTTGTTGTTGTTGTTATTATTACATTTATTATTTTATTATTGTTATTATTACATTTATTATTTTCCTCTATTATTGTTATTGTTACATTTATTATTTTACTCTATTACTATTATTATTATTATTTTACTCTATTATTATTGGAGGACATGTTAGCATATTTACATTGAAGAAGGTTAGAATAATGGTTTAATCAGAGTTGGACAGTCCTATCTTGCATTACAGTTTTATGTAAATATTCAAAAACATTTAACCTACTGATGCCTAAATTAATATAATTTTATTAATATAATTTTTATATTGAAATTTATCAGTAGCTGCTGCATTTCCCACCCTCGACTCGAGTCAATCCGTTTTCCCATTTTTTTGTGGTAAAATTAGGTGCCTCGGCTTATATTCGGGTCAGCTTATACTTGAGTATATACGGTAATAATAATCAAAGTCTGAATGGCCACCTGTCAGGAGGATAATATCTTGGAAGAATGTAATCTGATTTATGGCTTTTTGGGGTCTCTTTGAACTCTAGGATTGTATGGTTCTGAGAATAATAATAATGTCGGGTCAGCAGTTCAGCCGGCACAAGAGTTTAACCCATTGCACCTCTGCGGCTCAATAATAATAATAATAATAATAATAATAATAATAAAAAGAAGAAGAAGAAGAACAACAACAACAATCAAAATCTGGATGGCCATCTGTCAGGAGGATAATATCTTGGAAGAATGTAATCTGACTGATGGCTTTTGGGGTCTCTTTGAACTCTAGGATTGTATGGTTCTGATAATAATAATAACGTTGGGAATAGACGGGAGGTCACCCTGCCTTGCGGATTCAAACCAGCAACCTTCAGGTCAGCAGCAACCCAACCTTCAGGTCAGCAGTTCAGCCGGCACAAGGATTTAACCCATTACACCTCTGCGGCTCAATAATAACAACAACAACAACAACAACAATCAAAATCTGGATGGCCATCTGTCAGGAGGATAATATTTTGGAAGAATGTAATCTGACTTATGGCTTTTTGGGGTCTCTTTGAACTCTAGGATTGTATGGTTCTGAGAATAATAATAATGTCGGGTCAGCAGTTCAGCCGGCACAAGGGTTTAACCCATTGCACCTCTGCGGCTCAATAATAATAATAATAATAATAATAATAATAATAATAAAAAGAAGAAGAAGAACAACAACAACAATCAAAATCTGGATGGCCATCTGTCAGGAGGATAATATCTTGGAAGAATGTAATCTGACTGATGGCTTTTGGGGTCTCTTTGAACTCTAGGATTGTATGGTTCTGAGAATAATAATAATAATGTTGGGAATAGACGGGAGGTCACCCTGCCTTGCGGATTCAAACCAGTAACCTTCAGGTCAGCAGCAACCCAACCTTCAGGTCAGCAGTTCAGCCGGCACAAGGATTTAACCCATTACACCTCTGCGGCTCAATAATAATAACAACAACAACAACAACAATCAAAATCTGGATGGCCATCTGTCAGGAGGATAATATTTTGGAAGAATGTAATCTGACTGATGGCTTTTTGGGGTCTCTTTGAACTCTAGGATTGTATGGTTCTGAGAATAATAATAATAATGTTGGGAATAGATGGGAGGTCACCCTGTCTCGCGGATTCAAAGCAGCAACCTCCAGGTCAGCAGCAACCCAACCTTTGGGTCAGCAGTTCAGCCGGCTCAAGGGTTTAACCCATTGCACCTCTGTGGCTCAATAATAATAATAATAATCATCATCATCATCATCAAAGTCTGAATGGCCATCTGTCAGGAGGATAATATCTTGGAAGAATGTAATCTGACTTATGGCTTTTGGGGTCTCTTTGAACTCTAGAATTGTATGGTTCTGATAATAATAATAATAATAATAATAATAATAATAATAATAATAATATTAATAATGTTGGGAATAGACGGGAGCTCACCCTGTCTTGCGGATTCAATCCGGCAACCTTCAGGTTGGCAGCAACCCAACCTTCAGGTCAGCAGTTCAGCCGGCACAAGGGTTTAACCCATTGCTCAATATATAATAATAATAATCATCATCATCATCAAAGTCTGGATGGCCACCTGTCAGGAGGATAATATCTTGGAAGAATATAATCTGACTGATGGCTTTTGGGGGTCTCTTTGAACTCTAGGATTTATGGTTCTGGTTTGTTTGTTTATTTATTTATCGTGTCAGGAGCAACCAGACATTTGTATTACATTTTTAACAAAACAAACAAACAGACAAAACACAAAGTTTGCAAGCTTGGTAGTTGATTATTATTATTATGGTTCTGATAATAATGTTGGGAATAGACGGGAGGTCACCCTGTCTTGCGGATTCAAACCAGCAACCTTCAGGTCAGCAGCAACCCAACCTTCAGGTCAGCAGTTCAGCTGGCACCCACTGCACCTCCGTGGCTCAATAATCATCATCATCATCATCATCAAAGTCTGGATAGGTTCGAATCCGGGGAGAAGTGGATGAGCTCCCTCTATCAGCTCCAGCTCCTCATGCGGGGACATGAGAGAAGCCTCCCACAAGGATGATAAAACATCAAATCATCCAGGCATCCCCTGGGCAACGTCCTTGCAGACGGCCAATTCTCTCACACCAGAAGCGACTTGCAGTTTCTCAAGTCACTCCTGACATGACGACAAAAAAAAAGGACGATAGTGTTTTGGGAAAATGGTATCAGACCGATGGCTTTTGGGGTCTCTTCAAACTCTAGGATTCTATGGTTCTAATGATGATGATGATGATGATGACGATGATGATGATGATGATGGGGATGGTAACCTTCTCAAGCCTCCTCTATTTAATGTTTTGTCTGTTTATAATGTGTCTTTGATTTCCTGAAATGTATGTCTTCTTTGGTTTGCAGTTTCCTTAGCTCTATATACTTGAGGCAGTGGAAGGGGCTGCAGACCATGTAACTGGTTCAGTGACTGTTCAGAATGCAGTTTAAAAGGATGACAGTTGCGGTTTGACTCAGTACAGAAATTAGTATTGGAAGTTCGAGTCCCTTAGAAGTAGACTGTTAGGAAAGACAGCTGTTCAGAGCCATATAATTTGAAGAGACTGATAAAGACTATAAGGACAGAGGAGGCCAACTTGGGCCCTCCAGGTGTTTTGGACCTCAACTCCCACAATTCCTAACAGCTGGTTCAGTGCACGCACCTCGCTCGATGGTCTCAAACTCCTTCTCCTCCCCCGTCATGCGAGGGATACGTGTGCAAGCGTTGTTGATGCTGGTGGCCACGGCATAGACCTGCCAAGAAAACCACATTCGTTCACGTACCGGAGGGAGACGGAGGCTGGAAGGACGTTGGCACACTCTGGAGGATGTTTGAGGGCCAGGTCCACAAATCCAGACCCCTGTGCGTGCTGATCCACAACACACGCACACGCCACATATAGACTGACCTTGGACTCCACGTGGTATGAGACGTAATGCACCGTGCAGCGGAGAGGGATCTTCCGGACCGGCCAAGGCGCATCGTAGGAAAGGTAGGCGGGCAAGACGCTGATGCGCAGCTCCCCCTGAAGTGGCACATGAGGGGCAGAAGGGGCCAAGGAGAGGGAAGTTGGCAAGCGGCACACAGCCCAGGCAATCCCCAGGTAAACAGTGGAACACCCCCTTCCCAGTGTGCAAGGGGGCCCTCAACGCAGCTCAAAGGCAAGAGAGGGGAAATAAGGAGGGAGGGAAGGAGGGAAGAGGAGGGAAGGATGGAAGGGGAAAAAGTGGTGTAGGGAAGGAAGGAAATGGGAGAGAGAGAAGGAAGGAAGAAAATAGTAAGGCAAGGAAGGAAGGAAGGAAGGAAGGAAGGAAGGGAAGAGGGGGAAAGAAGGAAGGAAGGGAAAAATTGGTGTAGGAAAGGAAGGAAATGGGAGAAAGAGAAGGAAGAAAATAATAAGGCAAGGGAGAAAAGGAAGGAAGGAAGGAAGGAAGGAAGGAAGGAAGGAAGGAAGGAAGGAAGGAAGGAAGGAAGGAAGGAAGGAAAGAAAGAGAAAGAACAGGAGGGAATGAAGAAAACAGCAATGGGAGGGATGGAAATGGAAGAAAATAGACCAGAGAGGAAGGAAGGAATAAAGGAAGGTGAGAGAAGAAGGGGAGAATGAAGGAAGAACTGAAGAAAGAAAGAGAAAGAAGGAGAGAAAGAGAAGGAATTAAGAAGGGGAGGGAGGGATGAAATGCAAGAACAAAGTAAGAAGGGGAAGGAGGGAAAGACAGAAGGAAAAAAGAAAGGAAAAAGAGGCTTGCCTCTTAAACGGTGACAACCCCGGGCGGGACCCACCACCCAAACCAGACGTACCTGTCGGTTGAAGTAGAGGAAACCTTTGGGGCAGTTGACGTTGTGGAAGGGGGCAAAGGACTCGATGGGGCCATCGATGGTCATGGGGTGCAGGCGCAGGGCCCCCCGAGAGGTTACCAGCAGCCAGTGGGGAGAAGGCCCACAGATGAACACCTGGGAGGAACAAAAACACACGTGACATCCACGACTGACACGCAGGGACCGTATATCCCGGCATGGGCCAACTTGGGCCCTCCCTCTAGGTGTTTTGGACTTCAACTCCCACATTCCTAACTTTAAGAGAGAGTGGGATTGATCCCTTTTTCAAGGACCAATGGAAGCAAATATCAATATATATATATATATTGGATGATTAGTTGCAAAGTATTATTTAAGTAGAATAAAAAGGGGCAGAAATCAATGGACAAGGATTGTGAAGTTCGTAGAACAGTTACTGTTTTGGACTTCAACTCCCACAATTCCTAACAGCCTCAGGCCCTTTCCTTTTCTTAAGATTGGCTCTGCATCTCATGGTGCCAGAACACAGCCTGTTCAGCGCCTTCCAAGCCGCTCAGTCATTCAATCAAATCATTTATTTCGGTCATTGACCAGAACAGGAAATAGTCACATTTTCATACAAACTTGGTATGTTTGGTACATTAAAAATATAAATATAACTACTGAAGCACAATATGGGTGAGGGAGCAGAAGGGAAGGGGAGCCGCTCAGTCTTCTTTGTGCCATGGGGAGAGTCTCTCATTCAGTATCAGCCATGGGTTGAGATTCTGTGTTTGAGCCTGCCACTTTTGGACTCTTGCTTGCTGAGGTGTTCCTACAAATCTCTCTGTAGATCTTAGAAAACTATTTCTTGATTTAAGGCATTGGCGTGCTGGTTGATATCCGAACAGAGGATGGACCAGAGATGTTTTTCCGAGGCGCTTTGGAGAGTAGCCATGTCATCATACACAGTTGCTCCCACTCAACTGTTTTTGTCCCCAGAGTATATTTCCCCACCTGTATGAAGGTGTATATTTATGACCCCGTGCCTTTATGAGTTTCTCCCTCACAAACAATCTGCTCCATCCCTATCTCATCCTGATTTTAGTATTTTTAGTATCTTCGTTTTTATCTTGCACATGTGGCATGCTCATTGTTAGTTATGTTATTTTATTTTATTGTGTATGATTTTGTTTTATCGTTTTTTGTACTCATATGTATTTTACTGTGTTGTTATTGTGTTTTGGTTTTACTTTATTGTAATATGCTGTTGGGCTTGGCCTCATGTAAGCCGCCCCGAGTCCCCATTGGGGAGATGATGGCGGGGTATTAAATAAAGATTATTATAATAATTATAATTATAATTATTATTATGTCACTGTCTTTGTCCTTTCATTATTGGCTGCTACTTCCCAGCGGAGGAGGGAAGGAGGAGGAGGAGGGATGAAGTTGGCCCATGCTTGCTGTAGACGATCCCAAATCCACAAGAGGACCCATCTCCATGCAAGACTCACCCCCGAGTAACCATAGATGTCTTCGAAGTAGCGGAAGCGGGCCACCCGACCCCTCGGGACACTCGCTTCATCTCCTCCTGCGCTCTCCGGCTTCTTCTTGGACGGACGGGGCTTCTTCTCCCGGAAGTTAATATTGTGAGGGACCTGGTTTGGAAGGGAAAAGGGAAATTGAACAACAGCAAGGAAGGAAATAATTATTTTTTGCCATGATTCAAGTGGCGACCCTTCTTACTTTCTTGAAGCGGACTTTGAGGTTGGTCTGTCCCAGCTGGGAGTCGTGGTTGAAGGCTTCGTAGATGAGCAGCTCCTGATCCACGTGGACCTGGCCACAAAAACACACACAAAACTGATAACACTCTGTAATACCTTTATTTTGTTCTTGGGTTATCAATGCCAGGGATGCTTTGAATGCAATATTCCTGCTTCTTGGCAGAATGGGGTTGGACTGGATGGCCCAGGAGGTCTCTTCCAACTCTTTGATTCTATGATTAATTGAACATTACATTTTTATTTTATATAGATTATTATTTATATCCTGCTTTTCTCTCTAAAAAGAGACTCAAAGCAAAGTAAAACCAACACAATACAATTTAAAACCTAAGAAAATACACAAGCATTAAAATATAATTAAATATTAATAGTATTAAAAATAAACAATTAAAACCCTTAAAACTGATTAAAATTGTGAAATGGTGAATTTTTTTGTGTTGTTTGTGTTTCATTCTACTTTAATGTTTGCATAATTGTGTATTTTAAAATTGTATACTAATGCTTTTAAGTCAAGCCGCTTTGAGTCCCCTTTGGGAGAGATAAAGGGGGATATAAATAAATATAATAATAATAATCATCATCATCATCATCATCATCATGCAAAGACTCTGGCACAAGCAGTCAAGGGTGGTCCCAGTGGTAATTGGCACACTGGGTGCAGTACCTAAAGACTTTGGCCGGCACTTAAAAACAATCGGCGCTGACAAAATCATCACCTGTCAGCTGCAAAAGGCCACCCTAGACACAGTGCTAGACACTTAGAAAGTGTCAGACCTGAGTGCCAGAAACAAAATGTATGAAGAGACACAAACAGGTAGCCAAACGAGGTTGTTGGGGCTCACCAGTAGGTATGGGCGGCTCTGTCGGTTTCCCAAGGCAACCAGGAGCACCTCCTTGACCAGCGGCATCTCGGTCTGGCGGATGACCTCCTCCTTCTTGGCCTCGGCCTGGCTGGCCGGCTGCCCAAAGGAGCTGTCCACCAGCACCCGCTGCCCCATGGGGAAGTTCTTCACCAGGAAGACCAGGCGCCACTCCGGCAGCTGGTAGATCTGGAAGGGAAAAGACAGGCACAAGGAAGGGATATATAGTAGTTAAGTGTAAGATACAGCTGCGCCCGTACCTTGGGAAGTCTGACTTGGCCACGGTAGTCCATGCTCTGGTTACATCCCGTTTAGACTACTGCAACGCTCTCTATGTGGGGTTGCCTTTGAAGACGGCTCGGAAGCTTCAACTAGTCCAATGCTCGGCAGCCATGATTCTAACAGGAGCAGAGCGCAGGGAGCATACAACCCCCCTGCTGCGCCAACTCCACTGGCTACCGATCTGCATGACCAGGTGGAGTGTTTGGAGGGGGGTGGGCATGCAGATATCCTGGATCTCTGATAAAGTGCGTTGGGACATAATGCTAGGAGTTTCCTTATTCTGGAAAGGCACACTGGAACAACCATGTTTTCAAGCTCCACCTAAAGATTGCTAGCGACGGGACCTGCCTGATGTCCTTAGGGAGAGAGTTCCAGAGTCGAGGGGCCACCACCGAAAAAGCCCTATCCCTCGTCCCCACCAAACACGCTTGCGATGCAGGTGGGATCGTGAGCAGGGCCTCTCCAGATGAACGAAGGGATCGTGTGGGTTCATGTGGGTATATGCCTGCGAAACGTGGACTGCCTACAGACATCACACTCAACTTCTGGAACGATTCCATCAGTGTTGCCACCAAAAAATCGGGCAAATCTCTTGGGAAGACAGGCAGACAAATGTCAGTGTGCTGGGAGAAGCAAAGACCACCAGCACTGAAGCGATGCTCCTCCTCCGAATACCTGATCACTGTCTCCCAAAGCAGTTGCTCTACTCCGAACTCAAGAACGGAAAACATAATGCTGGTGGACAGGAAAAGAGATTTAAAGACAGGCTCAAAGCCAGCCTTAAAAACTCTGGCATAGACATTAAGAACTGGGAAGCCCTGGCCGTTGAGTGCTCTAACTGGAGGTCAGCTGTGACCAGCAGTGCTGTAGAATTTGAAGAGGCATGAATGGAGGACAAAAGAGAGAAACGTGCCAAGAGGGAGGTGTGTCAAGCCATCCCTGACTGGGACCACCTTCCATCTGGAAACCGATGTCATCACTGTGGAAGAACATATGGATCAAGAATAGGGCTCCACAGTCACCTACGGACCCACCAGTACACTGATCTCGGAAGACTATCCTACTCGGACAATGAGGGATCACCTAAGTCAAAGACAATGTCATTGTAGGTTGTTTGTGAATCCAATGTAGTTACATGGAATCTGTATGTCTATATGTCCAATGTTGTTCTGTAATAGTTTTGATATACACTATCACTCTGAAAATTGCAATAAGAAGAACCTTTGTATTCATGATACTAGCAGAAGGGGGCTGGATTGAATGGCCCTTGGGGTGTCTTCTAAAATGCTGGGGGTCTATCTCTACTTTGAGGAAAGGGCGCGAGGCTCACCTCCATGGTCCCGTTCTCCCGCACCAGCACACACCAGTGGGTGGGCTCCGCCTTGTACTGGTGGGGGTCCTTGTCAGCTGAAGGCAGGCTTGACCGGCGGGGTTCCTCCTTGTTGGGGCTGAAAAGGGAACCGGATTCTCCGTAGAGCATTTCTTCCTCATCGTCCACTGTGTTGCTGCGCGAGATGGAAGAAAGCGGGAGGAGCTGTTACGCCTGGGAGATGGTGTTGCCCTCCAGAACAGGAATAACCCTCTGACTTCCAAACACCACACGTTGAGTAGGAAAACAATCCTTTTTAACTGAAGATAAGTAAAAGCGGCAAAGTTAAAAAAAAACACTTTAGGGGAATAGGTAAATCCAATTAGGTAAGAAGATAAGCAGGAACAAATTAGTCCAAGATATGGTTCAGCAAAGTTCAAAAACAAAGTCCAGACATCTCTAATAAAATCCAAAGAAACAAGGAAACGTTGATCCAAGGCATGAATAGGTAATCACAAGAGACAAAGAGTCAAGCTGATAAACCAGAAATCCTTAAACATGAATCTTCCAGGCAATGCTTCCAAGAGCAGGATTCTAAAACGATGCTTCATCTGACTATATTTCCCATGCTTGGAACTTTATATCCCCTCGTTAAGCCATTCCAAGCACTCAGAAATTGGTTTCGTTTTCCCTGAATGCCTCTCATCCTTATCTCTTCAAGTCTGACAGAACGCTGAAGGCCTTGGTCGAGCTGTCTGTTTTGGCTAATTTCCACCAGCCTGCCTATATGCTCATTACTCCCCGCAAGTTGTTATCAAGCCCCAAATCCTGGGAACTCTCTGGGAGCAATTCAGGGAGTAAACCATCATCCCTATACCCTGTAGGAACATTCTCATGGGAAACTACACTTTGAACCGGTGTCTCTATGTCATTCTCTGCATCAATTGCCATCTTGAACCTCATTGACATCATTCCCCATATACAAAGCACCTTGATCTTGAAACACAATCATAGGCTGAACTCCAACAGGCAGTAGATCAGGCATGGGTCAACTTGGGCCATCCGGTAGGCAGTTAGGAATTGTGGGAGTTGGAAGTCCAAAACACTTGGAGGACTGAATTTGGCCCATGCTTGCCTGAGGTTCTTTTATGGCCTCTTTCCTCACCTGATATCCTGAATGGGAGCCTCCGATTCCGACTGACTCCTCATGGAGAATTCATCTCGGGATCCAGATGAATGGCTCTCAGTGGTGAACATCCCACTGACGTCCCGGTAGACGCAGAGCGCGATCACCTTTGATTGCTGGAAGGAGAGCAAGAGGCCTCAGGAACCAGATATATGAGGCTCAAATGTATGTGATGCTGGGAGAAATGGTAAAGGCAAACATTGCAATGAAACCAGAGCTTTATCTGTAGGGAACGCTGGACAATCAACTAGAAATGAACATGAAAGATGATGATGACAACAGATTACAACAGCATCCGGAATCGTCTATGTGCAGGGATGGAAGGAACCGGTTATCCCAATGTAAGAAGAAAGGCTGGCGAATATATGGGAACTAGCCAAGGTGCTGATCAAGAAGAAATATTTAATGATTGGGATTTGTTTATTACTCTTTCACAACAACAATGGGGTCAATTGTCAACTGCTGGATTTATGAACGAGAACTATGAAAGAGAACGAGAATATTGCCTCCTGGCAATGATGGAGTGTGGAAGGGGGCTTCACTCTCCCCCTCAGGAGAGAGGCAGCCAATCAAAAGAAATTGCAAAGCAAATAAGATAGCTAGCAAAAAGATAAAGGCGCGCAGTGCCTTTAAATCTCTCCTCACTTCTGCCCCAACCTCTGAACTCTCTCCCTCAAAAAGATTTTCACTTTTTGTGGGTAACTGTTGTGGCTCACTTTGGGCTTGTGCTTTCTGAGCCTGAGTTTCCTCAGGACGAGGAGGATGATGGGTTACAGATTTCTGAACATGTCCCTGTGGTTGAGGCAGACAGTGTTGATTCTGAAGAAGAGATGTCATTTCTGTTTCCCAGAGAAAGGAATGTTGTTTTAGATCATGATCTAAGTGAAACTTTACAGCTGCAGGTGGAGGAGTCGGCCGCTCCATCTGGGAGCTCAGTGCCTCTCGGTTCCCAGGGTGACCAGTCCCAGGATAATGAGTTATCCAGCCTTGAAGGTGATGGGGATTTGATTAGGGAGGACCATTTGCAATTAAGGGTACGCTGAAGTGCTCAGCTTGCCAACAAACGGGAAGTTTGAGGTCAACGTAATGCTTTCATGCTAGGGAAACATCTGATTGAAGGCAATCCTTTGTCAGTGCAACTTTGCTTACACCCTGTTAACTTCTCTGGAATTGCCTCGGCTTTTGGGAAAGCTTTGGCTCTTTGGTTTTTATCTTGGCTTCTGGGGACTTTGTTAAGCTGCCACAGATTCTGGTTTGACCCATGCTTGTGGATTATACTTCATGTTATTTGCCTCTGGACCTTGAAAACTCTGCCTTTGCATTTAAGACTCTGTTTTGGCTATTGAACTTGTAAAACCTTATTTCTATGTTTATGATTTTGCTTTTGCTTCAATAAACTACAAAACCTACAGCCTTGGAGTGTGGTGTTGTTCTGAGCAAGGTAAATCTATCCTGAGCTGCGACAGTAACGTAACACACGCAATAAGTGAGGGAACACTATTGTGTTTTACCTTTTATCTCATGTATTTTAATATGTGTATGTTTTACTATATGCTTTTACTGTTGCATTTTAACTATGTTTTTTTAATATGGGATTTTAACTATGTTTTAATACGGGATTTTATAGGTATATTCAGCTATGTGTCCGCCGCCCTTACTCACATGGTGCAACTGGGGCTTCTGCAAGGTGAGACGGTGGGTCCGGCCGCCATAGGTATCACTCTTCAGTACGAACATGGTGACCTGCCCCTCGGAGCTCATGATGACCACGTAGGGATCGGCCACAGCGCACTGGACGATGGGGGAGCCCAAATCCACGGGGATGAAGTGCAGCTGATTCACTGGGAGGACAGAAGACAGGGGTCATGGATTACCTCCATCAGACCATGATTGGCCGTGAGACCAGTGTTAGAAGCTGAAGAAGCAGCAACACTTGTATAGGAAATGACAATTATAACCCAGGAAGAAAAATGGTGTTACATAATATAATAAATCCACATGGGGAAGCAGTTCTCCCAGTCCACCAAAAACCTTTGCTTCTGCTTCCAGGTCATGGGCCTCTCTTGAAGCCCCCCCCCCCCCCAAGAGACTGGCTAGACCCACCTCCTTCCAGCAGCCGGATGCCCAGGGGGGAGACCTGCACAATGTAGCGGTTCTCCCCAATGTTCCCTGCATAGACCGTGGGGCCCTGGGTGGCAAAGCCGCTCGTGTCCAGCTCCATGATCTCCTGGCCGGTCTGCAGGATCTGGGGGAGGCAGAGAACACAACCATTAAGGAAGGAGGGGAGGAAGGAAGGAAGGACAATGAGGAGAGAAGGGAAGGAAGGAAAGATATGAGAGAGGAAGGAAGGAAGGAGTGAAGGAAGGAAAGAAGGGAAGGAAAGAAAGGGAGAGGAAAGAAAGGAAGAGAGAGAAGGAAAGATAATGAGGAGAGGGAAGGAAGGAGGGAGGGAGGGAGGGAGGGAGGGAGGGAGGGAAGGAAGGAAAATGAGAAGGGGAGGGAGGAAAGAAAGGACAATGAGGAGAGAAGGGAAGGAAAGAAAGATAATGAGGTGAGGAGGGAAGGAAAAAGGGAGGGAGGGAGGGAAGGAAGGAAGGAAAATGAGAAGAGGAGAGAAGAAAGAAAGGACAAATGAGGAGAGAAGGGAAGGAAAGAAAGATAATGAGGTGAGGAGGGAAGGAAAAAGGGAGGGAGGGAGGGAAGGAAGGAAGGAAAATGAGAAGAGGAGAGAAGAAAGAAAGGACAAATGAGGAGAGAAGGGAAGGAAGGAAGGAAAGTTAATGAGGAGAGGAGGGAGGGAGGGAAGGAAAATGAGGAGGGAGGAAGGAAAGGACAATGAGGAGAGAAGGGAGGGAAGGAGGGAGGGAAGGAAGGAAGAAATGAGAAGAGGAGAGAGAAGAAGACAATGAGGAGAGAAGGGAAGAAGGAAAGATAATGAGGTGAGGAGGGAAGAAACGAGGGAGGGAGGGAAGGAAGGAAGGAAAATGAGAAGAGGAGGGAGGAAAGAAAGGACAATGAGGAGAGAAGAGAAGGAAGGAAAGATAATGAGGAGAGGAAGGAAGGAAGGAGGGAAGGAAAGAGGGAGGGAAGGAAAATTAGAAAGGGAGGGAGGAAAGAAAGGACAATGAGGAGAGAAGAGAAGGAAGGAAAGATAATGAGGAGAGGGAAGGAAGGAGGGAGGGAGGGAGGGAGGGAGGGAGGGAGGGAAGGAAGGAAAATGAGAAGGGGAGGGAGGAAAGAAAGGACAATGAGGAGAGAAGGGAAGGAAAGAAAGATAATGAGGTGAGGAGGGAAGGAAAAAGGGAGGGAAGGGAGGGAAGGAAGGAAGGAAAATGAGAAGAGGAGAGAAGAAAGAAAGGACAAATGAGGAGAGAAGGGAAGGAAGGAAGGAAAGTTAATGAGGAGAGGAGGGAGGGAGGGAAGGAAAATGAGGAGGGAGGAAGGAAAGGACAATGAGGAGAGAAGGGAGGGAAGGAGGGAGGGAAGGAAGGAAGGAAAATGAGGAGAGAAGAAAGAAAGGACAATGAGGAGAGAAGGGAAGGAAGGAAATAATGAGGTGAGGAGGGAAGAAACGAGGGAGGGAGGGAAGGAAGGAAGGAAAATGAGAAGAGGAGGGAGGAAAGAAAGGACAATGAGGAGAGAAGAGAAGGAAGGAAAGATAATGAGGAGAGGAAGGAAGGAAGGAGGGAAGGAAAGAGGGAGGGAAGGAAAATTAGAAAGGGAGGGAGGAAAGAAAGGACAATGAGGAGAGAAGAGAAGGAAGGAAAGATAATGAGGAGAGGGAAGGAAGGAGGGAGGGAAAGAGGGAGGGAGGGAAGGAAAATTAGAAAGGGAGGGAGGAAAGAAAGGACAATGAGGAGAGAAGAGAAGGAAGGAAAGATAATGAGGAGAGGGAAGGAAGGAGGGAGGGAAAGAGGGAGGGAGGAGAAGAGGAGAGAAGAAAGAAAGGACAAATGAGGAGAGAAGGGAAGGAAGGAAGGAAAGTTAATGAGGAGAGGAGGGAGGGAGGGAAGGAAAATGAGGAGGGAGGAAGGAAAGGACAATGAGGAGAGAAGGGAGGGAAGGAGGGAGGGAAGGAAGGAAGGAAAATGAGGAGAGAAGAAAGAAAGGACAATGAGGAGAGAAGGGAAGGAAGGAAAGATAATGAGATGAGGAGGGAAGAAACGAGGGAGGGAGGGAAGGAAGGAAGGAAGGAAAATGAGAAGGGGAGGGAGGAAAGAAAGGACAATGAGGAGAGAAGAGAAGGAAGGAAAGATAGTGAGGAGAGGAAGGAAGGAAGGAGGGAAGGAAAGAGGGAGGGAAGGAAAATTAGAAAGGGAGGGAGGAAAGAAAGGACAATGAGGAGAGAAGAGAAGGAAGGAAAGATAATGAGGAGAGGGAAGGAAGGAGGGAGGGAAAGAGGGAGGGAGGGAAGGAAGGAAAATGAGAAGGGGAGGGAGGAAAGAAAGGACAATGAGGAGAGAAGGGAAGGAAAGAAAGATAATGAGGTGAGGAGGGAAGGAAAAAGGGAGGGAGGGAGGGAAGGAAGGAAGGAAAATGAGAAGAGGAGAGAAGAAAGAAAGGACAAATGAGGAGAGAAGGGAAGGAAGGAAGGAAAGTTGAGGGAGGGAGGGAGGGAGGGAGGGGGGAGGAAGGAAGGAAGGAAGGAAGGAAGGAAGGAAGGAAGGAAGGAAGGAAGGAAGGAAGGAAGAGGAAAATGAGGAGAGAAGGGAAGGAAGGAAAGATAATGAGGTGAGGAGGGAAGGAAGGAGGGAGGGAGGGAGGGAGGGAGGGAGGGAGGGAGGGAGGGAGGGAGGGAGGGAGGGAGGGAGGAGGGAAGGAAGGAAGAGGAAGGAAGAGGAGGGAGGAAAGAAAGGACAATGAGGTGAGAAGGGAAGGAAGGAAAGATAATGAGGTGGGGAGGGAAGGAAGGTGTTGGGCCACATTCAATGGATGTGAGACTAAGCCAGGTAAGGGCAAACTTCAGCCCTCCTCCAGGTGTTTTGGACTTAAACTACCACAATTCCTAGCAGCCAGTAGGAACTGAAGTCCAAAACACCTGGAGGGAGGGCCAACGTTTGCTCTTGCCTGTACTTACAGCATATTGGCTGTTAGGAATTGTGGGAGTTGAAGTCCAAAACACCTGAAGGGCCCAAGTTTGCCCATGCCTGGACTCTAAGCCATGTGACCGCTTGGCAACTCACCATGGTGGAGTCCTCCCGGCTCAGGATGAGGAACCCGTGCCTCTTCCCATCGTCTGGCGGCTCTGGCGGAGACGGCTCCTTCTCTGTGTTTTCCCCCTGAGCATCTTCCTCCTGCTGCATTGATAGAAAACACAATGAAATATAATGAAAATGAGCTTTATCTGCTTGGGATATTAAGATGGATAAGTCGACAGAAAATGAGGAAGGTGTCATGATAAAATATGCTGTATGGTTTGAGAGTGAGATTGTATGAAAGGCGTATGAATGCGGCCCAATTGGGCTGAAGATACCATTCTAAGGAATGAGGCCTGGAAAACTACAAGACAGAGGCGAATCATAGAATCATAGAATCAAAGAGTTGGAAAAGACCTCATGAGCCATCCAGTCCAACCCCCTGCCAAGAAGCAGGAATATTGCATTCAAATCACCCCTGACAATTGGACACTTTCCCTTCGTTTGCAAGAAGCCTAAATACCCTTTTCTAACATGAAAACATTATGCTCTCATCAACATGAAAGCATTGCAATGACCTTTCCCCAAGCTGGCTTCTCGTCTGCTGGCTAGGCGAGAACTCCTCCTGACCCGCAAATCAAGACGGGCTTGCCGGGTCAGGTCACTATCAAGGCTTTCTGCACTTTCACTATCAGCGTGGGAAGGCAAAGGCCTCTCCACCTGTTCGCTATCTACTTCGTTAACATTCCTTTCTTCTGAGAACCACTGTGTTGACTCTGCACTGTCTGTGGGAGTCTCAGAAAAAGACCTAGGAGCAGGCCCTGGGATCTGAGGCACAGAAAAAGAGCCAGGAATCTGAATCCCATCACCCTCATCATCAGAGAACATCTCAGGCCCAGAATCACGCTGAACCACACCACCTTGCAAACAAGGAGAAATTAAAAATGTATGTTTCTTGGGGTATTTGGTCACAAAGCAGAGCTGCAAAATATAGACAGGTTTAGTGGTCTTTGCTCTCCCCAAACTGCTCTCCACATTTGCAGATTTGATTATTCAGATTTGATTAAAATGTGGTTTATAGGAATCTACAGGTCCTCCAGTGTGACTCCAGTCACTTTCTACCAGAAACTGAACATGGATTCATGCTTGAAGAACCCAGAGACTCCTAAAGTGGTCTTCTCAGCATAAAAAGGCATGTTTTATTTGTGGTTTTTCACTTTCACAGGGAACTTGTGCCCCCAATCCCAGCGAATGTGGAGGGTTGACTGTGTATGTTGTGTATATCTGCAGAACCAATACATTACCTACATAGAATATACAATTTATGTTTTCACTAACCATCTCCTGCCATGCGTTGCTGTGGCCCAGTCTGTGTATATATGTTTTGTGTGTATATGTATGTGTCTATGTGTATATATGGGGTTTTGTGCATGCGTTGTAATGTATTTTATTTTATTGCTTTTTAAGTCTCTTCCACTGTGTTTTTCAGTGTTTTCATGAGTGATGGTCACACGTTGGCCTGATAGGGGTGTTGTGTCCAAATTTGGTGTCCATTTGCCCTGTGGTTTTTGAGTTATGTTAATCCCACAAACTAACATTACATTTTTATTTATATAGATGGAGACTGGAGGAGCTTTGATGAATTCACCTGCTTTTCAAAGTGACTGAAGAAAATATACAGCATCATGTTTACCCGAATTTGAGCCAAAATTGAGCAAAAACCCTTTGCATATTTACTACCATTATATGGAGTAAAATGAACCCGGCACACAAATAGAGAATGCAAGTAGGAGACTCAAATAGGATAAAATAGTATTATTATTCTAAGCCATACGCACCACTGGGGCTTCCGTCTTCTGGGGCGCAATCACCGTCCACATGTCATAGCAGCCAGGGAGTTCAAAAGTGGTCACTACCTGCGGCCGGATGCTTTTCTGTTGGGAAGAGAGGGAAATCGGGATTCTAGCACAGACATAGGCAAACCTGGGCCTTCCGGGTGTTTTGGAATTCAACTTCCACAATCCTAACAGCCAGCTCTTTGATTGTAGGTTAACTATAAAGCAACTACAAGTCCCAAATGACGAAGTCAATCTCACCCCAACCCTAGCAGTATTCAAATTTGGGCGTATCGGGCCAAGTTTCATCCAGTGTCTGAAAATACATCCTGCATATCAGATATTTACATTATGATTCATAACAGTAGCAATTTTTATTTATTTATTTTATTTACAGTATTTATATTCCGCCCTTCTCACCTCACGGGGGACTCAGGGCGGATTACAATGTACACATATATGGCAAACATTCAATGCCAAAGACACACAACACATATAGACAGACAGTCAGAGGCTATTTAACTTTTTCTGGCCGCCAGGGGAGCTGTCGCTTTCATCATCCATCTGTGACACGGATGAAATACTTCCGCATTCCCCGCATGCTTTTGCTGGCTTTTTATGGCCTCGTAAATTAGTTAAATTAGCCTCCCCACACATAGGTGGTACCTAATTTTCCTACTTGACAGATTCAACTGTCTTTCGGGTTGCAAAGGTCGACAACAAGCTACACAATTGGTCGGAAGCTCACTCCCCGGGCTGGCTTCGAACTCATGACCTTTTGGTCAGAAGTGATCTTAATGCAGCTGACACTCAGACAGCTGCGCCACAATCCTGATGCAGTAGTAGTACTAGTAGTAATAGTAATAGTAGTATTGTTATTATTTTCTCTTCCTTGTTCCTTCCTCTTCCCTTCCCTTTCCTTCCTTCCTATCCTCTTTATCTTTCCTTCCTTCTTTCCTCTCCTCATTTTCCTTCCTTCCCTTCCTCCCTCTTTCCTTCCCTCCTTCCTTCCCTCCTCTCCTCATTACCTTTCCTTCCCTTCTCTCCTCATTGTCCTTCCTTCCCTCTCCTCATATTTCCTTCCTTCCTTCCTTCCTTCCCTCCCTCCTTCCTTAACGGTTGTGTTTTCTGCCTTCCTCAGATCCTGCAGACCGGCCAGGAGATCATGGAGCTGGACACGAGCGGCTTTGCCACCCAGGGCCCCACGGTCTACGCAGGGAACATTGGGGAGAACCGCTACATTGTGCAGGTCTCCCCCCTGGGCATCCGGCTGCTGGAAGGAGGTGGGTCTAGCCAGTCTCTTGGGGGGGGGGGGGGGCTTCAAGAGAGGCCCCTGACCTGGAAGCAGAAGCAAAGGTTTTTGGTGGGCTGGGAGAGCTCCTTCCCCACTCAGCCAGCTGCGCCACAGTCCCGGTGCAGTTATAACAGTTATGAAGTAGCAATGAAAATAATGTTATGGTTGGGGAATACGTGAGGAACTGTATTATGGGGTCAGGGCATTAGGAAGGTTGAGAAACACTGCTATAGACAATACTATAATACTGCTTGAAGGTTTGAGGTGAGAAACTCTGCTTCAGGTTGAAGAAACACCTGTCAGAACTCATTGCGCAAAAGCCTGTGGCAGTGAGAAGAGTCCAGTGCACACTGCACACCAGTGTCATTCTCATGGATGCCCTCCACTCACCTGCAGGACCGAAAGGGCACCGTTCTTGCCGTAGCCGGAGCAGACCACAATTTCCAGGTCAGGCTCAAGGCTGTTCTGGAACTGAAAGGGACAACAAACAAGACAACAGCTGTAAGCAGATGGACAGAATGTCTGGGAAAATGTTGGGGAAAAGAAAGTGACAAGAAACAAAAACGAATAGAATCCTAGACTGATGCAAAGCCCTTTTTCTGTGCAGAAGTAATATTAGTTCAAGTGCGGAGAAAGTACTTTCCTGTATAGAAATTCCTGTTACTGGGGAATACACGCAGGAAAAACATTTTTGGTGCAAAATATAATATTCTCCTATAGGAATTTACTACCTCCAGTTTCCTGTATATCAGTGGTTCCCAACTTTTTTTTTTTTTAACCAGGGACCACTTTGACCAGGGACCACTCTCCAACGTTAGTACCAAAAGGGCTACGAATCAGTCTTTGGTCAACTTTAGATTTGGTTATTTATAGATTTGGTTAGGTTATTTGGGGGTGCTGATTCAGAAAATTGCAATGGATAGACCACATCAGCTCTAGTTTCTGATACAGAACATATGCCACCCACCAGTCACCATCTTCTTGCCCACAGAGCACCATTTATCATCTGTTATTTAACATCTGTATGCGACCACTTGCTCAGCTGGTTTGAGGTTTTGGGCTGGAGTGTTACCAGTACGCTGATGACACTCAGCTGGTGCTGAAGATGGAAGGCCGACTGGACTCTGTACCTGATTATTTCCATCAGTGCCTCGAGGCCGTGACTGGATGGCTGCGTGCCAGCAGGTTGAGAGTGAATCCAGCAAAGACGGAGATCCTCTGGCTGGGTCAACCAGGCAGTGGGGACATCCAGCTGCCTACCCTGGATGGCGAGGCGCTACGCCCGTCATCGTTGGTCAAGAGCCTGGGAGTCCTTTTGGACCCTCTGCTGAGGATGGAGGCCCAGGTCTCCGCCGTGAGCAGAACCGCCTTCTTTCCCCTGCGGCAGGCTAGACGGCTGGCCCCCTCCCTGTCCAGGGACGACCTAGCTACGGTGATCCAGGCCACGGTCATCTCAAGACTGGACTACTGTAACGCCCTCTACATTGGCCTTCCTCTGTCGGTGATCCGGAAGCTCAAGTTGGTACAAAATGCAGCTGCTCGGCTTCTTGCAGGAATTCCGATGAGATGCCACATAACACCAATCTTACTACAGCTGCATTGGTTACCAATTGAGCACCGGATCACTTTCAAAGGGATGGTACTCACCTTTAAGGCCTTGCATGGTCTGGGGCCGATGTACCTGAGGGACCGCCTCACCCCCTACCAACCCCAGAGATCCCTCCGTTCTGAGGACCAAGATCTATTGGAAATTCCCAGTGTCAAGACCTTGCGTCTAACAGCAACCAGACGCAGAGCCTTCACAGCAGTGGCACCATCACTCTGGAATACTCTGCCACCTGAAGTCCGTGCCTTGCGGGACCTATCAGCTTTCCGCAGGGCATGTAAGACATATCTGTTTCGACAGGCCTTTGATCTTTGATATTGTTGTTTTTAAATTGTGTTAGATTTTAGCCTGTTCTTGTAAGCTGCTCCGAGCCCCAGGGGAGTGGCGGCATATAAGTTTGAATAATAAATAAATAAATAAATAAAATATTTAATAAGCCTCGGCACTATAAGCGAGTTTCCAGAGACCAGTCACTCTTGTTGCAACTGTGTAGTAACAGTGAGGCTGCGGACCATATTTTAGTTCTTGTGGACCACTGGTGGTCCGTGGACCACAAGTTGCAAACCAATGCTGTATATAAAGAGCTAACTTATGCACTAAACAACCTCATGTGAATTTTGCCCAGATTAAGCCTTGAATTGTGAACAGGCTTTGAATGGTAATTTTCAAAGACTTTCTTATTGTGGGAAGAAGATTGTTAGGCTCCCCATATGCGTGTGTTTGACTTTGGAGGATCTAAATATTCACAGATTTGATTAAAATATGTTCTCTCCAGGTCCTCCAGTGGTCAGCTTCCAGTTGAAATCGAGCACAAAACCATGTGGAAGACCTACAGATTCCCAGAGAAGCATTCACCTGGTTAATGAAATAGTACTCAGAGGTCCTCACAACCTCTGAGGATGCCTGCTACAGATGCAAGTGAAACATCAGGAGAGAATGCTTCTAGAACATGGCCATGGAGTCTGAAAAACCTTCAACAACCCAGAGTGTCAAGGAATGCAGCATCCATACCTCCTCAGATAGAAAAGCAGGTTCACCCATGGCGGCATTGGCACAAGGACCAATGTTCAGGATGCTGTCGCACACCTGGAAGAGTCGGAAGTGAAATCATTAAATGCATACAGAAATTAGGGTCTTGTAAGTAAGTTACACAACAGGATCAGTGTCAGATCTAACCACAGGAGTCATTGAAATTGGGGTCTGGTGCTGTTGGGGTTCAACCTGCGTGTGAACCTGATTGCTGAACCTGAACCTGATTCTCTGATTGTATTTCCTGATGCTACTGAAAATGTATTTCTCCCTGATGGTAATGAAAATGTTGATTCTGAGGTCAGTGGCTTGGAAAGTGAAACTACACATTCTGATGAGAATGTTGCAGAGCCAAGCGGAGATAACTCTCCAGAGGAGCTAACACCTGGCTTCCTTAATGAGGATAGAAAAGGACAGATTTGGAAAAACAGGAGTGAATCGCAGAGTCTGCGAAGGTCAAGCAGATTAAGGGAAAAGGAAACACAGGCTTCAAAGCCTGGAGGCATGTCACGAAACAGTTTCTTCAGTTTTAAGTGCCTCTCGCTGGGTTGTCTCGTTAGATCAGGCATCGTTTAGACTGAGGCATTACCTTGGCAGATTTCCCTGTTTCCCGTGGCCTACATCCCAAGAGGCTTCTAGTGTTCCAAGTACGGTTAGTGAATTGCTAACAGGTTCCAGGTTTTTACAGTGTTGCTTTTGGAATTTTGACCTAATTCATGGATATTCTTGACTGCTGAATTTTACTGTGGCTTTTTGACTTTGCATTTTCCTCTATTTTGTAACCATTTTTCATCAATAAAAAGGGATTTTTTTTCCCACAGTCAAGTGTGGTGGATTGTTATCTTAGGGTCTCGTTTCCTGCTCTGGGTTGCAACAGGTGCTGAGAGTGTTGGATATAGGTTATAGTAAACCTGTGTTAGTTTGAGGGCTGGTGGATTGAGGGCCCTTCCACACAGCCATACAACCCAGAATATCAAGGCAGATAATCCACAATATCTGCTTTGAACTGGATTATCTGAGTCCACACTGCCACACTGCCATTATATGCCTTCTGTGCTGGGATTGTGGTGCAGCTGGCTGAGTGTCAGCTGCATTAAGATCATTTCTGACCAAAAGTTCATGAGTTCGAACCCAGCCCGGGTTGGAGTGAGCTTCCAACCAATTGTATAGCTTGTTGTCGACCTTTGCAACCCAAAAGACGGTTGCATCTGTCAAGTAGGAAAATTAGGTACCACCCATGTGTGGGGAGGCTAATTTAACAAAATTTACGAGGCCATAAAAAAGACTCCAGCAAAGCATGCGGGGAAAGCAGAAGTACTTCATCAGTGTCGCAGATGAACGATGAAAGCGACAGCTCTCCTGGCAACCAGAAAAAAGTTAAATAGCCTCTGACTGTCTGTCTATATGTGTTGTGTGTCTTTGGCATTTGAATGTTTGCCATATATGTGTACATTGTAATCCGCTCTGAGACCCCTGTGGGGTGAGAAGGGAGGAATGGAAATACTGTAAATAATAAATAAATCAAAGTCAAAAATACTGTGGCTTTTTGACTTTGCATTTTCCTCTATTTTGTAACAATTTTTCATCAATAAAAGGGATTGTTTTTCCCACAGTCAAGTGTGGTGGTTGTTATCTTATGGTCTCGATTCCTGCTCTGGGTTGCAACAGTATCTTTACCTTGCCCACAAGACAATACCTCAAAAGAGTAAGTGGAAAGTTGGGTTCCAGACTGGGCTTCGCTGCCGTACACCTCGATCTCATCCACCTCGTCCTGAGGAGCGGACTTTCCCCCTGCGAATTAGGACATTAGTGTAACAGATCAGAGAGCTGGGACAAAACCAATCAACTTAATTTCATTAGGGAGAAATATAAAGTGCCACACTTAGGCAGAAAAAATGAAATGCACACATATAGGATGGGAGACATCTGGCTTGAAAACAGTTCATGAGAAAGAGATCTAGAAGTGGGTTGTTGTAGGTTTTTTCGGGCTATATGGCCATGTTCTAGAGGCATTCTCTCCTGACGTTTTGCCTGCATCTATGGCAAGCATCCTCAGAGGTAGTGAGGTCTGTTGGAACTAGGAAAAAGGGTTTATATATCTGTGGAATGACCAGGGTGGGACAAAGGACCAGGGCGTCCTGTGACTGAGCAAAGAGCCTCTTACCTGGCCAGTTTGCCTGCTGCTCCACACGTTTCTTCTTGACAGGAGGCTCTTCCTGCAAGTAGAAGGAAATCACGTCAATAAGGGCTCTCTTAAGCCTTTGGATCTGACCGATCCCACACAACATCTGCTTGCCTTGGGTACACCCCAGTCCTGCTCCTGCCTTTGAGAAAAGAAGAGTTTCCAACCAGATCACTATTCACTTCAGATAGTTTCACTTCACATTCAGAGAGTTTCATCTATGCTGATGATCGTGCCATTACCGCTCAAGCAGGGAGCTTTGAGATGGTAGAACAGAAGCTTTCCGAAGCTCTAGGTGCTCTTACTGCCTATTACAGGGAAAACCAGCTGATCCCCAACCCATCTAAAACACAGACATGTGCCTTTCATCTCAAGAACAGAGAAGCATCCCGAGCTCTGAAGATCACCTGGGAAGGAATCCCACTGGAGCATTGCAGCGCACCCAAATACCTGGGAGTCACTCTGGACCGTGCTCTTACCTACAAGAAGCACTGCCTGAACATCAAGCAAAAAGTGGGTGCTAGAAACAATAACATACGAAAGCTGACTGGCACAACCTGGGGATCACAACCAGACACAGTGAAGACATCTGCCCTTGCGCTATGCTACTCTGCTGCTGAGTACGCATGCCCGGTGTGGAACACATCTCACCACGCTAAAACAGTGGATGTGGCTCTTAATGAGACATGCCGCATTATCACGGGGTGTCTGCGCCCTACACCACTGGAGAAATTACACTGCATTAGCATTTAATGACTTGGAAGTGCCTGGGGGAATCTTTTGTTGAGAGGTGATTTGATGTGCCTGATTGTTTACTCTCTGTTGTTTTGCTGTTGTAATTTTTGAGTTTTTTTAATACTGGTAGCCAGATTTTGTTCATTTTCATGGTTTCTTCCTTTCTGTTGAAATTGTCCACATGCTTGTGGATTTCAATGGCTTCCCTGTATAGTCTGACATGAAGGCACTGCAGATTACTTCAACCAGAGAAGTCAGCCATAGCAGAGCACCCGATGAACCAACCTGGACACAGCATATTATTTGAGAACACAGAAATCCTGGACCACTCTCATAACCACCATGTCAGACTACACAGAGTAGCCACTGAAAACAACAGAGAGTAAACAATCAGGCACATCAAATCACTCTCAACAAAAGATTCCCCCCAGGCACTTCCAAGCCATTAAATGCTAATCAAGGTGGTCAGTTGAAACATTCACACCTAGCTCCAGCAGACAAAAGTCCTTTGTCCCACCCTGGTCATTCCACAGATATATAAACCCTTTTTCCTAGTTCCAACAGACCTCACTACCTCTGAGGATGCTTGCCATAGATGCAGGCAAAACGTTAGGAAAAAATGCCTCTAGACCATGGCCATATAGCCTGAAAAAACCTACAACAACCCAGTGATTCTGGCCATGGAAGCCTTCAACAACCTTTACACATTTTTTCTGTCCTGAGCAGAAAGAGAATACACACACACATGCACACACACATATATATTCCTCTGTAACCTTACCGCTTTCTCCGTAGCGTCCTTAGCTGTGTTTACGGGGGGCTCCTGCAGTTTCTCGGTGTACCTGAGAAGGAGGGAGTTGCCCAGCCGTGATCCCAGGAAGAGGTAGCCTGGATCCATGGTGATCATCTAGGATCCAAGACAGAGAAAATGATGAGGGAAAGAGAAGGAGGGAGTTGAGACAAAGCAATTGTTAGGGACTGTGGGAGTTGAAGTCCGAAACACCTGAAGGGTCTGTTGCACTACAGAACAGGAAAAGCCCTCTGACTGTAAACACCACACCGTTGATTGGAAAACAATCCTTTTATTGATGATAATTGAGAAGCAGTAAGTAAAAAGCACTTTAAAGAAATAGGTAAATCCAATTAAGTAAGAAGATAAACAGGAGCAAAAATAGTCCAGGGTAAAGTTCAGCAAAGTCCATATAAACAAAGTCCACACTTCTCTAATATAATTCAGGAAAACAGGAAACATTAATCCAAGGCATGAGTCGGCATTCATACAACCCAAGAATCCAAACCATGAAACAAGAAATACTGAGACAAGAATCTTCCAAGCAAAGCTTCCATAAAACAAAGGACGAGAACTACATTTGATTCCCAATGATGCTTCATCTGACTATAATGCCCATAGTTGGAACTTTTATCCCCTCATTAAACTGTTCCAAGCACTCAGAAATTGAGATTCCCTTATCTTTTTCTGTCGGATCCTGGCAGACCACCGAAGCCACTGTTCGGTCTGCCTATTTTGACTAATCTCCTGCCTCCTATGTATCTGCTCATTAAGTTTTGCAGCTGGGCCAGGTGCCCAGTTGTTTTCAAGCTCCAAATCCTGGGAACTCAGCAATTCAGGGAGTACGCCATCATCCCCACACCCTTCAGAGATATTCTCATGGGAAACTACACTTTGAACAGGGTGGCACAGTGGGTTAAACCCCTGTGCCGGCAGGACTGAAGACCGACAGGTTGCAGGTTCGAATCTGGGGAGAGGTGGATGAGCTCCCTCTATCAGCTCCAGCTCCTCATACTGGGACATGAGAGAAGCCTCCCACAAGGATGATAAAACATCAAAAAATCATCCAGGCATCCCCTGGGCAATGTCCTTGCAGACGGCCAGTTCTCTCACACCAGAAGCAACTTGCAGTTTCTTAGGTTGCTCCTGACACGACAAAAACAAAACAAACAAAAAACAAAAACAAAAACAGGGTTCTCCTGGTCCTTCTCTGCATCAGTATCATTGACCAAACCATTGCCATCTTGAAATTCATTGGTATCACTTCCCACATCCAAAGCACCTTGATCCTGAAACACGATCACAGGCTGAATTCCAACAGGGTTGACGTTTGCCCATGTTTGCTTTAGAGCTAGGCATCTCCCTAAATCAGGACAGTGCAGTTTTCTATCACATTTACCCCATTTGATTTGCCACTTGTGTATGCAATGACTCTGCCAAACGGGTCACATTTGTACTTCTGCTGCCGTTTGAGGCTTAACCAGGCCTTGCAAAAAAAAAAAACCCTGCCAACTTACACAAGTGGTGAGGACACTGGCAGCTGCCTTGTCAAAATGGAAGGATCGGACACTCCGCATGCCATCGGTGATGAGGGTCAGCACGTAGCTGCGGAAAGGAAAGGAAAAGAAAGAAAGTCACCGATGGCAGCCACTGGGCGGAAGGGAAACTCTATCCGGACGAGAATGACTTGTTGTCTGTTGAGTTCTGACTCAGTTTTACAAGAATACATCTCATGGCTAAAATATTGCGAGATAGAAATGGGACAGCATTTCTAATCATAGAATGAAATACTGTTTGATTTTTTAAAATTTATTTGTCGTGTCAGGGCAGCCAGTCAATTATATTACATTTCTAACAAAACAAAGTAAACAAACAGACAAAATACAACATTTGTGAGCTTGGTAGTTGATTAAATGTCCTTTGACCAGTCTCTGGCCCCTTGGAGTGCCTCTGGTGTTGCCGCAAGAAGGTCCTCCCTTGTGCATGTGGCAGGGCTCAGGTTGCATTGCAGCAGGTGGTCAGTGGTTTGCTCTTCTCCACACTCGCATGTCGTGGACTCCACTTTGTGGCCCCATTTCTTGAGGTTGGCTCTGCATCTCGTGGTGCCAGAGCGCTGTCTGTTCAGCGCCTTCCAAGTTGCCCAGTCCTCTGTGTGCCCAGGGGGGAGTCTCTCATTTAGTAGCAGCCATGGATTGAGGTTCTGGGTTTGAGCCTGCCACTTTTGGACTCTGGCTTGCTGAGGTGTTCCAGTGAGTGTCTCTGTAGATCTTAGAAAACTATGTCTAGATTTAATTCGTTGACATGCTGGCTGATACCCAAACTGGAGCTGGAGATGTCTCTGCCTTGGTCCTTTCTCTATTGGCTGCTACTTTCCGGTGGATGTCAGGTGGTGCAATACCGGCTAAGCAGTGTAATTTCTCCAGTGGTGTCGGGCGCAGACACCCCATGATAATGCGGCATGTCTCATTAAGAGCCACATCCACTGTTTTAGCGTGGTGAGATGTGTTCCACACTGGGCATGCATACCCAGCAGCAGAGTAGCATAGCGCAAGGGCAGATGTCTTCACTGTGTCTGGTTGTGATCCCCAGGTTGTGCCAGTCAGCTTTCGTATGATATTGTTTCTCGCGCCCACTTTTTGCTTGATGTTCAGGCAGTGCTTCTTGTAGGTCAGAGCACGGTCCAGGGTGACTCCCAGGTATTTGGGTGCGCTGCAATGGGATGCCTTCCCAGGTAATTATCCTCAGAGCTCGGGATGCTTCTCTGTTCTTGAGATGAAAGGCACATGGGTTGGGGATCAGCTGGTTTTCCCTGTAATAGGCAGTAAGGGCACCTAGAGCTTCAGGGAGGTGGGGGGGGGGGGCATGAGAGAAGCCTCCTTGCAGGATTGCAAGACATCCGGGCGTCCCTTGGGCAACGTTTTCATAGATGGCTGATTCTCTTGCCACAGAAGCGACCAGCATACTGTTTGATGAAGTTGTGATATATTGATAGCACCTGGGTATGACTGTGAATGCCATGATGTGGCAATGGCTGAGTCATAACCATGTGAGGGTTATTGCAAAGGGGTTGCATCAGCCAGAGTCCCTTACAGATGACCTGTCAATAGGTGGCTATGTAAGGAGGAGGAAAGAATCCATCTTTTTCTCTCCTGTGTGACTCAGTGCGAGTATCTGCCTATGTTGTATGTGACTATCTGATGACTCTGATTGTTTGCAAGTTCAAGGAATGAAGATCTGCAAATCTTGTTTGTACATTTGTATATATGAAGATTAAAGCCTCCAGATATTTTGGATGAAACCCTGAATCTGTGAGTTTACTAAACAGTGTGTAGATAAGGCCAGATGCTCTGAGTTGGACTCTGCTGATACATGTTTTCCTGTGAAAGGACTCTGCTGTGTATTTTGCTTGCTTTTGGGACACTTGTTGTGCAGCTTGCAGCAGTTCAGGGTGGTCATGATTTGGAAACTATAAATCACATCACGTGCCAGCATTCTATGCCAATGCTGCCAGAAACAACTCCATCCATAGAAATGACAAGAAGACTTACATCTCCCCTCCTTTCAAGGAGATCACCATCTTGTCGTAGGAGATGAAGGCAGCCTGAGCGCAGTCCAAAGTGATTTTCACCCCTTCTTGGATCCCTGCAAGATGAGAGAAGAACGGCAATTAGCCAAGCCCAAAGAAGCCGGACAAGACAAGAGCTTTGTCCATCACTGGTCAGAGAACATTCCCCGATTTTAGCCAAGATTATGGGAAGCCCATTCATTTTCAGATTAGCATTGTGCTAATCCTTCTCCTTCCTTCTTTCTCTACCTTTTTCCTGCATACCCTCTTTTTCTTTCCCTCCCTCATTCTCTCCTTCCTTCCTTCTTTATCTCCTTCATTCCTTCCTTCCTTCACTTTAGCTCCATCCTTCCTTCCCCCTTCCTTTCTTTCTTCCTTTCTTTCTTTCCTTCCTTCCTTCTCTCCTTCCTTCTCTCTCTTTTCCTTCCTTCTCTTTTTAATTTACTTCTCTCCTTCCTTCTTTTCTCTACCTTTTTCCTGCATACCCTCTTTTTCTTTCCCTCCTTCATTGTCTCCTTCCTTCCTTCCTTCACTCTTTGGTTCCATCCTTCCTTCCCCTTCCTTCCTTCCTTCCTTCCTTCCTTCCTTCCTTCCTTCCTTCCTTCCTTCCTTCTTTTCTCTCCTTCTCTCCTTCCTTCCTTCTCTACTCTTTCCTCTCCCTCTTTTTTTCCTCCTCATTCTCTCCTGCTTCCTTCTTTACTTCCTTCCTTCACTCTTTGGTTCCATCCTTCCTTTCCCCTTTCTTTCCTTCCTTCCTTCCTTCTCTCCTTCATTCTCTCTCTTTTCCTTCCTTCTCTTTTTTCTTTCCCCCTCTCCTTCCTTCCTTCTCTACCTTTTTCCTGCATCCCCCCTTTTTCTTTCCCTCCCTCATTCTCTCCTTCTTTCCTTCTTTACCTCCTTCATTCCTTCCTTCACTCTTTGGTTCCATCCTTCCTTCTCCCTTTCTTACTTTCCTTCCTTCCCTCTTTCTCTCCTTCTTCCCTCTCTCCTTCCTTCCTTTTCTTTTTTTCTCTCCTTCCTTCCTTCTCTACCTCTTTCCTGTGTACCCCTTTTTCTTTCCCTCCCTCATTCTCTCCTTCCTTCCTTTTCTACCTCTTTCTTTCCTTCTCTATTTTTGTCTTTCTTTTCTTCTTTCCCTCCTGCCTTCTCTCCTTCCTTCCTTCTCCCTTTCCCTCCTTCATTCCTTCCCTCTAGACATAGGCCGGAAAAGAGTTGGGCTCGAAGGCAGCGCTTGAGAGAGGTGCGTCCCTGCTCTCTGCAGAGGAAGGGCTCCATGGTTAGTAAGCCAGGCATCTACATCTGTATTGTCATTTAGCTTTTTGGGATTTTTAAGTCCTTTCTGCTGCTTTTTTTTTGGGGGGGGGGGGTTATGAGTGATGGTCACTCGTTGGTCTGTTAAGGGTGTAGTGTCCAAATTTGGTGTCAATTCATCCAGTGGTTTTTGAGTTCTGTTAATCTCACAAACGAATATTACATTTTTATTTACACTGACTTGAAATGGCTGGCTTCTGCAGCCCTCATTGGGGCTATGTGATGCTGAGCACTGCATTCTGGGAAATGTAGTTTTGGCAGAAAGGGGGTGGATTGGATGGCCTTTGGGGGTTCCTTCGAACTCTAGGATTCAATGATTCTGCAATATTAAAATTGAGCATACTTAATGGGAAGACGGTGGTGCCGTTGGTGAGGCTGTTGAGGGACACTCCATAAGGCGGCACGCTCTGGTTCAGGTACAACAATGAGTTCACTGCAAAGATTACAACACCACCTGGAAAAAAGGAAGGAAAGAGGAGAATAAAGGGGATGCAGTGGTGCAATGGGTTAAACTGCTAAGCTGCTGAACTTGCTGATCGAAAGGTTAGCAGTTCGAATCAGCGGGATGGGATGAGCTCCCGCTGTTAGCCCCAGCTTCTGCCAACCTAGCAGTGTCTTCAGTTATCCCTCTTCCACACAGCTGTATAAAATCCACACTGAACTGGATTATATGGCAATGTAGACTCAGATAATCCAGTTCAAAGCCGATATTGTGGATTATCTGCCTTGATATTCTGGGTTATATGACTGTGTAGAAGGGCCCTTAGATATTCCCTATAAGTTCTCAGTTCCTCATTGTATGTTGGTTTTTAACACTGTCTCCAGAGGATTTTCTGATCCATCCCTTCCTTGTATCTATTCCACATTGCTAGAAGGCAAATGATGCTTTTTTTCATATCTAAATACATTCTGGTTTTTTTTACATTATTTTCGGTGATTATTTGGGGGGAATATTTTTTTATTATTATTTTGATTTTTTTACATTATTTTTTGTGATTATTTAGGGGAATATTTTTTTTTATTATTTTGATTTTTTACATTATTTTCGCTATTATTTTGGGGAAATATTTTTTATTATTATTTTGATTTTTTACATTATTTTCGGCTATTATTTTGGGAAAATATTTATTATTATTATTATTTTGATATTTTACATTATTTTTGGCAATTATTTTGAGGAATTGTTTATTATTTTAATTTTTTACATTATTTTCGGCTATTATTTTGGGGGATTATTATTATTATTATTTTGATTTTTTACATTATTTTTGGCAATTACGTTGAGGAATATTTATTATTATTATTTTGATTTTTTACATTATTTTCAGCAATTATTTTGAGGAATATTTTTATTATTATTTTGATTTTTTACATTATTTTCGGCTATTATTTTGGGGAAATACTTTTTATTATAATTTTGATTTTTTACATTATTTTTGGTGATTATTTTGAAGAATATTTTTATTATTATTTTGATTTTTTACATTATTTTCCACAATTATTTTAAGGAATATTTATTATTATTGTTTAGATTTTTTACATTATTCTCTGTGATTATTTTGGAGGAATATTTATTATTATTATTTTGATTTTTTACATTATTTTCGGCTGTTATTTCTGGGAATATTTATTATTATTATTTTGATTTTTTCAAAACAGGAAGGTAACTCAATAATTTCTAGTTTTGGGAGAGTTTTTTTGCTTCTTCTGGAAGCATCTCTGCAGCTCTCAGATGGTCCCTTGAGCAGAAAATGGGAAATCTGTCGAAGTTTACCACTACAGTTTAACCACACACAACACTTTGGCAGAGAAAAAGCAGGGCGTAAATACATATAACAACAACAACAGCCCTCTTTCTCCAGAGCACATCCCCAAAAGTGTCCTTCCTCTCACCGATGGGCTTGGGCACAGCAAGGGCCTGTGTGCAATCAAAGGGCAGGTTGCTCAGGGACCAGATGACCGGGTGGACCTTCTGCATGATGTTCAGGGAGATGGCCACAATGCTGCAAGTGTCCTGGCGCACGGCAACACGCCTGCAAGGAAGAAGGAAAGAAAGATCCATGACGTAATTCTCAGAAAGCTAACTAAGCAATGCTCCTTGGCAAAGATAATTTTTTTGCAGAGTTGTTGTCAATTGCCCCACGTTTAAATCCTGAAAATATTGGATTTTTTTTTTTAATAGACAATTTGGGAGTTTATTGATGCCTCAGTTTCTCTTCCAACACAAAAAGTGTGGCTTGTATTTTCCGTAAATCCACAAAGGCGTTGAGGTTCCCTCAAAGGCTCCCAATGTTTGAATTTTCTTTAAAAGTCAGCACATTCAAGGATTCCGTCCAGGAGCTGCGAAAGCATCCCATCCAGGACAACAACAACAGCAACAGCAACAATAGTAACAAACACTATCACGCAAGATGAGTGTGGCAAATAATAATGATAATAATAATAATAGTAGTAAAAGTAAACAGTCCTAGACACTTGGAAAGTGTTCAACTTGTGATTCTGTGATACGAAATCTAGCATATATATCTCATTTGCTGTGACATTGTCATGTATCATGTTCTGCAGTGGTTGGTGGTGGTAGGCCTAGCAGTTGGTGATGGATGGGTTAATGTAAGTCTTAGTTCTAAAGCAGCGGTTCTCAAACTAAGGCCTGGGGCCAGATATGGCCCTCCAAGGTCATTTACTCGGCCCTCACTCAGGGTCAACCTAAGTCTGAAATGACTTGAAAGCACACAACAACAATCCTATCTCATCAGCCAAAAGCAGGTCCACACTTCCCATTGAAATACTAATAAGTTTATATTTGTTAAAAAATTTCTTCATTTTAATTATTGTATTGTTTTTAAGTGTTTTTTGCACTACAAAAAAGAAACGTGCAGTGTGCATAGGAATTCATTCATGGTTTTTTTTTCAAATTATAATCCGGTCCTCCAACAGTTTGAGGGACTGTGACCTTGCCCTCTGTTTAAAAAGTTTGAGGACCCCCGTTCTAAAGGGTTGAGTAATCCGTAAGTAAATGGGTGAAAGCAATTAAGGGTGGAGGTATGCAAGAGAAGGGTTGCAGCTGGGTGTTTCTGGATATAAGGAGCGAGCCTTGGGACTGATTTTTGGGAGAAAAGTATTTGTCTTATCTTGGTGGTAGATGCTGCTGGTTTTCCCCCAGGTTTGTGGATTTTTGGTGTCCTGGCCTGTCTCCTGAACCTTTGGACTGGCTTTTGACTACGGTATAGACCAGGGGTCCTCAAACTAAGGCCCGGGGACCAGATGTGGCCCTCCAAGGTCATTTACCCAGCCCTCGCTCAGGGTCAACCTCGCTCAGGGTCAACCTTGAAAGCACACAACAACAACAACAACAACAACAACAACAACAATCCTATCTCAAAAGAAGGCCCACACTTCTCACTGAAATACTAATAAGTTTATATTTGTTAAAATTGTTCCTCATTTTAATTATTGTTTCCTTTTTCAGTGTCTTTTGCACTACAAATAAAATGTGTGCAGTGTGCATAGGAATTCATTCATGCTTTTTTTCAAATTATAATCTGGCCCTCCATCAGTTTGAGGGACTGTGAACTGGCCCTCTGTTTGAAAAGTTTGAGGACCCCTGGTATAGATTCTTGATCCCCGAACTTTGTTTATTGAACTCTTGGCGTTTTACCCCTGGACTGGACCTTTTGACTATGGAGTTATCTTGAACCTGCAACAGTGTTTCCTGTTTTTGTTTTATATTCTGTGGCTGAGTGCAACCTTTATGTTTTATATTTTGGACTATTAAAACAGCCAGAAAGTAAGTGCTGTTTTAATTAAATTGTTTTATACAAACTGGATTTTTGTTTGGTTCATCTCTGCCTCTGTAAAGGCAGAGCCCTAGCACTGTAACAGATATACTGTGTTTTTGTGTCAGTAAAATAATAGTAATAGTAATAATATTGTGGTGCAGCTGGCTGAGTGTCAGCTGCATTAAGATCACTCTGACCAAAAGGTCATGAATTCGAAGCCAGCCCAGGTCGGAGTGAGTGTCCGACCAATTGTGTAGCTTGTTGTCGACCTTTGTAACCCGAAAGACAGTTGCATCTGTCAAGTAGGAAAATTAGGTACCACCTATGTGTGGGGAGGCTAATTTAACTAACTTGTGAGGCCATAAAAAAGACTCCAGCAAAAAAGCACTCCAGCAAAACATGCGGGGAATGCAGAAGTACTTCATCAGTGTCACAGATGGATGATGAAAGCGACAGCTCCCCTGGTGACCAGAAAAAGTTAAATAGCCTCTGTGTATGTCTATATACGTTGTATGTCTAATTGGCATCGAATATTTGCCATATCTGTGTACATTGTAATCCACCCTGAATCCCCTGCGGGGTGAGAAGGGCGGAATATAAATACTGTAAATAAATAAATAAATACATACATAAAATAATCAATACCCATATTAGACTCGAGTCTAATGCACCGTTGAATCTGATGCTCACTTCAGTTTTCAAAACGCTGAAACCCAAAAATGTATTTACTGCCAAATGTAATGCGCAGAAGCCAAAAGTGCACTCTTTGCAATTTGAACACTGTATTTGATGCACTCTTAGACAGTCTTCATTAAAAGCTAAAGTGTTCCAAATACATACATAAAATAATCAATACCCATATTAGATTCGAGTCTAATGCACCGTTGAATCTGATGCTTACTTCAGTTTTCAAAACGCTGAAACCCAAAACGCTACCGAATGTCATGCGCAGAGGCCAAAAGTGCACTCTTTGCAATTTGAACACTTATATTTGCTGCACTCTTAGACTGTCTTCCTTAAAAACTAAAGTGTTCCAAGCACCAAAGCTTTGAGCAATGGGAAAGGAAAACTTGGGGTGTTTCTATGCTGTATAATGAATGCACTTTAATTGCCTTGGTTCAATGCTATAGACCAGGCATGGGCAAATTTTGGCCCCTCCAGGTATTTTGGATTTCTACAATTCCTGATGGTCTCAGGCCCTTTCCTTTTCCCCCTCATCTGCTTAAGACAAGACATACCCAGGCCAGGTCTGGTTGGGCTCGAAGAGGATGAGGAGGGTGGGCTCGTAGTAGCCGTAGAGGAACTGCATGTCAATGATGTTGAGCAGCTTCTCGTCCAGCTCCCGCACGTCGATGATGTAGCTGGGAAGGAAACTGGACTTCTGGCTGCAAGGAAAGGCAATGGGAATCAACCACAGAGGCCTGAAAGGGAAAGGGGGGCAGGATCCCATGCCCTGCAGAGGCCAGACTCCCAAAGGAGAAGCCCTTTTCAGTGGCTCAGGACATCACTCTCTTCTGTGGAGGCTGGGGACAGCGAGAAGATTTGAACATACTTGCATAAAGGAGTGAAAAAATGGATTTTTCTCAATAAGGGAGAGAGTTGATCCTTCACGGTTCAGAAGTTATGCAACGCAAAAGTCAGGTGTAGGTTTTTGCACTGAAAGCAGCATTATATGCAGCAAACCGCATCTTCTACACCTAAAGCAGTTTGCTACAAAGCCAATACTTTCTCAATGTTTTATTTTATTTCTACCCCGCCTTTCTCTCCATGGGGACCCAAGGCGGTTCACAATTACGTGACACAACCCAATAATTTTTTTAAAAACAGCAAGTACAAAAAAATATATTATTATTATTAGTGGTATGCTTATTTATATCCTGCTTTATCTCCCCAAAGGAGACTCAAGAGCTGCTTTGCATAAATGTAAAATATACAAATATACAAACATTAAAACAGAATTAAACATAAACAGTGTTAAAAATTCACAGTGAAAAACCATTCAAACATATTCAGTGCATAAGGTAAAGGTTTCCCCTGACATTAAGTCTAGTCGTGTCCGACCCTGGTGCTCATCTCCATTTCAAAGCCAAAGAGTCGGCGTTGTCCACAGACACCTCAGAGGTCATGTGAGATTTTGCCTCGTTTTCTGTCTCTGTGATAACTGGATTTTGGAAATGTTGGATTGTGCTGAAACAAGGATTGCGGATTAAGCTTCCGTGGAGACTCCTTTTTCCCATGATAATAATTATTTCAGGAAAGAATTTCCCTTCTGAGGAGTACATTCCTCTCACTTCCTGTTGTCTCACCCCTGTTCTTAACTATGAGTCATTTTAAGCCAGATGTTTGTAACTTGGGGGCTGCCTGTACTATAAAGTCCACCCTCCTTATTTGCAGATTTAGTTCTTTGCAGATTTGATTACGGTTTTCCCTTTAGGAGTGCAGCTTGCTACTTTCTGCTCACAAAAAGAGACATTCCTAGAGTGAACATTTTAATCAAATCAGTGAATAATCAGAAGTCAAACTCGCAAATGTGTAGGAACCACAGGACATCGAGATTTGTTTTCCACGGCGCTCTCTCTCTCTCATATATGCCCCAAATCCTTTAGAATAAAGCCCATGTTCTCCTTAACCACTGACTTCCTTGTGATGCCACATTACTCTCAGACTTAGAGCATCAACCCGACTGACATAAACACCTCGTCGTCTGCACCCAGAACCCTCCCAACATCACCCTTTGGACTACTTTGGACGTCCTTTCTATTACGGTATATTGCTTTAAGTCCAGTGTGTGTGTGTTAAAGAAAGCCTTGCAGAAATCCTTGCAAAGTATTGATGGTTAACTGCAGCTGCAGTTAACTAGCCCAGCTCAGCATGGCTGGGCCACGCCTCTTGAATGTTATAGTTTGAGGCTTTTGTAAACTGTTAGCAGTTTTTGCTGTTTGACTTGCTGGAGAGCAAATGCAAGAAGCTTATGCAATGGTGAAGAAACTATGTACTTTTGTTATGCTCTATAATTTATCACACAGAACAAATGTTCTGTATTGCTTACAGAGACAATGTAAGTGTACCAAACTGTTTTATTTTCAACTCTGCAACCAAGAGTAAAGATCTACTGTTTATTTCTTCTGACTGGTCTGTGTCTTTGGCATTGGGTTTTTTGGTCATGCTGGACATTGCTACTGCGCAACAAATTGATTCAACGCAACACTTTCAATTATGTTGCACTTACCCTTCTCCCACGACACCTTCGTGCTCATCGGTCAGCGTGTCCCTCCGGAAGGGCAGCACCACCAGTCGCGTGCCGTAGATGAGCATAACCGCGCACCGGCCATCGGGGTCCACCCGCACTTTGGGGATGTGGACATTTTGCACAAAGCCATCCTGAAGGAGAGAGAAAACAAACTGTGAGGCGTGAATAGCGCACATCATCCGGCTTGGATGGTGTTTTTCTGAGGACTGAAGGTTGGACCTGGGTGTTGCAATCCAGAGCAGGGAACGAGGCACACTTGGCTGTGAAAAACAATCATTTTTTATTGAAGAAAAATGGTTACAAAATAAAGGAAAAATGCAAGTCAAAAGCCACAGCAAAATCAGCAAACATGAATTTAAATGGACAAAGCAAAACCAAAAGCCTCACTGTGAAATACTGGAACCTGTTAGCAATCCACTAACCGTACTTGATATCCTAGAAATCTTCCCAAACTATGGCCAGGGAACCGGGAGAACTGCCAAGGTCTTCATCAATTCTGAAACGATGCCTGAACTGAGACAATCAGCCCGGCGTATTGCAATTAAAACTCAAGAATTGGTTCCGTGAACCGCCCTTCTTTTTTGAAGCCAATGTTTTTAATTCTTGAATTCGGGAGGATCGACGCAAACTGAGTGATTTACTTCTGTCTTCCCAAATTTGGCCCCTTCTGTTGTCATTACAGTTAACAGGTGCAGAAGGGAGGGAAAGTTCAAGGTCTCCCTCTGAAACATTCTCATGAACACTGGTACTTTCATTTTCCAAATCTACAGAAGTTCCTTCCTCACTAATTTCAGGAACATTGGCATTTTCCAAACCTACAGCAGTTTCTTCCTCACTAATTTCAGGAGCATTGGCATCAAGAGGTACATTTCCACTAGCATCAGTAAATATACTTTCATTAGCATCAGGAGGAACAAACAGAGAATCAGGTTCAAGTTCAAACTCAGGCTGAACCCCAACACTGGGGATCTCTTCCAACCCTATGCCTGTATCCCTTGATTTTGGGGAGGGAAAATGGGAGATTCATTCACAGTGTGTTCGAAGACATACCCTCAGTTCTGGCTCCTCAAAGTAATGAAGGGAAAGTGTTTTCAGGTCATGGGTGCCAGGGTCGTATTCCACCACGGAGAGCTGGGAGGCAGAAGGAAAGGGAAAGAAGGACAGAGATCAGTATCCACCAAATACAGGGAGTGTTCATCTGAATCTCCATCTCCATTTTTTGCAAAATCTAGCTGCAAAAATTATTTATTTATTCATTTATTTATTTATTGCATTTCTATGCTGCCTTTCTCAGCTCGAAGGCGACTCAAGGCGACTTACACTGGCGCGCTTCGCTGTCACAATGAACGTAAACAAACGTCCTTGAGTCGCCGATTAAACCACCTTGAGTCGCCGATTGGCTGAGAAAGGTGGTATACAAATACAATAAATAAATAAATAAACAATATTATAACAAAGTTAAAAGCAATTAACACACATTATAAAAACCCTGGAAAAAGCATTACAAGCATAAAACACCAATAACTTCCTATTAGCTCATTTTCCAAAGACATTGTCAAGCTGGATAAAGCAGAATGGGTCGAAATTAAACAAGGGCCTGGCCCAATTATAGAATCCTAGAGTTGGAAGAGACCTCATGGGCCATCCAGTCCAACCTCATTCTGCCAAGAAGCAGGAATATTGCATTCAAATCACCCCTAACAGATGGCCATCCAGCCTCTGTTGGAAAGCTTCCAAAGTGGGAGCCTCCACCACACTCCGGGGCAGAGAGTTCCACTGCTGAACGGCCCTCACAGTCAGGAAGTTCTTCCTAATGTTCAGATGGAATCTCCTTTCTTGTAGTTTGAAGCCATTGCTCCATTACGTCCTAGTCTCCAAGGAAGCAGAAAACAAGCTTGCTGCCTCCTCCCTGTGACTTTCCCTCACATATTTATCCATAGCCCTCATCCTGTCTCATCTCAGCCTTCTCTTCTTCGGGCTAAACGTGCCCAGCTCTTTAAGCCGCTCCTCATAGGGCTTGTTCTCCAGACCCTTGATCATTTTAGTCGCCCTCCTCTGGACAATGTATTGTCGAAGGCTTTCATGGTTGAAATCACTAGGTTGTTGTAGGTTTTTTCAGGCTACATGTTCTAGAGGCATTCTCTCCTGACGTTTCGCCTGCATCTATGGCAAGCATCCTCAGAGGTAGTGAGGTCTTGCCATAGATGCAGGATGCTTGCCATAGATGCAGGTGAAACGTCAGGAGAGAATGCCTCTAGAACATGGCCATATAGCCTGAAAAAGCCTACAACAACTCCTCTGGACACTTTCCACTTTCTCAATATCTCTCTTGAATTGTGGTGCCCAGAATTGGACACAATATTCCAGGTGTGGTTTAACCAAAGCGGAATAGAGCATGGGGAGCATGACTTTCCTGGACCTAGGCACTATGTTCCTCTTGATGCAGGCCAAAATCCCATTGGCTTATTTATTTATTTATTTATTTATTTATTTATTTATTTATTTATTTATTTACAGTACTTCTATGCTGCTTTTCTCACCCCTCGGGGGACTCAAAGCTGTTTACACATAACTGACAAAACTTCAGTGCCATACATTGGACACTGACATGATGCCAAACCATAACAACCACAATAATAAAACCACAATTAAACATATATCATAATTAGACAGTACATAAGCAATCATTAAAACAATAAATAATAACAGTCTCGCCAGTCGTATTGTCATTCTAGTCCATGTCCTTTAAACTCTACAAACATCTACTGTCCGAAGGCCTGGTCCCGAAGTCATGATTTTAATTTCTTTCTAAAAGCCAGGAGGGAGGGAGCAGATCTTACCTCATTTGGGAGTCTGTTGCATAGGCAAGGGGCCACCGACGAGAAGGCCCTGTCTCTCGTCCCCGCCAGACGCATTTGTGCAATTGATGGGAGCAAAAGCAGGCCTCCCCGGATGAGCTTAGATTACGAGATGGGATGTAGGGGTGAATGCGTTCGGACAAGTAGGCTGGGCCAGAACCGTATAGAGCTTTATAGGTCAAAACCAGCACTTTGAATTGGGCTTTTTTTGCCGCCACATCTTGAGCCACACGTTCCCCATTTGGTATTTTTGCATTTCATTTTTCCTGCCAAAGTGGAGTATCTTGCATTTGTCCCTGTTGAACTTCATGTTGTTAGTTTTGGCCAATCATCTCTCTAATTTGTCAAGATAGTTTTGAATCCTGCTCCTGTCCTCTGGAGTCTTGACTATCCCTCCCAATTTGGTGTTGTCTGCAAACTTGATGATCCTGCCTTCTAAACCTTCATCTAAGTCATTAATAAAGATCCTGATCAGGACCGGGCCCAGGACGGAACCCTGCTGATGGCACTCCGCTCATCACTTCTTTCCAGGACGAAGAGGAAGCATTGGTGAGCACCCTCTGGGTTCGTCCATTTAACCAATTACAGATCCACCTCACCGTAGTTTTGCCTAGCCCACATTGGACTAGTTTCCTTGCCAGAAGGTCATGGGGGACCTTGTCGAAGGCCTTCCTGAAATCCAGGTACGCTCCATCCATGGCATTCCCCGCATCTACCCAGCTTGTAACTCTAACACTCAACACAAGAACAAACCATGGATTAAAATGTGGCGTATGCAACCATGAATGGGATAAATCTGTAGTGCCACCTGGAGGCCTGTCAACCTTGGCAAACTTTGAAAAACTAACTCAGCAAACTTTGAAAAACTTCACATGAGTGGACAGACCGAGGGATTCCTAGAAAGACCCTTATAATCAAAATCCATGGCATGCTCTGATTAGAGTTCCACCCGTGGGAGAAAAGCGGGATAAAAATAAATAAAGAAAGAAAGAAGAAGAAAAAGTACTCAAAGTAAAAACCACAAATTTGACTGTTAGGAATTGTGGGAGTTGAATTCCAAAACACCTGGAGGGAGGGCCCAAGTTTTTCACACGCCTGATGAAAGCCCTCCACCAACTTGCAACGTCAGGGAGGAGGATTTTGGACTCAGTCTACCTGTCCAGAAGTCTCCCAGGAAAGCTTCCCGTCTCATTGCTTTCTCCCCAGAGGCACAGACCCACCTTGGCATCTTTGAAGCTGAGGAGGAGGGCATCTCTCTTGGCTCCCGCAAGCTGGACACTGGCCATGGACATGACGTTCCCGAAGAAGGAAAAGGCAGCCACCAGCTCCAGTTTCTCCTTGTGACTTTTGCCCTCTGAGCAAGAGAAAGCAGCGGTGAGAGAGGCAAAGACTCTGGAGATACACAGTCTTTTCTGATGGTCTTCGGGATTCTGTGTGGGAAGTTTGGCCCAATTCTATCGTTGGTGGGGTTCAGAATGCTCTTGGATTGTAGCTGAACTATAAATCCCAGTAACTACAATTCCCAAATGTCAAGGTCTATTCACCTACAATCACAGAGCATTCTGAATCCCACCAACGATAGAATTGGGCCAAGCCTCCCACACAGAACCCCCATGTGGGCCACAGCAACGCATGGCAGGGGACGGCTAGTTAGCATATAAGGAGAAAGTGACTGCTACTCGCAGTCAGAAGCAAAATTACACAGATCTAAGAAACAAAGGTGAAAACAAGAGATCAGGCAAGCACTACAGTGTTTCCTCTGTCCCACGTTGCTCTATATACTAGTTGGTGCTTCTTCAGTCCCAAAACAAAGATACCCATTTGCTGCACCCCACATCTCTTTTCCGGACTGAGTTGTTCTCAGCCTCAAAAGACCCTCCTAAAATAGGCAGTCTCTCCATTTGCTCCATTACTATCAGCACCCTAGGACTCACCTGTGCTCCTGTCGCTTTTGGTGGCAGACTAAGAGAGAAAAGAGAAGGATAACGTCAGTCCTGCAGTCGCACAATGGAGGCACACTGCTCTGGCTTGAAACTTCTCTAATCAAATATCAGTTGCCTTTGCTGCCTTTGAATCGGGCATGGGCCAACTTGGGCCCTCGGGTTGTTTTGGACTTCAACTCCCACAATTCCTAACAGTCGGAAGTTGTGGGAGTTGAAGTCCAAAACACCTCGAGGGCCAAATTTGGCCCATGCCAGATTTTAAACAGATCCCCTTTCTATGACACAAAATCAGCACTTCAGATTTCAGCATTTGACAGACAAGGTCCTTCCCTTCTCCCCTTCGGTGTCAACAAATGTATCCTATTACTTCTCGTAGCTCTTGCAAAAGCAATTCGCAGGACATTCAAAAGAACTCAAGGGAATTTCTTAGACTGTTAAGAAATTCCCTGTTATATTGCAAGAGTGAAGATTAAAGCATCTGTATATTTTGGATGAAAACCTGAATCTGTGAGTTTACTAAACAGATCAGATGCTGGCAGTGAGGCTGTGGAAACATGGGCTGAAGCATGTTTGTGCTTCACTCTGCTGTAATTTTACTTGCTATCCAGCTTGCAGTAATTCAGGGAGGTCGCGATTTGGAAACTATAAATCACTTCACGTACCAACACATCCCACAACAATGAAAAGAGAGAGAGAGGCCTACCTCAGAGTCATGGTTGAGCCTGTAAACGTACAGCTGAGAGGTCCCTGCCACCACCAAGTTGCGCTCGGCGTTGGAGAAGAAATTGCAGTACATGGAGAACTCCAGCCCCGTGGGAGGGTGCGCCTGCTTGTAGACCGCATACATGGCAGCAGGCTACCTGCGGAAAGGAAAAAGGGAGGAATAACAACAATAAGGGCTTGTGTTGTTGAAGGCTTTCATGGCCAGAATCACTGGGTTGCTGTGAGCTTTTCAGGCTGTATGGCCATGGCGATGCTACTGGAACATAGCCATACAGCCCAAAAAAACCCCACTGCAACCCAATAAGGGCTTGAATCCACAGCAAGACCTGAACCTGGGACTTGTCAGTTATCAATCTATCAAGCAGATGAAGCTACTGAAAGGAATCACAGAGTTAGAGGAAACCACAAAGGCCATCTAATCTAACCTCCTTTGGCCAAACAGGGATATACAATCCAAGCCTTCCTCTGTCACACAGCTCTTGCCGTCAGGAAGTTCTTCCTAATGTGGAGGTAGAATCTCATTTCCTGAACTCTGAATGCATGGATCGGTTGTGTCCTAGTCTCCAAAGCAGCAGAAGGCAATCTTGCTAATTCCACAACGTGACATTCTTTCAAATACCATATTGGAGTTCTATAACAGATGTTGTTGTAACCTTGGTTTTGGCTTTCAGTCTGCTGAGGTTGAATAGCTTGCCATCTGTCCGAGAGATGATTTCCACTTCGGTGGGAAGCTTCCCATCAACAAGGTGAAGTACCATAGCGATGAAGATGGAGAATAGAGTTGGGGCAATAACACATCCCTGTTTGACACCTGATTCCACCTTAAATGCTCACTTTGGGAGCCATTGCTGTCCAAGACTGTTGTACTCATCGAGGAGCCGCAGGATGTTCACATATTTGTTAGGGCACCCAATTTTCTGGAGGATGGTCCAGAGAGCGCTGCGATTCACTGTGTCAAATATTTGCAAGGTCAATGAATGCCATGGACAAAGGATGATTTTGTCCCCTGCATTTTTCTCGGAGCTGTGATGCAGTGAAGATCATGTCCACCGTTCTGTCAGGGTGCTGGGAGAAGCAAAGACCACCAGCATGGAAGCGATCTTCCGCCATCAACTCCGTTGGACTGGCCACGTTGTCCTGATGCCCGACCACTATCTCCCAAAGCAGTTGCTCTATTCCGAACTCAAGAACGGAAAACAGAACGTTGGCAGGCAGGAAAAGAGATTAAAAAGGATGGGCTCAAAGCCAACCTTAAAAACTCTGGCATTGACACTGAGAACTGGGAAGCCCTGGCCTGTGAGCACTCCAGCTGGAGGTCAGCTGTGACCAACAGTGCTGTGGAGTTTGAAGAGGCACGAATGGAGAGAGAAACGTGCCAAGAGGAAGGCAAATCAAGCCAACCCCAACCGAGACTGCCTTCCACCTGGAAACCAATGTCCAAGGCTTTCATGGCCAGAATCACAGGGTTGCTGTGAGTGTTTCAGGCTATATGGCTATGTTCCAATATTTATTTATTTATTACTTCGCTTATATACCACAATTCTCAGCCTAATGGCGACTCATTTATTTATTTATTATTTATTTATTTCACAGTTTTCTATACCGAGCTTCTCAACCTCATTGAGGGACTCAGCCCGGTTTCCAGCCATAAAAAACATATACACTCATTAAAATATCATATATCACAATTACAAAAACAACTTTAAAAACACTATATATAAAACTACAGTGGTCAGTCGTCCTATTAAGATGGATCTACATCAACTTCCATCCAGGGTCCTGGGGTGTTGTCTCATTCATCGAAGGCCTGACTCCACAGCCACGTCTTCACCCGTTTCCTAAATGTTAGGATGGATGGGGCGGTTCTGGCCTCCAGAGGGAGAGAGTTCCAGAGTCGCGGGGCCACCACCGAGAAGGCCCTGTCCCTTGTCCCCACCAGGCGCGCTTGCGAGGCCGGTGGGACCGAGAGCAGGGCCTCTCCAGATGATCTTAATAATCTTGATGGTTCGTAGGGGAGAATACGTTCGGAGAGGTAAACAGGGCCGGAGTCGTTTAGGGCTTTATAGGTCAACACCAGCACTTTGAATTGTGCTCGGAAGCTAATTGGCAGCCAGTGGAGCTGGCGTAACAGCAGAGTGGTGTGCTCCCTGTACCCAGCCCCCGTTAGCAATCTGGCTGCCGCGCGTTGGACTTGCTGCAGCTTCCGGGCAGTCTTCAAAGGCAACCCCACGTAGAGAGCGTTGCAGTAGTCTAGCATTCTCTTCTGAAGTTTCGCCTGCATCTATGACTAATAACATCTTCAGAGGTTCTGTTGGCAGTGAGTGGAGTGTATATATCCCTGTGTAATAATGTCCAGGGTGGGAGAAAGAATCCTTATCTGTTGAAGCAAGTGTGAATGTTTCAATTAGCAAACTTGAATAGCATTGAGCAGCCATGAAGCTGCAAAGTCAATCAGTGAGGGTATCTGCATAGAGGTAGCCTGGACTCTGTTGCCTGGGGGCATCCTCTGTTTGGGAGGGGTTAACTGGAACTTGATGGGGATTCCAATCCAAACATGACAGAGGACAGGAGCAGGATTCAAAACGATCTTGACAGATTAGAGATGATTGGCCAAAACTAACAAAATGAAGTTCAACAGGGAAAAATGCAAGATACTCCACTTTGGCAGAAAAAACGAAATTAAAAGAGACAGAATGGGGGACGATGAGGCCTGGCTCGAGAGCAGTACGTGTGAAAAAGATCTTGGAGTCCTCGTGGAAAACAAGTTAAACATGAGCCAGGAATGTGATGTGGCGGCAAAAAAAGCCAATGGGATGTTGGCCTGCATCAAGAGGAGCTTAGTGTCTAGATCCAGGGAAGTAATGCTATCCCTCTATTCCGCTTTGGTTAGACCACACCTGGAATATTGTGTCCAATTCTGGGCACCACAATTCAAGAGAGATATTGACAAGCTGGAATGTGTCCAGAGGAGGGCGACTAAAATGATCAAAGGTCTGGAGAACAAGCCCTATGAGGAGCGGCTTAAGGAGCTGGGCATGTTTAGCCTGAAGAAGAGAAGGCTGAGAGGAGGCCACAGGGAGGAGGAGGGAGCAAGCTTGTTTTATGCTTCCCTGGAGAGTAGGACGCAATGGAACAATGGCTTCAAACTACAGGAAAGGAGATTCCATCTGAACACGAGGAAGAACTTCCTGACTGTGAGAGCCATTCAGCAGTGGAACTCTCTGCCCTGGAGTGTGCTGGACGCTCCTTCTTTCGAAGCTTTGAAACAGAGGCCGGATGGCCATCTGTCAGGGGTGCTTTGAATGCAATAATCCTGCTTCTTGGCAGAATGGGGTTGGACTGGATGGCCCATGAGGTCTCTTCCAACTCTAGGAGTCTATGATTCTATGATTTGGCCTGGCCCCTGTTGCTTGGAGGCATCCTCTGTGGAACTGCTATCTAAAGCGGGAGAAAGAACTCTTCTCTTTTAGAAGCCAGTGTGAATGTTGCAATTAGCAAGCTTGATTAGCATTGCATAGGCTTGAAGCTGCAAAGTCAATCAATGAGAAAATCTGCATAGAGGTAGCCTGGCCTCTGTTGCCTGGGGGCACCCTCTGTCTGGGAGGTGTTCACTGGAACTGGATGGGGATTCTAATCCAAACATGACAGATTTAATATGGACTGGAATTTATTTATTTATTTGTCATGTCAGAGCAACCAGTCAATTATATTACATTTCTAACAGAACAAAACAAACAAACAGACAGACAAAACACAGAGTTTGCAAACTTGGTAGTTGATTAAATGTCCTTTGACCAGTATCTGGCCCCTTGGAGTGCCTCTGGTGTTGCCGCAAGGAGGTCCTCCATTGTGCATGTAGCAGGGCTCAGGTTGCATTGCAGCAGGTGGTCAGTGGTTTGCTCTTCTCCACACTCGCATGTCGAGGATTCGACTTTGTGGCCCCATTTCTTGAGGTTGGCTCTGCATCTCGTGGTGCCAGAGCGCAGTCTGTTCAGCGCCTTCCAAGTCGCCCAGTTTTCTGTGTGCCCAGGAGGGAGTCTCTCATTTGGTATCAGCCATTGATTGAGGTTCTGGGTTTGAGCCTGCCACTTTTGGACTCTCGCTTGCTGGGGTGTTCTAGTGAGTATCTCTAGATCTTAGAAAACTATTTCTTGATTGAAGTTGTTGACGTGCTGGCTGAGACCCAAACAAGGGATGAGCTGGAGATGTCTCTGCCTTGGTCCTTTCACTATTGGCTGTCACTTCCCGGCGGATGTCAGGTGGTGCAATACCGGCTAAGCAGTGTAATTTCTCCATTGGTGTAGGACGCAGACACCCCGTGATAATGCGGCATGTCTCATTAAGAGCCACATCCACTGTTTTAGCGTGGTGAGATGTGTTCCACACTGGGCATGCGTACTCAGCAGCAGAGTAGCAGAGCGCAAGGGCAGATGTCTTCACTGTGTCTGGTTGTGATCCCCAGGTTGTGCCAGTCAGCTTTCGTATGATATTGTTTCTGGCACCCACTTTTTGCTTGATGATATTCTATTTGCTTGAAGATATTCTGGGAGTAATAATCTTAATATATGTGCGTCTGGGTTTGTGTGTAAATATATATGTGTATGGGGGGGGGGGGGGTTAATCCACAAAAAGGAAACATCATGGCTTCGAAACAGGGAAATGGGAAACGAAGTGGAACGAAAAGAGCGATCACAATTTCCCCACGGCGCCTTATGCCGTGACACCTTCCCCGTTGCCCCCTTCGTTTCACCCCCTTCCCACCCGCGACAGTGCCCACCACTCGGGATTTTCAAAACTCACACGCCGCCGCCGTGGAAACCGGGCTTACCTCCCCCGCCTCACCGCTCAAACACCCGGTGTACACTCCCAAAACTGGTCCGGACGGAAACCGTATCCCGCCGGAACCACCGACGCAGGCGCCGCAAGCGGTCCCGAGGGGAGGCGGGGCCAGAGGAGGGAGTCCTTTGAAAAGGGCGGGCGCTAGGGGCCGATGGCGCCTCTGATTGGCTCAGGGACAGCGAGAGGCGTGTCCGTATGTTCCCCATTAGTCGCACGTGCAACAGTGCCCCCTAGAGGACATGTACTGTATACACAGTATAAGAATATATTTATGTGTGTGTGTAAATAATAATAATAATAATAATAATAATAATAATAATAATTAATAATAATTAATAATAATTAATAATAATTAATAATAATTAATAATAGAATCAAAGAGTTGGAAGAGACCTCACGGGCCATCCAGTCCAACCCCATTCTGCCAAGAAGCAGGAATATTGCATTCAAATCACCCCTGACAGATGGCCATCCAGCCTCTGTTTAAAAGCACCCAAAGAAGGAGCCTCCACCACACTCCGGGGCAGAGAGTTCCACTGCTGAACGGCTCTCACAGTCAGGAAGCTCTTCCTCGTGTTCAGATGGAATCTCCTCTCTTGTAGTTTGAAGCCATTGTTCCATTGCGTCCTAGTCTCCAGGGAAGGAGAAAACAAGCCTGCTCCCTCCTCCCTGTGGCTTCCTCTCACATATTATTTATACATGGCTCTCATATCTCCTCTCATCCTTCTCTTCTTCAGGCTAAACATGCCCAGCTCCTTAAGCCGCTCCTCATAGGGCTTGTTCTCCAGACCCTTGATCCTTTGAGACACCCTCCTCTGGACACATTCCAGCTTGTCAATATCTCTCTTGAATTGTGGTGCCCAGAATTGGACACAATATTCCAGGTGTGGTCTAACCAAAGCAGAATAGAGGGGTAGCATTACTTCCCTGGACCTAGACACTATGCTCCTATTGAGGCCAAAATCCCATTAGCTTTTTTTGCCGCCACATCACATTCCTGGCTCATGTTTAACTTTTTGTCCACGAGGACTCCAAGATCTTTTTCACACGTACTGCTCTCGAGCCAGGCATCGTCCCCCATTCTGTATCTTTGCACTTCATTTTTTCTGCCTAAGTGGAGTATCTTGCATTTTTCCCTGTTGAACTTCATTTTGTTAGTTTTGGCCATTCATCTCTCTAATCTGTCAAGATCGTTTTGAATTCTGCTCCTGTCCTCTGGACTATTGGCTCTCCCTCCCAATTTGGTGTCATCTGCAAACGTGATGATCCTGCCTTCTAGCCCTTCATCTAAGTCATGAATGAAGATCCTGGAGAGGACCGGGCCCAGGACGGAACCCTGCTGATGGCACTCCGCTCGTCACTTCTTTCCAGGATGAAGAGGAAGCCTTGGGGAGAATCACCCTCTGGGTTTGTCCACTTAACCAATTACAGATCCACCTCACCATAGTTTTGCCTAGCCCACATTGGACTAGTTTCCTTGCCAGAAGGTCATGGGGGACCTTGTCGAAGAAGGCCTTCCTGAAATCCAGGTACGCTCCATCCACGGCATCATTCCCCGCATCTACCCAGCTTGTAACTCTATCGAAGAAAGAGATCAGATTAGTCTGGCATGACTTGTTTTTGATAAATCCATGTTGACTATTAGCGATGACCGCATTTGTTTCTAAGTGTTTGCAGACCACTTCCTTGACAATCTTTTCCAGAATCTTGCCTGGTATAATAATAATAATAATAATAATAATAATAATAATAATAATAATAATAATCCCCATACCAAAAAAGGGAAATGCGAAAGACTGCTCCAACTTCCGTACAGTAGCCCTTATTTCTCATCATGCCAGGAAGGTAATGCTCAAGATCCTGCAAGGAAGACTCCAGCAATACATGGAGCGAGAGTTGCCAGATGTTCAAGCTGGGTTTAGAAAAGGCAGAGGAACGAGAGACCAGATTGCCAATATCATGCTGGAGAATGGAGAAAGGCAGGGAGTTTCAGAAAAACATCTACTTCTGCTTCATTGACTACTCTAAAGCCTTTGACTGTGTGGATCATCATAAATGGTGGCAAGTTCTTGGTGGGATGGGCATCCCAAGCCCCCTTCCCTCTCTCCTGAGGAATCTGTACAAGGACCAAGGAACAACAGTCAGAACTGACCACGGAACAGGAGACTGGTTCAAGATTGGGAAAGGCGTCTGGCAAGGCTGCATCCTCTCACCCAACCTTTTTAACTTGTATGCAGAACACATCATGCGATGTGCGGGGCTGGATGAATGCAAAGCTGGGGTGAAAATTGCTGGAAGAAACATTAACAACCTCAGATATGCAGATGACACCACTCTGATGGCCGAAAGCGAGGAGGAGCTGAGGAGCCTTCTAATCAAGGTGAAAGAAGAAAGCGCAAAAGCCGGGTTGCAGCTAAACGTCAAAAAAACCAAGATTATGGCAACAAGCATGATTGACAACTGGAAAATAGAGGGAGAAAACGTGGAGGCCGTGACAGACTTTGTATTTCTAGGTGCAAAGATGACTGCAGATGCAGACTGTGGCCAGGAAATCAGGAGACGCTTCCTTCTTGGGAGGAGAGCAATGTCCAGTCTCGATAAAATAGTGAAGAGTAGAGACATCAGACTTGCAACCAAGATCCATTGCCTAGTCAAAGCCATGGTATTCCCTGTAGTCACCTACGGATGTGAGAGCTGGACCTTAGGGAAGGCTGAGCGAAGGAAGAGATGCTTTTGAGCTGTGGTATTGGAGGAAAGTTCTGAGAGTGCCTTGGACTGCGAGAAGATCCAACCAGTCCATCCTCCAGGAAATAAAGCCCGACTGCTCACTGGAGGAAGGAGACTAGAGACAAAGTTGAAGTACTTTGGCCACATCATGAGGAGACAGCAAAGCCTAGAAGACAATTATGCTGGGGAAAGTGGAAGGAAAAAGAAAGAGGGGCCGACCAAGGGCAAGATGGATGGATGGCATCCTTGAAGTGACTGGACTGACCTTGAAGGAGCTGGGGGTGGTGACGGCCGACAGGGAGCTCTGGCGTGGGCTGGTCCATGAGGTCACGAGAGTCGGAGACGACTGAACGAATGAACATCACAGAATCATTACTTATTTATTTTATTTATTTATTTGGGGTTCTTTTACCCCGCCCTTCTCACCCCGAAGGGGACTCAGGGCGGCTTACAAAAGCAAAGGCACAATTTTATGCCTGCATCATAAAGACAATCAAACACAGAATTACATCAATACACAGTTAACAACAAATATACATTATAACCATAAAATCAATAAAATCAATAAAACCAAATACAAACCCAATTTCTCCTCTTACATGGTCAGCGTTCGCTACTCATAGATCTAGTTTTACGTTCCACTTCATCAATCCTGCTGGTCTTACTCGCCTGATTGTCTGATTTAATTGCCAGAGTGCCCAAAGGCCTGGTCCCATAACCAAGTCTTCACCCTCCTCCTAAAGGCGAGGAGGGATGATGATGCCCTGATTTCCCCTGGGAGTGAGTTCCACAGGTGAGGGGCCACCACTGAGAAAGCCCTGCTCCTCGTCCCCACCAGCCTCACTTGTGACAGTGGTGGGGTCGAGAGCAGGGCCTCCCCAGATGATCTCAGACTCCGAGGTGGGACGTAGAGGGAGATACGTTCGGACAGATACACTGGACCGGAACCGTAAAGGGTTTTGTAGGTCAAAACCAGCACCTTGAATTGTGCTCGGAACTGAACCGGCAGCCAGTGGAGCTGACACAACAGGGGGGTGGTGTGCTCCCTGTATGTCGCTCCGGTGAGCAATCTGGCTGCCGCTCGCTGGACCAGTTGAAGTTTCCGAACAGTCTTCAAGGGCAACTCCACGTAGAGTGCGTTGCAGTAGTCTATTCGGGATGTAACAAGAGCGTGGACCACTGAACAAGAGTAGCATAAATTAATGAGTATTATTTATTTATTTATTTATTTATTTGCTGCATTTATTGACCGCGCTCTCAGCCCTAGGGCGACTCGCGGCGGTGTACAACATATAAAAACAGTTTACAAAAGCACACAATATATCAACAAACCATATTACACATTTAATCTAACTTACACTTACTAATCCGCACCGTCACAACATAGGGATCTACCAATCTCATAATCCGTATTCCGTTCCAGTTGTCATTACCAGTTAATGTAGCACTCAGTTAAATGCCTTCTCAAATAGCCAGGTCTTTAGGCTCTTACGGAAAGCCACAAGGGAGGGCGCCTGTCTGATGTCAACAGGGAGGGTGTTCCACAGCCGGGGGGCCACCACCGAGAAGGCCCTCTCTCGTCCCCGCCAGACGTGCCTGTGAGGCAGGCGGGATCGAGAGAAGGGCCTCCCCAGACGATCTCAAGGCCCTTGTGGGCTCATAGGCCGAGATGCGGTCCGAAAGGTATTTTGGGCCGGAACCGTTTAGGGCTTTGTAGGCCAACACCAGCACCTTAAATTGGGCCCGGTAGCAAATCGGCAGCCAGTGGAGCTGGAACAACAGGGCGTTGTGTGCTCCCTGCGTCCCGCTCCTGTTAGTAACATGGCTGCCGCGCGCTGGACTAGCTGAAGCTTCCGGGCCGTCTTCAAGGGCAGCCCCACGTAGAGAGCGTTGCAGTAGTCAAGGCGGGATGTGACCAGAGCGTGTACCACCGTGGCCAAGTCAGACTTCCCAAGGTACGGGCGCAGCTGGCGCACGAGCCTAAGCTGTGCAAATGCTCCCCTGGTCACCCCTGAAACCTGGGGATCCAGGCTCAAGGATGAATCCAGGGTCACACCCAAGCTGCGAACCTGCGCCTTCAAGGGGAGTGCGACCCCGTCCAGCACAGGCTGTAACCCTATACCCTGTTCGGCCTTGCGACTGACCAGGAGTACCTCTGTCTTGTCTGGATTTAATTTCAGTTTGTTCGCCCTCATCCAGACCATTACAGCGGCCAGGCACCGGTTCAGGACCTCGACAGCCTCCTTAGTAGCAGGTGGAAAGGAGTGACAGAGTTGGACATCATCTGCGTACAGATGACACGGCACCCCGAAACTCCGGATGATCTCACCCAGCGGCTTCATGTAGATATTAAACAGCATGGGGGACAGTATAGAACCCTGTGGAACCCCACAAGTCAAAGGTTGTGGTGTAGAACAGGAGTCCCCCAATAACACCTTCTGGGTGCGACCCTCCAGGAATGACCGGAGCCACTGCAAAACAGTACCTCCAAGACCCATCCCCGCAAGGCCTCCCAGAAGGATACCGTGGTCGACGGTATCGAAGGCCGCTGAGAGGTCCAGAGCACCAACAGGGACACACTCCCCCTGTCTAGCTCCCGGCGCAGATCATCCACTAAGGCGACCAAGACCGTCTCGGTACCATGTCCCCGGTCTGAAGCCAGACTGTGCCGGATCCAGAAAATCCGTGTCTCTCAAGAATACCTGGAGTTGTGAGGCCACCACGCTTTCCATGACTTTGCCCAAAAAGGGGAGATTGGAAACAGGCCGAAAGTTGTCAAATTTAGTGGGGTCCGGTGATGGGTTCTTCAACAGCGGTTTTATAATTGCTTGTTTTAAGCACGCTGGAATCTTGCCTTCTCGAAGGGAGGCATTAACCACCACCGTTACCCACTCAGCCAATCCCCCTCTGGCCTCCTTCAGAAGCCAGGATGGGCAGGGGTCTAGGATGGACGTGGTGGGCCTCATTCCTCCAAGTATCTTGTCCACATCCTCGGGCTTCACAAACTGAAAAGAATCCATCAAAATAGGACAAGCAGGTGCTCGTGTCACATCCTCAGAGACTGCATTTAACATGGTGTCCAGCTCAGAACGGATCAAGGCGACTTTGTCTGCAAAGAACCGAGCAAATGCTTCACAGCGCGTGACCGAATTGTCAGGGCTCCCGCCTGAGGTGGCGGGAGTTAAAAGACCTCTGACAATCCGAAACAACTCCGCCGGACGGTTTTTTGCAGACGCAATAGTGGCCGCAAAGAATTTTCTTTGCGGCTTTTATTGCCGCGGCATATGCCCTTAAAAAGGACACAAACCGTGCTCGATTTGACTCGCTTGGGTCCGAACGCCACACGCTCTCTAGTTCCCTCTTCCTTCGCTTCATCACTGCCAGCTCCTCAGTAAACCAAGGAGCTGGTTTAGCTCGGCTACTTGAGAGGGGACGTTCCGGAGCGATCACGTCAATTGCCCTGGCCATCTCCCCATTCCAGAGAGCGACCAAGGCCTCGACATGGTCACCTACCGAGGAGGCGGGAAAATCCCCAAGAGCCGTCAGGAATCCATTCGGATCCATAAGCCTCCTGGGGCGGACCATCTTAATGGGTCCTCCACCTTTGCGGAGGTTAGGGGGTGCAGTGAGCCTAAATCTGATCAGGAAGTGGTCAGTCCATGGCAACGGAGAGATAGACAACTCCTCCACACCGCCACCCTGCTCCCATCCCTGGCAGAAAACCAAGTCCAATGTGTGTCCAGCACAATGGGTGGGGCCAGATATTTGTTGGGACAGCCCCATGGTTGCCATGGCCAACATGAAGTCCTGAGCCGCTCCAGTGAGGGTCGCCTCGGTGTGGATATTGAAGTCTCCCAGCACAAGAAGCCGTGAAGACTCCAACGCCAGGCTCGAGACCACCCCCGCTAGCTCAGGTAGGGAGACTGTAGTGCAGCGAGGTGGACGGTACACTAGCAGAATCCCTATTCTGTCCCGGTCACCCACCCTCAGGTGGACGCATTCAAAATTTGTTGACTGCGGGATGGGGCCCCTGGTCAGAGGGATGGAATCTCTATAGACCACTGCAACCCCACCTCCCCGCCCTCCGGATCTCGGCTGGTGCTGCACGGAAAAACCTGGCGGGCAGAGTCCACAAACTTTCTAAACAGAGGGCCAGGTCAGAGTCTCTCAAACTGTTGGAGGGCCGGATTATAATTTGAAAAAAATAAATGAAGGAATTCCTATGCACACTGCACATACCTTATTTGTAGTGTAAAAAACACTTACAATACAATAATTAAAATGAGGAAAAATGTTAACAAATATAAACTTATTAGTATTCCAATGGGAAGTGTGGGCTTCCTTTTAGCTGATGAGATAGGATTGTTGTTGTTGTGTGCTTTCAAGTCGTTTCAGACTTAGGTTGACTAGCCTTTGCCCTCCGAGATCTGGCCAGATAAGAACTATTAATTTTTTTGTCCATGCAATGAGTTTCTGGTTGAGTCCTTTGTTTAGGGATTTACTGGCTCAGAGAATTGGGAAACGCTTCCTGGAACCATGAGGTGCTGGATTCATGAAAAGGGTGGCTTTCTCTTCATTTTTCACAATATAGATATACTCACATATGATGGTATGGGGAAGGGGAACATACAAGAAATTCATAAGGGATAAATCTTGCAAAGTCAAGGGCGAACCATGTCAGCTCTTTCCTCCCTCCCAAGTCCATCAAAAGTTCATAAAGGTTGGCAAGAGTCCTATAAAGTTCCTATAAAGTTCATGGAAAGTCCATAAGAGTTGGGCCATGGGGCCATGGAAAAAGCCTTAGGTTCCCACATGGGGGAGAGATAGGGGATTATTTATTTATTTATTTGTTTATTTATTTACCTTACTTCTATACCGCTGTTCTCAGCCCGAAGGCGACTCACAGCGGTTCACAACAAATACGAACAGCAAAAATTCAGTGCTACAGTATAGAAACAGTTAACAACCTAACACATTACACAATTAATAAACAGTCACTACAATAGCCATTCACTGTCGTCTCATCATTCAAAAACATGTTCCAGATTATGGGATCATTCCAGCCTGGTGTCCTTGGCAAAACTATGAATTCCCTGATTTTGAACTATCTTTTACAGAGTCCTGAGTGGTGAGGTCACCTGTGATCTCATCAATCTATACATATGCTTTTCATATATATATATATGTGTGTGTTTAAATAAAAGATTGATAAATAATGCATATATCCTGTGCATGTGTGTGTGTGTGATTGTATGTATATGTGTGTGTGTATGTACGTACGTATGTATGTGTATATATATATATATGTGTATATATGTGTGTGTGTTTAAATAAAATATTGATAAATAATACATATATCCTGTGCATGTGTGTGTGTGATTGTATGTATATGTATGTATGTGTGTATATATATGTATGTATGTATATATATTGAAGTGACTGGACTGACCTTGAGGGAGCTGGGGGTGGTAACAGCTGACAGGGAGCTCTGGCGTGGGCTGGTCCATGAGGTCACGAAGAGTCGGAGACGACTGAACGAATGAACAACAACAACATGTATATATATATATGTATATATATATATGTGTGTTTAAATAAAAGATTGATAAATAATACATATATCCTGTGCATGTGTGTGTGATTGTATGTATATGTATGTGTGTATGTATGTATGTGTGCGTATATATATATATATATATATGTATATATATGTGTGTGTGTTTAAATAAAAGATTGATAAATAATACATATATCCTGTGCATGTGTGTGTATGTATGTAAATGTATATATGTGTATGTATGTATATATATGTGTGTGTGTGTATATATATATATGTATGTGTGTATATATATGTTTAAATAAAATTGATAAATAATACATATATCCTGTGCATGTGTGTGTATGTATGTAAATGTATATATGTGTATGTATGTATATATGTGTGTGTATATATATATGTATGTGTGTATATATATGTTTAAATAAAATTGATAAATAATACATATATCCTGTGTGTGTGTGTGTGTATGTATATGTATGTGTGTGTGTATATGTGTGTGTGTGTATGTATGTGTGTGTGTATGTGTATATGTGTGTGTTGGTTGGTTATATATATATATATATATATATATATATATATATATATATATATATTAACTGTACATATGCCAAATTAGATGAGGAGTTCTCTTTCGGGACCGACTTCAAGCCAAAGGTTTTTGAGTTCTGTTAATCCCACAAACGAACATTACATTTTTCCTACTTCCAACAGACCTCACAACCTCTGAGGATGCTTGCCATAGATGCAGGCGAAACGTCAGGAGAAAAATTGCCTCCAGAACATGGCCATATAGCCCGGAAAAACCTACAACAACCCAGTGATCCCGGCCATGAAAGCCTTCGACAATTATATAGATTGATAGATTATATCAATCTATATAATTTTGATAAATATACATCTATCCACATACAAATTTCCTATATATGTATATAGGAATTGTGTATGTAGTTATAGGCATTATTTATCAATCTTTTATTTAAAAACACACACGCACACCCATATATATATTAGAACAGCATATGTATAAATTGATTATATAAACAGCCTACAAAAACTCTAAATGTTTATTATCATTGTTGTTGTTGTTATTTAAATATTCTTCCTACGAATCTAGGCCCTCCAGCACAATTCAATGGTGAAGTTGACCCAGTGATATCGAACTGCTGGAATTGCCTTGTGCGAAAGCGACTCAACAATACATATAAAGAGACAAGGTGCATCCCATCCTAATGTACGGCAAAAGAGAAGGAAGACGCATGTGCAAAAAAGAGTCATAATAATTTATTTTTTTTATTTTCTGGATTCACATCCCGCTTTTTCTCCCCCAAAATAGGATCCAAGTTTGCAATACAATAAATAAATGCCTGGAGGTCAGAAGGTCTACGTCCACTTCTGCTATCCTTAGGAAGAATCTCTGGGCAAGAGCACTGCCTTGAAAAATGCATATGACATGTATATATGTATGTATGTATGTATTATTATTATTCAGAATATCATCCTAATGTGCATTGAAAAATGCATATGTCGTGTACATACTTTTAATTATTTTTTTAATTGAATGACATTCAAATGTGAATTGAAAAAATCCATAGGCGTTTACATATTTTTATTATGGATGGCATCCAAATGTGTATTGAAAAATGCAAATTACATGTATGTATCTTGTTATTATTTCTAACCTGAATGGCATCCATATGGGCATTGAAAATGCATATGGTGTGTATGAACATTATTATTATTATTAAATAGCATCCAAATGTGTATCAGAAAATGCAAAGGTTGTGTATGTATTTTTAGTATTATTATTATTATTATTATTATTATTATTATTATTATTATTCGGAACGACATCCAAATGTGCATTGGAAAATGCATATGTTGTATATGTACTTTAAATTGGGTTGTTGTGGGTTTTTCCGGGCTATATGGCCATGTTCTAGAGGCATTCTCTCCTGACGTTTCGCCTGCATCTATGGCAAGCATCCTCAGAGGGAGTGAGGTCTATTGGAACTAGGAAAAGGGGTTTATATATCTGTGGAAAGACCAGGGTGGGACAAAGGACCCTTGTCTGTTTGAGTTAGGTGTGAATGTTTCAACTGACCACCGATTAGCATTTGATGGCCTGACAGTGCCTGGAGCAAACTTTTGTTGAGAGGTGATTAGACATTTTAAAAAAAACTCTAAAATTACAACAGCACAACAACAGAGAGGAAACAAATAAGGACATCTAATCACCTCTCAACAAAAGTTTGCTCCAGGCACTGCCAGGCCATCAAATGCTAATCAAGGTGGTCAGTTGAAACATTCACACCTAGCTCCAGCAGACAGGGGTCCTTTGTCCCACCCTGGTCATTCCACAGATATATAAACCCTTTTCCCTAATGCCAACAGACCTCACTACCTCTGCGGATGCTTGCCATAGATGGAGGCGAAACGTCAGGAGAGAATGCCTCTAGAACATGGCCATATAGCCCGAAAAAACCTACAACAACCCAGTGATTCTGGCCATGAAAGCCTTCGATAATACATTGTACTTTAAATTATTATTTTTTAAAATTGAATGTGAACTGAAAAATCCATAAGCATTTGCATATTTGCATATTTATTATTATTATTATTATTATTATTATTATTATTTTCAGTGTGGTTGGCATCCAAACGTGCATTGAAAATGCAAATTATATGTATGTATCCTATTAGTTCTAACTTGAATGGCATCCAAATGTGCATTGAAAATGCATATAGTGTGTATGAACTTTATTGTTATTATGAGTGTAAATAGCATCCAAATGTGTATCAGAAAATGCTTTATTATTATTATTTTCAGTGTGGTTGGCATCCAAATGTGCATTGAAAATGCATATGGTGTGTATGTGCTTTATTATTATTATTAGTGTAAATAGCATCCAAATGTGTATCAGAAAATGCTTTATTATTATTATTTTCAGTGTGGTTGGCATCCAAATGTGCATTGAAAATGCAAATGATATGTATGTATCTCGTCATTATTTCTAACCTGAATGGCATCCAAATGTGCATTGAAAATGCATATGGTGTGTATGAACTTTATTGTTATTATTATTAGTGTAAATAGCATCCGAATGTGTATCAGAAAATGCTTTATTATTATTATTTTCAATGTGGTTGGCATCCAAATGTGCATTGAAAATGCAAATTATATGTATGTATCTCGTCATTATTTCTAACCTGAATGGCATCCAAATGTGCATTGAAAATGCATATGGTGTGTATGAACTTTATTGTTATTATTATTAGTGTAAATAGCATCTGAATGTGTATCAGAAAATGCTTTATTATTATTATTTTCAGTGTGGTTGGCATCCAAATGTGCACTGAAAATGCAAATTATATGTATGTATCCTATTATTTCTAACCTGAATGGCATCCAAATGTGCATTGAAAATGCATATGGTGTGTATGAACTTTATTGTTATTATTATTAGTGTAAATAGCATCCAAATGTGTATCAGAAAATGCAAATGTCGTGTATGTTTACTTATTTGTTTGTTTGTTTGTTTGTTTACTGTATTTGTATACCGCCTTTCTCAGCCAATCGGTGACTCAATCGGTGTATGTATTTTTATCATGTGAACTGCATCCAATGGCATGTACGCATTTTTATTATTATTATTATTCTTCAATGTGAATGGCATCTCAAGGGAAGAACCTCAGGGCAAGAGCGCTGCCTTGCAAATTGCATTTATGATGATGATAACGATTTCATGTGATTCACATTCAGATGTGTCTTGCAAAGGGCATCTTGCATGTATGGGTCTTTTATCCTTATTTCCAATGGGAAGGGAAGAAGCTCGAGGCGAGAACGTTGCCTTGAAAACTGCACATAGTAAAAAGCTAAATACTTCTAGTCCGGATGGGGCAGCCCTATATGGGCATCACCCCGTTGGTCCCATTTCTGCAAGGTTTTGCAATGCAGCCTTGCTCGGCCTCTCCCCAATATTTCCGCACCCCGTATTGTGTCTCCAGTCTCCGTCAAAGTGTGGATTTGAACTCGCAGCCTCTGCGGACGGACGGTGAGAGGCGTGCTTTTCGGTGATGTTCGGTCCATAGAAAGACAGACCTTTGGGGGAAATGAGCTCAGAGGGCGATGTGGTCCTCGAAAAGGGAGAGCAGCAGCAGGATGGCCCAGCCGGACAGCAGGCCCAAGTTCTGCAGGAAAAACAGCAGCCAGGGTCGCTTGCAATGCGCATTCATCAGCGCTGGCAGCTGCAAGAGAGGGAGATATAATTAGGCATACCAAGGGGCAACCAAAGGACATCCAACCCACCCCTTCTGTCATGCAACCATCGCCCTGGATGACTCTGCCAACGGATGGTCCTCCAGCCTATGTTTAATCACAGAATCAAAAAATTGTAGTGTTGGGAGGAAACCTAGTGTTGGGAGGGAACCCCAGTCCACCTCCTTTCACCAGACTGGAAGACACAATCAAAGCCCTCCAGACATATAGCTTTTGTGCAATCATTGAATCCTATAAACGTAGTTTTGGGAGGGAACCCCAAAGGCCATCCAGTCCACCCCCTTTCGCCAGACTTGGAAGACACAATCAAAGCCGTCCCGGACATATAGCTTTTGTGCAATCATTGAATCCTATAAACGTAGTTTTGGGAGGGAGCCCCAAAGGCCATCCAGTCCACCCCCTTTCACCAGATTTGGAAGACACAATCAAAGCCCTCCCGGACATATAGCTTCTGTGCAATCATTGAATCCTATAAACGTAGTTTTGGGAGGGAACCCCAAAGTCCACCCCCTTTCACCAAACTGGAAGACACAAAAAAAGGCCCTCCCAGACATATAGCTTTTGTGTAATTATTGAATCCTATAAACGTAGTTTTGGGAGGGAACCCCAAAGGCCATCCATTCCACCCCCTTTCGCCAGGCTTGAAGACACAATCAAAGCCCTCCCAGACATATAGCTTTTGTACAATCATTGAATCCTATAAACGTAGTTTTGGGAGGGAACCCCAAAAGGCCCTCCAGTCCACCCCCTTTCGCCAGACTGGAAGACACAAACAAAGCCCTCCCAGACATGTAGCTTTTGTGCAATCATTGAATCCTATAAACTTAGTTTTGGGAGGGATCCCCAAAGGCCATCCAGTCCACCCCCTTTCGCCAAACTGGAAGACACACTCAAAGCCCTCACAGACATATAACCTTTGTGCAATCATTGAATCTTATAAACCTAGTGTTGGGAGGGAACCCCAAAGGCCATCTGTGACGATGTGTAAATTTTATTCCTTTGGTTATGTGTAATTTAAACAGTAGTTTATGGATGGTAAGTATGAAGGAATATATTTTGTTGGAGATGGTGGCTTGGCGTTAGCTGGGTTGCCATAGCAACAGGGGCAGAGCCAACTGCCTCTTCACGGGGCAGCTGTTT
>NW_026847438.1:249232610-249235110 GCF_025583915.1 Anolis sagrei ordinatus
TTGTTGCCGGACTCCCATCCAAGGGCCAACCAAGGCTGACCCTGCTTAGCTTCCAAAGTCAATGTGCTTTAAAGTCACTTGTCCACTTGTGACAACCTCATATATTTCATAGGATTTTCTTATCACGAGATTTGGCCAGTTTCTTCCTCTGATATAAAGCCTTGGTGGTCTCCCATCCAACGGTCAACCAAGGCCAGGCCAGCTTAGCTTCCAAGATTAATGTGGTTTAAAGTTTCCTGTCCACTTGTGGCAACCTCATATGTTCTATTGGGTTTTCTTGGAGGAGGTTATACCAGCTTCTTCCTTGGCGGTCTCCCATCCAACGGCCAACCAAGGCCGGCCCTGCTTAGCTTCCAAGATTAGTGTGCTTTAAAGTCACCTGTCCACTTGTGGCAACTTCATATATTTCACAGGGTTTTTAAAGAGGAGGTTTGGCCCATTCTTTCCTTTGATATACATGCTTGGCGGTCTCCCATCCAATGGCCAACCAAGGCCAGGCCAACTTAGCTTCCAAGACTAATGTGGTTTAAAGTTTCCTGTCTACTTGTGACATCCTCATATACCCTATTGGGTTTACCTGGGGGAAGTTAGGCCAGCTTCTTCCTCTGATATACAGTCTTGGCGGTCTCCCATCCAACGGCCAACCAAGGCCAGCCCAGCTTAGCTTCCAAGACTAATGTGGTTTAAACTTTCCTGTCTACTTGTGGCAACCTCATATACCCTATTGGGTTTTCTTGGGGGAAGTTAGGCCAGCTTCTTCCTCTGATATACAGTCTTGGCGGTCTCCTATCCAACGGCCAACCAAGGCTGACCCTGCTTAGCTTCCAAAACTAATGTGGTTTAAAGTGTCATGTCCACTTGTGGCAACCTCATATATTTTATTGGGTTATCTTAGAGGAGGTTTGGCCAGTTTCTTCCTCTGATATACAGTCTTGGTGGTCTCCCATCCAAAGACCAACCAAGGCCGGCCCTGCTTAGCTTCCAAGATTAATGTGCTTTAAAGTCACCTGTACATTTGTGACAACCTCATATATTTCATAGTGTTTTTAAGAGGTGGTTTGGCCAGTTCCTTCCTTTGATATACAGCCTTGGCAGTCGCCCATCCAACAGCTAACCAAGGCCGGCCCTGCTTAGCTTCCAAGATTAATGTGCTTTAAAGTCACCTGTCCCCTTGTGGCAACCTCATATATATTTCATAGGGTTTTCTTAGAGGAGGTTTAGCCAGTTCCTCTGATATACAGCCTTGGTAGTCTCCCATCCAACGGCTAACCAAGGCCGGCCCTGCTTAGCTTCCAATACTAATGTGATTTAAAGTCACCTGTCTACTTATGGCAACCTCATATATATCACAGGGGTTTCTTACAGTTTTGGCCAGTTTATTTCTCTGATACACAGGCTTGGCGGTCTCCCATCCAAAGGCCAACCAAGGCTGGCCCTGCTTAGCTTCCAAGATTAATGTGCTTTAAAGTCACCTGTACATTTGTAACAACCTCATATATTTCATAGGGTTTTCTTAGAGGAGGTTTGGCCAGTTCCTCTGATATACAGCCTTGGCGGTCTCCCATCCAATGGCCAACCAAGGCTGACCCTGCTTAGCTTCCAAGACCAACATGGTTTAAAGTTTCCTGTCTACTTGTGGCAACCTCATATATTTCATAGGGTTTTCTTAGAGGTTTGGGCAGTTTCTTCTTCTGATATACAGCCTTGGTGGTCTCCCATCCAACGGCCAACCAAGGCGGACCCTGCTTAGCTTCCAAAACTAATGTGGTTTAAAGTGTCATGTCCACTTGTGGCAACCTCATATATTTTATTGGGTTTTCTTAGAGGAGGTTTGGCCAGTTTCTTCCTCTGATATACAGTCTTGGTGGTCTCCCATCCAACAGCCAACCAAGGCCAGCCCTGCTTAGCTTCCAAGATTAATGTGCTTTAAAGTCATCTGTACATTTGTGACAACCTCATATATTTCATAGTGTTTTCTTAGGGGAGTTCCTTCCTTTGATATACAGCCTTGGCAGTCGCCCATCCAACAGCTAACCAAGGCCGGCCCTGCTTAGCTTCCAAGATTAATGTGCTTTAAAGTCACCTGTCCCCTTGTGGCAACCTCATATATATTTCATAGGGTTTTCTTAGAGGAGGTTTAGCCAGTTCCTCTGATATACAGCCTTGTTAGTCTCCCATCCAATGGCTAACCAAGGCCGGCCCTGCTTAGCTTCCAATACTAATGTGATTTAAAGTCACCTGTCTACTTATGGCAACCTCATATATTTCATAGGGGTTTCTTACAGTTTTGGCCAGTTTATTTCTCTGATATACAGTCTTGGTGGTCTCCCAACCAAAGGCCAACCAAGGCTGGCCCTGCTTAGCTTCCAAGATTAATGTGCTTTAAAGTTACCTGTACATTTGTAACAACCTCATATATTTCACAGGGTTTTTAAGAGGTGGTTTGGCCAGTTCCTTCCTTTGATATACAGCCTTGGTGGTCTCCCATCCAAAGACCAAC
>NW_026847438.1:249240110-249251823 GCF_025583915.1 Anolis sagrei ordinatus
GTAATGGAACATAGGAATGGAACAATGGACGACGAACCTGGACTACGCTTGGATGATGAGAAGATTGGGTACGTTTGTTTTTTGTAATAATTGTGCATTGTAATTGCTTATTGGTAATTTATGGATAATGTGTTAAGTCAATTGTTATATGTTGTATGGAACCACTGCTGTTTCTACTGTTTCTACTGTTTGTGAACCGCTGTGAGTCGCCTTCGGGCTTGAGATACAGCGGTATAGAAGCAAAGTAAATAATAAATAAATAAATAAATTTGTAATCTTATATGCAGGATGTATTTTCAGTCACTGGAACAAATTTGACACAAATACCCAATACGCCCAAATTTGAATACTGGTGAGGTTGGGGGTGATTGCTTTCGTCATTTGGTAATGCTGGAGTTGCTGGGATTTATAGTTCAACTAAAATCAAAGAGCCTTCTGAACTCCACCAATGATGGAATTGAATCAAACTTGGCACACAGAATTCCCATGACCAAGAGAAAATACTGGGAAGCTCTGGTGGACATTGACCTTGAGTTTTTTGGAGTTGTAGTTCACGGGAGAGTCTGGTAGACATTGACCTTGAGTTTTTGGAGTTGTAGTTCACCTACATCCAGAGAACACTATGGACTCAAGCAATGATGGATCTGGATCAAACCTGGCACAAATACTCAATATGCCCAAATGTGAACACTGGTAGAAATTGGAGAAAATAGACCTTGCCATTTGGGAGTTGTAGTTGTTGGGATTTATAGTTCACCCACAATGAAATAGCATTCTGAACCCCACTGATAGAATTGGACCAAACTTTCCACACAGAACCCCCATGACCAACAGAAAATACTATGTTTTCTGATGGTCTTTGGTGACCCCTCTGACACCCCCTCGCGATCCCTATGGGGGTCCCGACCCCCAGGTTGAGAAACACTGGGCTAGACCTTTTCACCTGGAATGATAACACCCCTGCATCCAGTTCTGGGCAAAACAACCCAAGGAGGAGATGGACACGACGGATAGAAGGGGCATCAAAGGGGCCAAAGATCTGTACACTGGGATTGTTTCACTTAGAGAAGGTTGACTTATGAGTCATATTCATAAATCTAAAAGGAAGTCACATTGAGGAAGAATGCGCAGGTATATTTTTCTGCTGCTCTGAATATCTAAGATGCAATGCGGCCATGGATTCACATTTCTGGAAAAGTCATTCCAACTAAACATTAGGAAGATCTAACTGATACTGGAATATGCTGCCTGGTTAAACCATGGAATCTCTTTCCCTGGAGGTTTTTGAGGCATAAGGCTAGATGGCCATCTGTCAGGAGGGATTGGATTAGGTTGGGCTGAATGGCCTTTGGGGGCTCCTTCCAACCTCAGGCTTCTTTCATCTATCTATCTGTCTGTCTGTCTATTTACATATCTATCTATCTATCTATCTATCTATCTATCTATCTATCTATCTATCAATCAATCTATCTATCTATCTATCTATCTATCTATCTACATATCTATTTGTCTATCTATCTATCTATGTACATATCTATCTATCTATCATCTATCTATCTATCTACATATCTATCTATCTATCTATCTATCTATCTATCTATCTATCTATCTATCCTAGCCATCCCCTGCCATGTGGCCCAGTCTGTGTATATGTGAAAACTGTCCTATTAGTATTATTATGAATAACCAAGGGATATCATTTCTAGTAAAGGTAAAGGTTTCCCCTAACATTAAGTCAAGTCATGTCTGACTCTGGGGTGGTGCTCATCTCCATTTCTAAGCCAAAGAGCCAGCGTTGTCTGTAGACACCTCCAAGGTCATATGGCCGGCATGACTGCATGGAGCGCTGTTACCTTCCCCCGGAGCGGTACCTATTGATCTACTCACATTTGCATGTTTTCGAACTGCTAGGTTGGCAGAAGCTAGGGCTGACAGCGGAAGCTCACGCCGCTCCCCGGAATCGAACCTGTGAGCTTTCGATCAACAAGCTTAGCAGCTCAGTGCTTTAACCCACTGCGCCACCGGGGGGTCCCTTTTACTAGGGTACTTTATAAATTTTTCAATCCATCCATCCATCTATAAATCTATCTATCTATCTATCTATCTATCTATCTATCTATCTATCTACATATCTATTTATCTGTCTATCTACACACATGTCTATCTATCCACACACATATCTATCTATCTATCAATCTATTTATCTATCAATCAATCAACATATCTGTCTGTTTGTCTGTCTATCCATCCATCCATCCATCCATCTACATATCTATCAATCTAATTATCTATTTATTTATTTATCTATCAATCTATCTATTTACATACCTATTTTCTATCAATCCATCCATCTATAAATCCATCTATCTATCTATCTATCTATCTATCTATCTATCTACATATCTATTTGTCTGTCTATCTATCTATCCATCCATCCATCTATCTACATATCTATCAATCTATCCGTCTATCTACATATCTATCAATCTAATTATCTATCTATCTATCTATCTATCTATCTATCTATCAATCTATCTACATACCTATTTTTCAATCCATCCATCCATCTATAAATCTATCTATCTATCTATCTATCTATCTATCTATCTATCTATCTATCTATCTATCTACACACATGTCTATCTATCCACACACATATCTATCTATCTATCAATCTATTTATCTATCAATCAATCAACATATCTGTCTGTTTGTCTGTCTATCCATCCATCCATCCATCTACATATCTATCAATCTAATTATCTATTTATTTATCTATCAATCTATCTATTTACATACCTATTTTCTATCAATCCATCCATCTATAAATCCATCTATCTATCTATCTATCTATCTATCTATCTATCTATCTATCTATCTACATATCTATCAATCAACATATCTATCTGTCTGTCTATTTACATATCTATCTATCTCTATCTATCTATCTATCTATCTATCTATCTATCTATCTATCTACATATCCATTCATCTATCCATCCTATATACATATTTGGGTCTCCTTGCGGAGAGAAAAAACAAGGTATAAATAAACATAACAACAACAACAACAATAATGTGGTGTCAAATTGCATTCATTCTGCAGTGTAGATAGACCCTTGAGGACCGAATGGCCCCATGGAGATGCCTGAAGGCATCTTTGTGTGCCTTACTCTCAGCAGTGGTGAGCCGGCCATCAAGAGCAGCTTTTTGGGAGACGGAGCAGGCCTGGCTGAGCCTCATTTGCACCAAAGCCGGGCTCAGGCGGGCCAATTCGGAGCGGGAGACCCCTGCGTTGGCATCAATCCCATAGATATCCAGCAGATCATCCGGGCTGAGGCAGACCTGGAATGGAGCACATCCACGTGAGAAATGCAATAAGACCCCATAACGATTACAGAGCCATATACCGTAATCACGCTGGAGGGGCTCAAAAAGGCCACAAGTTTTCTGTATTTTGTAATTTCTTAGATTTTGCAAATACTTGCATCATGGAGATGGAACCCAAGTCTGCACGCAAAACTTATACACAATACTTTTAAGTGATTCTGGGCATGAAACAAAGAGTGCGAGCGCACCAAACCATCCGAAAGCAAAAGTGTCACACTCTTGGCCAATTCTGAATTTTGGAGTGCTTTGTAGTGTCAAATATGGGATACTTCACCTTTACTATTTGCATGGCTTCTGTCTGAAAATATTCTTGTTGCCTGCTAAAAGAACCATGGGAGTTGTAGTTTTGCAAGGTCTTTAGCCTTCTCTGGCAATGAGTGCGTGTTCAAACTACAACTCCCTGGATTCCATAGCATTGAGTCAATGCAGTTAAAAGGGAATCAGGCTGTAGAGGCATCCTGACTTCTTTTGCAGCAGCTGCTGTGAGTGACAGAGATCTGTTCTCCTGCCAATTGAGACACAGCCATTTGATGTTTGCAGCGACTGCTTCCTGCGATCTCTAGTTTGAGGAGGAAGGGTCTCCAGTAGCTTTTGCAGAGGGAACGTCCTTCTGCTGCATCCCGATCAATGGGAGAACAGATCCCTATTGCTTGCAGCAGCTGCTGCTGCTTAGTGAAGTGTTACTGGGGGACTATTGCAGTCCACAGAGATTCCCACAAACAAGGGTCTTCAAACACTTTAAGCCTAGGGACGGATCATGTTCCTGCCAACTGTTGGGGGTCCAGATAATAATAATAATAATAATGTCGAAGGCTTTCATGGCTGGAAACTGGTTTGCTGTAGGTTTTTTCGGGCTATATGGCCATGTTTTAGAGGCATTCTCTCCTGACGTTTTGCCTGCATCTATGGCAAGCATCCTCAGAGGTAGTGAGGTCTGTTGAAACAAGGAAAAAGGGTTTGTATATCTGTGGAATGACCAGGGTGGGACAAAGGACTCTTGTCTGCTGGAGCTAGGTGTGTTTGGCGCTGCGTTTGGTGATCCCTATGTAGACTTGTCCACAGCTACAGATCCACCAAGAAAATCCAACAAATGCTCCGTTCAGCAAAGGACAAGAGGGATCCTCTCACTTCCGCAGGAGTCTACCGTGTACCATGTTCTGATGGTAGCACGAACTAACATTACATTTTTATTTATATAGATTTTCCTACTTCCAACAGACCTCACAACCTCTGAGGATGCTTGCCATAGATGCAGGCGAAACGTCAGGAGAGAATGCCTCTAGAACATGGCCATATAGCCCGAAAAAACCTACAACAAACCAATAATAGTGTTGTAACCTGCCTTGAGCTGCAAGGAGAAGTGGTATGATGATGATTATTATTATTTGAAGCACAACAAGATGAGTCCACAGCAGACACACTGCTGGCTGTTGTATTGGATCATACATCGGACATTTCCCAAGTGTCTAGGACTGTGTGATGTATCGGCGAATAATGCGTGTAGATCCCAGTAAGGTGGCCTTTTGCAGCTGGAAGATGGTAATTTTGTCAGCGCTGATTGTGTTTAAGTGCAGGCCAAGGTCTCTAGGCGCTGCACCCAGTGTGCCGATCACCACTGGGACCACCTTGACTGGCTTGTGCCAGAGTCTTTGCAGTTTGATTTTTAAATCCTCATATCGTGTCAGCTTTTCCAGTTGTTTCTCTGCCATCCTGCTGTCACCATTATTATTATTATTATTATTATTATTATTATTATTATTATTATTATTATAGATCTTACCCAACTCTCCTTGTATATTGAGGCAGGTTACAACACAATTTTAAAAACACAAACATTTCAATATCATCAGATAAGAGAAAGTTATAATTTAGATCAAAAAAATGGTTTTGAAACAGAAACATCTTTTTGGGACAGAATCATAAATTCGGAGGGAAAGCACATACGGAAAATATACCAAGTGTTACTGAGGTGGGAAACAGAAAAAGAACAAGTTAAAGAAAACATGGTGAAGTGGGCTAAGGACCTAGGCCGTCCAATTAACTTTAAGGAATGGGAGAGGATTTGGTCAGAGAAATTAAAATGTACATATTCTAATGACTATAAGGAGAATACATGGAGCGAGAGTTGCCAGATGTTCAAGCTGGGTTTAGAAAAGGCAGAGGAACCAGAGACCAGATTGCCAATATCCGCTGGAGAATGGAGAAAGGCAGGGAGTTTCAGAAAAACATCTACTTCTGCTTCATTGACTACTTCTAAAGCCTTTGACTGTGTGGATCATAATAAATTGTGGCAAGTTCTTGGTGGGATGGGCATCCCAAGCCCCCTTCCCTCTCTCCTGAGGAATCTGTACAAGGACCACGGAGCAACAGTCAGAACTGACCACGGAACAACAGACTGGTTCAAGATTGGGAAAGGCGTACGGCAAGGCTGCATCCTCTCACCCAACCTTTTTAACTTGTATGCAGAACACATCATGCGATGTGCGGGGCTGGATGAATGCAACGCTGGGGTGAAAATTGCTGGAAGAAACATTAACAACCTCAGATATGCAGATGACACCACTCTGATGGCCGAAAGCGAGGAGGAGCTGAGGAGCCTTCTAATCAAGGTGAAAGAAGAAAGCGCAAAAGCTGGGTTGCAGCTAAACATAAAAAAACCAAGATTATGGCAACAAAAATGATTGACAACTGGGAAATAGAGGGAGAAATGGAGGCCGTGACAGACTTTGTATTTCTAGGTGCAAAGATTACTGCAGATGCAGACTGTAGCCAGGAAATCAGAAGACGCTTACTTCTTGGGAGGAGAGCAATGTCCAATCTCGATAAAATAGTGAAGAGTAGAGACATCACACTGGCAACAAAGATCCGCCTAGTCAAAGCCATGGTATTCTCTGTAGTCACCTACGGATGTGAGAGCTGGACCTTAGGGAAGGCTGAGCGAAGGAAGATCGATGCTTTTGAGCTGTGGTGTTGGAGGAAAGTGCTGAGAGTGCCTTGGACTGCGAGAAGATCCAACCAGTCCATCCTCCAGGAAATAAAGCCCGACTGCTCACTGGAGGGAAAGATGCTAGAGACAAAGTTGAAGTACTTTGGCCACATCATGAGGAGACAGGAAAGCCTAGAGAAGACAATGATGCTGGGGAAAGTGGAAGGCAAAAGGAAGAGGGGCCGACCAAGGGCAAGATGGATGGATGGCATCCTTGAAGTGACTGGACTGACCTTGAGGGAGCTGGGGGTGGTGACGGCCGACAGGGAGCTCTGGCGTGGGCTGGTCCATGAGGTCACGAAGAGTCGGAGACGACTGAATGAATGAACAACAACAACACAGCGGCCAGAATCCAACTGGCCAGACTCTGGAAATCCAGAGAAGTTCCTACAACAGAACAATGGTCGTTAAAAGCTTATGATGTGATGAACATGGACCTACTAACTCAGAGACTAAGAGCCCATGGAAGCAAAAAAAAGAGCACAGATTGGAGTAACTTTATGGAGTACATTGATGAGAAGAAATAAGAATACTCGAAGATGTAATGAGACTGAAACTTGTATAGAATGAGAGCTGATGTTTTATCAGTCAATATTTTTTGTACATAAGAATTGATTACTTGTCTGTTCAACCTGGAAGTCATTGTATTTTATACTCTCCTCCCCATTTACCCTCTCCCCCTTTCCCTCACGGCCAACCCTACTCATACCCACTACCCATCACCTGACTCCTTCCTACCCGACCAGCCCTACCATACCTTTCCCCCCCCCTCACTTTGCCCCCCACCATCTGATGTTTTAAATGTGTATTGAAAAATTTTGCAATAAAGATATTTATATTAAAAAAATTGCAAAAATTCAACAAATATACATATTTCTATCAAAGATCCACATAAACGACTATAGTTTGAAAAAAGCACAAACAAATTCCTATGTACACTGCACATATCTTATTTGTAGTGCAAAAAAACACACATGGTCCTGCTTCTGGCCAATGAGAGAGTCACGTTGATAAGGCTTGTTGTGGTTGTGTGCCTTCAAAGTCATTACAGACTGATACCCTAACTCTAAAGGGTCTCTAAAGGACCTTGGAGGATCTTGGGGATCCCAGCCCTACAGTATTGCCATGTTTATGGATATGTAGTGATAATGTACACAAATCAGGAACAGATTCATTACTGTGATCATAAATGCCAACTAATGTTGCTCACCGTGTCCCAGACTTGACTGTCTCCAGCGGAAGGTAGACTTCTCCTCCGACGGACAATAGGACTTTCTGTTTTGTTTACATGGTGGTCTGCTTCTTCATCATGGGCGTGGTGATGATCCGTTTCATTGCCATGATGGTGGTCCATTTCATGGCTGTGGTGGTGCTCTGTTTCATTGCCATGATGGTGGTCCATTTCATCTCCATGGTGGTGCTCCGTTTCATTGCCATGATGGTGGTCTCCATGATCTCCATGAGCATGACCTTCTGAATGATCATGAACATCTCCTTCGTGTGTGTGGTTATGGTGGTCACCATGATTGTGGCCTTCATGGTCGTGGTCACCATGGTTATGGCCATCATGATCGTGGTCACCGTGATTGTGGCCATCATGTCCATGGTCATCATGGCTGTGGCCATCATGGCTGTGTCCATCATGATCATGGTCATCATGGCTGTGTCCATCATGGTCATGGCGTCCATGCGCAGCTACCGAGCCGACCTGCAGCTCCTTCATGAGTTCCGTCAGACCTGTGGCAAACCAAAACCGGGCACCATTCTCAGTCCATGTTCTCTAGAACTTGGTCAATACCCTCTCCAAACCCATATCTTTTGGTACTTACCTGCCAGCGTGAGGTTGTGCGTCCCATTGCTGTAGCGCTGGAAGATGAACTCCACAAAGTAGTTCTCAGGAGGGAGCGCATGGAAGCAGCCACCGTCCAGCGCATGGAAGGCCATGGCCACCAGCACCCGGCCTGATGGGTCTGATGTCACATGGCTGGAGATCCGTGCACTGTTCCCAAGGATCTGGTCCACTCCAGCACAAAGCTGAGATGCAGAGGAAAACAGATATTCAGACACTATTAAATCTGTTGTGCAAACAGACATTAGAAAGCCAACAAATCTACAACAACCCAGTGATTCCAGCCATGAAAGCCTTTGACAATACAATACATTCGACAATACATTTTGCTATAGTTTTTCAATTGATTTTCAACTGATTTAAGGACCGCACAATTAAACACGAAATAACACTTTCGGACCAGGAACAGAATTGTAGTTCCATATTGCCTGATATGGCAATGTAGATCCAGCCTATGAAATCCTGGGAGTTGTAGTTTGATGAGGCACCAGCACTCCTTGGCAGAGGAAGCCTGTAAAACTACAAACCCCGGGAACCCAAAACATTGTGCTGGGCTTTAGCACAGCTGGTAAAACACCATCAGCAGGAATACGATCTACCAACTGAAAAGTTGCCAGTTCGAAGTTTGGGTCAGGGTGAGCACCCGACTGTCAGCCCAGCTCACTGTTTACCTAAGCAGTTCAAAAACAGCTTAGAGCTGTAAGTAGAGAAATTAGGTAGCACTAAAAAGCGGGGGAAGTATTTTACGACTCCATAAAAGACCACAAAATGCCTGCGACCGCAAAAAAGGAGGAAGTCCTGATGGCTCTTTGTCATAGAGGATGGAGTGACACCACACCCCTGTGTTCCTCCTTTCTGTCTGTTCGGTCCTGTCTGTCCAAACGGCATTGAATGATTGCCATGTATGTGTACTGTGATCCACCCTGAGTCCCATTGATAAAGTGTTGTTGTTGTTGCATTGGGGAGATAGGGCAGAATATAAAGAAAGTTTTGTTGTTGTTGTTGTACTTACTTACTTAGGCAAACTCTCATTGGCCGAGTAGGATAGTCTTCCAAGATCAGTATTTTAGTGGGTCCGTAGGTGTTTGAAAACATGCAAATGTGAATAGATCAATAGGTACCGCTCTGGCGGGAAGGTAACGGTGCTCCATGCAGTCATGCCGGCCACATGACCTTGGAGGTGTCTACGGACAACGCTGGTTCTTCGGCTTAGAAATGGAGATGAGCACCACACCCCGGAGTCAGACATGACTGGACTTAATGTCAGGGGACTACCTTTACCTTTAGGTGACTGTAGAGCATTATTCTTGATCTGCATCTTCTCCCACAATGAGGACATTGGTTTCCAGGTGGAAGGCGGTCTCGGTCGGAGTTGGCTTGATGCGCGTTGGCACGTTTCTCTCTTTCGCCCTCCATTTGTGCCTCTTCAAATTCTGCAGCACTGCTGGTCACAGCTGACCTCCAGCTGGAGCGCTCAAGAGCCAGGGCTTCCCAGTTCTCAGTGTCTATGCCAGAGTTTTAAAGGTTGGCTTTGAGCCCATCTTTCAATCTCTTTTCCTGCCCGCCAACATTCTGTTTCCTGTTCTTGAGTTCGGAGTAGAGCAACTGCTTTGGGAGACGGTGGTCGGGCATCCGTACAACATGGCCAGTCCTGCTGAGTTGATGGTGGAGGACCATCGCTTCAGTACTGGTGGTCTGTGCTTCTTCCAGCATGCTGATGTTTGTCTGCTTGTCTTCCCAAGAGATTTGCAGGATTTTCCAGAGGCAACGCTGATGGAATCATTCCAGGAGTTGCATGTGACGTTTCACAGGCATACAGCAGGGTTGGGAGGACAATAGCTTTGTAAACAAGTCCCTTGGTCTCCCTACGGATGTCCCGGTCCTCAAACACTCTCTGCTTCATTAAAAAAAAAAGCTGCACTCACAGAGCTCAGGCGGTGTTGTATTTCAGTGTGAATGTTGACTTTTGTGGAGAGGTGGCTGCCAAGGGAGCGGAAATGGTCCACATTTTCTAATGTTACACCATTAAGCTGTATCTCTGGCATTGGGGAGGGGTTGGCTGGGGACCGCTGGAACAGCACTTTGGTTTTCTCAATGTTCAATGACAGGCCGAGCTTCTTGTATGCTTCTGCGAAGGTGCTTAGAGTGGCATGTAGATCTTCTGAATGTGCATAGATGACATTGTCATCAGCATATTGGAATTCTATAACAGATGTTGTAACCTTGGTTTTGGCTTTCAGTCTGCTGAGGTTGAACAGCTTGCCATCTGTCCGAGAGATGATTTCCACTCCGGTGGGAAGCTTCCCATCAACAAGGTGAAGTATCATAGCGATGAAGATGGAGAATAGAGTTGGGGCAATAACACATCCCTGTTTGACGCCTGATTCCACCTTAAATGGGTTGCTGTGGGAGCCATTGCTGTCCAAGACTGTTGCCATCATGTCATCATGGAGGAGGAGGTTGTATGATGATGATGATGATGATGATTGCATTGTGCCATGCCAGTTAATGAGGCCAAACTGGATTCATTCTACAATGTAGATGCAGCAGGAAAGTTGTTTTTCCCATATTTAAAGAGTGAAAAATATCATTTAGTAAAATAGCATTACCCTATCTTACTAGAAAGGGTCATGCTATTTCCAAAAACCTTGTTCATTTCCAGGGAGTTCGGAAATTGGGGGAAGTTGGGTATGTGTAAGGGTGTTGGACGGAAATATGGCGTCACAATGCTGCAATGAAAGCATCAATGACACAGGGTGGAATTTCCCCTTTTTTGTGCAATGCTTTCTAACATACCAATGACAGCTCATTTGTGGTCTATCGGGGAAAGCACATGATTCGGCTTGTGGGAAAGCATCCTTCCTCTGAGCCACACTCACGATGGTTTCCCATCCAAATCCTCACCATGGCTGACCCTGCTTAGCTTACATCTTTAAGACTTGTCACTTTCCATATAAGACATACTTTCTTGCAGCAATGCTAATATTGCAATTATGGGGTCATGTGGAATGCTGGGATTTGTAGTTTGTGGTAATAGAGAGAGTCAGGATTTTCACCCAGGGATCTTTTATGGCTTCAGCAAACAGGAAATCCCAAGATTTTAAGGGATGCAAGCATTGCAGTATTACTGTGTTATAAATACATAGTGTGGAAGGGCCAGTTGGAAAAACATATCTCCCAGCCTTCTCTATGCAAAACAAGCCATCTAAGAAAAAAAAATCACTATCTCTATGAAAATACCCTCATTGATTGACTTTGCAATCTTCAGGGCTCTTCAATGCTATTCAAGCTTGCAAATTGCAACATTCACACTTGCTTGAAACATGCAAGGGTTCCATATTATTCCATATATACTCCACTTGCTTCACTACTTCTATACAGATACCGTCACGGACTGACTTTGCACTCTTCAGGGCAATGCTATTCAAGCTTGCTAATTGCAACATTTGTACTTGCTTGAAACAGACAAGAGTTCTTTCTCCCTCCTG
>NW_026847438.1:249254758-249284236 GCF_025583915.1 Anolis sagrei ordinatus
TATCTATCTATCTATCTACATATCTATCTATCTATCTACATATCTATCTATCTATCTATCTATCTATCTATCTATCTATCTATCATCTATCTATCTACATATCTATCTACATATATTTCTATCTATCTACATATCTATCTATCTATCTATCTATCTATCATCTACATATATTTCTATCTCTCTGTCTACATATCTCTCTCTCTCTCTCTCTATCTATCTATCTGTTTGTCTGTCTGTCTACATATCTTCTATCTATCTGTCTGTCCGTCTGTCTACATACATTTCTATCTATCTCTCTGTCTACATATCTATCTATCTATCTATCTATCTATCTATCTATCTATCTATCTTTGTCTACATATCTATCTCTCCAGCTATCTCTCTCTCACTACAGATCTATCTATCTATCTATCTATCTATCTATCTATCTATCTATCTATCTATCTATCTATCTATCTATCTATCTATCACTCCAGCTTTCTCTCTTACATATCTTTCTTTCTATCTATCTATTTATCTATCTACATTGTGCTCTCTCTGTGTCAACATGTCTTTCTATCTATCTAACAGTCTATCTATCTATCTATCTATCTATCTATCTATCTATCTATCTCTCTGTCTACATATCTTTCTATCTCTCCAGCTATCTGTCTCTCTCTATATATATTTCTAGCTATCTAACTAATTATCTATCTACATATCTACCTATCTCTCTGTGTGTACACATATCTATCTATCTATCTATCTATCTATCTATCTATCTATCTATCTATCTATCTATCTATCTATCCTATCTATCTATCTATCTATCTATCTATCTATCTATCTATCTATCACCTATCTATCTAACCTATCTATCTATCTATCTATCTATCTATCTATCTATCTATCTATCTATCTATCTATCTATCTATCTATCTATCTATCTATCTTACATGTCTGTCTATCTATCTATCTATCTATCTATCTATCTATCTATCTATCTATCTATCTGCCGACATATTTTTCTATCTATCTATTTATGTATAGCCATCAATGCCCATCACTCTCTCTGTGTGTTTATCTAATGCTATTTATGTATGCCACATCTATCTATCTAGTACCATTGATGTATGTCACATCTATCCATCTATCGAGCTACCTATCTATCATCTAGTCTAGTCTCTCTCTCTCTCCATCAATGTAACATCTATCAACTATCTATCTAGCATCTATCTATCTATCTATCTATCTATCTATCTATCTATCATCTATCTATCTACATATCTATTTCTCTACATATCTATCATTCTACTTAACGATATATCTATCTCCCTATCTATCTATCTATCTATCTATCTATCTATCTATCTATCTATCTATCCCTTTTCCATAAATATTCCCATTTTTCCAAATCAATGTTTTCCGAGGGCACGCGACCCAGGTCCCTGTGTGCACTGACCGTTGGGATGAGGTGCAGCATGGCATCTCCGGTCAGCGACCCCACGGCCAGGCTGACGAAGAACTGGATGACGTACTGGTAGGTGCTGATGCAGGCAGTGCAGAGAAGGACCACAATGCCAAAGAGCGCGCACAAGCAGATCACCAAGGTGGCCAGGGAGCCGTAGAGGTACTCTGCAGGGAAGAAGGGTGGGTCAGTGCACCGCTGGGGAGAACATCAAGGTCAAAAGAAGTCCTAGTCCCTCTCTCTTTTGCTTTGGCCAGACCAGTGCTTCTCAACCTTCCTAATGCCGCAACCCCTTAGTACAGGTCCTCATGTTGTGGTGACCCCCAACCATAATGTTATTTTCGTTGCTACTTCACAACTGTAATTTTGCTACTGTTATGAATTGTGTCTGACTTGGCCACGGTAGTCCACGCTCTGGTTACATCCCGTTTAGACTACTGCAACGCTCTCTACGTGGGGTTGCCTTTGAAGACAGCTCGGAAGCTCCAACTAGTCCAACGCTCGGCAGCCATGATTTTAACAGGAGCGGAGCGCAGGGAGCATACAACCCCCCTGTTGCGCCAACTCCACTGGCTACCGATCTGCTACCGGGCTGAATTCAAAGTGCTGGCGTTGGCCTTTAAAGCCCTAAACGGTTCCGGCCCAAGCTACCTATCTAACCGCATCTCTGCCTATGAACCCACCAGGACTTTGAGATCTTCCGGGGAGACCCTGCTCTCGATCCCGCCTGCTTCTCAAGCTCGGCTGGCGGGGACGATAGATAGGGCCTTCTCGGTGGTGGCTCCTCGGCTGTGGAACGCCCTTCCTACGGACATTAGACTAGCACCATCTCTAATGGTATTCCGCAAAAAGGTGAAGACCTGGATGTTTGTGCAGGCGTTTGAGTAATTTAGTGCAATCTGGTAATGGAACATAGGAATGGAACAATGGACGACGAACCTGGACTACGCTTGGATGATGAGAAGATTGGGTACGGTTGTTTTTTGTAATAATTGTGCATTGTAATTGCTTATTGGTAATTTATGGATAATGTGTTAAGTCAATTGTTATATGTTGTATGGAACCACTGCTGTTTCTACTGTTTCTACTGTTTGTGAACCGCTGTGAGTCGCCTTCGGGCTTGAGATACAGCGGTATAGAAGCAAAGTAAATAAATAAATAAATAAATAAATTTGTAATCTTATATGCAGGATGTATTTTCAGTCACTGGAACAAATTTGACACAAATACCCAATACGCCCAAATTTGAATACTGGTGAGGTTGGGGGTGATTGATTTTGTCATTTGGTAATGCTGGAGTTGCTGGGATTTATAGCTCAACTAAAATCAAAGAGCCTTCTGAACTCCACCAATGATGGAATTGAATCAAACTTGGCACACAGAATTCCCATGACCAAGAGAAAATACTGGGAAGCTCTGGTGGACATTGACCTTGAGTTTTTTGGAGTTGTAGTTCACCTACTTCCAGAGAACACTGTGGACTCAAGCAATGGTGGATCTGGATCAAACTTGGCACAAATACTCAATATGCCCAAATGTGAACACTAGTAGAGTTTGGAGAAAATAGACCTTGCCCTTTGGGAGTTGTAGTTGTTGGGATTCATAAGTTCACCCACAATGAAATAGCATTCTGAACCCCACTGATAGAATTGGACCAAACTTTCCACACAGAACCCCCATGACCAACAGAAAATACTATGTTTTCTGATGGTCTTTGGTGACCCCTCTGACACCCCCTCGCGACCCCCATGGGGGTCCCGACCCCCAGGTTGAGAAACACTGGGCTAGACCTTTTCACCTGGAATGATAACACCCCTGCATCCAGTTCTGGGCAAAACAACCCAAGGAGGAGATGGACACGACGGATAGAAGGGGCATCAAAGGGGCCAAAGATCTGTACACTGGGATTGTTTCACTTAGAGAAGGTTGACTTATGAGTCATATTCATAAATCTAAAAGGAAGTCACATTGAGGAAGAATGCGCAGGTATATTTTTCTGCTGCTCTGAATATCTAAGATGCAATGCGGCCATGGATTCACATTTCTGGAAAAGTCATTCCAACTAAACATTAGGAAGATCTAACTGATACTGGAATATGCTGCCTGGTTAAACCATGGAATCTCTTTCCCTGGAGGTTTTTGAGGCATAAGGCTAGATGGCCATCTGTCAGGAGGGATTGGATTAGGTTGGGCTGAATGGCCTTTGGGGGCTCCTTCCAACCTCAGGCTTCTTTCATCTATCTATCTGTCTGTCTGTCTATTTACATATCTATCTATCTATCTATCTATCTATCTATCTATCTATCTATCAATCAATCTATCTATCTATCTATCTATCTATCTATCTACATATCTATTTGTCTATCTATCTATCTATGTACATATCTATCTATCTATCATCTATCTATCTATCTACATATCTATTTGTCTGTCTATCTATCTATCCATCCACCCATCTATCTACATATCTATCAATCTATCAATCTATCCGTCTATCTTATCTCTATCTAATTTATCTATCTATCTATCTATCTATCTATCTATCTATCTATCTATCTATCCTATCTATCTATCTAAAGGTAAAGGTAGTCCCCTGACATTAAGTCCAGTCATGTCTGACTCTGGGGTGTGGTGCTCATCTCCATTTCTAAGCCAAAGAGCCAGCGTTGTCCGTAGAGCCTCCAAGGTCATGTGGCCGGCATGACTGCATGGAACGCTGTTACCTTCCCACCGGAGCGGTACCTATTGATCTACTCACATTTGCATGTTTTCGAACTGCTAGGTTGGCAGAAGCTAGTGCTGACAGCGGAAGCTCACGCCGCTCCCCGGAATCGAACCTGCGACCTTTCGGTCAACAAGCTCAGCAGCTCAGTGCTTTAACCCACTGCGCCACCGGGGGCACCTATCATCTATCTATCATTTTCTATCTATCATCTATCCATGTCTGTCTGTCTATCTATCTATCTATCTATCTATCTATCTATCTATCTATCTATCTATCTATCTCTATCTACCTACCTGTCTATCTATCCACACACATATCTATCTATCTATCAATCTATTTATCTATCAATCAATCAACATATCTGTCTGTTTGTCTGTCTATCCATCCATCCATCCATCCATCTACATATCTATCAATCTAATTATCTATTTATTTATTTATCTATCAATCTATCTATTTACATACCTATTTTCTATCAATCCATCCATCTATAAATCCATCTATCTATCTATCTATCTATCTATCTATCTATCTACATATCTATTTGTCTGTCTATCTATCTATCCATCCATCCATCTATCTACATATCTATCAATCTATCCGTCTATCTACATATCTATCAATCTAATTATCTATCTATCTATCTATCTATCTATCTATCTATCAATCTATCTACATACCTATTTTTCAATCCATCCATCCATCTATAAATCTATCTATCTATCTATCTATCTATCTATCTATCTATCTATCTATCTATCTATCTACACACATATCTATCTATCCACACACATATCTATCTATCTATCAATCTATTTATCTATCAATCAATCAACATATCTGTCTGTTTGTCTGTCTATCCATCCATCCATCCATCTACATATCTATCAATCTAATTATCTATTTATTTATCTATCAATCTATCTATTTACATACCTATTTTCTATCAATCCATCCATCTATAAATCCATCTATCTATCTATCTATCTATCTATCTATCTATCTATCTATCTATCTACATATCTATCAATCAAAACATATCTATCTGTCTGTCTATTTACATATCTATCTATCTCTATCTATCTATCTATCTATCTATCTATCTATCTATCTATCTACATATCCATTCATCTATCCATCCTATATACATATTTGGGTCTCCTTGCGGAGAGAAAAAACAAGGTATAAATAAACATAACAACAACAACAACAATAATGTGGTGTCAAATTGCATTCATTCTGCAGTGTAGATAGACCCTTGAGGACCGAATGGCCCCATGGAGATGCCTGAAGGCATCTTTGTGTGCCTTACTCTCAGCAGTGGTGAGCCGGCCATCAAGAGCAGCTTTTTGGGAGACGGAGCAGGCCTGGCTGAGCCTCATTTGCACCAAAGCCGGGCTCAGGCGGGCCAATTCGGAGCGGGAGACCCCTGCGTTGGCATCAATCCCATAGATATCCAGCAGATCATCCGGGCTGAGGCAGACCTGGAATGGAGCACATCCACGTGAGAAATGCAATAAGACCCCATAACGATTACAGAGCCATATACCGTAATCACGCTGGAGGGGCTCAAAAAGGCCACAAGTTTTCTGTATTTTGTAATTTCTTAGATTTTGCAAATACTTGCATCATGGAGATGGAACCCAAGTCTGCACGCAAAACTTATACACAATACTTTTAAGTGATTCTGGGCATGAAACAAAGAGTGCGAGCGCACCAAACCATCCGAAAGCAAAAGTGTCACACTCTTGGCCAATTCTGAATTTTGGAGTGCTTTGTAGTGTCAAATATGGGATACTTCACCTTTACTATTTGCATGGCTTCTGTCTGAAAATATTCTTGTTGCCTGCTAAAAGAACCATGGGAGTTGTAGTTTTGCAAGGTCTTTAGCCTTCTCTGGCAATGAGTGCGTGTTCAAACTACAACTCCCTGGATTCCATAGCATTGAGTCAATGCAGTTAAAAGGGAATCAGGCTGTAGAGGCATCCTGACTTCTTTTGCAGCAGCTGCTGTGAGTGACAGAGATCTGTTCTCCTGCCAATTGAGACACAGCCATTTGATGTTTGCAGCGACTGCTTCCTGCGATCTCTAGTTTGAGGAGGAAGGGTCTCCAGTAGCTTTTGCAGAGGGAACGTCCTTCTGCTGCATCCCGATCAATGGGAGAACAGATCCCTATTGCTTGCAGCAGCTGCTGCTGCTTAGTGAAGTGTTACTGGGGGACTATTGCAGTCCACAGAGATTCCCACAAACAAGGGTCTTCAAACACTTTAAGCCTAGGGACGGATCATGTTCCTGCCAACTGTTGGGGGTCCAGATAATAATAATAATAATAATGTCGAAGGCTTTCATGGCTGGAAACTGGTTTGCTGTAGGTTTTTTCGGGCTATATGGCCATGTTTTAGAGGCATTCTCTCCTGACGTTTTGCCTGCATCTATGGCAAGCATCCTCAGAGGTAGTGAGGTCTGTTGAAACAAGGAAAAAGGGTTTGTATATCTGTGGAATGACCAGGGTGGGACAAAGGACTCTTGTCTGCTGGAGCTAGGTGTGTTTGGCGCTGCGTTTGGTGATCCCTATGTAGACTTGTCCACAGCTACAGATCCACCAAGAAAATCCAACAAATGCTCCGTTCAGCAAAGGACAAGAGGGATCCTCTCACTTCCGCAGGAGTCTACCGTGTACCATGTTCTGATGGTAGCACGAACTAACATTACATTTTTATTTATATAGATTTTCCTACTTCCAACAGACCTCACAACCTCTGAGGATGCTTGCCATAGATGCAGGCGAAACGTCAGGAGAGAATGCCTCTAGAACATGGCCATATAGCCCGAAAAAACCTACAACAAACCAATAATAGTGTTGTAACCTGCCTTGAGCTGCAAGGAGAAGTGGTATGATGATGATTATTATTATTTGAAGCACAACAAGATGAGTCCACAGCAGACACACTGCTGGCTGTTGTATTGGATCATACATCGGACATTTCCCAAGTGTCTAGGACTGTGTGATGTATCGGCGAATAATGCGTGTAGATCCCAGTAAGGTGGCCTTTTGCAGCTGGAAGATGGTAATTTTGTCAGCGCTGATTGTGTTTAAGTGCAGGCCAAGGTCTTAGGCGCTGCACCCAGTGTGCCGATCACCACTGGGACCACCTTGACTGGCTTGTGCCAGAGTCTTTGCAGTTTGATTTTTAAATCCTCATATCGTGTCAGCTTTTCCAGTTGTTTCTCTGCCATCCTGCTGTCACCATTATTATTATTATTATTATTATTATTATTATTATTATTATTATTATTATAGATCTTACCCAACTCTCCTTGTATATTGAGGCAGGTTACAACACAATTTTAAAAACACAAACATTTCAATATCATCAGATAAGAGAAAGTTATAATTTAGATCAAAAAAATGGTTTTGAAACAGAAACATCTTTTTGGGACAGAATCATAAATTCGGAGGGAAAGCACATACGGAAAATATACCAAGTGTTACTGAGGTGGGAAACAGAAAAAGAACAAGTTAAAGAAAACATGGTGAAGTGGGCTAAGGACCTAGGCCGTCCAATTAACTTTAAGGAATGGGAGAGGATTTGGTCAGAGAAATTAAAATGTGCAAGGAAGACTCCAGGAATACATGGAGCGAGAGTTGCCAGATGTTCAAGCTGGGTTTAGAAAAGGCAGAGGAACCAGAGACCAGATTGCCAATATCCGCTGGATAATGGAGAAAGGCAGGGAGTTTCAGAAAAACATCTACTTCTGCTTCATTGACTACTCTAAAGCCTTTGACTGTGTGGATCATAATAAATTGTGGCAAGTTCTTGGTGGGATGGGCATCCCAAGCCACCTTCCCTCTCTCCTGAGGAATCTGTACAAGGACCAAGTAGCAACAGTCAGAACTGACCACAGAACAACAGACTGGTTCAAGATTGGGAAAGGCGTACGGCAAGGCTGCATACTCTCACCCAACCTTTTTAACTTGTATGCAGAACACATCATGCGATGTGCGGGGCTTGATGAATGCAAAGCTGGGGTAAATTGCTGGAAGAAACATTAACAACCTCAGATATGCAGATGACACCACTTTGATGGCCAAAAGCGAGGAGAAGCTGAGGAGTCTTCTAACAAAGGTGAAAGAAGAAAGTGCAAAAGCTGGGTTGCAGTTAAACATTTAAAAAAAAAACAAGATTATGCCAACCAGATTGATTGATAATTGGCAAATAGGGAGAGAAAACGTGGAGGCAGTAACAGACTTTGTATTTCTAGGTGCAAAGATTATTGCAGATGTAGACTGCAGCCAGGAAATCAGAAGACACTTACTTCTTGGGAGGAGAGCGTTCACCTACAATCACAAAGCCGCTTACTTCTTGGGAGGAGAGCAATGTCCAATCTCGATAAAATAGTAAAGAGTAGAGACATCAGACTGGCAACAAAGATCCACATAGTCAAAGCCATGGTATTCCCTGTAGTAACCTACGGATGTGAGAGCTGGACCTTAGGGAAGGCTGAGCGAAGGAAGATAGATGCTTTTGAGCTGTGGTGTTTTAGGAAAGTGCTGAGAGTGCCTTGGACTGCGAGAAGATCCAACCAGTCCATCCTCCAGGAAATAAAGCCCGACTGCTCACTGGAGGGAAAGATACTAGAGACAAAGTTGAAGTACTTTGGCCACATCATGAGGAGACAGAAAGCCTAGAGAAGACAATTATGCTGGGGAAAGTGGAAGGCAACAGGAAGAGGGGCCGACCAAGGGCAAGATGGATGGATGGCATCCTTGAAGTGACTGGACTGACCTTGAGGGAGCTGGGGGTGGTAACGGCCGACAGGGAGCTCTGGCGTAGGCTGGTCCATGAGGTCACGAAGAGTCGGAGACGACTGAATGAATGAACAACAACAACACAGCGGCCAGAATCCAACTGGCCAGACTCTGGAAATCCAGAGAAGTTCCTACAACAGAACAATGGTCGTTAAAAGCTTATGATGTGATGAACATGGACCTACTAACTCAGAGACTAAGAGCCCATGGAAGCAAAAAAAAGAGCACAGATTGGAGTAACTTTATGGAGTACATTGATGAGAAGAAATAAGAATACTCGAAGATGTAATGAGACTGAAACTTGTATAGAATGAGAGCTGATGTTTTATCAGTCAATATTTTTTGTACATAAGAATTGATTACTTGTCTGTTCAACCTGGAAGTCATTGTATTTTATATTCCCCTCCCCATTTACCCTCTCCCCCTTTCCCTCACGGCCAACCCTACTCATACCCACTACCCATCACCTGACTCCTTCCTACCCGACCAGCCCTACCATACCTTTCCCCCCCCCTCACTTTGCCCCCCACCATCTGATGTTTTAAATGTGTATTGAAAAATTTTGCAATAAAGATATTTATATTAAAAAAATTGCAAAAATTCAACAAATATACATATTTCTATCAAAGATCCACATAAACGACTATAGTTTGAAAAAAGCACAAACAAATTCCTATGTACACTGCACATATCTTATTTGTAGTGCAAAAAAACACACATGGTCCTGCTTCTGGCCAATGAGAGAGTCACGTTGATAAGGCTTGTTGTGGTTGTGTGCCTTCAAAGTCATTACAGACTGATACCCTAACTCTAAAGGGTCTCTAAAGGACCTTGGAGGATCTTGGGGATCCCAGCCCTACAGTATTGCCATGTTTATGGATATGTAGTGATAATGTACACAAATCAGGAACAGATTCATTACTGTGATCATAAATGCCAACTAATGTTGCTCACCGTGTCCCAGACTTGACTGTCTCCAGCGGAAGGTAGACTTCTCCTCCGACGGACAATAGGACTTTCTGTTTTGTTTACATGGTGGTCTGCTTCTTCATCATGGGCGTGGTGATGATCCGTTTCATTGCCATGATGGTGGTCCATTTCATGGCTGTGGTGGTGCTCTGTTTCATTGCCATGATGGTGGTCCATTTCATCTCCATGGTGGTGCTCCGTTTCATTGCCATGATGGTGGTCTCCATGATCTCCATGAGCATGACCTTCTGAATGATCATGAACATCTCCTTCGTGTGTGTGGTTATGGTGGTCACCATGATTGTGGCCTTCATGGTCGTGGTCACCATGGTTATGGCCATCATGATCGTGGTCACCGTGATTGTGGCCATCATGTCCATGGTCATCATGGCTGTGGCCATCATGGCTGTGTCCATCATGATCATGGTCATCATGGCTGTGTCCATCATGGTCATGGCGTCCATGCGCAGCTACCGAGCCGACCTGCAGCTCCTTCATGAGTTCCGTCAGACCTGTGGCAAACCAAAACCGGGCACCATTCTCAGTCCATGTTCTCTAGAACTTGGTCAATACCCTCTCCAAACCCATATCTTTTGGTACTTACCTGCCAGCGTGAGGTTGTGCGTCCCATTGCTGTAGCGCTGGAAGATGAACTCCACAAAGTAGTTCTCAGGAGGGAGCGCATGGAAGCAGCCACCGTCCAGCGCATGGAAGGCCATGGCCACCAGCACCCGGCCTGATGGGTCTGATGTCACATGGCTGGAGATCCGTGCACTGTTCCCAAGGATCTGGTCCACTCCAGCACAAAGCTGAGATGCAGAGGAAAACAGATATTCAGACACTATTAAATCTGTTGTGCAAACAGACATTAGAAAGCCAACAAATCTACAACAACCCAGTGATTCCAGCCATGAAAGCCTTTGACAATACAATACATTCGACAATACATTTTGCTATAGTTTTTCAATTGATTTTCAACTGATTTAAGGACCGCACAATTAAACACGAAATAACACTTTCGGACCAGGAACAGAATTGTAGTTCCATATTGCCTGATATGGCAATGTAGATCCAGCCTATGAAATCCTGGGAGTTGTAGTTTGATGAGGCACCAGCACTCCTTGGCAGAGGAAGCCTGTAAAACTACAAACCCCGGGAACCCAAAACATTGTGCTGGGCTTTAGCACAGCTGGTAAAACACCATCAGCAGGAATACGATCTACCAACTGAAAGGTTACCAGTTCGAAGCCTGGGTCAGGGTGAGCACCCGACTGTCAGCCCAGCTCACTGTTTACCTAAGCAGTTCAAAAACAGCTTAGAGCTGTAAGTAGAGAAATTAGGTAGCACTAAAAAGCGGGGGAAGTATTTTACGACTCCATAAAAGACCACAAAATGCCTGCGACCGCAAAAAAGGAGGAAGTCCTGATGGCTCTTTGTCATAGAGGATGGAGTGACACCACACCCCTGTGTTCCTCCTTTCTGTCTGTTCGGTCCTGTCTGTCCAAACGGCATTGAATGATTGCCATGTATGTGTACTGTGATCCACCCTGAGTCCCATTGATAAAGTGTTGTTGTTGTTGCATTGGGGAGATAGGGCAGAATATAAAGAAAGTTTTGTTGTTGTTGTTGTACTTACTTACTTAGGCAAACTCTCATTGGCCGAGTAGGATAGTCTTCCAAGATCAGTATTTTAGTGGGTCCGTAGGTGTTTGAAAACATGCAAATGTGAATAGATCAATAGGTACCGCTCTGGCGGGAAGGTAACGGTGCTCCATGCAGTCATGCCGGCCACATGACCTTGGAGGTGTCTACGGACAACGCTGGTTCTTCGGCTTAGAAATGGAGATGAGCACCACACCCCGGAGTCAGACATGACTGGACTTAATGTCAGGGGACTACCTTTACCTTTAGGTGACTGTAGAGCATTATTCTTGATCTGCATCTTCTCCCACAATGAGGACATTGGTTTCCAGGTGGAAGGCGGTCTCGGTCGGAGTTGGCTTGATGCGCGTTGGCACGTTTCTCTCTTTCGCCCTCCATTTGTGCCTCTTCAAATTCTGCTGCACTGCTGGTCACAGCTGACCTCCAGCTGGAGCGCTCAAGGGCTTCCCAGTTCTCAGTGCCTATGCCAGAGTTTTTAAGGTTGGCTTTGAGCCCCACTTTATCTCTTTTCCTGTCCTCCAACATTCCATTTTCTGTTCTTGAGTTCGGAGTAGAGCAACTGCTTTGGGAGACGGTGGTCGGGCATCCGGACAACATGGCCATTCCAGCGGAGTTGATGGTGGAACGCTTCAGTACTGGTGGTCTGTGCTTCTTCCAGCATGCTGATGTTTGTCTGCTTGTCTTCCCAAGAGATTTGCAGGATTTTCCAGAGGCAACGCTGATGGAATCATTCCAGGAGTTGCATGTGACGTTTCACAGGCATACAGCAGGGTTGGGAGGACAATAGCTTTGTAAACAAGTCCCTTGGTCTCCCTACGGATGTCCCGGTCCTCAAACACTCTCTGCTTCATTAAAAAAAAAAGCTGCACTCACAGAGCTCAGGCGGTGTTGTATTTCAGTGTGAATGTTGACTTTTGTGGAGAGGTGGCTGCCAAGGGAGCGGAAATGGTCCACATTTTCTAATGTTACACCATTAAGCTGTATCTCTGGCATTGGGGAGGGGTTGGCTGGTGACCGCTGGAACAGCACTTTGGTTTTCTCAATGTTCAATGACAGGCCGAGCTTCTTGTATGCTTCTGCGAAGGTGCTTAGAGTGGCATGTAGATCTTCTGAATGTGCATAGATGACATTGTCATCAGCATATTGGAATTCTATAACAGATGTTGTAACCTTGGTTTTGGCTTTCAGTCTGCTGAGGTTGAACAGCTTGCCATCTGTCCGAGAGATGATTTCCACTCCGGTGGGAAGCTTCCCATCAACAAGGTGAAGTATCATAGCGATGAAGATGGAGAATAGAGTTGGGGCAATAACACATCCCTGTTTGACGCCTGATTCCACCTTAAATGGGTTGCTGTGGGAGCCATTGCTGTCCAAGACTGTTGCCATCATGTCATCATGGAGGAGGAGGTTGTATGATGATGATGATGATGATGATTGCATTGTGCCATGCCAGTTAATGAGGCCAAACTGGATTCATTCTACAATGTAGATGCAGCAGGAAAGTTGTTTTTCCCATATTTAAAGAGTGAAAAATATCATTTAGTAAAATAGCATTACCCTATCTTACTAGAAAGGGTCATGCTATTTCCAAAAACCTTGTTCATTTCCAGGGAGTTCGGAAATTGGGGGAAGTTGGGTATGTGTAAGGGTGTTGGACGGAAATATGGCGTCACAATGCTGCAATGAAAGCATCAATGACACAGGGTGGAATTTCCCCTTTTTTGTGCAATGCTTTCTAACATACCAATGACAGCTCATTTGTGGTCTATCGGGGAAAGCACATGATTCGGCTTGTGGGAAAGCATCCTTCCTCTGAGCCACACTCACGATGGTTTCCCATCCAAATCCTCACCATGGCTGACCCTGCTTAGCTTACATCTTTAAGACTTGTCACTTTCCATATAAGACATACTTTCTTGCAGCAATGCTAATATTGCAATTATGGGGTCATGTGGAATGCTGGGATTTGTAGTTTGTGGTAATAGAGAGAGTCAGGATTTTCACCCAGGGATCTTTTATGGCTTCAGCAAACAGGAAATCCCAAGATTTTAAGGGATGCAAGCATTGCAGTATTACTGTGTTATAAATACATAGTGTGGAAGGGCCAGTTGGAAAAACATATCTCCCAGCCTTCTCTATGCAAAACAAGCCATCTAAGAAAAAAAAATCACTATCTCTATGAAAATACCCTCATTGATTGACTTTGCAATCTTCAGGGCTCTTCAATGCTATTCAAGCTTGCAAATTGCAACATTCACACTTGCTTGAAACATGCAAGGGTTCCATATTATTCCATATATACTCCACTTGCTTCACTACTTCTATACAGATACCGTCACGGACTGACTTTGCACTCTTCAGGGCAATGCTATTCAAGCTTGCTAATTGCAACATTTGTACTTGCTTGAAACAGACAAGAGTTCTTTCTCCCTCCTGGACATTATTCCACATGTATATATACACTCCTCTTGCTCCACTACCTCTATGCAGATACCCTCAGTGATTGACTTTGCAGCTTCGTAGCTTACTGAAATGCTAATTCAAGCTTGCTAATTGCGACATTTGAACTTGCTTGAATCAGGCAAGGGTTCTTTCTCCCTCCTGGACATTATTTCATATGTATATGTACACTCCGCTTGCTTCACTGCCTCTATGCAGATACCCTCACTGATTGACTTTGCAGTTTCGTGGCTTACTGAAATGCTAATTCAAGCTTGCTAATTGCAACATTTGTACTTGCTTGAAACAGACAAGAGTTCTTTCTCCCTCCTGGACATTATTCCACATGTATATATACACTCCTCTTGCTCCACTACCTCTATGCAGATACCCTCAGTGATTGACTTTGCAGCTTCATAGCTTACTGAAATGCTAATTCAAGCTTGCTAATTGCAACATTTGAACTTGCTTGAATCAGGCAAGGGTTCTTTCTCCCTCCTGGACATTATTTCATATGTATATGTACACTCCGCTTGCTTCACTGCCTCTATACAGATACCCTCACTGATTGACTTTGCAGTTTCGTGGCTTACTGAAATGCTATTCAAGCTTGCTAATTGCAACATTTGTACTTGCTTGAAACAGACAAGAGTTCTTTCTCCCTCCTGGACATTATTCCACATGTATATATACACTCCTCTTGCTCCACTACCTCTATGCAGATACCCTCAGTGATTGACTTTGCAGCTTCGTAGCTTACTGAAATGCTAATTCAAGCTTGCTAATTGCAACATTTGAACTTGCTTGAATCAGGCAAGGGTTCTTTCTCCCTCCTGGACATTATTTCATATGTATATGTACACTCCGCTTGCTTCACTGCCTCTATGCAGATACCCTCACTGATTGACTTTGCAGTTTCGTGGCTTACTGAAATGCTAATTCAAGCTTGCTAATTGCAACATTTGAACTTGCTTGAATCAGGCAAGGGTTCTTTCTCCCTCCTGGACATTATTTCATATGTATATGTACACTCCGCTTGCTTCACTGCCTCTATGCAGATACCCTCACTGATTGACTTTGCAGTTTCGTGGCTTACTGAAATGCTAATTCAAGCTTGCTAATTGCAACATTTGTACTTGCTGAAACTGACAAGAGTTCTTTCTCCCTCCCTGGACATCATTCCACAGGTGTGTGTGTGTATTACACACACATACACACAGTATACATATACATATACATTAAACACACACACACACACACACCCCTATGGAATAATGTCCATGGAGGGAGAAAGAATTCTTGTCTGTTTCAAGCAAGTGTGAATGTTGCAATCAGCAAGCTTGAATGGTATTCAGTAGCCATGAAGCCGCAAAGTCAATCAGTGGGGGTCTCCGCATAGAGGTAGTGAATCAAGTGGAGTATATAAATACACCTGTGGAATAATGTCCAGAGAGGGAGAAAGAACCCCTGACTGTTTCAAACAAGTGTGAATGTTGCAATTATCAAGCTGGAACAGCCATGAAGCTGAAAAGTCAATCAGTGAGGGTCTCCACATAGAGGTCGTGAAGCAAGTGAGGTATATATACATATGGAATAATGTCCAGGAAGGGAGAAAGAACCCTTGAGTGTTTCAAATAAGTGTGAATGTTGCAATTATCAAGCTGGAATAGCCATGAGGCTGCAAAGTCAACCAGTGAGGGTCTCTGCATAGAGGTAGTGAAGCAAGTGAGGTATATATATCTGTGGAATAATGTCCAGAAAGGGAAAAAGAACCCCTGACTGTTTCAAATAAGTGTGAATGTTGCAATTAGCAAGCTTGAATAGCATTGAAGAGCCCTGAAGATTGCAAAGTCAATCAGTGAGGGTATCTGCATAGAGGGAGTGAAGCAAGCGGAGTGTGGAAAAATGTCCAGGAGGGAGAAAGAACCCTTGAGTGTTTCAAATAAGTGTGAATGTTGCAATTATCAAGCTGGAATAGCTATGAAGCTGCAAAGTCAACCAGTGAGGGTCTCTGCATAGAGGTAGTGAAGCAAATGAGGTATATAATATATCTGTGGAATAATGTCCAGGAAGGGAGAAAGAACCCTTGAGTGTTTCAAATAAGTGTGAATGTTGCAATTATCAAGCTGGAATAGCTATGAAGCTGCAAAGTCAACCAGTGAGGGTCTCTGCATAGAGGTAGTGAAGCAAATGAGGTATATAATATATCTGTGGAATAATGTCCAGGAAGGGAGAAAGAACCCTTGAGTGTTTCAAATAAGTGTGAATGTTGCAATTATCAAGCTGGAATAGCTATGAAGAGCCCTGAAGTTTGCAAAGTTTGTATACATATATTGTGTGTGTGTGTGTGTGTGTGTGTGTGTGTGTGTGTAAAATGCACACACACACTTCACTTGCTTCACTTCCAACAGACCATCTAAGGATTCTGATATACACACACACACTTCACTTGCTTCACTTCCAACAGACCCTCTGAGGATGCCACAGATGCAGACAGAACGTCAGGAGAGGATGCTGCTGGAACATGGCCAGACAGCTCAGAAAACTCAGCAATCCAAACTTTCCAAGCTCTGGATCAAGGATACACTTGGACCCAGGCCTGTAGCGAGGGGGGGGGGGTTTAGGGGTTCAACCCCCCCCCCCGAAATGTTTCAGATTTTTTTTAAAAAAATGGTTTACTCATGAATTTTAACTGGTTAACCCAATCCCCATGCTGCTAAGTCTATGAGATGCAAAAAATCAAGAGTCCCTCCAGAACTGCAAGCACTATCTCAAGCAAATATTAGCAATTTATTCACACTGTCATGACTTGCAGCAATAGCCGATGTAGTTGTTCTGGTACGAGCTGTACCAGGAGCTCCAACTTTATTTGCTTTGTATTAAATGTTTGCTTGCAGTCCTAGGTTTCAGGGACTCTGCAGATAGGTGGCTTCCTTTGGCTGCAGTCATAGGGCAAGTCACCTGCCCATCATTGTTGGGTTTTGGTCCCGCCCCTTGCTCAGGGCAATTGGGAAGGGAAGGGAGCCATTTTTAGTTAGTCTCAGCAAGGTAAGCTTATGTATAGGATGTGTGCAAGCTTCCCCTGTACAAAAGCTTCAACCCTTAAGACCTTCCGGGGGAGAAAGGTCTTAAGAGTCTCCAAAGAATTTCCAGGAAAACAGCCCTAAAGACCAGCTGGAGAACATCTACTGCCTTGCTGGTAGGTCCACTCGATGTTCGAGACGCAGTTCGACCCGGTAGCGGAGCCCACATCAGTAAGGGTTAGATTACAATCAGCCTGGGAGAAGTTAAAAAGGGGGTTTTCCTTTAAAGTAAAGAAGTTATTCGAGACGTAGTTCGACCCGGTAGTGGAGCCCACATCAGTAAGGGTTAGATTACAGTCAGCCTGGGAGAAGTTAAAACGGGGATTTTTCTTTAAAGAAGAAGTTATTGAAGACAGTTGCCTGTCCTTTGTGGGCAAGATTAGGAATTCACCAGTTGCCTAAAAGCTTGGAATCATTTGCTTAACTTTACTGAAGACAAGAGAAGTTTCTGTTTGATTGTTCATTAAGACTTTGTTGTACTTCTCAAGCCATCTAAAGACTGTTTGTGGTGGAAACCTCTGAGAACTTCTCTTTAGGCCCCTGGCTTCCCGCTGGGCAAAGGTTGCACATCCTGTTCTAAAGACAATTATTTACAGGCCCATCGCGCGACAGAACAGTAGTGAAGCAACCAAGTGGGGGGGGGGGTTCAATGTGGGGGACAACTGCTCGACCTCACAACCATTGACTTGTGGGGTCCCGCAGGGCTCAATATTGTCCCCCATGTTATTTAACATCTACATGAAACCGTTGGGAGAGATCATCCGGAGTTTCGGGGTGCGGTGTTATCTGTACGCAGATGACGTCCAACTCTGTCACTCCTTTCCACCTACTACTAAGGAGGCTGTTCAGGTCCTGAACCGGTGCTTGGCCGCTGTGTCGGACTGGATGAGGGCAAACAAATTGAAATTGAATCCAGACAAGACAGAGGCACTCCTGGTCAGTCGCAAGGCCGAACAGGGAATAGGGTTACAGCCTGTGTTGGACGGGGTTACACTCCCCCTGAAGACGCAGGTTCGCAGCTTGGGTGAGATCCTGGATTCATCGTTGAGCCTGGAACCCCAGGTTTCAGCGGTGACCAGGGGAGCATTTGCACAGCTCAGGCTCGTGCGCCAGCTGCGCCCGTACCTCGGGAAGTCTGACTTGGCCACGGTGGTACACGCTCTGGTCACATCCCGGCTTGACTACTGCAACGCTCTCTACGTGGGGCTGCCCTTGAAGATGGCCCGGAAGCTTCAGCTGGTTCAGCGCGCGGCAGCCATGTTACTAACTGGAGCGGGACTCAGGGAGCATACCACTCCTCTGTTGAGCCAGCTCCACTGGCTGCCAATATGCTACCGGGCACAATTCAAGGTGCTGGCGTTAGCCTACAAAGCCCTAAACGGTTCCGGCCCCACTTACCTCTCCGAACGCATCTCCACCTATGAACCGACGCGGACACTAAGATCTTCCGGGGAGGCCCTGCTCTCGGTCCCGCCTGCATCACAGGCACGGTTGGCGGGGACGAGAGACAGGGCCTTCTCGGTGGTGGCCCCTCGGCTATGGAATGCCCTACCCATTGACATCAGACAGGCCCCTTCGCTGCTGGCGTTTCGAAAGAAGGTTAAAACCTGGCTCTTTGAGCAAGCGTTTGGCTAATCAGCGCAATCGAACATAGGATGACGGTAAATTGAACATAGGAATGGCACAAGGATTATGAGACTGGATTTTGCTTTGTGATCGAGGCATTATGAATGATTAATTGTGTATTTTGTTATTGTGTATGATGTGTTTTAATTGTTATTGTTGTGTTAATTTACATTGTGTAAACCGCATTGAGTCGCCTAATTAGGTTGAGAAACGCGGTATAGAAATAAAGCAAATAAATAAATAAATAAATAAGCAACCAAGTTGGGTGTGTGTGTGTTGAATGCTCTCATTAAGGAGGCCAGACTTGGTGGAGGTGGTTGACAAGGGCGGAGCTGCAGGCTATTGAAGGCTGCTCTGCCCCCTGCTGTGCTCTTAGCTTCAGTGTGAGCTAGGAGGCAGGTTTCAACCCCCCCCCCGCGAAATTTTCAACCCCCCCCCCCCTGAAAATTTCAACCCCTCCCGAAATTTTTTTCTGGCTACGGCCCAGCTTGGACCAATGTCCTTTCATACCTCCTTTTCTTTACCGCTGCTTTTGATATTCTGCTGGACGGACGCCATCAGCTCCTCCGCCTTCGACCGGGTGGCATTGCCCTCGGAAAACCCAGACTGGAAATCCCGGACTCGGGCAACCCAAAGGGCATCGGCTTTGGCTTTGCAAGCAGACTCCGGATCCGCAAAGTAGGAGAGCAAAGCAGCCGAAAAGGGCACCATGTCCGTGGATGTGAGGTTGGCCGGGCTCAAGGAGTTCTTCTCCACGAGAGCAAAGATGTCCGGTGCTGAAATGCACTGGAAAAGAGAGAAGGAAACGTTGTTATTGCTGTTGTTGTTGTTGATTTCGACCCACGTTCCCCACGCCAGGGCCCAAAGTGGCCCACAACCTTGAATATTTATTTATACTCTGCTTTCCTATTAAACAAGCAATTATTATTATTATTATTAATAATAATAATAATAACTAGCCATCCCTTGCCATGCGTTGCTGTGGCCCAGTCTGTGTATATGTGTTTTGTATGTGTATATATGTGTGTATGTGTGTATATATATTTGTGTATATATGTGTGTATTTGTGTATATATATATATATATATATGTGTGTGTGTGTGTATATATATGTGTGTGTGTGTATATATTTATTTATTTGTGTGTTTATATGTGTACATGCATATTGCGTATATGTGTGTGCTTGTCTATATGCATATTTGTGTGTATATATGTATGTATGTGGATATGTATATGTATATATGTATGTGTGCATGTGCATATGTATATATGTGTGTTTGCATATATATGTGTGTGTTTGCGTATATATATATGTGTGTGTGTATATTTGTGTATTTGTATGTTTATATGTGTACATGCATATTGTGTATATGTGTGTGCTTGTCTATATGCATATTTGTGTGTATATATGTGTTTGTTTGCGTATATATATATGCGTGTATATATATGTGTGTGTGTATATTTGTGTATTTGTATGTTTATATGTGTACATGCATATTGTGTATATGTGTGTGCTTGTCTATATGCATATTTATGTGTATATATGTATGTATGTGGATATGTATATGTATATATGTATGTGTGCATGTATGTGTGTATATGTGTATATTTGTGTGTGTTTGTGCATATATATATATACGTGTATGTGTATGAGTGTATGTGTATATGTATATATGGTGTATTTTTGGGGTTTTTAAGTCTGTTCCACTGAGGTTTTGTGTGTGTGTGTATGTGTGTGTTTGTGTGTGTGTGTGTGTGTGTGTGTGTTTATTGGTAATGGACACTCGTTGCACTGTTATGTGTATTCTGTCCAAATTTGGTGTCAACTGGTCCAGTTGTTTTTGAGTTCTGTTAATCCCACAAACAAACATTACATTTTTATTTATATAGATAATAATAATAATAATAATAATAATAATAATAATAATAATAATAATAATTTGTGCCCTATTTTCCTCTAAAGATATTTATTTATCGTGCCAGGTTCAACCAAACAGTTGTACTGCATTTTTAACAAACAAACAAACAAAACACAAAGTTTGCAAGCTTGGTAGTTGATTAAATGTCCTTAGACCAGTAGCTGGCCACTTGGAGCGCCTCTAAAGATAATGCAATTGCATTTCCCTTATTAAAAAAATAATTTACCGTATATTCCGGCATATAAGACGACTGGGCGCATAAGACGACCCCCAACTTTTCCAGATAAAATATAGAGATTGGGATATACTCGTCGTATAAGACTATCCCTCTTCCAACACAATTTTAAAGCAGATTTGATTTAAATATGGTAATTTTCCTACTGTACCTCCTTCTCTGCCTCTCGGATCTCACATCTGCGCACCTGCACCACTTCACTGCAGTCTTCAGGAGCGAGATCTGAGAGGCAGAGGAGGAGGTATGGCAATAGGATACAAGGGCGGGCCAGACAGGTAAAAGAGTTGTGTTTTTCTGGGCCCAGAGCCACTCTATCTCTTTTTTTCCATACCCCGGGTGCCCCGGACGCCTGCAGTTTGCTCCGCCCTTCACTTACACCTTCCCGGTGAGGCGCCCCTTCATCTCACCATCGGGACTGCATTAAGTCCACGAATCCTGATGAATGGATTTTCTTCTACCATACTTGTACAGTGTTGCCCTTAATGCTTTCATACAGTCGCTGCATATGGCAGGGATGCGGCCACTGCCATTTTTGAGCTCCCCCCACAATATTTATTTATTTTTATTTACTCCTTTTGTATACCGCATTTATCAGCCTTACGGCGACTCAATGCGGTTTACAGTAAAATATAAAACACTGACAATATATAAACAGACAATCACAGACAACACACATATAGTCATCAACGCCTCAAATAGAATCAGATCCCGTTCTCACAGTCATTCTACCATTCCTTGTTCAGTATGCCGTCTTCCTGAGTTAGTTATGATTGCATGATTAACCGAACGCCTGTTCAAAGAGCCATGTCTTCACCCTCCTCCGAAACGCCAGTAACGAAGGGGCCTGCCTGATGTCAGCTGGTAGGGCATTCCATAGCCGAGGGGCCACCACCGAGAAGGCCCTGTCTCTCGTCCCCGCCAACCGCACTTGTGATGCTGGCGGGACCGAGAGCAGGGCCTCCCCGGACGATCTTAACGTCCTCGCCGGTTCATAGGTGGAGATGCGTTCGGAGAGGTAAGTGGGGCCGGAACCGTGTAGGGCTTTATAGGCTAAAGCCAGCACCTTGAATTGTGCCCGGTAGCAAATTGGCAGCCAGTGGAGCTGGCTCAACAGAGGAGTGGTGTGCTCCCTGAGTGCCGCTCCCGTTAGCAACCTGGCTGCCGAGCGCTGGACCATCTGAAGCTTCCGGGCAGCAACCACAGATTCTCCAATCCGGATTGGAAGTTTCAGCACCCACTCTATAAGACGACTCCCGGCGTATTCCAGCATATAAGACGACTCCCATGCATAAGGCTACCCCAGCGTATAAGACGACTCCCGCATATAAGATGACCCCTGACTTTTGAGAAGATTTTCTTGGGTTAAAAGGTAGTCTTATATGCCAGAATATACGGTAATTGCACAACTTGGCAGAGAAGCTTAAAGAACCTTGTAAAACTACAAATCCCATGAAGCTATAGCATGGAGACAGGGTAGCCAAACTGCATTAACTCCACAGTGTGAATGATGCACCGCAATGCATTACGTACTTGAGAAACAGCTTGAGTCACAACCAAAACTGAACGACCCCAAACTACATCTCCTTTTCCTCTTTTTCTGGGAGGGGAACTTGCTTGTTGAAAAGTACATGTTTAGGTCACGTCACTTTAGGGAAGTGATTGTGCTATCTTTTAAAATTATTTTTAGCTATTTTTCTCATGTCCGGCGCATGTTACCAATGGAGAGAAGCACATATGACCGGATTGTGTTTTGCAAGATGGAAGTTAGTTTTGCAAAGTAACTCATCAGGTGCATCTACACTGCAGAATGAATACAGTTTGGCACCACTTTCACTGTCTTGGCTCAAGGGTGTGGAATTGTGGAAGTTGTAGTTTGACAAAATCTTTATTGAGCCTTCTTCTCTGTCAAAGAGTCCTACTGAACTATAACTCCCAGGATCCCATAAAGTGGCATCCAAGTGCATTAATCTATAGTGAGTAGATGCATCTATTTGCTCACCAGCTCTTTGTTTTTCTCTCTATTAATTCTCATTTATTTATACTAGCTTGGGTACCTGGGTTATTTGAGAAAGGCCTTGTTTGTTTTGGGGTGTGAAGTAATATCATTTAGTTAATTAATAACACTATTTATTAGGAAAAAGCAAGTCTTTGGTTTCGTTTATGAATGCTCCCATTAGAAAATACATAGCAATGTAGGTGAACTACAATTCCCAGAATTCTGGGTCAGTCCTCCCCAAACCAGACCTGTATGCACAGTTGGCCATGTTGGATGTGTGTGCCAAGTATGATCCACATCTATAGTCGACTGGGTTCAGTGCTCTCTGGATAAGGGTGAACTACAACTCCCAAGCTGAGTTTAGAAAAGGCAGAGGAATGAGAGACCAGATTGCCAATATCCGCTGGATAATGGAGAAAGGCAGGGAGTTTCAGAAAAACATCTACTTCTGTTTCATTGACTATTCTAAAGCCTTTGACTGTGTGGATCATAATAAATTGTGGCAAGTTCTTAGTGGGATGGGCATCCCAAGCCACCTTGTCTCTCTCCGGAGGAATCTGTACAAGGACCAAGTAGCAACAGTCAGAACTGACCACGGAACAACAGACTGGTTCAAGATTGGGAAAGGCGTACGGCAAGGCTGCATCCTCTCACCCAACCTTTTTAACTTGTATGCAGAACACATCATGCGAGGATGTGCGGGGCTGGATGAATGCACAGCTGGGGTGAAAATTGCTGGAAGAAACATTAACAACCTCAGATATGCAGATGACACCACTCTGATGGCCGAAAGCGAGGAGGAGCTGAGGAGCCTTCTAATCAAGGTGAAAGAAGAAAGCGCAAAAGCCGGGTTGCAGCTAAACGTAAAAAAAACCAAGATTATGGCAACAAGAATGATTGACAACTGGAAAATAGAGGGAGAAACCGTGGAGGCCGTGACAGACTTTGTATTTCTAGGTGCAAAGATTACTGCAGATGCAGACTGTGGCCAGGAAATCAGAAGACGCTTCCTTCTTGGGAGGAGAGCAATGTCCAGTCTCGATAAAATAGTAAAGAGTAGAGACATCACACTGGCAACAAAGATCCATTGCCTAGTCAAAGCCATGGTCTTCCCTGTAGTCACCTACGGATGTGAGAGCTGGACCTTAGGGAAGGCTGAGCGAAGGAAGAGAGATGCTTTTGAACTGTGGTGTTGGAGGAAAGTGCTGAGAGTGCCTTGGACTGCGAGAAGATCCAACCAGTCCATCCTCCAGGAAATAAAGCCCGACTGCTCATTGGAGGGAAGGAGACTAGAGACAAAGTTGAAGTCCTTTGGCCACATCATGAGGAGACAGCAAAGCCTAGAGAAGGGAATGATGCTGTGGAAAGTGGAAGGCAAAAGGAAGAGGGGCCGACCAAGGGCAAGATGGATGGATGGCATCCTTGAAGTGACTGGACTGACCTTGAAGGAGCTGGGGGTGGTGACGGCCGACAGGGAGCTCTGGCGTGGGCTGGTCCATGAGGTCACGAAGAGTCGGAGGCGACTGAACGAATGAACAACAACAACAACACAACTCCCATATGCCAAGGTCACTCACTCCCAAATCCTGCCATTATTTACAATTAGCCATGTTGGGTCTGTGTGCCAAGTGTGGTCCAGATCTGTCATCAGCTGGGTTGAGTGCTCTCAGAATGCAGGTGAACTACACCTCCCAAAATCAAGGGCCTTTCCCCCAAACCCCTGCAGTATGTTCAGTTGGTCATAGGTCTTCTCTATGCCAAGTTTGGTCCCAGTCCCTTGTTGGACCCTCCAGTCTGTCCAGCTGCTGATCAATTCCTCTGTGTTTGCTTTGTGCCATAGGAAAGGGTACAAAAGGGTTAAGGGAGAGGCAGTGGGTGGGGTCATGCAAATTCCACGCAAGGAACCCTGGGATACCTGCCTGTAGTGGAGGAAATATGTCAAATCTAGGATGACGTTCTCCCCAAATGAAAGCATTCCTTGGGTGGTGGGCAGTGTGGTGTTTGGGGAGGACATTGGCAGTGTTTGGGCTACATGTTCATGGTGCTCGCTGTAATCTGCAATGTCAGTGGAGGGAGTGCCTTTGGAGGCTTCTAAGTATTTAAAACTATAGCCTGTTTGTCGAGGCCAGAGGTTGCATGCCTCTGTCACATACACATTTTTCATTGTTATTATATTTATAGAAGAAGATAGATAGATAGATAGATAGATAGATAGATAGATAGATATTTGAATGCATCAAAGCTTCCTTTCATCCCTCTTTGTGGAACAAAGGGATCAAACAATGCAAAAGGAGAGGCAGAAAACGTCAACGCCTTTGATCCTTAAAGGATAGAAATAGCTTTGATGCTTCAGGGGCGGAAAATTATAATGTTGGGAGACTGTTTCATAGACACCTTAGGCAGCCACCCTAATTGTGTGGTCCTTCCTTTGAAAGTAGTGGCTGTACTCCAGACACTTTGGTCTTTGTGCCACAAACAAGGTTGAATCGGGTGATTGGTTGTGCGCATTCAGAAGAAGACCTACAAGCCACTCTAAACACCTTTGCAGAAGCATACGAGAAGCTCGGCCTCTCATTGAACATCGAGAAAACCAAAGTGCTCTTCCAGCAGTCACCAGCCAATCATAGAATCATAGAATCAAAGAGTTGGAAGAGACCTCCTGGGCCATCCAGTCCAACCCCATTCTGCCAAGAAGCAGGAATATTGCATTCAAATCACCCCTGACAGATGGCCATCCAGCCTCTGTTTAAAAGCTTCCAAAGAAGGAGCCTCCACCACCCTCCGGGGCAGAGAGTTCCACTGCTGAACGGCTCTCACAGTCAGGAAGTTCTTCCTAATGTTCAGATGGAATCTCCTCTCTTGTAGTTTGAAGCCATTGTTCCGCGTCCTAGTCTCCAAGAAGCAGAAAACAAGCTTGCTCCCTCCTCCCTGTGGCTTCCTCTCACATATTTATACATGGCTATCATATCTCCTCTCAGCCTTCTCTTCTTCAGGCTAAACATGCCCAGTTCCCTAAGCCGCTCCTCATAGGGCTTGTTCTCCAGACCCTTGATCATTTTGAGTCGCCCTCCTCTGGACACATCCCAGCTTGTCAATATCTCTCTTGAATTGTGGTGCCCAGAATTGGACACAATATTCCAGGTGTGGTCTAACCAAAGCAGAATAGAGGGGTAGCATGACTTCCCTTAGATCTAGACACTATGCTCCTATTGATGCAGGCCAAAATCCCATTGGCTTTTTTTGCCGCCACATCACAATCCCTCTCCAATGCCAGAAATACAGCTTCATGGTGTAATATTAGAAAATGTGGACCATTTCCACTCCCTTGGCAGCCACCTCTCCACAAAAGTCAATATTAACACCGAAATACAACACCGCCTGAGCTCTGCGAATGCAGCATTTTTCCGAATGAAGCAGAAAGTGTTTGAGGACCGAGACATCCGTAGCGAGACCAAGGTGCTTGTCTATAAAGCCATTGTCCTCACAACCCTGCTAAACGCCTGCAAAACGTGGACTGTCTGCAGACGTCAACATTGAGGCTGAAATACAACACCGCCTGAGCTCTGCAAGTGCAGCATTTTTCCAAATGAAGCAGAGAGTGTTTGAGGATCGGGACATCTGCAGGGATACCAAGGGGCTTGTTTATAAAGCTATTGTCCTTCCAACCCTGCTGTATGCCTATGAAACGTGGACTGTCTACAGACGTCAACATTGAGGCTGAAATACAACACTGCCTGAGCTCTGCGAGTGTAGCTTTTTCCCGAATGAAGCAGAGAGTGTTTGAGGACCGGGACATCCGTAGGGATACCAAGGTGCTTGTTTATAAAGCCATTGTCCTCACAACCCTGCTATATGCCTTTGAAACGTGGACTGTCTACAGACGTCAACATTGAGGCTGAAATACAACACTGCCTGAGCTCTGCGAGTGCAGCTTTTTTCCAAATGAAGCACAGAGTGTTTGAAGACCGGGACATCCATAGGGAGACCAAGGTGCTTGTTTATAAAGCTATTGTCCTGCCAACCCTGCTATATGCCTGCGAGACATGGACTGTCTACAGGCGTCACATGCAACTCCTGGAACGATTCTATCAGCGCTGCCTCCGGAAAATCCTGCAAATCTCTTGGGAAGACAAACGGACAAATGCCAGTGTGTTGGAAGAAGCAAAGACCACCAGCACTGAAGCAATGCTCCTCCGCCATCAACTCCGCTGGACTGGCCACGTTGTCCAGATGCCCGACCACCGTCTCCCAAAACAGTTGCTCTATTCCAAACTCAAGAACAGGAAGTGGAATGTTGGTGGACAGGAAAAGAGATTGAAAGATGGGCTCAAAGCCAACATTAAAAACTCTGGCATAGACACTGAGAACTGGGAAGCCCTGGCGCTTGAGTTCTCTAACTGGAGGTCAGCTGTGACCAGCAGTGCTGCCCATTATGTGCTGTAGAATTTGGAGAGGCATGAATGGAGAGCGAAAGAGAGAAACGTGCCAAGAGGAAGGCGCATCAAGCCAACCCCGACCGGGACTGCCTTCCACCTGGAAACCGATGCCCTCACTGCGGGAGAAGATGCAGGTCAAGAATAGGGCTCCACAGCCACCTACGGACCCATCGCCAGGACACTACACTTGGAGGACCATCATCCTCAGACTACGAGGGATCGCCTAAGTAATCCCTTGGTATTTATCCCATAAGACATATTGCCACTTTACTGCCCATTACGCCTTCCATTTTGAAAGCCTTTTCTGCCGACCAAGTGCCCACAGGTATACAATCTATTCAGGTATACAATCTATACGATCGATTCAGGGCAGGTGAAGGGAGAAAAGCCCATTCATTGCTATCAGGGCCTGGGAACACAATTAATAGCTGACCCAGACTCAAAGGCTTTTGCAAACACACCCGATCAATTGAAATAATACCTGCTTCTCCCCCAGAAATGTATGCAAACACACTTCAGGCAGGGGAAGGGCCACTTCTTCTCTCACCAATCTCTTATCAGGAAAGGCAAGAAGGCTCACATTCCCTCCCTTGGGTCACCTCTTAAAGCTTTTCAGTGCTCTCCCAGTTGTCAACAAACTACAAGTCCCAGGATTCTATTGCATGGAGCCCATGCAATTCAAACTGCCTTCATTCTACAGTGGGGATGCACCCAGGAAAGTTTGGACTAAAACCCAGAGTCAATGCATGGGCTTTATTATTAGTTTATTTGGTTCCCTAAATGGAGGTGCATTAGCAAACCATTCCCAGTAGAAGGCCAGCTAGAGCTCCATTGAGAAAAGAGATTCCCCCTAAACATTAGGAAAAAATACTTGCATGGCTATAGATGTTCATTGGGTAACTGGGTTGGACTAGATGATCTCTGAAGCCCCCATCAAACCACTCCTATCAGATGGCCAGCTAGAGCTCCATTGGGAAAAGAGATTCCCTCTAAACATTAGGAAGAAATATTTGCATGACTTTAGCTATTCATTGGGCAGTGGGGATGGACTAGATGACCTCTGAAGCCCCCATCAAACCACTCCTATCAGATGGCCAGCTAGAGCTCCATTGAGAAAAGAGATCCCCCATAAACACTAAGTAGAAATACTTGCATAGTTATAGATGTTCATTGGGTAACTGGATTGAACTAGATTACCTCTAAAGATCCCATCAAACTACTTCCAATAGATGACCAGCTTAGCTCCATCGAGAAAATATATTCCTCTTAAACACTAGGGAGAAATACTTGCATGGCTATAGATGTTCATTGGGTAACTGGGTTGGACTAGATGACCTCTGAAGACCCCATCAAACCACTCCCATCAGATGGCCAGCTAGAGCTCCATTGAGAAAATATATTCCTCTTAAACACTAGGGAGAAATACTTGCATGGCTTTAGATGTTCATTGGGCAGTGGGGCTGGACTAGATGACCCTTGAACCCCCATTGAATCACTCCCAATAGATGGCCAGCTAGAGCTCCATTGGGAAAAGAGATTCCTCCTTAGGGAGGAATACTTCCATGGCTTTAGATGTTCATTAGGTAACTGGATTGGACTAGATGACCTCTAAAGATCCCATCAAACTACTCCCAATAGATGGCCAGCTTAGCTCCATCGAGAAAATATATTCCTCTTAAACACTGGGGAGAAATACTTGCATGGCTATAGATGTTCATTGGGTAACTGGGTTGGACTAGATGATCTCTGAAGACCACATCAAACCACTCCCATCAGATGGCCAGCTAGAGGTCCATCGAGAAAATAGATTCCTCCTAAACACTATGGAGAAATATTTGCATGGCTTTAGATGTTCATTGGGTAACTGGGTTGGACTAGATAACCTCTGATGAACTTGCAGGCCCCTGCCATCAAGCTGATCTGACCACACAGCAGGGAGTTCCGCAGTTCCTGAAAGCATGGATCTTCAAGAATATGGAGGGACTGGGGCTCCAGCAGCAGCTCCAATACAGGGACCATTTTTGCTTCTCTGCAAAACACCCCCATTTCAATGTAACCAATCTATCTATATCTATATCTATATCTATATCTATATCTATATCTATATATATAATAAAGAAGAGTGTTTGTA
>NW_026847438.1:249286304-249481304 GCF_025583915.1 Anolis sagrei ordinatus
TCTCTCTCTTGGTCCCAATGGCTGAGGAGAAAGTCAGGAGAAGAGGTGACTTTTGGTGCACACGCCGGGGTGTTCAGGCACGCCTCCGGACCCAAAGCGGGCCAGGCAAGGGAGCAAGTACAGCAAGTGTAGTTACTGAAATGTATAGTTCACCTACAATCAAAGAGCATTCTGAACCCCACCAATGATGGAATTGAACCAAATATGGCACACAGAACTCCCACGACGAACAGAAAATAAATACTGTTTGCTTACCATTTAAAATTACCTAGGGCCACCTCTGCATGCATACTCATTCTGGGATATAGGGCTGTGAGGAAGGGCCCTAAGAAGTTATGTCCTCTAATGTATGGTAACTGGGATGCCACCTTCAGGGAGCAAATGAGAGGCGCACTTGCCAACAGGCACAGACAAGCCAACCCTTTCATGCCCTCCAGCACTACTTCCTGGAAGTTTACCCAGTTTACACTAGGCTGCAAATGAGATACATACATTTGCAGCAAACATTTAAGCCACCCAAACATCACGAGTGGGGTTTTCGAAAAGAAACACGATGGAGAAAGTAAGGCAAAAATACAGGGATGAAGTACAGGAAGTGAATGTATAAAGAGGTGCCTTGGCGCTTATTCCCCAAAAAACAAATAACCAAGCTCAATGCCTTAATCAGGCCTTCTTTCCCAGCGGTGGATGGAAGCGGCCCAAAGAGTTCCCTCCCTTCCTGAAGGGAAAGTAAGCCGCGGGGCGGGCGCAAAGGAAGCCACGTTGCGCCCTGCACGCGGGGGACGCAACACAACAAGGGGGAGGGGGCGCGGAGGAGGGAAGGAGGGAAAGGAAGCGTCGTCAAGGAAACCGCCGCTGAGGGACCCCTCCCTCCCTCTCCCCCCCAAGCGTCCCGCTTCCACTCGAGCCAGGCCCTTACCCATACTGCGGGAGCCCCGCCACAGGGCCGAAGCGCCAACGTCCCCGAAGAGCCCCGCTGGAGGCGAGGCCAAGCTCAGGCCGGGCGCGGCGGCTCTCCCATCCGCGGGGCGGGAAGCGAGGGCCCTCCACAGGAAGAGGAGGACGCAGCCAGGAGGGGCTTTCCCTGCCTCACTCCCTCCCTCTGAGGGAATGGAGGCGGGGCCGGGAAGCAGCCGCGAGGGAGGGGGCGCGCGCGCCCACGCCGGCCGCAAATCCCGCGAGACCCGCGCGAGCCTCACTGTTTGGCGCGGCCGCGACGCTGCCTGCGCGCGGGCAAAGCTGGTAAGGCCCCCTCAGTCCTGAGATCCGAGCAACCTCGAACCTAAATCAGCAGCCCACCTTGTATATCCTCTCCTCTCTTCCCCGGGTCTCCTCAGCACTTCTTCCCACCCTCCGAATACATGGGAAGGGAAGGCACATCGCCCCTCCAGTCTGCTTGGTAAACTCAGTGTACACCCTGCTTTCAATCCTGTGGCTGCCTTCTGAGGCCCCTTCTACACTGCCATATAAAATCCAGATTATCTGCTTTGAACTGGATTAAATGGCAGTGTAGACTCATAATCCAGTTATTTATTTTATTTGTCGTGTCAGGGCAACCAGTCAATTGTATTACATTTCTAACAGAACAAAACAAACAAACAGACAAAATACAAAATTTGCAAGCTTGGTAGTTGATTAAATGTCCTTTGACTAGTATCTGGCCACTTGGAGTGTCTCTGGTGTTGCTGCAAGAAGGTCCTCCTTGTGCATTTGGCATTGCAGCAGGTGGTCTGTAGTTTGCTCTTCTCCGCACTCGCATGTCGTGGATTCCACTTTGCGGCCCCATTTCTTGAGGTTGGCTCTGCATCTCGTGGTGCCAGAGCGCAGTCTGTTCAGTGCCTTCTAAGTTGCCCAGTCTTCTGTGTGCCCAGGGGGAGTCTCTCATTTTGTATCAGCCATGGATTGAGGTTCTGGGTTTGAGCCTGCCACTTTTGGACTCTTGCTTGCTGAGGTGTTCCAGCGAGTGTCTCTGTAGATCTTAGAAAACTATTTCTAGATTTAGAAAACTATTTCTGGTGGGGACGAGGGATAGGGCCTTCTCGGTGGTGGACCCCCGGCTGTGGAACACCCTCCCTGTAGACATCAGACAGGCGCCCTCCCTTATTACATTCCGCAAGAGACTAAAGACGTGGTTGTTTGAGAAGGCGTTTGACTAAGTGCTACAACAATTGGCAATGACGATTGGAACGGAACATGGATAACGATATTGGATTGTGATTCTATAATGGAGGTTGAAAAGATCGGGATATAAAAGTTTTAAATAAATAAATAATAAATAATATGGCAGTGTATACTCATATAATCCAGTTCAAAGTAGATAATTGTCGATTTCTGCCTTGATATTCTGGGTTATATGACTGTGTGGAAGGCCCTAAGGCCCCATCTACACTGCCATATAAAATCCAGATTATCTGCTTTGAACTGGATTATATGGCAGTGTAGACTCATATAATCCAGTTCAAAGAAGACAATTGCCGATTTTCTGCCTTGAATTTCTGGGTTATATGGCTGTGTGGAAGGGCCCTGGGATAGCAGCTCAAACAGTGGGCCCTTAACTTAGCCAACAGTCTAGTTCAGATCACCCTCAATGGTAAGATACAGCAAAACAATTTAAATCTTGGGAATCTATTTTACTTTCTTCAGCCATAGACTCCTAGAACGGTCCAGTCATAAGGAGAACTGTTCCCAACTTTATATGCTTGGTGGCTTCATCAGAACCTGCCCAAACAAGTTCCCATAATTAATCACACTATGTAACAAAATTCAAAAATGTTCTGTTCCTGGTTTGAAAGTTATTTCCTGTTTAATTGTGTGGTATTTACTTTGTAAGTAAGTAAACTCCATAAACCTTGTTTTGTTGAAGGCTTTCATGGCCGAAATCACTGGGTTGCTGTGAGTTTTCCGGGCTGCATGGCCATGTTCCAGAAGCATTCTGTCCTGACGTTTCACCCACATCTATGACAGGCATCTTTAGAGGTTGTGAGGTCAGTTGGAAACTATGCAAGTGAGGTTTATATATCTGTGGAGTGTGCAGGGCAGGAGAAAACTCTTGTCTGCTTGAAGCAAGTGTGAATAAATACTGCAAATAAATAAATAAAATCTACTGCTCTTCACAGCCTTGTGGCCAAAATGTGGCCTATAAATTAAAATAAATGAATTAGGGATGTTCTCTCACTCTGAAAGCTATATGGCCCCTATCTAAGTATTATCTATCTATATAATAAAAGTCGAAGTTTATATGTATGTGGGCAGCAGATTTCCAGGACAGCTTCAACTTCCAGAGGGCCCTGTGACTCCCACTGATGATAGATCTAGACTAAACAGCACACAGACCCCCCCCCCCATGACCAACAGAAAATATTGGAGGGGTGTGGAGGGGATTGACCCTAGAATCTGGGACTTATGCTTCACCCACATTCAGAGAGATTTCCAAACCCAACCAACAATGGATTTAGATCTGGACTACACTTGGCACACAGACACCCCTCCCCTCCAATGACCAACAGAACGTACTGGAGGAGTTTGTGTAGAGTAACCCACTAAGGTGGAAGTTGTAGTTATCATGCATCCAAAGAGCACCCTAGACCACACTTAGCAACATGACCAACAGAAAATACTGGAGGGTTGGGGGCGGGGTTGACCCTAGAATTTGGAACTATAGTTCACCCACATCAAGAGAGCATTCTGAACCCAACCAACAATGGATTTGGCTCACACTTTAAATACCTTGGGAGTATTTGGGGGGGGGGGGGTTGACCTTGAATTTAAGGAGCTGTAGTTCACATACATTCATAGAGCATTGAGCACCAACCGACAATGGATCAATCTATTGTCGAAGGTTTTCATGGCCAGAATCACTGGGTTATTGTAGGTTTTTCGAACTGTATGGCCATGTTCTAGAAGCATTCTCTCCTGACATTTCGCCTGCATCTGTGGCAGGCATCCTCAGAGGTTGAGAGATCTGGACCAAACTTACTTGGCACAGATATCCAACATAAACAACTTTAAATGCTGGTGGAGTTTGGAGGGAATTGACCTTGAATTTAGTGAGTTGTGGTTCACCTACATCCAGAGAGGATTGTTCAACAGCTGATGATGGATCTGGACCAAACTTCACACACATACCCGACCTGCCCAACTTTGAATACCTGTTGGGTTTGGAGATAGTTGACCTTGAATTTAAGAAGTTGTGGTACACCTACATCCAGAGAGCACTGTGCACCAACTGACAATGGATTTTGATCAAACTTGACACAGATACCCAGCACAATCAACTTAAAATGCTGGTGAGGTTTAGAAGGGAACTGACCTTGAATTTAGGTAGTTGTGGTTCCCCTACATCCAGAGAACACTGTGAACCCAAATGACAATAGATCATGACCAAATGTGGCATGCGCACTCAAAATGACCAACTTTGACTATGGGTGGGGTTTGGGGAATACCTTGAATTTTGGGAGTTGTAGTTTGCATACACCCAGAGAGCACTGTGAACTGAAACGATGATGAATTTTGACCAAACTTGGCACACTGACTCGATATGGTCAACTTTGAATATAGGCTGGGTTTGAGGTAAACAACCTTGAATTCTGGGAATTGTAGTTTACCCACTCCCAGAGACCACCGTGAACCCAACCAACAATGGATTTGGACCAAACCAGGCACACAGACCCAACAAGCCCAACTTTGAATAATGGTGTAGTTGGAACAATAACAGATGATGATGGGAGTTGTAGTTTACCCACATCCTTATGCATTTACTAATGGGTCCATTCTTAAAATCCAAAACCCAACAATGAATACTTTTAATGTTTATTATTACAAATTACCTAAGCTGGGCATCGCCGGGTATCTATGTTAGTAATATCATATGATTTATAGCCCATGAACAGCGATTGTGCAAAACATTGGAGTTGTTTCCTTGAATCTCACTATAACATTGCAGTCGTTTATTTCAGGATTACAATATTACATAATGTATCGGTTTTAGCGCCATGGGAAACTTGATTAGAAGTCTCAGCTCAGGAACATTTTGAATGTGATTACACCATAATATTTCTCTGTGTACTTTTCTGATGTCATCTTTCTTGAGGGAAAATGTATTACTATTCTAGGATGACTATCTCTGGAAATTCAGTATTTAAGGATCAACACAACTGTGAAGCAGAGGATAATCCTTAGCAGTTCCTGGGACAGAAATGAGAGCGGATTGAAGTAAAAGACAAATAGGTTGTGGTATTTTTCCTTCTATTAAGAAAGCCTATTCCTCTTGTCTCTCAATTTTCATCTCCTGATTTCAGAAACTGCACCTAATTTCTCTGCTGGATCGACTAGTGTGACTACTTTTTTCTGAGCATCATGTTCCTGTAACGCAATATTCCCAGCAGCAAAACTTGTAATATTTCAGTTGTTTGTGCATAGAGGTGGAGGGGGAAATGTGACTGGGTGTTAAATACCTGTTGAAAAAGTTAAAAAAGAATATACTTTGTGCATAAAACAATCCAGCTCTTTTCTTTAAGATCTCTTTTGTCCATGTCAGCCCGCTACTCAGAATATATGAGAAACACCATCTTCTGAAAACTCTCATAAGAGGAGGTCAAATTAGAAAGGTCCTTTTAAGGATTATCCACATAGGAAACAAAGTATTGTTCATTCTCACATTGATTCACAGGATAAGAAGGTTCTTCAATCATAGAAGAATCAGGAAAATAATGGAAAGAGGCCTTGTACAAAATGGGATTCTTGAATTGTTTTACCTCCTCTTTGGGAGGAGGTATGTATGACCTATACATATTATTACATTTTTAGGAGCTACATAAAAATATATTTAATCTGGTGCCTAGTTATTGAAAAAAAATACTTGATAGTTTAGGAGAAATTAAAGTATAAACTTTTAAAGCAAGCACTAATTATAATAGTTAATATATACTTGGAAACACAATAAATTTTAAAAACTGTCAGAAGACATTTCAGAACCACTGGCAATCTTTAAACATTTCTGGAGAACAGGATAAAGTAAAGCAGACTGGAAGAAAGCAAATGTTGCCCCCAACTTTAAAGGGGTGTTTGGGGGAGGCAGGCGGAGAGGACTCAACTACTACTCTGTCAGCCTGGCATTGATACCAGAGAAGATTCTGGAGCAGATCATTTGAGACTGTACGAACTTGGAAAAGAATGCCATATTCACAAAAAGGCAACCTAGGTTTCTGAAAAACAAGTCAGGGCAGATTAACCTTATCTCTCTTTTTTATGTTGTTACAAGCTTGGCAGATGAAGGGAATGTTGTGGATATAGCATATCTCGGATTCAGTAAGGCCTTTAACAAATTTCTCCATGACTTTCTCACAAAGAAGCTAATAAAATCTGACAATACTACTGTTACGAAGACTGGGAATTGGTTGACTGGCCAAACCCAAAGGGTGCATTCCAATGGCTCCTCATCCTGGAGAGAATTGACCAATAGTGTGCCAAAGGGGTCTGTCCTGGGCCCAGTGCTATTCAACATCTTTATCAATGACTTGGATGATGGAATAGAATATAGGCATATCAAATTTGCCTATATTCTATTTAAGGTTAAAGGTTGTCCCCTGACATTAAGTCCAGTCATGTCTGACACTGGGGTGTGGTGCTCATCTCCATTTCTAAGCCGAAGAGCCGCGTTGTCCATAGACACCTCCAAGGTCATGTGGCCAGCATGACTGCATATTCTATTTAGGGATACCTAATCTGGCAGTGGTTAGGATCAGAATTCAAAATGACTATACCAGATTAAAGAGTTGGGCCAAAACTAACAAAATTAATTTCAACATGGTTATGGCACTATTCTTTGGCAATAATACACAGATATAGGATGGCTGTCACCTGACTTGAAAGCAATATGTGTGGGAAGGATCAAGTAGATTGCATGCTGAATGAGTCAACAATATAATGCAGCAACTAAAAAAACTCCTATGCGATCCTAGGCTGTATCAATTGGAAAATAGTGTCAAGATCAAGGAAAAACATAGCCCTACTCTATTCTGCTTTGATAGATCTTATCTGGAATACTGGGTCAAGTTCTGGGCACTGCCATTCAAGAAAGGCATTGGCAAGCTGGAATGCATCCAGAGAAGGGTGACCAAAATGATCAAAGGTTCGGAAACAGCCAGATGAGGAGCTGCTGAGGGAGTTGGAGATATTTAGCTTGGAGAAAAGAAGGCTGAGAGGGGAAATGATCACTATCTATATCTATATCTATCTATCTATGTATATAATAAAGGTGAAAGTTTGTATGCGGCGGACAAAAGTGTGGCGGTGCAACGGGAGGAGTATGTGCCAGCGTTTTGATTGGTCAGCCTGAAAGTTCCAACATTCTGATTGGCTGCCCCAGTGGTGCTATTTGCATATGGTCTCTGATTGGGCAGCTTCAATAGGAGCCCCTGGTGGAGAAGAGGGTTCATGGCAGAAACGGGGCATGACAGAAGGAAATGTGCATATGGTCTCTGATTGGCCAGCCTCAAATCCAACATTCCGAGATGACAAAGAGAGGAAAGGAAAGGCCGGGGGCTGGGTCAGAACACTACCAATACAGAACAGACTTAGCACACAGAGCCCCCATCACCCACTCTACATCCTACTGCAGTTTGGAGGATTCTGAACCATGGATGATGGGACTTACAGTACCACCACTCACATTCTGAGACCGCTGTTAACCTTATCCAATGACTGATCAGGACCAAACTTCGCACAGAGACCTCTCATGACCCACTTTACGTCCTGGTGTGGTTTGGCCGGGGATGGACCGTGGATTATGGGACTTGCAGTACCATTGCTCAATTCTTCAGACCACTGCAACCGTCATCCAATTACCAATAAATACCAAACTTGGCACACTGAGTCTCCATGACGCACTCTACATCCAGGTGCAGTTTGAAGGAGGATGCACCATGGACGATGGGACTTGGAATACCTGCACTCCCTTCCTAAGACCATTATAACTGCCAACAATGATGGATCAGGACCACAATTTACAGAGAGAGCCCACATAACTCACTCTACATCCTGGTGCGGTTTGGAAGAATTTGACAATGGATGATGGGACTTGCAGTCACTTCACTCACTTCCTGAGACCACTGAGACCCTCGCCAATGACTCATCAAGACTAAACTTGGCACATGGAGCTTCAATGACCCACTCTACATCCTGGAGCAGTTTGGAGGACGACAGACCATGGATGATGGGACTTCAAGTACCTCCACTACCCAAGACTGCTGCAAAACTCATCTAATTACCAATCACGACCAAAGTTGGCACACAGAGCCCCCATGACCCACTCTATATCCTGCTGCAGTTTTGGAGAAGGGTGGACCATGGATGATGGAACTGCCAGTACCTTCACTCACATTCTGAGACCTCTGCAAACCTCATCCAATGACGGATCAAGACCAAACTTGGCACATAGACCTCTCTTGACCCACTTTACGTCCTGGTGTTATTTGGAAAACTTTGGAGATGGATGATGGGACTTGCAGTACCTTTGCTCACTTCCTGAGACCACTGAGACCCTCGCCAATGACTAATCAAGACTAAACTTGGCACATGGAGCTCCAATGACCCACTCTACATCCTGCTGCAGTTTGGAGGAGGACAGACCATGGATGATGGGACTTCAAGTACCTCCACTCCCTTCCAAAGATTGCTGCAACCCTCTTCTAATGACCAATCAAGACCACACTTGGCACACAGAGCCCCAATGATCCACTCTACATCCTCCTGCAGTTTGAAAGGGGATGGACTTTGGATGATGGGACTTGCAGTACCTTCACTCACTTACTGCCACCACTGCCACCCTCATCTAATGACTGATAAAGACCAAACTTGGCACACAGAGCCCCCATGACCCACTCTATATCCTGCTGCTGTTTGTAGGAGGATGGGCCATGGATGATGGGACTTCAAGTACCTTCACTCACTTCCTGAAAATAATGCAGCCGTTATCCAAAGACCAATAAAGACCAAACTTGGCATAACGAACTGCCATTACCCACTTTCTCTAATAACCCGGGCAACGCCGGGTCCCCAAGCTAGTATATAATAAAGGTGAAAGTAAGACCAATAAAGACCAAACTTGGCATACAGAACCGCCATTACCCACTTTCTCTAATAACCCGGGCAACGCCGGGTCCCCAAGCTAGTCTATAATAAAGAAGAGTGTTTGTATGCGGAGGGCGGAAGTGTGGAGGGCGGATGTGTTTGTGGCAGCTTTCCGATTGGCTGCCACTGTGGTGCTATTTGCATATGGTCTCTGATTGGCCACTTCAATAGGAGCCCCTGGTGGAGAAAAGAGTTCATGACAGAAACAGGGCATGACAGAAGGAAATTTGCATATGCTCTCTGATTGGCCAGCCTCAAATCCAACATTCCGAGATGACAAAGAGAGGAAAGGAAAAGGCCAGAGGGGGCGGAGTCAGAACACTCCCAATACAGACTGAAATTGGCACACAGAGCCCCCATCACCCACTCCACATCCTACTGCAGTTTGGAGGAGTATGAACCATGGATGATGGGACTTGCAGTACCACCACTCACATTCTGAGACCGCTGTTAACCTTATCCAATGACTGATCAGGACCAAACTTCGCACATAGACCTCTCATGACCCACTTTACGTCCTGGTGTGGTTTGGCCAGGGATGGACCGTGGATTATGGGACTTGCAGTACCATTGCTCAATTCTTCAGACCACTGCAACCCTCATCCAATTACCAATAAATACCAAACTTGGCACACTGAGTCTCCATGACGCACTCTACATCCAGGTGCAGTTTGAAGGAGGATGCACCATGGACGATGGGACTTGCAATACCTGCACTCCCTTCCTAAGACCATTACAACTGCCAACGATGATGGATCAGGACCACAATTTACACAGAGACCCAGCATGACCCACTCTACATCCTGGTGCGGTTTGGAAGAATTTGACAATGGATGATGGGACTTGCAGTCACTTCACTCACTTCCTGAGACCACTGAGACCCACGCCAATGACTAATCAAGACTAAAATTGGCACATGGAGCTTCAATGACCCACTCTACATCCTGGAGCAGTTTGGAGGACGACAGACCATGGATGATGGGACTTCAAGTACCTCCACTACCCAAGACTGCTGCAAAACTCATCTAATGACCAATCAAGACCAACGTTGGCACACAGAGCCCCCATGACCCACTCTACATCCTGCTGCAGTTTTGGAGAAGGGTGGACCATGGATGATGGAACTTCCAGTACCTTCACTCACATTCTGAGACCTCTGCAAACCTCATCCAATGACGGATCAAGACCAAACTTGGCACATAGACCTCTCATGACCCACTTTACGTCCTGGTGTTTTTTGGAAAAAATTGGAGATGGATGATGGGACTTGCAGTACCTTTGCTCACTTCCTGAGACCACTGAGACCCTCGCCAATGACTAATCAAGACCAAACTTGGCACATGGAGCTCCAATGACCCACTCTACATCCTGGTGCAGTTTGGAGGAGGATGACCATGGATGATGGGACTTGCAGTACCTTCACTCACTTACTGACACCACTGCCACCCTCATCTAATGACTGATAAAGACCAAACTTGGCACACAGAGCCCCCATGACCCACTCTATATCCTGCTGCTGTTTGTAGGAGGCTGGGCCATGGATGATGGGACTTCAAGTACCTTCACTCACTTCCTGAAAATAATGCAGCCGTTATCCAAAGACCAATAAAGACCAAACTTGGCATACAGAACCGCCATTACCCACTTTCTCTAATAACCCGGGCAACGCCGGGTCCCCAAGCTAGTCCCTAATAAAAAAAGTATCTTTCTTTCTAACTTTTTCCTCTTCATAGTGATATATTGTATCCCTTGTGGGAGAAGATGCGGGTCAAGAATAGGGCTCCACAGCCACTTACGAATCCACAAGGAAACCCATCATGGAAGACCATCTTACTCGTCCAACGAGGGATCGCCTAAGTAAATAAGTAAGTGTGTCCCTTTACTGACTCTAACACTCCATAGTATGAACCTTTCCTTTTCCGAGCTGCAGATCACTACTGGCTTGCTCGGGGAAACTGAAACGGCATTCCTTTGAACCGCGGATATGGAGACCCACTAGGATCCCGTATCCGTGGGTCAACCGATCGGCTCTAAACCGGTGCCATTCTTCTCCTGGGCTAAATCTAAGACTAACTGCCATCTCACTTTCTGCTGAACGGACCCCTGCTCCCCGGGAAACCACTTTTTTAATAGAAAAATCTCATTTGAGGGCCAGCAAGCTTCTCTTCATGGCTCCGTGCTACAATTTTATGTACACCCAGGAGCCTGTCGACCCCGGGAGAGTCCCTTGTGAACATCCCCTGGTGGTCCCAGACCCCTGGCAGGCTGTTTTGGCCTTTATGAATTGGATCTACAGTTTTCTTCTTCTTTTATGAATGGACTCTGATCCCTTTGTGCTCCCAATGGCTCCTATACACTCCCCATGAACTTTTGGGAGTTCTTATGGACTTTTGTGAACTTCTCAGGAATTTTTATAAGCTTTCTTCAACCTTTATAGACTTTTGGATAACTTCCACAAACTTTTATGAATTTTGCCACTGCCTCCCACTGTGTCACATCCTGATCCGAAACCAAGCTTCTACTCCAACAACGAACTCCATATTGCAGCAAGATGAAACAAAAGGACCTAGTCTCTTGGGGCCAGACAAAGATGCTGATTCAAAAGATTAAGACAATAACTTAGATTTGGCTTGAGAGCCTAAGCTATCACTGGGTTGTTGGGCAAACATTTGTCACCTTCATCCTATCACTTTACCCATTTCATTCATTGTTTTTCCCCCAGCCCACCTCCTGCCTCCTCATTGGTTGAGCAGCCGAAGCAGGGCTAGCGATCTGATTGGACAGAGCACAGCCTAGCTGACCACACCTCCCAGCCAGCGGATTACTCCAACCAATCAGCGTGAAACTGACTCAGTGGGCGGGGGCGGGAAATTTGAATTTGCCAGCTCTGTATTTGACAGCTCTGATTGCGGTTGTAATCCGTTTCAGCTGGAATGAAATAAACATCTTGGTGGCTTTCCTTCAACTTAGTGAGATTTTATTGAGAGAAAATTAGGTAAAAATTCCTTTAGGTGCTTACTGTCTCGCCAGGATTTTGGATCCTCTATGTGGGTCTGGCCAGTCTCTGCTTTGCCAGGGCCTCCCAAATTCGTGCTCAACATCATGAAGATCCCATCAAACCACTCCCATCAGATGGCCAGCTAGAGCTCCATTGAGAAAAAGCTATTTCTCCTAAACATTAGGGAAAAGTACTTAGGGAAAAGGCTATAGATGTTCATTGGGCAATGGGGCTGGACTAGATGACCTTTGAATCCCCCTTTGAACCACTCCCAATAGATGGCCATCCAGTTTCTGCATTAAAATCTCATTTTTCTGGAGGTCTTTAAGCAAAGGCTGGATGTCTATGTGTTGGGAGGGATTTGGCTGTGTCTTGCTGCGTAGCAGAAAAGGGGTTGGGCTAGATGGCCTTTGGGGGACCCCTTCCCACTCTGTATGAGTCTTCAACTCTACAATTCTGTGGTTCTGCAAAGTCAACAGGGAACTTCCTCTTAAATTTCAAAAGTGGAATTTCCCCTCAGGACCAAGGAAGGGAAGAAGGGAAAATTCCCCACCAGCAACCTGAGCTAATCCTATTCATTAGGGTTCACCTGACTCTTTTATTTGCATTTCGTTTGGTACAGTAATTGCACCTTTTCGTGCAATAGCACATTTCCTTGGCCCTCTGTGGCTTTGCAAAACGACTTTATCCTTGAGTCCAATGCTTGGTTATTAATCTAGGATTTTGGAATGCAACTATATCATCATCATCATCATTATCCTCTAAAGATGCCAGTAGCCACAGATGCAGGCAAAACATCAGGAGAAAATGCTGCTTGAACACATTGGCCATATCCTGTTGTTGTTGTTGTTGTTGTTGTTGTTGTTGTTTCCTTTGGCAGAGAATGGCCAAGACCCCATCAAACTACAACTACTGGGATTCCATAGCACTTACTTACTTACTTACTTAGGTGATCCCTCTTAGCTCGAGGATGATGATCTTCCAGATGTGGTGTCTTGGTGGCGGCTGTGGAGCCCTATTCTTGATCTGCATGTTTTCCCGCAGTGAGGACATCGGTTTCCAGGTGGAAGGCGGTCCTGGTCGGGGTTGGCTTGATGTGCCTTCCTCTTGGCACGTTTCTCTCTTTCACCCTCCATTCGTGCCTCTTCAAATTCTGCAGCACTGCTGGTCACAGCTGACCTCCAGCTGGAGCGCTTAAGGGCCAGGGCTTCCCAGTTCTCAGTGTCTATGGCAGAGTTTTTAAGGTTGGCTTTGAGCCCAGCTTTCATTCTCTTTTCCTGTCCTCCAACATTCTGTTTTCCGTTCTTGAGTTTGGAATAAAGAGACGGTGGTTGGGTAACCGGACAATGTGGCCGGTCCAGTGGAGTTGATGGCAGAGGACCATCGCTTCAATGCTGGTGGCCTTTGCTTCTTCCAGCACGCTGACGTTTGTCCACCTGTCTTCCTAAGAGATTTGCAGGATTTTCTGGAGGCAGCACTGATGGAATCGTTCCAGGAGTTGCATGCGACATCTATAAACAGTCCACATCTCACAGGCATATAGCAGTTTTGGGAGGACAATAACTTTATAAAAAATCCCCTTGGTATCCTTACGAATGTCCCGATCCTCAAACACCCTCTGCTTCATTTGGAAAAATGCTGCACTCACAGAGATCAGGCGGTATTGCATTTCAGTGTCAATGTTGATGTCTGTAGACAGTCCACGTTTCACAGGCGTATAGCAGGGTTGGGGGGGACAATAACTGTATAAACAAGCCCCTGGGTCTCCCTACAGATGTCTCGGTCCTCAAACACTCTCTGCTTCATTCGGAAAAATGCTGCACTCGCAGAGCTCAGGCGGTGTTGTATTTCAGTGTCAATGTTGATGTCTGTAGACAGTCCACATTTCACAGGCGTATAGCAGGGTTGGGGGGGGGACAATAACTGTATAAACAAGCCCCTGGGTCTCCCTACAGATGTCTCGGTCCTCAAACACTCTCTGCTTCATTCGGAAAAATGCTGCACTCGCAGAGCTCAGGCGGTGTTGTATTTCAGTGTCAATGTTGATGTCTGTAGACAGTCCACGTTTCACAGGCGTATAGCAGGGTTGGGGGGGACAATAACTGTATAAACAAGCCCCTGGGTCTCCCTACAGATGTCCCGGTCCTCAAACACCCTCTGCTTCATTCGGGAAAATGCTGCACTCGCAGAGCTCAGGTGGTGTTGTATTTCGGTGTCGATGTTGACTTTGGTAGAGAGGTGGCTGCCAAGGTCCACATTTTCTAATGTTACACCATTAAGTTGTATTTCTGGCATTGGAGAGGGATTGGCTGGTGAATGCTGAAAGAACACTTTGGTTTTCTCGATGTTCAATGAGAGGCCGGGCTTCTCATATGCTTCTGCAAAGGTGTTTAGAGTGGCTTGTAGGTCTTCTGAATGCGCACAGATGATGTTGTCATCAGCATATTGGAGTCCTATGGCAATGCAAGTAGTCTCACTAACTGTATTGAACTCAGGGGCGGCTCGTCCATTACGCGAAGTAAGCGGTCGCAGAACACTTTTTTTTGCCAGGGGCGCAGAGGCACCTCTGTAAATGCCCCTCACCGCCACTTGAGGAGCGCCCCCTCAGCTCACAACAGCCCTAGCAGTCCGGGGGGAGCCTCGGCTTTCTTGCCTCGCTGCCGGGCGATCCTCTTCCCAAAGGGGCCGGGCCCTTGAGCCTCGCCTAGCCCCTCTCGTTCCTGCTCCACCCGGCCACTGGGTGCACGAGCAGAGCCGGCGCTCAATCGTTCTCTGCGTTCGATCCCTTCCCCATGACCGGCTCCCTTTCCCGATCCCCCGGCGCTCCACCCATCTCCTCTCCTCTCCCCAATCCACAGGTGGGCCAAGGGGCGGAGCTGCCACGCCTGGCCCGCTTCAGGTCCGGAGGCGTGTCTGAAGACCCCACGTGCGCACCAAAAGTCGCCTCTTCTCCTGACTTTCTCTTCAGCCATTGGGACCAAGAGAGAGAGAGAGAGAGAGAGAGAGAGAGCCCCTCCGGCTGGAGGGATCTCCCACCTCCGCTCCCTCCTTTGTTTTTGCGCCTACCTTCAGGAAAGGTGGGCATCTCCACCTCTCTCTCTCTCTCTCTCTCTCTCTCTGGTCCCAATGGCTGAGGAGAAAGTCAGGAGAAGAGGTGACTTTTGGTGCACACGCCGGGTTCTTCAGGCACGCCTCAGGACCCAAAGCGGGCCAGGCAAGGGAGCAAGTGCGGCAAGTGTAGTTACTGGGATGTATAGTTCACCTACAATCAAAGAGCATTCTGAACTCCACCAATGATGGAATTGAACCAAATATGGCACACAGAACTCCCACGACGAACAGAAAATATATATTAATGATTGGTTGGGGGGGGGGGCGCCAAAATACTGTTTGCTTACCGTTGAAAATTACCTAGGGCCGCCTCTGAACTTCATCTATCTATTATAATGCAGTTGAACTCCAGTGCAAATGGTACAACTGAGATCTTGCAATGCCACCCGACAACAGATTCCAGGTTCTAAAGCATGGAGCCAGGGCAACCAGTATGAAACTGGGGTAACTCTTTGGTGTAGACACACTCCTAGCCTCACGCTAAGGACCGCATCCCAATTGCATCGCATCTCTTTCTGCTGACGGCACATTCCTCCGCTCTGCATTTACCTCTTCGCAACCTGTGATTATATTATCCGCCCGAAAGGAGGAGAGGAAAGGTAAGGCATTTGCGGCACCTTTAAAGTTGTGCCAAGTTCACACATTCACACTCTGGAAGCATATATTCCTCCGAGAGAGCTGCAAAAGCAGACAATAATAGTCTTCTTGCACTAACAAGGATGCATCTACACTGTAGAATTAATGCAGCTTGATTCCACTTCAGCTGCCACGGCTCAATGCAATGAACCCTAGGATAGCTGTAATTCAGTGAGGCATCAGCACTGCTTTGGCAAAGAAGGCGGAAGACCTTGCGGAACTATATCTCCCAGGGTTCCATACCTTTAGTAGTCGGACAGGTGTGTCTACACAGTATAGGATTAAATGCAGTTTGATCCCACTTGCACTACCGTGGCTCAATGCTTAGGAATCCTGGGAGTTGTAGTGTTGCATGAAGAGTGCTGGAGACTTACCAAACTGCAAATCCCACAATCCAATAACAGTTAAAAGTGGTGTCAAACTGCATTCGTTCGACAGTGTGGAAGCCTCCCAAAGTAGCTTTTTCCTCACCAGATGCCTTCCAGATGTGTTAGGGTATAACTAACTCCCCATCATGGGGAATGATGGGAGCTGTAGTCCACCCAAGGCTAAGACTTAGATGGTTGGGGCCTTGGAAGTGTTCCTTTGTGGTCTGTGACTCACCAGATGCCTTCCAGATGTGTTAGGGTATAACTAACTCCCCATCATGGGGAATGATGGGAGCGGTAGTCCACCCAAGGTTAAGACTTAGATGGTTGGGGCCTTGGAAGTGTTCCTTTGTGGTCTCTGATATTCTAAGGAGGGCAATCAATAGAAAATCGATAGATCAATTGAAAATCAATAGATCAATAGAAAATCAATAGATCAATAGAAAAGCAATAGATCAATAGAGAAGAGCAAAGGGATCTTTATGCATGGGGTCATTTCCTCCCTGTGACTTTTGGAGAGCGAATACGATCACTATGTTTGGTCTATAACTCTGGAGATTTGGGTTCGAATCTCTGCTGATTAATGGATGCCTTTAGTTGAGTCACACTCTCTCAGCCTCAGGGGAAGGCCAAGGCAAACCCCATCTGAACAAACCTGGTCAAGAAAACTCCAGGTTTCCATGCTTCAGGGAGGACTTGAAGTCTGGTGTCACATGTTGGAAGCTAAGCAGGGCTAGCCCTGGCTAGCCTTTGGATGGGAGTCCACCAATGTGCTGGAGGCTCTGTTTCAAAGGAAGGAACTGGACAAACCAGCTTTGAGGATTCCTTGCCGAAGAACGCCTTTGGAAATCCAGAGGTTTGCTATTGAGTCAGGCAACTGGAATGCACACAATGGCTGGAAGGCTCAGTTCCATGCAGATTGGCTCAATGACTCAATGAAGATATTGATGGGAAGAAGAACCAAAATCCCCTTTGATCAATGGGAAGGGGGGGGGGTCCTTTTGCAAGGTCTATTTTCCACTAGTGTTCACATTTGGGCATATTGAGTATTTGTGCCAAGTTTGGTCCAGATCCATCATTATTCGAGTCCACAGTGCTCTCCGAATGTAGGTGAACTACAACTCCCAAACTCAAGGTCAATGCCTACCAAACCCTTCCAGTATTTTTCATTGGTCATGGGAGTTCTGTGTGCCAAGTCTGGTTCAATTTCATCACTGGTGGAACTCAGAATGCTGTTTGATTGTAGGTGAACTATAAATCCCAGCAACTACAACTCCCAAATGTCAAGGGCTACTTTGTCTAAACTCCACTGGTGTTCACTTTTGGGCATATTGAGGATTTGTGTCAAGTTTGGTCCAGATCCATCATTGTTTGAGTCCACAGTTCTCTCTGGATGTAGGTGAACTACAACTTCCAAATGTCAAGGTCTATTTCCCCCAAACTCTACCAGTGTTCACATTTAGGCATATTGAGTACTCGTGCCAAGTTTTGTCCAGATCCTTCATTGTCCAGGTCCACAGTGCTCTCTGGATGTAGGTGAACTACATCTTCCATACTCATGCTCAATGCCCACCAAACCCTTCCAGTATTTTTCTGTTGGTCATGAGAGTTCTGTGTGCCAAGTCTGATTCAACTTCATCGTTGGTGGAGTTGAGAATACTCTTTGATTGTAGGTGAACTATAAATCCCAGCAACTACAACTCCTAAACATCAAGGTCTATTTCCCCCAAACTCCACATTTGGGCATACTGGGTATATGTGCCAGGTTTCGTACAGATCCATAATTGTTGAGTCCACTATGCTCTCTGGATGTAGGTGAACTACAACTCCCAAACTCAAGGTCAATGCTCATCAAACCCTTCCAGTATTTTCTGTTTTTCGTGAGAGTTCTGTCTGCCAAGTTTGGCTCAACTCCATCGCTGGTGGAGTTGAGAATGCTCTTTGATTGTAGGTGAACTATAAATCCCAGCAATTACAACTCCTAAATATCAAGGTCTATTTTCCCCAAACTCCACCAGTGTTCACATTTGGGCATATTGGGGATTTGTAACAATTTTGGTCCAGATCCATCCTTGTTTGAGTCCACAGTGCTCTCTGGATGTAGGTGAACTACAACTCCCAAACTCAAACAGTTATGGAAGTAGCAGCAAAAATAATGTTATGGTTGGGGGTCACCACCACACGAGGAACTGGATTATGTGGTATTAGGAAGGCTGGGAAACACCGCAATATAATATAGTATTTGGCACAAAAACAAAGTTCCTGGAGCAGAACAACTCTTTCCAAAGTCAGTGCAACACAATGAAACAGGAAATAACACTTTCACACCAGGAACAGAATACCTTTTTTTTTTCAAATTGTGTAACATAGTGTTATTCTAACAGTTTTCAAGTTATTCCGATATCTCATTAAGAGTCACAAGCAATTCAACATATTTTCTGGCACAAAGAACGAAACATTCTGGAGCAGAACAACTACTTTCAAAGTAAGGACCACACAAGTCAGCAGGAAACAATACTTCCAAACCAGGAACAGAGTATTCAGATTTGGATACATAGTGTTATTGTAACAGTTTTCAAGTTATTCCAATCATATGTGTGTGTGTGTGTGTGATGTGATATATATGTGTGTGTGTGTGTGTGTGTGTGTGTGTTTGTTTGTGGGATTAACATAACTCAAAAACCACTGGATGAATTGACACGAAATTTGGACACTATACCCCTAAAACAGACCAACGAATGTCCATCACTCAGTGGAAAGGACTTAAAAACCCGAAAAAGCTAAATGTCGAAAAGCTAAATGACGATACAGGAAAAAAGGGAAGGAAGAGGGAGGGAAGGAGAGAGAGAGAAAGAAAGTAAGAAGAAAGACGGAGGGAAAGAAAGAAGGAAAGAGAGACAGAAGCATGGAAGCAAAGAGCGAAGGAAGAAAGGAAAGAGGTAGAGAAGGAAGAAAGGAGAGAAAGTGGAAGGAAAAGAAAGGAGGGAAGGAATGAAAGTGGTAAAGAAGGAAGAAAGGAAAGTGGAAGGAAAAGAAAAGGGGGAAGGAAAGAAAGAGGTAGAGAAGGAAAGAAGGAGAGAAAGTGGAAGGAAAAGACAGGGGGAAGGAAAGAAAGAGGTAGAGAAGGAAAGAAGGAGAGAAAGTGGAAGGAAAAGACAGGGGGAAGGAAAGAAAGAGGTAGAGAAGGAAAGAAGGAGAGAAAGTGGAAGGAAAAGACAGGGGGAAGGAAAGAAAGAGGTAGAGAAGGAAAGAAGGAGAGAAAGTGGAAGGAAAAGACAGGGGGAAGGAAAGAAAGAGGTAGAGAAGGAAAGAAGGAGAGAAAGTGGAAGGAAAAGACAGGGGGAAGGAAAGAAAGAGGTAGAGAAGGAAAGAAGGAGAGAAAGTGGAAGGAAAAGACAGGGGGAAGGAAAGAAAGAGGTAGAGAAGGAAGGAGAGAAAAAAAGGGGGGGAAAGGAAAGGAAGGAAAGAGGAGCAAAGAAAGGAGGGAAAGAAGGAGAGAAAGCAGGAGAGAATGAAAGAAGGAAAGAGAGAAGGAGAGGAAAGCAGAAGGAAGGGAAGGAAGGAAAGGGTAGAGAAGGAAGGAAGGAGAGAAGGAAAGGAAAGGAAAAGAAAAGAAGGAAGGAGGGAGGGAAAGAGGGAGGGAAGATTAGCCACAGCAACACATGGCGAGTACAGCTAGTAAATATAAATAAAAATGTAATGTTAGTTTGTGGGATTAGCATAACTCAAAAACCACTGGACGAATTGACACCAAATTTGGACACAATACATGTATCAGGCCAACGAGTGACCATCACTCATAAAAAACACTGAAAAACACAACAGAAGGGACTTAAAAAGCCAAAAAAAGCAAAAAGGCACTACAACACATGTACGAAACCACACATATATAGGCAAACACACATATACACAAATATATACCCACATATATATATACACACAGAACACATATACACAGACTGAGCCACAGCAACGCGTGGCTCAGTCTGTGTATATGTGTTCTGTGTGTGTGTGTGTGTGTGTATATATATATATATGTGTGTGTGTGTGTGTGTGTGTGTTCATTTGTGGGAGAAACATAACTCAGAAACCACTGGATGAATTGACATAAAATGTTGACACAATACACAGTCCCACTAGTGTCCATCACCCCTAAAAACACACCAAAACCCCCCAGCAGAATGGACTTAACGCCCGCCCCCAAAATAAACAATATATACATATACACATACACTGATATACATACACACACACACACATATACACAAGCACACATATAAACACAGAAATACACACACACACACACATACATACATACATATACACACATATATACACATATACACACATTATTATTATTATTATTATTATTATTATTATTATTATTATTATGTACTATATTTGTATACTGCCCCTCTCAGCCCGGAGGCAACTAGAGGCGATTATATATATGCACACACATATATACACCAATATATATACACACAAAACATTAACACAGACTGGGCCACAGCAACGCATGGCAGGGGACAGTGTGTGTGTGTGTGTGTGTGTATATATATATATATATGGGAGAGAAAGAGCACGCGCACCCGGTGGTGCAGCAAGTTAAACCACTGAGTTGCTGAACTTGCTGACCAAAAGCTCAGCAGTTCAAATCTGGGGAGTGGGGTGAGCTCCTGATATCAGCCCCAGCTTCTGCCAACCTAGCAGTTCAAAAACATGCAAATGTGAGTAGATCAATAGCTACCGCTCTGGAGGGAAGATAACGGTGCTCCATGCAGTCATGCCGGTCATATGACCTTGGAGGTGTCTACGGACAACACCGGCTCATTGGCTTAGAAATGGAGATTAGTATCAACCCCCAGAATTGGACACAACTAGGTTTAATGTCAAGGGGAAAACTTTACCTTTATCTATATAAAAGATTAACGTAACTCAAAAAGCACTGGACGAATTGACACCAAATTTGGACACAATACCCCTAACAGGCCAATGAGTGACCATCACTCATCAAAACACTGAAAAACACAGCGGAAGGGACTTAAAAAGTCAAAAAACAAAAAATATATACACAAAACACATATACACACACTGGGCCACAGCAACTTGTGGCAGGGGGTGGCAGATAGATAGATAGATAGATAGATAGATAGATAGATAGATAGATAGATAGATAGATAGATAGATAGATAGATATATCGTTTGGAAGACAAGCCTTATGAGAAGCTGGTGGTATTTATTTAGCTTAGAGGAAAGAAGGCTGAAAGAAGTGTAAATATTTGCAAGGCTGTCCCATTGGGAAGAATGGAGAGAGATTGTTTTCTGCTGCCCTGGAGATTAGGACAACATAACGCAATGGATTTACAATAGGAAAAGGGATTCCATTTAAACATTAGGAAGAACTAGGCAACAGTATGAGTTGTTCAGCAGTGGGATATGGAGTCCAGTGGAGTCTTTCCTATGGAGGTTTTCAATCAGAAGCTGGATGGCCATCTCTTAGGAGGGCTTGGATTGTGTCTTCCTGCCTGATACAATGGGGTTGAGTTGGATGGCCTTTGGGGACCCCTTCCTAATCTAGGATTCAATGAGCCTAGCTGGAAGCCCATCTGACGGGAGGGATTGGATTGTGTATTCCTACCTGGCAGAAGAGGGTTGGGCTGGATGGCCTTTGGGTGTCCCTTCCAACTCTAGGAAGGGAGACCCAAATGAGCCTGTGTGGCCATTTGTCAGGAGGGATTGGATTGTGTGTTCAAGCATGAAAGAATGGGGTTGGGCTGGATGGCCTTTGGGGATCCATTTCTAATATAGGATTCTATGAGCCCGTGTGGCCATCTGTTGAGAGGGCTTGGATCATGTCTTTCAACTTCGCAGAATGGGGTTGAGCTGGATGGCCTTTGGGGTCCCTTCCAACTCTAGGAGTCTATGAGCCTGTGTGGCCATCTGTCAGGAGGGCTTGGATTGTGTTTTCCTACCTGGCAGAAGACAGTTGAGCTAGATGACCTTTGGGGGTCCCTTCCTAATTTAGGATTCCATAAGTCTGGATGGCCATCTGTCAGGATGGCTTGGATCGTGTCTTCTGCTTAGCACAATGGAGTTGGGCTGGATGGCCTTTGGTGGTTCCTTCCAGTTCTAGGATTCTATGAGCCTATGTAGCTATCTGTCAAGAGGGCTTGGATTGTGTCTTCCTGATTGGCAGAAGAGGGTTGGACTAGATGGCCTTTGAAGGTCCCTTCCAATTCTAGGATTCTCTGAAGTGCAGGTGATAATTCCTCTTTGCCAAGTTAAGGTGAGGGGGCATCTGTTCCTTTGAGTGTCCAGCATTGGCTTGACCTTCTCCACCAAATCACCATCTCTCTTATGTCCTACCACACAGTTGGAAGGGACCCCAAGAAGCCATCTAGTCGAATCCCTTCTTTCTTTTTGTTCTTGGGTTATCCTAATTCTTCTGTGATAGAAACATGGGAAAAGTTTATGGAACCGGACAAACTTCGTTCGGCACATTCTGCTCTGGTTTCCCAATGGATAGCTCATCATAGAGCAGCGTTTCTCAACCTATTGGTCGGTTGAAACCCAATGATGAGATAGTCATTGGGAAACCAGAGCAAAATGTGCCAAACGAAGTCCTTTCTGCAGAAACAAAGTTAGTACCGTTTCATAAACTTTTCCCCTGTTTCTATGATGGAACCAATTAGGAAATGAGATTGATAACCCAGGAACAAAGAGACATAGTTTGCAGCACGAAAACAAACTTTCCAGAGTTTGACAATTGCCTCGTAAGAGTCTTAACCAATTTGATGTAGTTTGCGGCACGGAAACAAACTTTCCGGATTCTGACAATTAGCTCGTAAGAGTCTCAACCAATTCGATATAGTTTGCAGCATTAAAACAAACTTTATGGAGTTTGACAATTAGCTCGTAAGAGTCTCAACCAATTCGATATAGTTTGCGGCACAAAAACAAACTTTCCAGATTCTAACAATTAGCTCGTAAGAGTCTCAACCAATTCAATATAGTTTGCGGCACGAAAACAAACTTTTCAGACTCTGACAATTAGCTTGTAAGAGCCTCAACCAATTCAGCATAGTTTGCGGCACGAAAACAAACTTTCCGGAGTTTGACAATTAGCTCGTAAGAGTCTCAACCAATTCGACGTAGTTTGCGGCACAAAAACAAACTTTCCGGAGTTTGACAATTAGCTCATAGGAGTCTTAACCAATTCGGCATCGTTTGCGGCACAAAAACAAAGTTTCCAGAGTTTGACAATTAGTTCGTAAGAGTCTCAACCAATTCAATATCATTTGTGCCATGAAAACAAAGTTTCCAGAGTTTGGCAATTAGCTCGTAAGAGTCTCAACCAATTTGATATAGTTTGCGGCACGAAAACAAACTTTCCGGAGCTTGACAATTAGCTCGTAAGAGTCTCAACCAATTCGTTGTAGTGAGTCTCAACCAATTCGATATAGTTTGCGGCACGAAAACAAACTTTCCGGACTCTGACAATTAGCTCGTAAGAGTTTCAACCAATTCGATATAATTTGTGGCACGAAAACAAACTTTCCAGAGTTTGACAATTAGCTCGTAAGAGTCTCAACCAATTCAATATAGTTTGCAGCACGGAAACAAACTTTCCAGAATTAGCTCGTAAAAGTCTCAACCAATTCAACATAGTTTGTGGCACGAAAACAAAGTTTCCGGAGCTTGACAATTAGCTCGTAAGAGTCTCAACCAATTCGTTGTAGTGAGTCTCAACCAATTCAACACAGTTTGCGGCATGAAAACAAACTTTCCAGAATCTGACAATTAGCTCGTAAGAGTCTCAACCAATTTGATGTAGTTTGTGGCACGGAAACAAACTTTCCGGAGTCTGGCAACTATTTTCAAAGTAAGGACTAAACAATAAATAATAGTTTCAAATGAGGATCAGAAGAGGTCGCAAGTATTCAGAGGGTCTGGATCAGGTATGGGCCAACTTGGGCCCTCCAGGTGTTTTGGACTTCAACTCCCACAATTCCTAACAGCCTACCGGCTGTTAGGAATTGTGGGAGTTGAAGTCCAAAACACCTGGAGGGCCCAAGTTGGCCTTTAGCTTCTCCTCCTCAACGTGGCATCTTGGATCCAATAGTTAAATGGGTCTCTCATGTCTCTTAATCAAAACAATTGAGACGACGGAGACTTCTTTGCTGAAGCAGCGGCTGTACCCTTTGCACCCAAGGTTGGAGTTTGACCCGATTGGCAGCACACCTGTGGTATGTCTTTCCCAATCCCTGTCTTCCCCCAATGGCACCTTCTTTACCTTTCCGCACGGCACTGCGGAGCATTGCACACGGTCCCGGGCGATATTTAACAAGGCGTCCACGGAGCTCCGGGTCAGAGTGCCGTCTCGCTCCAAAGACAGCAAGGCTTTCATCTCCATCAGCGCCGGATCCGTGCAGGAAGACAGAGAGACGCAAAAGAGGAGGAGGATAACGTTCAAAGGTGCCATGCCAAAGAAGGTCATGCTGAAAGGATGCCTCAATGCGAGGTCCGTCCAAACCAAGCAGAGGCTTTCTCGGAAAAGGATGTGGCCAAGTGCGACAGGGTTCTTTAGTGGCTCGGCGGCTCGGCTGCGGTGATTGGCTCCAGGTGAGACGGCCTCAGGTTAACCATTCCACAGGAATCTACCTGTCCAGCTTTGCAGATCCCTCACCTTGATAGAGGAGAAGAGGAGGAGGAGAAAGGGAGACTGTGTGTTGTGCCACACACGACAGTCAGCCATGCAAAGGAAGCAAGCAAGCCACCGCGCCTCTTGCTCAACCGGACCTGTGAGCTCACTCTGGGCGTCTGGAAGGGATGCTTCGCTCTTGCTTCACCACCAACTCCAAGGCTTTGAGGAAGAGGAGGGACACAAAGGGAGCCTTGGCAAGGCCACTCCTGCTTTGCATGTGGACAAAGCCACGAATGAGGAAGAATTCAGGGAGAAATAGAGTCCTAAAGTTGGGTAGGGTTCCCCAAAGGTCATCTAGTCCACTCCAGTTGTGCCAGGCACAACTGGCTTCCCAACAGAAGGTCATTCAGACTCATAGAAGGCTAGATTTGGAAAGGAAAGGGGCACCCAAAGGTCATCTAGTCCACTCCAATTGTGCCAGGCAGACAGACATAACTGGCTTCCCAACAGAAGGTCATTCAGACTCATAGAAGGCTAGATTTGGAAAGGAAAGGGGCACCCAAAGGTCATCCAGTCCACCCCAATTGTGCCAGGCAGACAGACACAACTGGCTTCCCAACAGAAGGTCATTCAGACTCATAGAATGCTAGGTTTGGAAAGGAAAGGGGCACCCAAGGGTCATCCAGTCCACCCCAGTTCTGCCAGGCAGATAGACACAATTCAAGCCCTCCCAACAGAAGACTAATCCAGCCTCATAAAATCTTAGGTTTTGAAGGGGTCTCCAAGGGTCATCCTGTCCACCCCAGATGTGCCAGGCAGGAAGACACAATTCAAGCCCTCCCAACAGATGACCTTCCAGCCTCATTAAATCTTAGGTTTTAAGGGGTCTCCAAAGGTCATGCAGTCCACCCCAGATATGCCAGGCAGGTAGACACAATTCAAGCCCTCCCAACAGATGGCCGTCCAGCCTCGTGAAATCTTAGGTTTTGAAGCGGTCTCCAAGGGTCATCTTGTCCACCCCAGATGTGCCAGGCAGGAAGACACAATTCAAGCCCTCCCAACAGATGGCCTTCCAGCCTCATGAAATCTTAGGTTTTGAAGGGGTCTCCAAGGGTCATCCTGTCCACCCCAGTTGTGCCAGGCAGGTAGACACAATTCAAGCCCTCCTGACAGAGGATCATTCAGACCTATGGAAAACTACAGTTGGCTCATCCAGCCTCATAAAATCTTAGGTTTTGAAAGGGTTCCCCAAAGGGCATCCAGTCCAACCCCGTTCTGCTATGACAGATCGATACAGTTCAAGCCCTCCTGACTGATGGCCATCCAGACTCATCAAATACTAGAGTCGGATAGGGGCACCCAAAGGGCATCCAGTCCACCCCAATTCTGTCAAGCAGGAAGACACAATCCAAGCCCTCTCAACAGATGGCCATCCAGCTTCATAAAATCTTAGTTTTTGAAGGGGCACCCAAAGGGCATCCAGTCCAACCCCCTTCTGCTGATAGATAGATACACTCAAAGCCCTCCTGACAGATGGCCATCCAGACTCATCAGATACTAGAGTCGGATAGAGGCCCCTAAAGGGCATCCAGTCCACCCCAATTCTGTCAAGCAGGAAGACAAAATTCAAGCCCTCCCAACAGATGGCCATCCAGCCTCATAGAAAGCTACAGTTGGATAGAAGTCCCCAAAGGTCATCCAATCCACCCAGTTCTGTCAAGCCACAAACCTTCCTGACAGACTCATAGAATACTAGCGTTGAATAGGGGTCCCCCAAAGGTCATCCAGTCCAACCCAATTGTGCCAGGCAGATAGACACAATTCAGGACTTCCCAAAGGAAGACCATCCAGTCTCATGGAATGTTAGAGTTGGAAAGGTCCCCCAAAGGTCATCTAGTCCATCTCAATTGTGCCAGGAACCTATACACAATTCAAGCCCTACCGGCAGAAGGTCATTCAGACTCATAGAATGCTAGAGTCAGATAGGGACCCCTAAAGGTCATCCAGTATACCCCAGCTGTGCCAGGCAGATAGACACAATTCAACCCTTCCTGACAGGTGGCTATCCAGCCTCATAGATGCCTAGAGTTGAATAAAGGCCCCCAAAGGCCACCCAGTGCACCCCAATTGTGCCAGGCAGATAGACACAATTCAAGACTTCCAAAAGGACGACCATCAGGACTCAGTGCTATCAAACGGCATTAACTTTACAGTGCAGATGCACCCTTTCCATCTCCTGCACTTGGAACATGCAAGAGCGCATGTTCATTCTGGAGCGTTATAGCTTTGGCCCGGTTGTGCCAAGCAATATGCATAATAATAATGATGCAACTCCAGTAGCTTTTGATCTGGTTGCTAAAGAGCCGAGAGTTTCCTTTCTCCTCCTTAAGAGTTTTCCTAGAGATGGGGAGAAGTGCTGCACCTGACTCACCTGACTCACCTGGCTGCTTCTCCTTCTTGCTTTCGCCCTTTGGGGGCCACAGCCCTCTTTCGGCCGCTGGGGACGAAACCGGAGCATCCTCAATCAGGCGTTTGCTGATGAGGCTGCTTCTCTGCCACACCTTTGTCTCAGTTGGCAACCAAACCTGGGAATATTGGGCATTCGGCTTCCAGGAATACCGGGCATTCAGTTTCCATGAAAGCACTGCAAGGCACCTGATATTTTGGGAAGAAAGGACCCCAAGAAAACACAAAGGCCATTCATGACCTCATGTGACCCCTCAAATCCCCATGCCTTTGGTATTTATCACTTAGTATGGATCCCATACTAGCTGTCCCCTGCCACACATCGCTGTGGCCCAGTCTGTGTATATGTGTTTTGTGTGTGCATATGTGTGTTTATATATTTGTATATATATGTGTTTGCATCTACATAAATAAAAAAGTAATGTTCGTTTGTGGGATTGAGTTTTGGAGTTGTAGTTCACCTACATCCAGAGATCACTGTGGACTCAAACAATGATGGATCTGGACCAAACTCTACACGAATACTCAATATGCCCAAATGTGAACACTGGTGGAGTTTGGGGAAAATAGAATCTTGACATTTGGGAGTTGTAGTTGCTAGGATTTATAGTTCACCTACAATCGCAGAGCATTCTGACCCCCCCCCCCCCACAATGGAATTGTGCCAATCCTCCCACACAGAACCCCCATGAGGGCCACATCAACATGTGGCAGGGGACGGCTAGTCTAAATAAATAAAAATGTAATGTTCTTTTGTGGGATTAACGGAACTCAAAAACCACGGGTCAAATTGACACCAAATTTGGACACAAGACACCTATCAGGCCAACGAGTGACCATCACTCATGAAAACACTGAAAAACACAGCAGAAGGGACTTAAAAAGCCAAAAAAAAACCAAAAAGGACAAACCATGCACAAAACCACATATATATATACTAGCCGTCCCCTGCCACGCGTTGCTGTGGACCATATTGGGGTTCTGTGTGGGAGGTTTGGCCCAATTCTATCATTGGTGGGATTCAGAATGCTCTGTGATTGTAGGTGAACTATAAATCCCAGCAACTACAACTCCCAAATGTCAAGATTCTATTTCCCCCAAACTCCATCTGTGTTCATATTTGGGCATATGGAATATTAAAGCCAAGTTTGGTCCAGATCCATCATTGTTTGAGTCCACAGCACTCTCTGGATGTAGGTGAACTACAACTCCAAAACTCAAGGTCAATGCCCACCAAACCTTTCCAGTATTTTCTGTTGTTCGTGGGAGAACTGTGTGCCAAGTTTGGTTCAATTCCATCGTTAGTGGGGTTCAGAATGCTCTTTGATTGTAGGTGAACTATAAATCCCAGCAACTACAACTCCCAAATGACAAAATCAATTTTTTTGAGTGAAGGACACACATTGGGTTGTTAGGTGTCTTGTGTCCAAATTTGATGTCAATTCGTCCAGTGCTTTTTGAGTTCTCTTAATCCCACAAACGAACATTACATTTTTATTTATATCCATAAGCCTCCTGGGGCAGACCATCTTAATGGGTCCACCACCCCTGTGGAGGTTAGCGGGTGCGGTTAATCTTAAACTGATCAGATGATGGTCAGACCATGACAACGGAAGGATGTTTTGTTCTTCCACTCTGAATGTTCCACCGTCCACAATGAAAGCAAGGTCCAGCGTGATGTGTGGGGCCAGATATTACTTGAGTCAACCCCGTGGTCATCATGGCACCCATGAAATCCTGAGCTGCACCTGTCAATGTGGTCTCGGCATGGATGTTGAAATCTCCCAAAACTAAAAGTTGTTGGGAGGCCAGGGCCGAATTTGAGACCACCTCCGCTAGCACACAGGGAAACTGCCGGGTCGTGAGGTGGACGGTACACCAGCAGGATCCCCAGGCTGTCTCGGGTTCCCACTTTCAGGTAGACACACTCAAACCTTGGAGATTGCGSAATAGTGCWTCTGATCAGAGKCCCTCTTCTTAATGGATGGCTTGCTCCGAGGGGARCTCCAGCCTTAATGGAAGGATGTTTTGTTTTTCCACTCTGACTYTTCCACCYTCCACAATGAAGACAAGGTCCAGTGTGTGTGCRGCCTGATGTGTGTGGCCAGATATTACTTGAGTCAYCCCCATGGTCGTCATGGCACCCATGWAATCCTGAGCTGCGCCTGTCAATGTGGTCTCGGCATGGATGTTGAAATCTCCCAAAACTAAAAGTTGTTGGGAGGCCAGGGCCGAATTTGAGACCACCTCCGCTAGCTCAGACAGGGAAACTGCCGGGTCGCGAGGTGGACGGTACACCAGCAGGATCCCCAGGCTGTCTCGGGTTCCCACTTTCAGGTAGACACACTCAAACCTTGGAGATTGCGGAATAGTGCATCTGATCAGAGCCCCTCCAGCCTTAATGCCACTTGTGGACCAATGAGAGTCCCTCTTCTTAATGTATACCTTACTCCAAGGGGAACTCCGGTCTTAATGCCAAGCCTGGGCCAACGAGGCTTGGCCTTGCCCTACTCGGACAACGAGGTATTGCCTAAATAAGTAAGTAATTTGAATGCAGCCTCACAATCACTCCATGCAATCTTTGTGGGAAAGCCTGCCTTTCTGAACAGTTCCATCGGATTCAAACTTATCTTTAACTCGACTCTTTGTAACTCCCTCCTAAGCCATCTTTGCACTTCCAGTCGCAGTTCAAAATGAATTTCCTTTGTTCAAAGCTTAGCTGGACTTCCCTTATTAATTCCAGTGAGTTTAACCTGGGGTGGAAAAAACATCAGTGGAGCTATCAGCTTTTAAAGTGTGTATACATTTGGGGGGACGGGCTGTCTATTTACTAGGGCAGGAGGAGGGAGAAAGCCTATTCATTGCTCTCAGGGATCTCTTGATGTCCTGGGAATGCAGTTAATAACTGACCGGGTCTCCAAGGCTTTTGCAAACACACCTGATGAGGTGAAATCCTACCTGCTTCCCCAAGAAATGTGTGCAAACACACTCCAGGCAGGGGAAGGGCCACTTTTATCTCCACAATCCTTTTTTATCAGGACAGGCAAGAAGGCTCGCATTCCTTTCCCTGGATCGTAGAGTAGACGCAGCCGGAGTTTCACTGAATGCAAACTAGGATGGGATTCTTATGTCTAAGCACAACATTCATTTGGGTTTCATGCTACAGTTGGATGGGGTCCCCAAAGGCCATCCAGTCCAACCCCTTTCTGCCAAGAAAATGCAATCCAAGGTCATTCATAGAAGCCTAGAGTTGGATAGGAGGCCCCAAAAGGTCATCCAGTCCAACCCCTTTCTGTCAAGAAGACACAACAGAAGGTCATTCACAATTCAAGACTTCCCAAAAGATGGCCATCTGGACTCATAGAATGCTAGAGTTGGATACGGACCCCCAAAGGTCATCCAATCTACCCCAATTCTCTCAAGAAGATGCAACAGAAGGTCCTCCCAACAGAAGGTCATTCAGACTCACAGAAGCCTAGAGCTGGATAGGGCAGGACTGATATATGTGGACTGATAAATGTGGAAGAAAACTCTGAACCATGAGATGGCGAACATTGACTGGCAATAAGGAAGAAGTGGTTTGTATCGGTTTGTATGAAATTTTATTGGTTTTATTGGTTTTAACGGGTTTAGATGCAATGTATTGTTGCTGTTTGCTAATTTGTGTTATTTTGCTTTATTGTTTACTATTGATGTATGCTATGGGCATCGAATTGTGCCTTGGATGTGTAAGCCGCCCTGAGTCCCCTTTGGGGTGAGAAGGGCGGGGTAAAAGTAAACCAAATAAATAAATAGGGACCACCCAAAGTCATCCAATCCACCCCAATTCTACCAGATGGCAAGGCACAATTCAAGACTTCCCAAAAGATGGCCATCCAGACTTATATAATGCTAGAGTTGGATACGGACCCCCAAAGGTCATCCAATCTACCCCAATTCTCTCAAGAAGATGCAACAGAAGGTCCTCCCAACAGAAGGTCATTCAGACTCACAGAAGCCTAGAGTTGGATAGGGACCACCCAAGGTCATCCAATCCACCCCAATTCTACCAGATGACAAGGCACAATTCAAGACTTCCCAAAAGATGGCCATCCAGACTTATATAATGCTAGAGTTGGATAGGGGTCCCCAAAGGTCATCCAGTCCACCCCAATTCTGCCAGGTGGCAAGGCAGAATTCAAGACTTCCCAAAAGATGGCCATCCGGACTCATAGAATGCTAGGGTTGGATAAGGTCCACCAAAGGTCATCCAATCTACCCCAATTCTCTCAAGAAGATGCAAGTCAAGCCCTCCCAACAGAAGGTCGTTCAGACTCACAGAAGCCTAGAGTTGGATAGGGACCACCCAAGGTAATCCAGTCCACCCCAATTCTGCCAGGCGGCAAGGCACAATTCAAGACTTCCCAAAAGATGGCCATCCAGATTCATACAAGGTTAGAGTTGGATAGGAGCCCCAAAGGTTATCCAGTCCACCCCAATTCTGCCAGGCAGCAAGGCAGAATTCAAGACTTCCCAAAAGATGGTCATCCAGATTCATAGAATGTTACAATTGGAAGGGTCCCCCAAAGGCAATCCAGTCCACCCCAATTCTGTCAAGAAGACACCATCCAAGCCCTCCCAACAGAAGGTTCATCCAGATTCCCAGAAAGTTAGAGTTGGATAGGGGTCCCTCAAAGGGCATCCAGTCCACTCCAATTCTGTCGAGAAGACGCAGTCCAAGCCTTCCCGACAGAAGGTCATTCAGAATTCAAAACTTCCCAAAAGATGGCTATCCAGACTAATAAAATACTAGAGTTGGATAGGGCCCCCCAAAGGTCATCCAGTCCACCTCAATTCTATCAAGAAGACACAACCCAAGCCCTCCCAACAGAAGGTTCATCCAGACTCACAGAATGTTAGAGTTAGATAGGGGTCCGCCAAAGGCCATCCAAGTCCACCCCAATTCTGCCAGGCAGAAAGGCACAATTCAAGACTTCCCAAAAGATGGCCATCCAGACTCATAGAATGTTACAATTGGAAGGGTCCCCCAAAGGCCATCCAGTCCACCCCAATTCTGTCAAGAAGACGCAATCCAAGACCTCCCAACAGAAGGTTCACCCAAACTCATAGAATGTTAGAGTTGGATAGGGGTCCTCCAAAGGCCTTCCAGTCCAACCCCTTTATGTCAAGAAGACACAGTCCAAGTCTTCCCAACAGAAGGTCATTCACAATTCAAGACTTCCCAAAAGATAGCCATCCAGACTCAGAATTGACAGAATTGGGATGGACTGGATGACCTTTGGGGGACCCCTCCAAATCTAACATTTTGTGAGTCTGGATGCTTCGTCCTCTTCTTCAAGCAGCTTCTCCTCCTTTTAGACTCGACACAATGTACTTTGACGATACAAAGGAACAAAGCAGCTCCAAAAGCAGCGTGTGCGTGTGTTGCAATTATGGAACCGCATTGGCACCGTGCGTCGAGCACATCAACAACACCTTGTGACGATATTCACATGTAAATCCATCCTTAACGTTTGGACAACATTGGAAAGATTTCAAGCGTGACTTCAAAGGCAAACGTGGGCGTCTCCCCAGCCAAGCTGTTCCTTTATGAAAAACTGAGTTGAAGTCTCAGGGTGCATCTGCACTGTAGAATTTGTTTGTTTATTTATTATTTATTTATGTAAAACATTGATATTCCGCCCTTCTCACCCCGAAAGGGACTCAGGGCGGAGCACAGCATATGCACGGCAAACATTCAATGCCAGGAAATAAATTCAAATACACATACATAAACATTAAAAAACACTTATCAAAATATTAAAATACACCATTTAAAACCGTACTGGTCATCCGCGTCAAATCTAATTGGCCTGGTCATCTTTCCTATTGCTGCTTTATTACCCTGTCCCGAAAGCTCGGTCCCACAGCCAGGTTTTGACCCTCCTTCTAAAGGACAGGAGGGAGGGGCCCGATCTGATCCCACCAGGAAGGGCATTCCATAGCCAGGGAGCAATCACCAAGAAGGCCCTGTCTCTTGACCCCACCAGTTGCGCCTGTGACAGTGGCAGGATGGAAGCAGGGCCTCCCCGGAGGGTCTTAATCTCCGTGATGGTTCATAGGGAGAGATGCGTTCAGACAGGTAAATTGGGATGGGGCCATTTAGGGCTTTTTAGGCCAAAGCCAGCACTTTGAATTGTGCCTAGTAGGAAACAGGCAGGCAGTGGAGCTGGCGTAACATGGGAATTGAATGCTCCCTGTATGCCGCCCCAGTTATTAACCTGGCTGCCTCTCGTTGGACTATTTGAAGCTTCCGAGCAGTCTTCAAAGGCAACCCCACGTAGAGTGCGTTGCAGTAGTCTATCCTGGATATAATGAGATCGTGGACCACAGTGGCCAAGTCTGACTTCCCAAGGTATGGGTGCAAGTTTTAATTGTGCGAATGCTCCCCTGGCCATCGCTGCAACCTGGGATTTCAGGGTCAGAGATGAATCCAGGAGGACCCCCAAGCTGCAAACTTGTGCCTTCAAGGGGAGTGTGACCCCATCCAGCACAAATTGTGACCCTATACCCTGTTCGGCCTTGTGACTGACCAGGAGGACCTCTGTCTTGTCTGGATTCAACTTCAATGTGCTCGCCCTCATCCAGACCGTCACAACGGCCAAGCACCGGTTCAGGACTTGGACAGCCTCCTTTGCATCTGGTGGAAACGAGTGATAGAGTTGGACGTCATCTGCGTACAGATTGCATCGGACTCCAAAACTCCGGATGATCTCACCCAGCGGCTTCATGTAGATCAGTGGTTCTCAACCTGGAGTCCCCAGATGTTTTTGGCCTACAACTCCCAGAAATCCCAGCCAGTTTACCAGCTGTTAGGATTTCTGGGAGTTGAAGGCCAAAAACATCTGGGGACCCCAGACTGAGAACCACTGATGTAGATGTTAAATAACAGGGGGGACAATACTGAGCCCTGCGGGACCGCACAGTGGTTGTGGAGCCGAGCAGGAGTCCTCCAGCAACACCTTCTGGGTATGACCCTCCAGGAAGGACTGGAGCCACTGCAGAACAGTCCCTCCAAGACCCATCCCCGCAAGGTGCCCCAGAAGGATACCGTAGTCTACGAAGGCCACTGAGAGGTCCAGGAGAACCAACAGGGACACACTCCCCTGTCGAGCTCTTTGCGGAGACCATCCACTAAGGCGACCACGGCTGTCTCAGTTCCATGTCCCGGTCTGAAACCGGTTAATGCAGTTTGACATCACTTTGGCTCAGTGTCATGCAATCCTAAGAGTTTGGAGCTCTACAAGATCTTTCGCCTTTTCTCCTATGATTCCATTGCATTGAGCCACGGCAGCCAAAGTGGTGTCAAACCGCATTAACTTCACAATGTAGACGTACCCTTGAAGGTATACAATAACTCAGAGCCCTGATTGTGGTTTTGCAGGGTTGAAATGCTGGGATTTCTGGATTCCAGCTGGGACAATATCCTCTTCCTACAGAGCTTGTTATCTACTTGTTATCTGGGAGGAAAATAGGTCATCATCCGGGAAACAATATGTTGTCACACCTGTTGCGACACACGGTATTTGCAGGTGGCTTAGTCCCAATAAAGCCATTGAAGTTCATTGACCTGATCAAGAGAGAGCCATTGTGGTAGTGGAGTAGACTGAGCATTCATTGACCTTGCAAAGGCATTCAACCCAGTGAATCGCAGTGCTCTCTGGACCATCGTCCAGAAAATGGGGTGCCCTGACAAATTTGTGAACATCCTGCGGCTCCTCCATGATGACAACAGTCTTGGACAGCAGTGGCTCCCAAAGTGACCCATTTAAGGTGGAATCTGGTGTCAAACAGGGATGTGTTCTTGCCCCAACTTTATTCTCCATCTTCATCGCTATGATCCTTCACCTTGTTGATGGGAAGCTTCCCACCGGAGTGGAAATAATCTCTCGGACAGATGGCAAGCTGTTTAACCTCAGCAGACTGAAAGCAAAACCAAGGTTACAACATCATCTCTTATAGAGATCCAGTATGTGTTGCACCTCGGAATAGATTCATCTTGCCGAAATCACCAGAACCACACACAGGCTGAAGTCTTTGTAGTTTACTAAAAAATAAAAGATGAAAGGTTTAAAAAGCAAGTAATGTTCAAATAAAACATAGCACTGTAAAGTAGGATTCCAAGAGGTACCAACGAAACAAAGTCCCATGAGAACATGACAAAATCCCAAGAACATGGACACAAGAACTGTAAGATAATCCAGGCAAACGAGCCCAAGCTGCTTGGTTGAGCAAGAAGTTGCTCTGACAAAGTTTGTTTTCAAACACACTGCTTAATACCCTTTGCAATACATGAAAGCATTTCTTTGGCCTCTGACCTCTTTCTTGTTGGCTATTCTCACACTCCTTCGAACTCTGAATTCCAAACGGTCAGCCCGATCTAAGGTTCCCGTTTCCTCAAGGTCAGGCTGCTCATTAGTGTCAGCCTGGTTGCCTCTGACCTCCTTCTTGTTGGCTATTCTCACACTCCTTCGAATTCTGAATTCCAACCAGTCAGCCCAATCTAGGATTCCCGTTTCATCAAGGTCAGTCTGCTCGTTAGTGTCATCCTGGTTGCCTTCCTGCCTACTATCAGGCTGAGAACTGTCCTCCTTTTCTGAGTCAATTTGCACCTGGCTAGTTTCAGTATCAAAAACATCATTCCCTGCTGTGGGAAACTGAACTTGCACACCCTTTTCCTCATTGTCTACAACAAGAACATTTTGAACCTGATTGTGAACCTGAATCCCATCATCCTCATCAGAGTCACTCTGAGACCCTATCTGAGTCACAACACTATCAGTCTGTGTCTGTGGTTCCAGCTGAGTCACAACAGTATGCTGATGACAATGTCATCTGTGCGCATTCAGAAAAAGACCTACAAGCCACTCTAAACACCTTCACAGAAGCATACGAGAAGCTTGGCCTGTCATTCAACATTGAGAAAACCAAAGTGCTCTTCCAGCAGTCACCAGCCCATCCCTCTCAAATGCCAGAAATATTATTATTATTATTATTATTATTATTATTATTATTATTATTATCTTTATTTATACCCCGCTAACATCTCCCGAAGGACTCGGTGCAGCTTACAAAAGGCCAAGGCCCTCAATAAAACAACAGCATAACAAATACAACAATAAAACTCATAAAGCAAAACAATAAACATTAAAGCAATAACAATAAACATTAGAACAATAACACCATGACGCATTTAAAACTAAAGGCCGGGCCAAATGTAATGAATAAAAATTTAAAAGTGCTGGACCTGACAGGTGAAATGTATAAGTTTTTAGAGGTATGTGCGTTGTGCAGACAATCTTAAATCTCTAATAAAGTGCATTTGGGGGAGTTTCCTATTCTGGAAAGGCACACTGGAACAGCCACGTCTTCAAGCTTAATGGTGTAACATTAGAAAATGTTGACCATTTCTGCTCCCTTGGCAGCCACCTCTCTACCAAAGTCAACATTGACACTGAAATGCAACACCACCTGAGCTCTGTGAGTGCAGCATTCTTCCGAATGAAGCAGAGAGTGTTTGAGGACCGGGACATCCGTAAGGAGACCAAGGTGCTTGTCTATAAAGCTATTGTCCTCCCAACCCTGCTATACGCCTGCAAATACAGACGTCACATGCAACTCCTAGAACGATTCCATCAGCGCTGCCTCTGGAAAATCATGCAAATATCTTGGGAAGACAGGCGGACAAACGTCAGCGTGCTGGAAGAAGGAAAGACCACCAGCATTGAAGCGATGGTCCTCCGCCATCAACTCCCCTGGACCAGCCACGTTGTCCGGATGCCCGACCATCGTCTCCCAAAGCAGTTGCTCTATTCCGAACTCAAGAATGGAAACGGAATGTTGGAGGACAGGAAAAGAGATTGAAAGATGAGCTCAAAGCCAACCTTAAAAATGTGGCATAGACACTGAGAACTGGGAAGCCTACGGACCCACGGACCCACCGCCAGGACACTGATCTTGGAAAACTATCCTACTCAGATGAGCGATCGCTTAAGTAATTATCTCAGTGAATGCTGGTGTCTCATTTAAACTACGCATCCTAGGAAAAACTTGCAACAATCCAGGAAAATCTTCTGTTTATTTCTTCTGGCTTTTCAGTGATGTGATTGCGAATTGAGATATCCTACAAACACACACATGGATTTGGGGGATCCTGGAGTCAAATCCTATTGGATGCAGAGTATCCATTGTACTGGCAATTAAGGCAGATTTATTGCTTTTCATACTATGTCACAAAATCTTTAAAATGCCCTGTTCCTGGTTTGAAAGTGTTATTTCCTGTTTAATTGTGTGGTCTGGACTTTGAAAGTCATTGTTCTAGTCCAAAAACTTTGTTCTTTGTGCCACAAACTATGTTGAATGGGTTGAGACTCATTGCAAAACTAGAGCAAAATGTGCTGCAGGATGACGTCCCTCTTGCAGAAACAATTCCAGCCTGATGGCTCTACTTTGAAATCAAATAGGAAGTCCAAGTTGCCAGAGTCTCAAGATATGGGTTTCTTTTGTTGCCTCTGATTGTCCCTCTAGCAGCTGGCCGCTTCCTTGATGTGCCCCCCTCACGATGAAGGGGGTTGGGTGCCAAGGAAAAATACATGGGAAAAGAAATAGGAATCCAGGGGAATTCATGTCAACCTTCCTTCCCAAATTTGGTTTGCAGATGACACCAAATTGGGAGGGATAGCCAATACTCCAGAGGACAGGAGCAGGATTCAAAATGATCTTGACAGATTAGAGAGATGGGCCAAAACTAACAAAATGAAGTTCAACAGTGACAAATGCAAGATACTCCACTTTGGCAGGAAAAACGAAAATGCAAAGATACAGAATGGGGGATGCCTGGCTTGAGAGCAGTACGTGTGAAAAAGATCTTGGAGTCCTCGTGGACAACAAGTTAAACATGAGCCAACAATGTGATGTGGCGGCAAAAAAAGCCAATGGGATTTTGGCCTGCATCAATAGGAGCATAGTGTCTAGATCCAGGGAAGTCATGATCCCCATGCTCTATTCTGCTTTGGTTAGACCACTTTACCTGGAATATTGTGTCCAGTTCTGGGCACCACAATTCAAGAGAGATATTGACAAGCTGGAATGTGTCCAGAGTAGAGTGACTAAAATGATAAAAGGTCTGGAGAACAAGCCCTATGAGGAGCAGCTTAACGAGCTGGGCATGTTTAGCCTGAAGAAGAGAAGGCTGAGAGGGGATATGATAGCCATGTATAAATATGTGAGAGGAAGCCACAGGTAGGAGGGAGCAGGCTTCCTTTCTGCTTCCCTGGAGACTAGGACGCAATGGAACAATGGCTTCAAACTACAAGAGAGGAGATTCCATCTGAACATGAGGAAGAACTTCCTGACTGTGAGAGCCGTTCAGCAGTGGAACTCTCTGCCCCGGAGTGTGGTGGAGGCTCCTTCTTTGGAAGCTTTTAAACAGAGGCTGGATGGCCATCTGTCAGGGGTGATTTGAATGCAATATTCCTGCTTCTTGGCAGAATGGGGTTGGACTGGATGGCCCATGAGGTCTCTTCCAACTCTATGATTCTATGATTCTATGATTCTATCCCCACCTGCCAGAGAAATTGATTAATATAGCTTTATTAAGACATGAGTCCATGGTTCATGTGTGGCAATTTCATATGTAGGGAATGAGTTCATAGGAGCCAAAAAGGAATTTTTAAAAGTCCAAAAAGTCTCAAAAAGGTGTCTGACTACTTCCACTGAGCCAAAGGATGGATTCCCGCAACGCCAAGATCAAGTTGGTCTTTTGCCCTTAGGAAACTATAACTCCCTCCAAGGGCTGGGGCCTCCAGGCCAGGCTCTTCCCCGTGAGCCTCATGGGATAGCCACACCAAGTCTTCAGGGGCAGGGGTCTGGCAGAGGCGATGAGATGGCGGAGCGCAGCAGCGCGGAAGCAACGGAGCCGGCTTTTTGACAATCAGCTGTTTCTTGCAAAATATATTCTTAAAATTAAATGATTATTTCCCAAGCGTAGAAATCCAAAAGGCAGAAAGCGAGATAGCAGATAGGGTTAGAATTAAGCTAGGAAAATTATGCCACCAGAATGGAGGCGATTTGCCATCGCGCGGATACTGGGGCTCAAAAGGGGAAACTCAGTATCCGCGGTTGGAGAAACACAGATTCGGCCTCCCCGGAACACCAGAAAGGCATCCCATGCTGGCCTGCAGTCTCCTGCGGCCCGGAAAAGGTTAGTTTCATGCATTTAGTCATTTCAGGCAAGGAAAGACACAAAGTATCAAGCCAGAGAGTTAAAAGTTGCAATTTCATTAATCTTTATTTGGGGTTTGTTACAAAGTAGGGGCTGAGTAGGAAAGTGAAAGGAGAGAGCACAGGTCTGTTTTGAGTCCCTGGTTGAGTTCGCTGTTGGGGCACATTTCATCAGTTTGGCTCAATCTTTGCTTCCAGGAACTGCGGAACTCCCTGCTGCAAGTCAGATCAATTTAAAAGCAGAGGTCAACTTCATGATAGAACCAATTAGGAAATGGCATTTATTACCCAGGAACAAAAATTGTGTTACATAGTGTTATTGGTTAAGTGGACGAACACAGAGAGTGCTCACTAATGCTTCCTCTTCATCTTGGAAAGAAGTGACAAGTGGAGTGCCGCAGGGTTCCGTCCTGGGCCCGGTCCTGTTCAACATCTTTATTAATGACTTAGATGAAGGGTTAGAAGGCATGATCATCAAGTTTGCAGACGACACCAAATTGGGAGGGATAGCCAATACTCCAGAGGACAGGAGCAGAATTCAAAACGATCTTGACAGATTAGAGAGATGGGCAAAACTAACAAAATGAAGTTCAACAGGGGCAAATGCAAGATACTCCACTTTGGCAGAAAAAATGAAATGCAAAGATACAGAATGGGGGACGATACCTGGCTCGAGAGCAGTACGTGTGAAAAAGATCTTGGAGTCCTCGTGGACAACAAGTTAAACATGAGCCAGGAATGTGATGTGGCAGCAAAAAAAGCCAATGGGATTTTGGCCTGCATCAATAGGAGCATAGTGTCTAGATCTAGGGAAGTAATGCTACCCCTCTATTCTGCTTTGGTTAGACCACACCTGGAATATTGTGTCCAATTCTGGGCACCACAATTCAAGAGAGATATTGAAAAGCTGGAATGTGTCCAGAGGAGGGCGACTAAAATGATCAAGGGTCTGGAGAACAAGCCCTATGAGGAGCGGCTTGGGGAGCTGGGCATGTTTAGCCTGAAGAAGAGAAGGCTGAGAGGAGATATGATAGCCATGTATAAATATGTGAGAGGAAGCCACAGGGAGGAGGGAGCAAGCTTGTTTTCTGCTTCCTTGGAGACTAGGACGCGAAACAATGGCTTCAAACTACAAGAGAGGAGATTCCATCTGAACATGAGGAAGAACTTCCTGACTGTGAGAGCCGTTCAGCAGTGGAACTCTCTGCCCCGGAGTGTGGTGGAGGCTCCTTCTTTGGAAGCTTTTAAACAGAGGCTGGATGGCCATCTGTCAGGGGTGATTTGAATGCAATATTCCTGCTTTTTGGCAGAATGGGGTTGGACTGGATGGCCCATGAGGTCTCTTCCAACTCTTTGATTCTATGATTCTATGATTCTATTGACTCTACAGAGTTGACAGTTTTCCTATCGCGTAAACATTTGAACTTTGCATTGAAAATAATCACATATAGGTGCTATCGCGTGAAGTTTATCTATCTACGTATTAAAGGGTTATAATTACATAATGGGTTCAAGGCAGCATGTAAACATTACAGTCTAAGGGTGCGTCTACATGGCAGAACTGATGCAGTTTGACCCCATTTGATCTCCTACAACTCAATCCTATACAGTCCTGGGAATTGGAAATACAAGAACCAAGCTTCCATAGGATTGAGTTTTAGTAGTTAAAGTGGTGTCAAACTGCATTAACTCTACAGTACAGATCCATCGATAGAATAAGGCCTCTTCACACTAGAAAAAAAAATCCACTTAAAATCCAGTTTTTGCTTCCTGCAGAATTATGGGATTTGCAGTTTAGGGAGAAGCCTTTAAACAGCCTCACTAAACTACAAACTCCAGGGAGGAGAGTGTTGGTTTTAATCCGTGGAAAGGTAAAATCATGCTGGTGTTTGGGACATTGTAGTTTTGCAATTTCCAAGACAACAGATTAAGGTAATCCCTGATGAGGCATCAATCCAGTCTCCAAGTTGATCCTTCAATATTATCTTTAAGGTGGGACCGGATTACAAGCCCCAAAACAACGCAAATCCTGATTGACATTTGCTGTTTGCTTTGGCTGCCACAGACTATGAATATATCAATGTTGAAGTTCAAGCATTAACAGCATTAGCACACAAATAACACAGGCTCATAGAACTCCTAGAGTGGAAAGGGATCCCAAAGGTCATCCAGTCCAGCCTCTTCAGACACACAGGAAAAAACCATCCAAGCCCTCCCGACAGATGGCCATCCACTTTAAAGTTCTACTCACAGGTGGTGCCACTTGCGCCGTCACAGTGTGTTTTAAGTCAGAGGGCCTTTTCTGGACCTGGAGTGCAACAGCCAGGGTGGGGGCTAGTCTAATCTCCCTGGGTAACATTTAGCCTATAAAGCTCTAAACAGTTCTGGCTCAGATTAACTGTCCGAATGTATCTCTCCCTATGAACCACCTCAGAGCTTAAGATCGTCCAGGGAGGCCCTGCTCTTGGTCCCGCCTTCTTCGCAGGCGCGACTGGCAGGGACGAGGGACGGGGCCTTCTCAGTGGTGGCCCCCTCAGTTATGGAACGCCCTAACCAGGGATATTAGATCAGACCCTTCTCTCCTGAACTTCCGGAAAAAAGTGAAAACATGGCTACTTGAACAAGCCTTCAGGTTCGAGAAAGGCAAGATAGAAATGTCGCAAGTAAATAAATAAATAATAAACGACAACTCCTGGGATTCCATAGCACTCAACCAGGGTAGTTCAAACTGCATTAATCCTACAGTGTAGATGCAATCATTCACTCCTCTGCTGTGTGCTTACGTGCTTGTGCAGGCACAATGGAGCCACTGCAAACGTACTGTCTCTTTTGTGTCTTGTGTATGTGATAAATTAACTGGAAATGCCTAGGATTGCATTACCTTGGGGTTTTCCCCGCAGGTAGAGCTTGGGGATGCTTCCTCATTCCACAAATAGCAATAAGGAGAATAATATCTCTAAAGAAGAATCCTTTGCAGAGTTGAAGGAGGCAAACAGAGCCTCCTCTTGAAGTCCTCTCAGTGCAGTGTTTCTCAACCTGGGGGTCAGGACCCCTGAGGGGGTCGCGAAGGGGTGTCAGAGGGGTCGCCAAAGACCATCAGAAAACACAGTATTTTCTGGGTTGTTGTAGGTTTTTCTGGGCTATATGGCCATGTTCTGGAGGCATTTTCTCCTGACGTTTCGCCTGCATCTATGGCAAGCATCCTCAGAGGTAGTGAGGTCTGTTGGAAGTAGGAAAATGGGTTTATATATCTGTGGAATGACCCGGGTGGAGCAAAGGACTATAAACCCATTTTCCTACTTCCAACAGACCTCACTACCTCTGATGATGCTTGCCATAGATGCAGGCGAAACGTCAGGAGAAAATGCCTCCAGAACATGGCCATATAGCCCGGAAAACCTACAACAACCCAGTGATTCCGGCCATGAAAGCCTTCGACAATACACAGTATTTTCTGTTGGTCATGGGGGTTCTGTGTGGGAAGTTTGGCCCAATTCTATCATTAGTGGGGTTCAGAACTCTCCTTGATTGTAGGTGAACTATAAATCCCGGTATCTACAACTCCCAAATGTCAAAGTCTATTTTCCCCAAACCCCATCAGTGTTCACATTTGGGCATATTGAGTATCCGTGTCAAGTTTGGTCCAGATCCATCATTGTTTGAGCCCACAGTGCTCTCTGGATGTAGGCGAACTACAACTCCCAAACTCAAGGTCAATGCCCACCAAACCCTTCGAGTATTTTCTGTTGATCATGGGAGTTCTCTGTGCCAAGTTTGGTTCAATTCCATTGTTGGTGGTGTTCAGAATGCTCTTTGTTTACATGTTAACTATAAATCCCAGCAACTACAACTCCCGAATGACAAAATCAATCCCCCCGCCAACCCCACCAGTATTCAAATTTGGGCATACCGGGTATTTGTGCCAAATTTGCTCCAGTGAATGAAAATACATCCTGCAGATCATTATTTACATGGCGATTCATAATGTTAGGGTTATGGTTGGGGGTCATCACAACATGAGGAACTGTATTAAGGGGTCGCGGCATTAGGAAGGTTGAGAACCACTGTCCTAGTGCATCTATACTGTGGAATTAACACACTTTGGTGCTACTATAACAGCTATAGCTCAACCTTATGCAGGTGCTGTGTATTGATCAGTTGATACACACACAAACATCAATCCATATGCAGTTTTGCAAGGTCTGGAACTACAATTCCAAATTATGGAGCCAGGGCAGCTAAAAGGGGATTAAACTGCAATAATTCTGCAGTGTAGATGCACCTTCCCATTCTCCTGCACATTTCATAAGCTTTAAGCCCTGTTAATTATAATTTCGTATTGATTTTATTGTTGTGTATACAATATCTCACCTTTTCTTAAGGCGAGGTAACTCATACAGTGATGTTGTTGTTGTTCATTCGTTCAGTCGTCTCCGACTCTTCGTGACCTCATGGACCAGCCCACGCCAGAACTCCCTGTCGGCCGTCACCACCCCCAGCTCCCTCAAGGTCAGTCCAGTCACTTCAAGGATGCCATCCATCCATCTTGCCCTTGGTCGGCCCCTCTTCCTTTTGCCTTCCACTTTCCCCAGCATCATACAGTGATGCGTCATACAGTGATATTGACGCACTTAAGATGCCACTACTGCCTTCTAAAAGTCTCTTGAATCAAGCTGGATGTCGATAATAATAATAATAATAATTGTAATTACTACTATTACTATACCAAGCCCCCCCCTTCAATATGCCCAAATTTGAATACTGGTAGTGTTGAGGGGGGATTGATTTTGTCATTTGGGAGTTGTAGTTGCTGGGATTTATAGTTCACCTACAACCAAAGAGCATTCTAAACTCCACCAATGATGGAATTGAATTGAATGACACACAGAAACTCCCCTGACCAACAGGAAATACTGGGTTTGGTGGGCATTGACCTTGAGTTTTGGAGTTGTAGTTCACCTACATTCTGAGAGCACTGTGGACTCAATGATGTATCTGGACCAAACTTGGCACAAACACTCAATATGCCCAAATGTGAACACTGGTGGAGTTTGGGAAAATAGATCTTGAGATTTGGGAGTTGTAGTTGCTGGGATTTATAGTTCACCTACAATCAAAGAGCATTCTGAACTCCACCAGCAATGGAGTTGAACCAAACTTGGTACACAGAACTCCTACAACCAACAGAAAATACTGGAAGTGTTTGGTGGGCATTGACCTTGAGTTCTAGAGTTGTAGTTCACCTACACCCTGAGAGCACTGTAGACTCAAACAATGATTGATCTGGACCAAACTTGGTACGCATAATACTTAATATGCCCAAATGTGAACACTGGTGGAGTTTGGGGGAAATAGATCTTGAGATTTGGGAGTTGTAGTTGCTGGGATTTATAGTTCACCTACAATCAAAGAGCATTCTGAACCCCACCAATGATGGAATTGAACCAAACTTGGCACACAGAACTCCCACAACCAACAGAAAATACTGGAAGGGTTTCGTGGGCATTGACCTTGAGTTTGGGAGTTGTAGTTCACCTACATACAGAGAGGACTGTGGATCTGAGCAATGATAGATCTGGACCAAACTAAGGCGCGAATACTCAATATGCCCAAATGTGTACACTGGTGGAGTTTGGGGAAAATAGACCTTGAGATTTGGGAGTTGTAGTTGCTGGGATGTATAGTTCACCTACAATCAAAGAGCATTCTGAACCCCACCAACGATAGAACTGGGCCACACTTCCCACACAGAACCTCCATGCCCTGAAAGGACTCACTAGTGAAACTACAACTCCCATGCATTAAGTATGAGACAAAAAATCAAACCAGGATGAATGCATCACTATAAAGCCACAATGCCATGGCGTGATAGTACCCTTCTATAACTATATTGACCAATTCTGGAGTTTTAAACTTTTCCATTTCCTCCTGCTTTAGAAAATCAACAGAGGCATTTAATACCTTTTGGTAACCAAAGCCTCCGGCTTGCGTACACAGTACTCGAGAAGTACTTGCAATGCACACACCTCCTTGCAGTCTTCTTTTGGGTGATTGATGATGACGCAGGTAGGACACACAGCAGAAGGAGTTTCCACCTGGGGAGAACAAAGACATCTCACTCGAGGAACAAACAGTATCTAATTCCGGAACAGTTTCTGTTTCGTGGGGGGTTCCCCCTTCCTAATGTCGCAACCCCTTAATCCAGTTCCTCATGTTGTGTTGACCCCCAACCATAAAATTAGTTTCGTTGCTACTTCATAACTGTCATTTTGCTCCTGTTATGAATCGCAATGTAAACATCTGATATGCAGGATGTATTTGCATTCACTGGACCAAATTTGGCGCAAATACCCAATACACCCAAATTTGAATACTGATGTGGTTGCGGAGGGATTGATTTTGTCATTTGGGAGTTGTAGTTGCTGGGGTTTATAGTTCACCTGCAATCAAAGAGCATTCCAAACTCCACCAACGCTGGAATAGAACGAAACTTGGCACACAGAACTCCCATGACAAGCAGAAAACATTGGAAGGGTTTATTGGGCATTGACCTTGAGTTTGGGAGTTGTAGTTCACCTACATCCAAAGAGCACTGTGGACTCAGACAATGATGAATCTGGACCAAACTTGGTACAAATACTCAATATGCCCAAATGTGTACACTGGTAAAGTTTGGGGGGAAATAGACCTTGACATTTGAGGGTTGTAGTTACTGGGATTTATAGTTCACCTACAATCAAAGAGCATTCTGAACTCCACCAACGATGGATGTGCAGGTACAGCTGTACCAGGAGCTCCAATTTTGTTTGCTTTGCATTGAATGTTTGTTGTAGTCCTAAGTTTCAGTGACTCTGCAGATAGGTGGCTTCTTTTGGCTGCAATCATAGGGCAAGCCACCTGTCAATTATAGTTAGGTTCCCTGGTCCCGCCCCTTTTTTGGGGTTTTGGAGGGAATAGGTGTCATTTTGGGTCCAGTCCACACAGAGAAGCTTTCCAAGCAGGACATAATACCAAGAGCTCCTGTAGAAAGCTTTGTCTTCTACAGCTGGGCCGGGATTATACAGCCCACAGCTTGGCCGAAGATCATACAGCCTTACAGCTCCTTTGCGGAGGGACTTCAGTCAACCATCACTGAAACCTTTTCCCCTGGAAGTCTACAAAGCTCTGCTTGGTAAGGGTCAGTCGCGGAAGCCAGAAGCAGTTGGTACCGGGTGCAGGGGCTCCAGGCCAACAGAGACAAAGACAGACTGCCCAGATTAGGAGTTAAGGATTTCCTCATTTGTTAAAATACAGTTATGAAGATAGTGCCTGTTCCCTGTGGACAAGATTGAGAGAGAGCCAATAGACTGTTAAGAAAGCCTTAAAGTACCTGTTTGTTTTCATGAATAAAGAACTTTGTTGAACCTGTAAGCAATCTAAAGACTCTGTTTTAAGGAAATCCAAGGGCCTTTAATCTGAGGCAGCCCCGGCGTCCCGTTGGGCACACAGAATTTATGTCCTGTCTACAGTCTTATGCACAGGCCTAGCGTGCGACAGCACAATGGAATTGAACCTAATTTGGCACACAGGACTCCCATTACTAACAGAAAATACTGAAAGGGTTTGGTGGGCATTGATCTTGAGTTTCAGAGTTGTAGTTCACTTACATCCAAAGAGCACTGTGGACTCAGACAATGATGAATCTTGAGCAAACCTGGCATGAATTCTCAATATGCCCAAATGTGAACACTGGTGGAGTTTGGGGAAAATAGACCTTGACATTTGGGAGTTGTAGTTGCTGGGATTTATAGTTCACCTACAATCAAAGAGCATTCTGAACTCCACCAACAATGGAATTGAACCAAACTTGGCACACAGAACTCTCATTACTAACAGAAAATACTGAAAGGATTTGGTGGGCGTTGACCTTGAGTTTGGAGGTTGTAGTTCGCCTACATCCAGAGAGCACTGTGGACTCAAACAATGATGGATCTGGACCAAACTTGGCACGAATACTCAATATGCCCAAATGTGAACACTGGTGGAGTTTGGGAAAAATAGACCTTGACGTTTGGGAGTTGTAGTTGCTGGGATTTATAGTTCATCTACAATCACAGAGCATTCTGAACCCCACCAATGATAGAATTGGGCCAGACTTCCCACACAGAAACCCAATGACCAACAGAAAATACTGTGTTTTCTGATGGTCTTTGGCAACCCCTGTGACATCCCCTAAGCTACCCCCCAGGGGTCCCGACCCCCAGATTGTGAAACACTGACTTAAGCTTAAGTGGAAAAGAAAGAGCCTGAGGCTGTTATGGATTGTGGGAGTTGGTCCAAAACACATGGAGGACCGAAGTTTGTCCATGCCTCCTATAGAAGGATGGTGTAGGACCTACAAATGCCTAGGGGAGTGTTCTCTTTTGAACCAGGAACAGAACATTTTTCAAACTTTGTCACATACTGTAATTAAATCCATTCATGCGTAACTCACAAATGTGGTGGGACAATTGTGGTATGAAAGACACACAGGATGCATCTACACTGTGGATTTAATACAGTTTGACACCACTTGAACCGCTAATGCTATGGTTATATTGGGAGAGGCAGGCAAGAAATAACATCTTCTTCTTTATTATTATTATTATTATTATTATTATTATTATTATTATTATTATTATGCTTGTCCATTTTCCAAACTACAACTCTCAGTATCCCATAGCACCGAGGATGCATCTACACTGTAGATTTAATGCAGTTTGATACCGCTTGTTATGGGATCCACTGGAAGCTGTAGTTTGGAGATGAAAAGAAGGCTAAAGATCTTGCAAAACCACAAACCACAGCACTTAGTTGTGTGATCAAAACTGGGTTAATTCTGCAATGTAGGTGCACCCTCCATTTTTGATTCATGCAACCCATGAATCCCAGCAATCCCTACCCAGGGATAAGGGGTGATGGGAGCTGGAGTCCCCACAAAGTTGGAAAGTTATGCCATACAATACAACTTTGGACAACTTGACCTCATTTATCCCCATTTATTGGAAGGGTGTTATCTCAATGAGCTCTTATCCAGAGAATTATATTGCTCTTATCGCACTGTTGGAGATAATGGGCAGAGTCCTCTTTCCACTAAGATGGCCTCAAATGTCTAAGTTTCGATTTAGTCTTATGTAAGGTTCCCGGATTGGAAAGCCTGGCCTTGGACTTCAGAACTTTTGCCCTTTCTTCTCCAGGAAAACAGCAAAGAGGGAAGGAATCTCAGGGCGAGAGTGCTGCCCTGAAAAGAGACATTTTCTCTCATATATATATTCACACACACATATATATACACATACATTCACACATACACTTGATATCGAGCAGGAATTTGGATGTCTTTGTCAGGAGCTTGAGACCATTCAGACCCACCAAGAAGAGTCCGTTTGCCCTGGCGAAACAGAAAGAAACACCCAAAGAATTTTCCCTAATTTTCCCCAATAAAAGTCTCACCAAGTTGAAGAAAAGCCACTGAGTTGTCTTTACGTCCCAACTGGTACGGATGTCAAACCGCAATCCCTTGCCAAAGCTAACATGCTTGGCAGGGCAAAAGAGTACATATTTATAGAAATACAGAACTGTCAAATTCAAATGGGTTGTTGTAGGTTTTTTCAGGCTGTATGGCCATGGTCTAGAGGCATTCTCTCCTGACGTTTCGCCTGCATCTATGGCAAGCATCCTCAGAGGTAGTGAGGTCTGTTGGAACTAGGAAAAAGGGTTTATATATCTGTGGAATGACCAGGGTGAGACAAAGGACTCTTGTCTGCTGGAGCTAGGTGTGAATGTTTCAACTGACCACCTTGATTAGCATACAATGGGCCGAAAAGGGTGGCATTTGATATTTTATACATAGACACATATATGGGGTTCATAAGGCATACACTGGGAAAGAGGGGGGGGGGGGAATTACATCAACCCATCCCACCCCCTCAGAGTTCATTTAAGGTCTAAAATCAAAAAGGAAGTCCATGAGGTTTGGGGGAAAAGTTTCTAAAAAGTTTTCTGAAGTTTTTAAAAGTTCATCAAAGTTCAGGAAAAGTTACAGGATCCATGGGGGCAAACTGGGAAAGGTTCCCCAGACTCCATTGAGTCCTTGTAAGTGACTGCAAACTTTTGTTTGCACAGTCAACCCATTGTATGCTAATCAAGGTGGTCAGTTGAAACATTCACACCTAGCTCCAGCAGACAAAAGTCCTTTGTCCCACTTTGGTCATTGCACAGATATATAAACCAATTTTCCTACTTCCAACAGACCTCACTACCTCTGAGGATGCTTGCCATAGATGCAGGCAAAACGTCAGGAGAAAATGCCTCCAGAACATGGCCATATAGCCCGAAAAAACCTACAACAACCCAGTGATTCCAGCCATGAAAGCCTTCGACAATATAAGCTTAGGATCCTGAAAGTTCACAAAGTCTTCAGCTTTGTCTGTTGTTGTTGTTGTTGTTGTTGTTGTTGTTGTTGTTGTTATATTATCTCAATGAGGGCTGGTGTCTCATTTAAACTACATCTCTTTCTTTTTCTGTCCTGGGATTATTCTAAAGTGTAGAATGAAAGCGGTTTCAAACTGCATTAACTCAAAAGACATTCAATACTAAATGCAATCCTATGAAGCAACACTGCCACCTAATGGCCATTGACAGTTATTACAACAACAAAGCTTGATCTCTCCATTCATTTCACTTGCAGCTTGATCTCTTATTTATTTATTTATTTATTACTTTGCTTATATACCGCTGTATCTCAAGCCCGAAGGCGACTCACAGCGGTTCACAAACAGTAAAAACAGTAGAAACAGCAGTGGTTCCATGCAACATATAACAATTGACTTAACACATTATCCATAAATTACCAATAAGCAATTACAATGCACAATTATTACAAAAAACAACCGTACCCAATCTTCTCATCATCCAAGCGTAGTCCAGGTTCGTCCTCCATTGTTCCATTCCTATGTTCCATTACCAGATTGCACTAAATTACTCAAACGCCTGCACAAACATCCAGGTCTTCACCTTTTTGCGGAATACCATTAGAGATGGTGCTAGTCTAATGTCCGTAGGAAGGGCGTTCCACAGCCGAGGAGCCACCACCGAGAAGGCCCTATCTCTCGTCCCCGCCAGCCGAGCTTGAGAAGCAGGCGGGATCGAGAGCAGGGTCTCCCCGGAAGATCTCAAACTCCTGGTTGGTTCATAGGCAGAGATGCGGTCAGATAGGTAGCTTGGGCCGGAACCGTTTAGGGCTTTAAAGGCCAACGCCAGCACTTTGAATTCAGCCCGGTAGCAGATCGGTAGCCAGTGGAGTTGGCGCAACAGGGGGGTGTATGCTCCCTGCGCTCCGCTCCTGTTAAAATCATGGCTGCCGAGCGTTGGACTAGTTGGAGCTTCCGAGCTGTCTTCAAAGGCAACCCCACGTAGAGAGCGTTGCAGTAGTCTAAACGGGATGTAACCAGAGCGTGGACTACCGTGGCCAAGTCAGACTTCCCAAGGTACGGGCGCAGCTGGCGCACAAGCTTTAGCTGTGCAAATGCTCCCCTGGTCACCGCCGAAACCTGGGGTTCCAGGCTCAGCGATGAGTTCAGGGTCACACCCAAGCTGCGAACCTGCGTCTTCAGGGGGAGTGCGGCCCCATCCAACACAGGCTGTAACCCTATGCCCTGTTCGGCCTTGCGAACCAGGAGTACCTCTGTCTTGTCTGGATTCAATTTCAATTTGTTCGCCCCCATCCAGACCGTCACAGCGGCCAAGCACCGGTTCAGGACCTCGACAGCCTCCTTAGTAGCAGGTGGAAAGGAGTGACAGAGTTGGACATCATCTGCGTACAGATGACACCGTACCCCGAAACTCTGGATGATCTCCCCCAGCGGCTTCATGTAGATGTTAAACAACATGGGAGACAATATTGAGCCCTGAGGAACCCCACAAGACAATGGTTGTGGGGTTGAACAGGTGTCCCCCAACAACACCTTCTGAGATCTTAGCTCTTAATGCTATGGAACAATGGGATTTGTAGTTTGTTGAGGATCCAGAACACTTTGGAGGATAAATATAAAGGCCGTGCAAAACTACAATCCCCACGATTCCATAGTCACTAAAAGTGGGATCAAACTGCATTAACTTTCCAGTGTAGATGCACTCATTTGGTGTGACGACGCATCCCTTTGAGAGGGAAGGGTTAACCGTTGCATAATCATTCCCCTAAGAAAAATAAAATATGGACTGCCAGGCCGGATTACGGATTTTGCAATAAATCTGGTCAAACAAGTTCCCTGCGGCTCAATTCCCATCTCTTGACATAAGAGCCATTGTTTCTCAGCTTGACAGCGTATTTATTTTTTTGCTAAATTGGCCTCTGCTATAAAATGCAACAAAAACAGGCCCACTGATCCTAATTCTCAAGCTTAAAATCGGAGATTGTTCTAAGTCTTGTTCTAAGTGCATTCCAATGTTCCCATTGATAACATCTCTTATGAACTGGAACCTATTTCATTGATAAATTCCTGTTTCGTTGAGAGATTTCCTGCTGTCAATGAGAGGTTTCCTGGCTTTCGTTGATACCATCGGGACTCTCCGCTGCTGGGGTTCAGCACATAGGTTTTGAGTCAACCTCGGTACTTACTTACTTAGGCAATCCCTCGTAGTCGGAGGATGATGGTCCTCCAAGTGTAGTGTCATGGCTGTGGGTCCGTAAGTGACTATGGAGCCCTATTCTTGATCTGCATCTTCTCCCGCAGTGAAGGCATCGGTTTCCAGGTGGAAGGCGGTCTCGGTCGGGGTTGGCTTGACATGCCTTCCTCTTGACACATTTCTCTCTTTCGCCCTCCATTCGTGCCTCTTCAAATTCTGCAGCACTGCTGGTCACAGCTGACCTCCAATTGGAGCACTCAGGGCCAGGGCTTTCCAGTTCTCAGTGTCTATGCCAGAGTTTTAAGGTTGGTTTGAGCCCATCTTTCAATTTCTTTTCCTGTCCTCCAACACGCCGTTTTCCGTTCTTGGGTTCAGAATAGAGCAACTGCTTTGGGAGATGGTGGTCGGGCATTCGGACAACATAACCAGTCCAGCAGAGGACCATTGCTTTGATGCTGGTGGTCTTTGCTTCGTCCAGCACGCTGACTTTTGTCCGCTTGTCTTCCCAAGAGATTTGCAGGATTTTTTGGAGGCAGAGCTGATGGAATCGTTCTAGGAGTTGCATGTGACATCTGTAGACAGTCCACGTTTCGCAGGCATAGAGCAGGGTTGGGAGGACAATGGCTTTATAAACAAGCACCTTGGTCTCCCTACAGATGTCCGGGTCCTCAAACACTCTCTGCTTCATTTGGAAGAATGCTGCACTCGCAGAGCTCAGACGGTGTTATATTTCAGTGTCAATGTTGACTTTGGTGGAGAGGTGGCTGCCAAGGGAGCAGAAATGGTCAACATTTTCTAATGTTACACCATTAAGCTGTATCTCTGGCATTGGAAAGGGGTTGAGTGCTGGAAGAGCATTTTGGTTTTCTCGGTGTTCAATGACAGGCCGAGCTGCTCGTAGGCTTCTACGAAGGTGTTTAGAGTGCATTTAGGGGTCTTCTTCTGAATGCGCACAGATGATGTTGTCATCAGTATACTGGAGTTCTATAACAGATGTTGTTGTAACCTCGGTTTTGGGTCAACCTCTGTGGAGAGAAATAATATTAAATTAATTAAAATTTAAATCCATTAAATTAATCTTAAATTAATTATATCTTAAGTTGATTAAATTAATTACATTTTAAATTAACTATGTATTAAATTAATTAAATCTTAATTATATTAATTAAATTTAAAATGTATTAAATTTTAACTTAAAGTAATTGAATCTTAATGTAATTGAATCTCAAATTACTGAAAATAATTAAATCTTAAATTAATTAAAATTAATTGAATTTTAAATTAATTAAATGAAATATTAAATCAATCAAAATTTAAATCAAATTAATCTTAAATTAATTACATCTTAAATTGATTAAGTTAATTACATCTTAAATTAACTATGTCTTAAATTAGTTAAATCAATCAATCAAATCTTAATTATATTTATTAAAATTAAAATTTATTAAATCTCAACTTAAACTAATTGAATCTTAAAGTAATTGAATCTCAAATTAATGACAATAATTAAATCTTAAATTAATTAAATCACAAATTAATTAAAATTAATTAAATTTTAAACTAATTAAATGAAACATTAAATTAATTAAATGAAACATTAAATTGATTTAAATTTAAATCAATTAAATTAATCTTAAATTAATTACATCTTAAGATGATTAAGTTAATTAAATCTTAAATTAACTATATGTCAAATTACTTAAATCAATCAAATCTTAATTATATTAATTAAATTTAATATTTATTAAATCTTAACTTAAACTAATTGAATCTTAATGTAATTGAATCTAAAATTATTGAAGATAATTAAATCACAAATTAATTAAAATTCAGTAAATCTTAAATTAATTAAATTAATCTTAAATTAATTACATCTTAAGTTGATTAAGTTAATTACATCTTAAATTAACTATATTTTAAATTAATTAAATCAATCAAATCTTAATTATATTAATTAAATTTTAAATTAATTAAATCTTAACGTAAATAAATCTTAAATTGATTAAATCTTAAACTAATTAAATCTTAAATTAATTGAATTGATTAAATCTTACATTAATTAAATCTCAAATTAATAAAGTTGATCAAATCTTTGCATCAATTAATTAAATATTAAAATTAATTCAATTAATTAAGTGCAGTTAGTATTAAAATGCATAAATCTAAGATTAAAACACTAATGCATGACAGGGGGCAAACTTATATATTGATTTGACAACAATTGACAGAGATTAAATAAATAAGATTCATTTAATCCAAAAAAAAGAGGAAAAATAATTAAGAATGGAGGGATTAAACAAATAATGTTAACATTGGGAGGAATAGACTAAAGCAAAGACCCATTTGGCCTTTTCTGCTAAGAAAACTACGATCCCCACAATGCACCGCGCCGCCCTATGCATCCCTATGGAAGGCTTGAGGCGACACCTCCGTCGTCCCGGTGGAGCATTTACAGGCTGTGAATGGCGGCTGGGGTAAAAAAAACTACGACGCCCAGAATGCACTGCGCGCCTTCAGCCCCGGCCCCTTGGCGGAGGTCTTCTAAACCGGCGGGAAGAAGCAAGATGGCGGCGCTGGGAGGGAAGTAGTTGAGGTGAGTGGAGCGAAAGGAGGAAGGGGTGTGTTTCGGGGGGCCGGGGAGGGGCGTTATGCTGGCTGGGGGGCCCGTTTAGGGCTTGAAATGAAGGGGAGACTCCGGAGAACAAGATGAACCCTATATCGGGGGGCTCCGTGGGGTAGATTTTGTATTAAAAGCAAGAATATACAGCCCCACCCCTCCCCAGCTAGGCCTTCCTCAAGACTAGTCCACATAAGAAGACCACTACTACTAATAATAGTATAATATAATACAATATATTGTATATACATATAATTCTAAGACTGGGACCCAAGAAGACAGTTCCATCTTGTCTCCAGTGTTATGTTTATAATATAGTATATTGTATATACATATAATATTTATAATATTATAATGTAATGCAATATAATACTATATTATTAAAATAATAATAATATATTATGATTATATATTTTATATGTAATATTACTACTAATATTACACGGCTGGCGGGGACGAGGGACAGGGCCTTCTCTGTGGTGGCCCCTCGGCTGTGGAACGCCCTTCCCATGGACATTAGATCAGCTGCTACGTTAATGGTGTTTCGAAGAAAACTAAAAACCTGGCTGTTTGAACAGGCGTTCGGATAAACAGTGCAATGAATTACGATGAATATAGGAACGGAATTATAGACGACGAATTTGGATCACGATTCTAGTTACGAGATGTTAATGTGCGGTTATTGATGTGCCATTACTTTGTATATTATGTTCTCATGGTTTTAAATTGCATATTGTTATATTGTTATGACTGTCTTTTTGCTCTTGTTGTGAACCGCGTTGAGTCGCCTGCGGGCTGAGAAACTGCGGTATACAAGCAAAGTAAATAAATAAATAAATAATCATAATTGCTACTACTAATAATAATTACTAATGTACAATGCTATCGTTCAGTATACTAATATATAATACAAATATTGTGCTATGCTAATAATATAATATATTGTGTTTACATATTACTTGTAAGCTGCTCTGAGTCCGCTTCAGGGTGAAAAGGGTGGCATATAAATGGCATATATATATATATATATATATATATATATATATATATATATATCTCACATACACACACACACACACATATATATATATCACATACATATAATATTGATAATATTATAATGTAATACAATATTCTAATTATATATATACACATTGCATGTAATATTACTAACAATATACTAATATATAATACAAACATTGTGCTACGGTAATAATATAGTATATTGTATTTACATATTGTATTTATTTTTATTTATTTATTATTCAAACTTGTATGCCGCCACTCTCCTAGGGCTTGGAGCGGCTCACAAGAAAAGACTAAAATCTAAAACAATGTTTAAAAACCCAGCAATATCAAAGATCAAAAGCCTGTCGAAACAACTATGTCTTACATGCCCTGCGGAATGCTGATAAGTCCCGCACGGCACGGACTTCAGGTGGCAGAATGTTCCAGAGTAATGGTGCCACTGCTGTAAAGGCTCTGCGTCTGGTTGCTGTTAGATGCAACTTGTAAGCCGCTCTGAGTCCCTTTCAGGGTGAGAAGGGCGGCATATAAATGTCATATATATATCACATACATATAATATTGATAATATTATAATGTAATACAATATAATAATAATACAATATTATAATTATATATATTTATATTACATGTAATATTACTAATAATATTGCAATATAATGGTATAGTACAATATATATATCTACAATATATCTAAAATATATAGTACAATATATAATACTGATATTCTACTATGCTAATAGTAGAATATCAGTATTATGAAAATCATAATCAGTATTATGATATTCTACTATGATATATATATATATATCTTGTAAGCCGCCCTGAGTCCCCATCGGGGTGAGAAGGGTGCATATAAATGTCAAAAATAAATAAATACATATAATATTGGTAATATTATAATGTAACACAATATAATAATATATTATAATTATATATATTTATATTACATGTAATATTATTAATGATATTACAATATAATGGTTTAGTACAACATAGTAATATATAATACTGATATCCTACTATGCTAATAATATACTACATTGTGTGTGTGTGTGTGTGTGTGTGTGTGTGTGTATATATATATATATATATCTTGCAAGCCGCTCTGAGTCCCCATCGGGGAGAGAAGGGTGCATATAAATGTAAAAAATAAAGATATACATATAATATTAATAATATTATAATGTAACACAATATAATAATATGATATTATAATTATATATATATTACATGTAATATTACTAATTTATTTATGTCTTCCGCAACCAGAACACTGTATTAAATTTCTAACAGAACAAAACAAACAAACAGATAAAAACCCCCACAAATTTTGCAAACTTGGTAGTTGATTCAATGTCCTTTGAGCAGTATCTGGCCCCTTGGAGTGCCTCTGGTGTTGCCACAAGGAGGTCCTCCATTGTGCATGTGGCAGGGCTCAGGGTGCATTGCAGCAGGTGGTCAGTGGTTTGCTCTTCTCCGCACTCGCATGTCGGGGATTCCACTTTGTGGCCCCATTTCTGAAGGTTGGCTCTGCATCTCGTGGGGCCAGAGCGCAGTCTGTTCAGCGCCTTCCAAGCCGCTCAGTCCTCTGTGTGCCCAGGGGGGAGTCTCTCATTTGGTGTCACCCATGGATTGAGGTTCTGGGTTTGAGCCTGCCACTTTTGGACTCTCGCTTGCTGGGGTGTTCCAGCGAATGTCTCTGTAGATCTTGGAAAACTATTTCTTGATTTAAGTCGTTGACGTGCTGGCTGATACTCAAACAGGGGATGGGCTGGAGATGTCTCTGCCTTGGTCCTTTCACTATTGGCTGCTACTTCCCGGCGGATGTCAGGTGGTGCAATACCGGCTAGACAGTGTAGTTTCTCCAGTGGTGTAGGGCGCAGACACCCCGTGATAATGCGGCATGTCTCATTAAGAGCCACATCCACTGTTTTAGTGTGGTGAGATGTGTTCCACACTGGGCATGCATACTCAGCAGCAGAGTAGCATAGTGCAAGGGCAGATGTCTTCACTGTGTCTGGTTGTGATCCCTAGGTTGTGCCAGTCACCTTTCGTATGATATTGTTTCTAGCACCCACCTTTTGCTTCCTATTCAGGCAGTGCTTCTTGTACGTAAGAGCGCGGTCCAGAGTGACTCCCAGGTTTTTGGGTGCGCTGCAATGCTCCAGTGGGATTCCTTCCTTCCCAGGTAATCCTCAGAGCTCGGGATGCTTGTCTGTTCTTAAGGTGAAAAGCACATGTCTGTGTTTTAGATGGATTAGGGATCAGCTGGTTTTCCCTGTCATAGGCAGTCAGAGCACCTAGAGCTTTGGAGAGCTTCTGTTCAACCATCTCAAAGCTCCCTGCTTGAGCGGTAATGGCACGATCATCAGCATAGATGAAACTCTCTGTCCCTTCTGGCAGTGGCTGGTCATTTGTGTACATGTTGAACATGGATGGAGGAAGCACGCTCCCCTGAGGCAGGCCGTTCTTCTGTTTCCGCCATTTGCTTCTCTGGCCCTGAACACAACAAAAAAGCTCCTGTTTTGTAGCAGGTTTCCTATGAGGCGGGTGAGGTGGTAGTCCTTTGTGATATAGATTTTTCTCAGGAGGAGGTGGTGGTTGACAGTATCATAAACCGCTGACAGGTTTATGCAGACAGCTCCCATATAATATTGATAATATTATAATGCAATACAATATAATAATACAATATTATAATTTATATATATTTATATTACATGTTATATTGCTAATATTACAGTATAATGGTATAATACAATATAGTAATATATAATACTAATATTGAGCTACGGTAATAATATAATATATTGTATTTACATATTGCTTGTAAGCCACTCTGAGTCCCCTTCGGGATGAGAAGGGCAGCATATAAATGTCGGAAATAAATAAATAAATAAATAAATGTAATAATAATAATATATAATGCTAATAATATAAAATAATATTAATAATATAAAGTAATAATACTAATATAAAGTTATAGCAATATAAAATCATACTAAGAATACTATAAAATAACATAAAATAAGAACAAGACATAATAATATAAAATAATTTCAATTATATCTTATATTATAACCCAGTGGTGCAGTGTGTTAAACCTCTGAGCTGCTAAACTTGTTGACCGAAAGGCGGTTCAAATCCGGGGAGTGACATGAGCTTCTGCTGTCAGCCCCAGCTTCTGCCAACCTAGCAGTTCGAAAACATACAGGTGTGAGTAGATCAGTAGATACCGCTCCAGTGGGAAGGTAATGGTGCTCCATGCAATCATACTGGCCACATGACATTGGTGGTGTCTATGGACAACACCAGCTCTTCGGTTTACAAATGGAGAATAGCACCAGGCCCCAGAGTTGGACATGACCGGACTTAATGTTAGGGGAAAACCTTTATATTTTCTAATAATATAAAATAATAGTAATATAAAATAAATGGCTCTAGCTATGTCAATTGCTATAACACAAATAATTATAGTTATAATAATTCTATATTTTAACTTATAATATAAATTATAATATACTAATATATAATACAATATAGCTAATAATAGCAATGAAGGTTGAATATCTCTTTTCTAAAATCCTCAACAATTGATAATAATAATATAAAATAAATTACATAAATAATTCAAATACAATAAAATGGAACAAACAATTCATATCTGGGCAGTGGGGTGAACTAAAATTATCAAAGCTCTGGAGACCATGAATCCCTCTGAGGAGTGTCTTAAAGAGCTGTGTCTGTTTAGCCTGCAGAAGAGAAGGTTGGGAGGAGGAATGAGAACCATGTATAAATATTTGAAAGGGTGTCCTAAAGAAGAGGCCTTGTTGAAGGAAGGCCTTCCTGAAATCCAGGTATGCTCCATCCATGGCATTTCCTTCATCTACGGAGCTTGTAACTCTATTGAAAAAAGAGATCAGATTCATCTGGCATGACTTGTTTTTGATCAGTGTTGACTATTAGCAATATCTGTATTCATTTCTAAGTGTTTGCAGACCACTTCCTTAATGATCTTGCCCTGCTTATTTGTCTTTTTTGGCAGTCCATCCTGTCTGTAAATGCATTGATTTTGAACCCTCATGGAAACAGTCTTTCTCTCTCCTCCAGCCCTCCATGTTTGCATAGGAGCATGAGCCAATTTCTGTATTGTATGTTTTGTTTTGTGTTGTAACGCCCTGGTTGCAGATCCTCAATGTGGACTAGGGTTCTCCGTGCTCCATTGGACAGGCTTGGAATGAGCACATAAAGTCCATACTTTTGCTATTCTTTTGCACTTGGGAGTGTTGGTGAAAGACAGCTGATGAATAACTTTATAATATATGCTCGTGAAACAACCTTCAATTCCACCACCAGGTAGTTTTTCTGAATGCCAAATAGTAGACATTGGTCGCCTATTTGACATGACCTAACTTACATACATACTTAGGCAATCCCTTGTTGTCCGAGTAGGATAATCCTCCAGGGTGGGTCTGTAGGTGACTATGGAGCCCTATTCTTGATTTGAATCTTCTCCCGCAGTGAGGGCATTGGTTTCCAGGTGGAAGGCGGTCCCGGTCGGGGTTGGCTTGACGCACCTTCCTCTTAGCACGTTTCTGTCTTTCGCCCTCTATTTGTGCCTCTTCAAATTCTGCAGCACTGCTGGTCACAACTGACCTCCAGCTGGAGCACTCACAGGCCAGGGCTTCCCAGTTCTCAGTGTCTAGGGCAGAGTTTTTAAGGTTGGCTTTGAGCCCATCTTTAAATCTCTTTTCCTGTCCTCAAACATTCCGCTTTCCGTTCTTGAGTTCGGAGAAGAGGAACTGCTTTGGGAGACGGTGGTCAGGCATCTGAACAACATGGCTGGTCCAGCAGAGTTGATGACGGAGGAGCATTGCTTCAATGCTGGTGGTCTTTGCTTCTTCCAGCACGCTGATGTTTGTCCGCTTGTCTTCTCAAGAGATTTGCAGGATTTTCCGGAGGCAGCGCTGATGGAATCGTTCCAGGAGTTGCATGTGACGTCTGTAGACAGTCCACGTTTCGCAGGCATATAGCAGGGTTGGGAGGACAATAGCTTTATAAACAAGTACCTTGGTCTCCCTACAGATGTTCTGGTCCTTAAACACTCTCTGCTTCATTCGGAAAAAATGCTGCGCTCGCAGAGCTCAGGCAGTGTTGTATTTCGGTGTCGATGTTGACTTTGGTGGAGAGGTGGCTGCCAAGGGAGCGGAAATGGTTAACATTTTCTAATGTTACACCATTAAGCTGTATTTCTGGCATTGGAACAGGATTGACTGGTGACTGCTGGAAGAGGACTTTGGCTTTCTCAATGTTCAATCACAGGCCGAGCTTCTTGTAAGCTTCTGCGAAGGTGTTTTAGACTGGCTTGTTGGTTTTCTTCTGAATGCGCACAGATGACATTGTCATCAGCATACTGGAGTTCTATAACAGATGTTGTAACCTTGGTTTTGGCTTTCAGTCTGCTGAGGTTAAACAGCTTGCCATCCGTCCGGTAGATGATTTCCACTCCAGTGGGAAGCTTCCCGTCAACAAGATGAAGTTTCATAGCGATGAAGATGGAGAATGAAGTTGGGGCAATAACACATCATCCCTGTTTGACACCTGATTCCACCTTAAATGGGTCACTTTGGGAGCCATTGCTGTCCAAGACTGTTGTCATCATGGATTTGTGAACATCAGGATGTTGACAAATATGACAGGGCACCCCATTTTGTGGAGGATGGTCCAGAGAGCGCTGTGATGCATTGTGTCGAATGCCTTTGCAAGGTCAATGAATGCTGTGTATAGTGGTTGACTTTGTTCCCTGCATTTTTCTTGGACATGACCATTCCTCACCTAAAAGAGAAACACGTGGAGCTTGGCTGCAACTGAAACTTTGCATCTTAGCCTTTTTATATCTTGCAACCTCTTCTTGTGGAATTCAAAAGATCCTCATGTAGAGGTAAAGTGGTCCCTGGGTTTTACCTAATCATTGCTGTCATTGAAAACCACCTCCAAGGACAGCTTTCTCTTGCAGCACAAATACGGTCTCAAACCGGTGCTGTTCCTAATTGGAAAAGCCTGTCAGAAGTCTGTGAAGGCGTCATTGCAAAGAGTTCACACCTGCATTTCTCCCTGCATTAAAATAGGCCAGGTTTTCCTTCTATAAAGTGTTTTCTGCTGGTGATTCCAAGGTTTTGGTGCTCACCTTTATGCTTACCAGAAAGGGTCTCCCATGTATCTTTTGCAGTTCCCTAGAAATAGGAATTGTGGGAGTTGAAGTCCAAAACACTTGGAAGAGGACCAAAGTTTGCTCATGCCTAGAATACAGGATACTCAAGCTGTATTCATCCTCATATAGTGTTGACACTTTAGAACTGGAAATGGTTTCATGGCGCAGTGCTGATTTTTCTCTGCCCTCCAATGCCCTCCTCTCAATGAAAAGGCCTTCTGAGGCCGATGGCATCATCTCAGCCAAAGCCAATAATAACTGGAGGCGGGACGGATGCTGCTTCTGGGTTTGTGCCTTTGTTGCAGAAATATTGCTTAACTGAGGACCGTTTCAATCAAGACACTGTGTGTCATGCCAAGGTGGGTTTGTAGCAGCGATTCTGCATTGAGGGACAAGGACAGCACTACCTGCGGCTGCGGCTTTTCCATGAGTTTGCAAGGAGGAGGATGCAGAACTTTGAGAGATGTATGAAAAGTCTGTGACTTGAAAGGAATCGAAGGCACACTGCGAGAATATGTTGTTGGGTTCAAATAACAACAACAACAACAACAAGTGGTGATCAGCGCAATCGGCGCTGACAAAATTACCATCTGTCAGCTGCAAAAGGCCACTTTACTGGGATCTGCACGCATTATTCGCTGATACATCAATCTAGACCAGGGGTAGGGAACCTTTGGCCCTCCAGCTGTGGCTCGGCATTGGGCCAAGGTAAGCCTTTGGGGCGAATGCCGCGCCTCAAGGAATTGTGGGAGTTGAAGTCCACCACAGCTGGAGGGCCAAAGGTTCCCTACCCCTGATCTAGACACTCGGGAAGTGTCCAACGTGTGATCAAATACAACAGCCAGGAGAGTGGTCTTGTATTTATTTATTTCTCGTGTCAGGGCAGCCAGTCAATTATATTACATTTCTAACAGAACAAAGCAAACAAACAGAAAATACAACAGCGACAGCAGGATTGCAGAGAAACAACTTGAAAGGCTGACACAATATGAGGATTTAAAGATTGAACTGCAAAGACTCTGGCACAAACCAGGAAAGGTGGTCCCAGTGGTGATCGGCACACTGGGTGAAGTGTCTAAAGATCTTGGCCTGCACTTAAACACAGTTGGCACTGACAAAATTACCATCTGCTAGCTGCAAAAGGCCACCCTACTGGGATCTGCACACCTTATTCGCCGATACATCACACAGTCCTAGACACTTGGGAAAGGTCCGACGTGTGATCCAATACAACAGCCAGCAGAGTGGTCTTGTTTGCTGTGGACTCATCTTGTTGTGTTCAAATAATATTAATAATAATATTATTAATATTATTTGACGCTGGTGGTGATGGCCGACAGGGAGCTCTGGCGTGGGCTGGTCCATGAGGTCACAAAGAGTCGGAGACGACTGAACAAATGAACAACAACAACAACAACAATAATAATTTATACTCTGCTTTTTCTCTCCACAAGGAGACTAAAAGATTGTGCGAGTCAAAATGACCTTCATTACTTTCCTTGTTGTATGGGAGAAAGCACATAGTAACAGAATGGGGGAAAAGCATTCATCGTTCTGTCTTTGAACAGTTCTGAGAATTAATAATGTTAGACTTCCAGCTGAGCGTGTCAGAACTTGTTCCGGCAAGGAAGAAAAACTGTTCTCACTCAATAGACATTATCAATCACCATCTTTTTTTGGACGATATTTGAGCTCCCTGTTGTAAAAAGGACACAATGATCACAAACACATAATCTTGCCTTATGATGCAATAGCTATAAAATTGGTTATATCCCCCTCTTTAATATAATCAATATTTCTTATATGTTGGTAATAAGTTGTCACTATAACAGCTGACATCAAGAATATTTCATTTATTTTTGTTCTTTTATTCTGGCCAAATGAATGTTGCAGCAGGAGGCATTTTGTTTTGCTGAGAAGATGGCATTAGCACAGTGTTCCATCAGACAGCCCAATTAGAAATAACTACATCCAGGGAAAGGATTTCTTAAGAGCAGGATTGTAAATAGGATGGACGTTGCTGATATAAAGCAGATAGATAATTCGCTCTTATGCCAGAAGTTTCTCTAGTCGTCTACAGTTTCTCTGGTTTTGATGGCAGCCAACAATTCTCATGAGTTATATAGCCTTTGGTCGTCTTTTCCTTCAGGGACTTGCCTTTTCAATCTCAGGGTCATGAATACTTTTTGAATCTTAAAAATACTTTTTAATCCATTTTCAGTGGGAGAGAGTACATCAGGCACTTTCAGAGAAAGAAGTAGACACGCAGTGTATGATGGACAATAGTGAATTAAATAGTAAGGGTCTAGCCATACTATTTAATAATTTGGCTTTAGAGCAAGAAAAGAAGCAGATGTCATTTATTTGCCTCTTTTGAACCTCTGTCACAGCTTTAAAGCCACTTTTTTTACTTGTTCTTTTATTTAGACCTCTTCCAGTTTGCTGTTGTATAGCTCCCTTGTTGAGGTCACAGTCATATTGGGATCTGAACTCAAGTCCTGACTCCCAGTTACACCCCCGTATCCACTGTACTGGTTCTTATGGTTTCACTTTTCTTTGTTCCACTAAACATGTCTTCTCTAACCATTTTCTAGATACCCCTGCAGGACTCTGTGGCAAACTTTTTCGGTCATGGAACCCCTCAGAAGACCTTTGTTTTCCATGGAACCCTGACTCTGTCCCTGATTTGTTTATATATATATATATGTATACACACACACCGTATAAGCTCGAGTATAAGCCTACTTTTTCAGCCCCTTTTTTAGGCTGAACATGTCCCTCTTGTCTTATACCTGAGTCACGGTTATTTATTATTTTACTTATTTATTATTATTATTATTACACTAGTCATCCCCTGCCACGCGTTGCTGTGGCCCAGTCCGTGTATATATCTTTTATGTGTGTATATAGGCATACGTGTGTGTGTATATATTTGTGTATATGTGTGTTTGTGTATATATGTGGTTTTGCACATGCATTGTAATGCGTTTTGGCGGGGGGGGGGGGGGGGGGGGGTTGGCTTTTAAAGTGTCTTCTGCTGTGTATTTCAGTGTTTTTATGAGTGACTAGCGGTCCCCTGCCACGCGTTGCTGTGGCCCAGTCTGGTGATATGGAAAATAAAGTAATTAGAAAGTACTGGTTTCTAATATATGTAATGTCTTTATGCTTGTGGGTAAACAGTATTTCTTGATGATTGTCTGGTTTGCCTACTCTGGAAGATGAAAGATATAATTGTCCATCTTTAGGAGTCCCTTTCAAATCTATAATACTTTATCTGTGTGTGTGTGTGAATCATATATATCTATCTATATCTATGGCTGGATGGCTCTCTGTCAGGAGGGCTTTGATTACGTTTTCATGCCCTGGTGAAGGGAATTGGATTGGATGGCCTTAAGTATTTTCTGTTGGTCATGGGGGTTCTGCGTGGGAAGTTTGCCCCAGTTCTGTCATTCTTGGGGTTCATTCAGAATGCTCTTTGATTGTAGGTGATCTATAAATCCCAGTAACTACAACTCCCAAATGCAAAGGTCTTTTCCCCCCAAACTCCATCTGTGTTCATATTTGGGCATATGGAATATTCGTGCCAAGTTTGGTCCAGATCCATCATTGCTTGAGTCCACAGTGCTCTCTGGACGTAGGTGAACTACAACTCCTAAATTCAAGGTCAATGCCCACCAAATGCTGCTAGTATTTTCTGTTGGTCATGGGAGGCCTGTGTGCCAAGTTTGGTTCAATTCCATCGTTGGTGGAGTTCCGAATGCTCTTTGATTATAGGTGAACTATAAATCCCAGCAACTACAACTCCCAAATGACAAAATCATAAGTTTTTGAGTGATGGTCACTCCTTGTGTAGTGAGACATTTTGTTGCCAAATTTGGTGTGATTTTATTCATTGGTTCTTTTGTTTTTAAGGTACTCATTATGCACAGAGCATTTATATATATATAGAAGATGGTCACTCATTGGCCTGATAGGTGTATTGTGTCCAAATTTGGTATCAATTCGTCCAGTGGTTTTTGAGTTATGTTAATTCCACAAACGAACATTACATTTTTATTTATATAGATTTTTTTAATCTATTAAGTATTGGTTTTATTACATTTATTATTTTACTCTATTATTTTATTATTACATTTATTATATTACTCTATTATTACTGTTATTATTACATTTCCATTATTTACTCTCTTATTATCTTTATTACATTTATTATTTTACTCTCTTATTATTGGAAGGATACGTAAGCACATTTACATTGAAGAAGGTTTGAATAAGTGTTTAATCAGAATTGAACAGTCTTATCTTAAATTACAGTTTTATGTAAATACTCAACAACTTTTAACCTACTGATGATTTTTAGTAGCAACTGCATTTCCCACCCTCGGCTTATACTCGAGTCAGTATGTTTTCCCAGTTTCTTGTGGTAAAATTAGGTGTCTCAGCTTATATTTGAGTCGGCTTATACTCGAGTATATACGGTATTTATAGATTTTACATTAATTCAAATATGTTTCCCAATTTCCTTTATAACGTCTAATTTTTGAGTAAATTTTCTGAGTATTATTTTATGAATTTCCCAGTATTTTTTTTATCTCAAAACAGTACACAAGAAAGAAAAAGAATTCAAAAATGAATTGTGGAATAAAATTGATTATGTGTGAATCACTCTTGTTCAGGCGGCAAAGAAAATGTTGAAAAGTGACGTCAATAATTCTATAGCTGATAGCAATCACTGCAATACGATAGCTTATTATGGGGACTGTAAATCAATGAGTTGGGCTTGTGTGGTTTTCTTTTAAAATCTATTTTAAAGATTTTTCACTGAATCCCTTTGAAGCTTTTGTAGAGTGGTTTGGGAATCGCTCCTCTGTGGCTTTCTTGCATCCGAAATCTTTAATTTCAGTCACTTTCAGTATTATCTGTGGTTTGGTGCATCCACACAATGTCTCCTCTGTGGGTATGGGGGTCATCCTGTATTATCGGCTCTTGTTAGTGAAAAAAGAGAACCACTACTTGTCGTTCATGAGTAACATAGAATGAATCAGCTTGTTGAATGATGAGAAATATTGCTTCTGACTGTTTCAATATGTCTAGTCTCGTTCTGCAGTATAAACAAACCGACATGACAGTCATCAGAACTGACAGACCACAGTAATCACAGTCTGTCCCTGTCTTTTGATGCCAAATTCTTGCTTTACGTTTGGGACTGGCAGTGAGTGATGGGTGTTTTTAGTTCCAGATACCTGGAAGGCACCAAACTGCAATTGCCTGGTTTAGGATGGGGTCTTGTTCACATTCATGTGGTTTATTCCAGGATGCTTATTTACTTGGGATGAAGATACAGGATGTTCCCAAGTTAAAGACATTTGACTTACAAATGATTCTTCGTTAAGAACGGGGCTGAAACAACAGGAAATGAGAAGAATTTGCCCCTTGGATGGAAGGGAAATCCACTCCTGGAAGAGTTATTATCAGGGGGAAAGGTCCCTCCACTGAAGCTTTATTTCCAATCCTTGTTTCCACAACAAGCCAACATTTCCAAAATCCCAATTTTGGGATGGAAAGGGGGGTGGCACTTTCTAAACAGGGACACAGACAGCAAAGGACATGCCACAGGGGTGTTAATCCTTCCCTATGCAGCTGATAGATAGATAGATAGATAGATAGATAGATAGATAGATAGATAGATAGATAGATACATACATACATACATACATACATACATACATAGATACATAGATACATAGATACATAGATACATAGATACATAGATACATAGATACATAGATTGACTGATAGTTTGATATAGAGATGGCTGGAGTTGCACTTAAATAATGTTCCAACTTTTGAGGTAGTTTTTTCATTTATCATTTTTGTGTATCGTGTATTCTTGCTGCAATGATCATATATTGTAATAACTTGAAATGTAAGGGTTTTGTTTGTTCGTTTGGATGTCCCAGTAGAAAAAAGGTTGGGCCTAGCTGTATTCTGGTTTTAAAAATCTCTTATAAAATTATTATTTGGCTTTGTCGCATGTCCAACACATACGATAAAAAGTATCTTGACGTGTTTCACGTTTTTAGTATACATTTTCAGTGTCCTTGTACATCCTCATCAGTTTTGCTGGAATCAGTTACCATCAGTTTTTAATAGTGTGTTGTCTTATTGTTAATGCTTACATTATTGTTTTATTGTCTATGTTTGATTTTAATTGCTTGTATTGTTGTTATTATTGCTTGTATTGTTGTATTTGGGCTCGGCCTCATGTAAGCTGCACCAAGTCCCATGGGGAGATGGTAGCAGGGTATAAATAAAGTATTATTATTATTATTATTATTATTATTATTATTATTATTATTATATCATTTTGTAGAAATTCTCTTTCAGGTCAAACTTTTAATTCTTTTGACCACATTATACCTCTTGAAGGCTGACATGATTTAAAATAATAAAATCATGTAATTGCAGAATTCAGAGGGACTCCCAAAGGTTATCTAGTCCAAACCTATTCTTCCAGGTAAGAAGACAGAATTAAAGCACTTTAGAAAGATGCCCATCTCTTTTTATTGTCTTCCAATGCCACTGTTCTATATTTGAATGATAAAAACATTTTTTCTAATGTTCAGGTCGAATCTCTTTTCTTGTGATTTGAATATATTTGGTCCTTATTTCAGTTTTGCAGCAGAAGCAAACAAACAAACTTGCTCTGTGACTTTCGGTGAGACATTTAAACAATCATTTGACCTTTGAAATCACTTTCTCATTATATTTTTATTTTTTTGTCTTGTAGTTAGTCGCATGGTGGAAAATAGAAGCAAAACTGTGCGCGAAGGATGCCTGGCAGTAAGTGTGCCAAACTATTATTATTATTATTATTATTATTATTATTATTATTATTATTCGTATGATGTTACTGTGTGTGAGTGCAGTTGGGAAGTATAATTCATTTGCATTGAAGCATTCTCAGTTCCAGTCTTTGGAAATAATTACTTATGAAATCAATGTATAGTTCATCATGCCTGCAGACTTATATTTCTTTCATTTTTGAAGATTCCTCAGGGTTTTTGTTTCTTGGCTGATATTTCCTGATGAATCCATCAGAATCACAATCTTTTTGAAAGAAATACTTATTGAAAGTCAGGCATTTCTTTTTGAAGCTCATATCCCAGCGTGCAAGAAATCTGGGCTTGGAAATATGAATGAGTTTTCTGTTGCAAGTATTTCTCTAAATCCTTCATATTTGAGAACCATTGATTCACTGTAATATATTAAGAAAACAATGTGTGTGTTAGATCTCTATATCCTTTTCCTTTTTTGGTGCCTCTCTTTTGCTGAGGTCCCATTTTCATCTGCTTCCTGTTTGGGAGCGAATGAGAAATATAACAGAATTGAACTGAATACAGATGGCACATGAAAAATATATGGAAGTATGCAAGATGAATGCGCTGATGAAACAAATCTCAAAAAATAGTTGAATGGCATTTGGTGATGACTTGTGTAAATGTTGTGCCTCTCTTGCTTTCTATAGTTCAGTTATACTCAGAAATACCTTTCATATGGAGTTGATAAGCTGTTCCATATGCACATTCATTCTGTGTCGCTCTGTTCCGCAATAATCCCTGCAGCTTGCTTCAAGGCTTATCTTCACAATGCAGATCTGAATGTGCCATGAATTTGGAATACATTTTGAAAGCTTAACCGTCACAATTTGCAAAATATGAACGAGAGCCTTGTTGGGCTAACTAGAAGACATGACCAACCTTATACTAGCTTTGGAATGGCTTCTTAAGGCAAAAATCATTCAAGAGAAACAAGTGACATTGTTGTAGTCACAGTTATGTAAGTCTGTGTCTTTTATATGTCATGCTGCAGTTTTTAGAGGAAATTTATTTTCTCTCCCAGCAGCTGATCTATCTTTATATTGTCCTCTTGCGGTTGCATCTGAGCATTAAATAGCTCTAGAGGCCAATGGCTAATCCTTTCTATCTTTACACTGCCCTCTTGTGGTTGCACCTGAGCTCTGCATACATACATACCTAGAGGCCAATGGCTAATCCTTTCTATCTATACACTGCTCTCTTGTGGTTGCACCTGAGCATTGCATACATACATACATACCTAGACCTACCTGTCCGAACGCATCTCCTCCTATGAACCAGTTAGGACATTAAGATCGTCTGGGGAGGCCTTCTCTCGATCCTGCCAGCTTCACAAGCACGCCTGGCGGGGACGAGAGACAGGGCCTTCTCAGTGGTGGCCCCTTGGCTGTGGAACGCCCTTCCTACAGAGATCAGATTGGCCCCCTCCTGTTGACATTCCAGAGGAAAGTAAAGACCTGGCTTTTCGAAGAGGCATTCGACTTGGCAGTGTAATCAATGATTGGAACACGGAATAAGGATAATGAGATTGGATTCTGATTCTATTGATGAGACGTGATGGATTTGTTATATTGATGTTTGATGTTTGATTAATTGTTTACTATTGCTTTAAATGTCCAATGATTTTGATTTTGTACTATGTATATTGAAACTGTGTTGTTAACCGCTCTGAGTCGCCTAAGGGCTGAGAAGAGCGGTATACAAATAAAGTAAGTAAGTAAATAAATAAATAAATAAATAAAGGCCAATAGCTAATCCTTTCTATCTATACACTGCCCTCTTGTGGTTGCACCTGAGCATTGCAAACATACATACATACATACATACATACATACATACATACCTAGAGGCCAATAGCTAATCCTTTCTATCTATACACTGCTCTCTTGTGGTTGCACTTGAGCATTGCATACATACATACCTAGAAGCCAATAGCTAATCCTTTCTCACTATACACTGGCCTCTTCTGGTTGCACCTGAGCACTGCATACATAATTCATACCTAGAGGCCAATAGCTAATCCTTTCTATCTATACACTGCCCTCTTGTGATTACATTTGAGCACTGCATCCATGTATACTAAGAGGCAAGTAGCTAATCCTTTCTATCTATGCACTGCCCTCTTGTGGCTGTATCTTAGCACTGCATGCATATATATCAAGAGGCCAATAGCTAATCCTTTCTATCTATACACTGCCCTCTTGTGGTTGCACCTGAGCATTTCATCCATACATACCTAGAGGCCAATAGCTAATCCTTTCTATCTATACACTGCCCTCTTGTGGTTGCACCTGAGCAGTGCATACATAGAATCATAGAATCAAAGAGTTGGAAGAGACCTCCTGGGCCTTCATCCAGTCCAACCCCATTCTTCCAAGAAGCAGGAAATGCATTCAAAGCACCCCTGACAGATGGCCATCCAGCCTCTGTTTAAAAGCTTCCAAAGAAGGAGCCTCCACCACACTGGGGCAGAGAGTTCCACTGCTGAACGGCTCTCACAGTCAGGAAGTTCTTCCTCATGTTCAGATGGAATCTCCTCTCTTGTAGTTTGAAGCCATTGTTCCGCGTCCTAGTCTCCAAGGAAGCTGAAAACAAGCTTGCTCCCTCCTCCCTGTGGCTTCCTCTCACATATTTATACATGGCTATCATATCTCCTCTCAGCCTTCTCTTCTTCAGGCTAAACATGCCCAGCTCCTTAAGCCGCTCCTCATAGGGCTTGTTCTCCAGACCCTTGATCATTAGTCGCCCTCCTCTGGACACATTCCAGCTTGTCAATATCTCTCTTGAATTGTGGTGCCCAGAATTGGACACAGTATTCCAGGTGTGGTCTAACCAAAGCAGAATAGAGGGGTAGCATGACTTCCCTGGACCTAGACACTAGGCTCCTATTGATGCAGGACAAAATCCCATTGGCTTTTAATACTCTTGATGGTTCGTAGGGGAGAATACGTTCGGACAGGTAAACTGGAATATTCAGCCAGAAAGCTCTGGAATATCACTAAATTCCACATCCCACTATTCCGGAAAGCATTGCTATGACAGTTTAAGTGGAATCATAGTGCATAACGAATAACAAAAAAGAGAGAAAAGGGGAGAAAGAAACCCTCTAATAGTACCTAGAAAATTCAGCCCTTTTAAATAATTTTGTCCAAACTTACCTGGCTGTTTCATTTTAGTGTCGTTACTTTTGAATAAAAGGTTTGCTGAAACTTGTGGACCCATCTTCTTGTTTTGTGGCATAGGGACCACAAAATATTATTCTGAAGTCTTGCTTAGGAACACATCCCCTTCATTAGATGTCTGGACGCACAGAGAGCGTTCCTTGTTAGAGCTAAAAGTGCCCAAATCCAGGGCTGGAGACATTTCCAACAGGAAGCACCTGTCCTTTCTTTGCAAGTTACTCGGGAGACAGCTCTTAACTTGCAGGCAAGGTTATTTCTTCTTAGCCAACCCTTATCTAAGCATCTCTAGATTCCTTTCTATCCATATTGGCTTCTCTAGCTGCGTGTTTCATTATCAAATGGGCAGACCAGGTTACCTGCCTGTCAGGTGCAATGGCCTCGGCCGCGTGACTTGGCCTTGCAAAGGGAACTGGATACCTGGGGCTGGCGCCGGTTGGAATCAACCTCGCGGAGGGCTTTCCGTTGCCTGCCCAGGGATCAGGCCTCACTCTGTTTGGGCAGGAAGGAAGGAAGGAAGGAAGGAAGGAAGGAAGGAAGGAAGGAAGGAAGGAAGAAGGGCAGGTGCAGTTGCAGAAAGGTGGAATCCCAGGAGCCGGGAGGAGCAAGATGAAGGCCTATGTAGCACTTCCAGTCACTGAGCAAGAAAAATCCTACGACTACAACCCCGCATGGGAGCCTGGCCCTTGTGTTTATCTGGGTAGGTCTCCAGTCTTCATCCCCCCCTTCTCTTCCTCCTTCTCTTCCTTGTCTGTCTCCTCTTCTTCTTTCTCCTCCTTTCCTTTTCCTTCTCCTTTCCTCCTCTTTTCCTTTTCTTTTCACTTTCTTCCTCTTCTCATCTCTTCCCTTCTGTTTTTTTCTCTTCTTTCTCCTCCTCCTTTTGAACCTACCTTCTTTTCTTTTCACTTTCTTCCTCTTCTCGTCTTTTCCCTCTCATCTGTTTCTCTTCCTCCTCCTCCTTTTGTTCCTCCTTCTTTTCCTTCTCTTCTTCCTTGTGCTTTTCCTCCTCTGTCTCTTTCTTTTCTTCTTTCCCCTCTTCTTCTTCTTCTTCTTCTTCCTCCTCCTCCTCCTCCTCCTCTTCCTTCTCCTTCTTTCCTCTTCCTCCTTTTTTCTTCTCCTTTTCCTCCCGCTTTTCCTTCTTCTTTTCCTCCTCCTCCTCCCTCTTTTCCTTTTCATTTTTTCCCCTCATCCTCCACCATGTCCCTCCCTCTCTTCCTTGTCCCTTTCCCCCTCCATCCTCCTCCTTCCTTTCTTCCTTTCTAAAGTACTTACAAAACTAAAGTTCTGGTGGTGAAAATTTCAGAACTCTAACAAAACTTCCAAAATTTAATTATTACTTCATTATTTTTCTCCTCCTTTTCATCTTTTACTTTTCCCTTTCTTCCTCCTCCTCCTCTTCCTTCTCCTCCTTCTCTTCCTTATCCTTCCCCCTCCATCTCTTTCTATTCTTCTCTCTCCTTTTCTTCCTTTTGCCTTTCCTTCTCCTCTTCCCTCTCCTTTCCTTCTCCTTCCTCTTTTCCTCCTCCTATTTCTTTATATCCCTTTTATCTTTTGAATGAGATGCAAAGCAGCTCACATGAAAAAGCAAACCTCACAACATATAAATATTAAAATATAATTTAGTATACAAGTCAATTGGAATCCCTTTCAACACTTACAAACTAATTGCATTCCTTTCAGCATCCCTCTGATCTTCCTCCCTGTTGTCATATCACTTTTTCTGTAAAATAACTGTATGCAGTGCACAAAACTCTTCTCTTTCCCTTTTGTTCATACAGTTATGCATTTTTAAAAGAAACCCCTGATCTAGTGCATTATTCCTTATTTGAAAGCATAAAGGTACCTTTGTTATTTTTGCTACCACGAGTCTCCTTTTCAAAACATTCACATGGAAAAATTGTGTGGTTCGTCTTATGGCAGATGTAGTTTCAAGCCTTGTCTTGTTTGTTTCCTTATCTATGTCTCCCCAGACACTTACTCTCCAGGTAGATCTGCGTTGTTATTGTGTTTGTGTGCAATGGTTGCTGGCATGTCACTCTCTCGCTATACCTTGATGCCTATGTGCTTGGCAGAATAGATATTTTCTTGGTTTGAGCAGCTGTTTGGAGAAATCTGCTTGTGTGCTTTGTGTTGAAATTTTGGGTCTTTCTCCATGGGGAAGGAAGCTAGTTTTGCTTCATCCTTATCCTAAAGTGTGCATTGTGCAGAATTTGGGAAAGACCTCACAAATAAAGGACAAATGTACAGTTTAAGGTTGAATTTTCTAAAATTATTTTACGGGCTTTTAAAAATACATCAATTTTTGAGAATTGGTTATAACAGAAATAGAAAATATCATGGATATAAAAATTAGGAGGAATCCAGTAGAAATATTACTTTTAATTAAAAAAAGTGGATGGGAAAGATAAGAGAGATTTTTTTTAAATAGACATGCTATTAACAGCAGCTAGGCTATTAATTGCAAAATATTGGAAAGGGGCAATGAAAATACAGATTAACGAATGGTATAAAGAAGTCTGGAAAATGGCACTGAACGATAAGCTAACATCCAACTTAAAAGTAAAGAAGGGATTATGTAAAAAAATGACTTTGAAAGTATCTGGAGAAAATTTCTAGAAAAACTATTGGAAAAAGAAGATGGGAATTTACCTCCAAATGAAGAACTGATTTTTTTGGTGGGACTTTAAGAAAAGAGATGGCTCTGGAGAAGGGGAGCACAGGGGTGAATGTAAATAAAAGAGAAGGAAATGTATAGTATACTTCTATATAATTGTATTTTCTCAAATAAAAATCTAAAAAAAAAAGTTGTGGTGACCTGCAACCATTAAAAACAAACAAACATCAAAACAGCTTGATAAAACCATGAATCTATTAGAATTTATTAAGAAAACTTCTCTCCAACCTTATAAAAGGTTAGCCTAGCAGAACACAAGCTAATCAATGACATCTGTATGCAGATGATACCCAAATCTATCACTCTTTTCCAACTGCTGCTAAGAAGGTTGTTCAGGTCCTGAACCAGTGCTTGGCAGCTGTGATGGTCTGGATGAGGACAAACAAATTGAAACTGAATCCAGACAAGACAGAGGTCCTCCTAGTCGGTCGAAAGGCCAAACAGGGCATAGGGTTACAGCCTGTGTTGGACGGGGTTGCACTCCCTCTGAAGACTCAGGTTCGCAGCTTGGGTGTGATCCTGGACTCATAGCTAAACTTGGAAGCCCAGGTTTCAGCGGTGGCCAGGGAAGCATTCACACATTTAAAACTTGTGTTCCATCTGCACCCGTACCTTGGGAAGTCAGACTTGGCCACTAGGCCTGGGCAATCCATGGTTCTAGATTGTTCTAAAGTAGTTACAAAACTAAAGTTCTGGTGGTGAAAATTTCAGAACTCTAACAAAACTTTCAAAATTTAATTATTTCATTATTGGCGATTTTTATGACAGAAGGAATTAGGAACTGCCATTTATAATGAAATTTTGAGTTTTGTTAGAGTTCTGAAATTTTCACCACCAGAACTTTGCTCATTAAAGTCTATCAAGTCACATTAAAAAGGCAGCCACCGCTCGTTTTGTACAAACCAGGAACAGAATTCAGTTCAACTCTTCAACTCTATTTCCAGGACATTATTATTATTATTATTATTATTATTATTATTATTATTATTATTATTATTTTGAATATTTGTACTCCGCCCTTCTCAACCCCCTGGGGGGTACGCAGGGTGACTTCCAATCAGCAGCAATTTGATACCTCAATATATACATAATAAAAACAAACAGTCAATAATTATAAATAGTTAAAAACATTAAAACAATGCAATTAAAATCTACTAAGAATTACCACTCTGGTGGCCATTATTAGCCGAAAATTGTGGTTGGATGTTTCATTAAACTTAACCATAATCCATTTCCAAGCCGTTGTCGATGTTGTTATTGTCATTGTCCGCTTAATTACCCAAAGGCCTGGTCCCACATCCACATTTTAAACTTTTTTTCTAAAGGTGAGGAGGGATGAAGATGACCTAGTTTCCCCGGGGGGGGGGGGGGAGTTCCACAGGCGGGGGGCCACCACTGAGAAGGCCCTGAATATGCTCTTTATAGAAAGATCCCTTTAGTTTCTTGAGGGCAGTGTATAGATAGAAAGGATCGACTTTGAATTGAAATAAATACACCAGGATCCAATAAGGTGGTTGCACTGACGGAACTACTTCAGCCAGATAAGATAATTATCTTCCTCGTCTCCACAATCAACAGCCAGTTTGGTGTTCAATCAATTTAATGTAGGCATTTGTGAAACTGTAACCTTCAACATTGCAGAAAACTGGGACATTTCTAGCCAAGCAACATTCAAGTGTGGTCAAGATGGGAAAAGTTATGGATGAAGAGGAACACAGATGCTAGAAAGAGCTGTAACAGTTTGCTTTTGCCTGAGCTGACATGGAAAGAGCAAGATATCACTCCATTATTTCTCTCCTTCCTATCAGGCTGTTTTTGCTTTTGAATTCAAGTCTGCAGCAGTGAAAATGTGCTGAGGACAAAGGGAGAAAGTGAGAGGAGGAGGAGTTAGGAAAGGATTTGAAAAAGCAGGGCGGCAAACGATCAACTGGGAGCGTCCCAAACTGGGACATTGTCAACGCCTGGTTGGCGAAACTGGGCCCTGGGTTCTGAAACCTCAAACTTTCTGCATGCCAAGGTCATGGACCTGCCGATATCCTTGCAGTGGCTTGCTATTTTTTCTTCTGTATGTGTGTTGATTATATCTGAGGCTGAAAGTAGATACTCAGAGCGTGTGCTTAAGTATTTATGGTGCGTGGGAGTAGAGTTTCATCCTGTTACTCATTAGGCAATGCATCCCTAAGCATGATCAATGATTTCAAACTGAAGGTGTGCAGTATTTCTGGGAGGCCCTTTTTGTGCCCTGGAATCTCAGATCCATCCTTTGTTTTTACCATCCAAATTATGGCTGCTGTTAATACATACCATACAATAGCCCACTTGTACACAGAAAGAGAAATACATCAGTTCAGCCAATAATGTGACTGGTGAAACTTATTATACAGTTCTAAATCATAGCATTTACAAAACAATATTATATGCATTTGGTACAGTCACTCAAAAAAGCATTTACAGCCAAATTTTGTTCCTTTGATTTAGATCCCACTAAACATAAAAACCTATATTTCTAAGGGGAACAAGTACCAAGTCGATAATCTTGTGAGTATCTTTAAACATGTTGAAATATATGATGCTGAATGGATGTATTTACACCAAACATTGATGTATATGATAAGTATCAAGTTCATAACTCTGTTAGTATTCTTATATGTATCTTTATATGTGTTTATGTACATTTATTTATTTGTCGTGTCAGGGCAACCAGTCAATTATATTACATTTCTAACAGAACAAAGCAAACAAACAGACAAAATACAAAATTTGTGAGTTTGGTAGTTGATTAAATGTCCTTTGACCAGTATCTGGCCACTTGGAGTGCTTCTGGTGTTGCCGCAAGGAGGTCCTCCATTGTGCATGTGGCAGGGCTCAGGTTGCATTGCAGCAGGTGGTCAGTGGTTTGCTCTTCTCCACACTCGCATGTCGTGGATTCCACTTTGTAGCCCCATTTCTTGAGGTTGGCCCTGCATTTTGTGGTGCCAGAGCGCAGTCTGTTCAGTGCCTTCCAAGTTGCCCAGTTTTCTGTGTGCCCAGAGGGGAGTCTCTCATTTGGTATCAGCCATTGATTGAGGTTCTGGGTTTGAGCCTGCCACTTTTGGACTCTCGCTTGCTGGGGTGTTCCAGCGAGTGTCTCTGTAGATCTTAGAAAACTATTTCTAGATTTAAGTCGTTGACGTGCTGGCTGATACCCAAACAAGGGATGAGCTGGAGATGTCTCTGCCTTGGTCCTTTCACTATTGGCTGCCACTGCCCGGCGGATGTCAGGTTGTGCAATACCTGCTAAGCAGTGTAGTTTCTGCAGTGGTGTAGGGTGCAGACACCCCGTGATAATGCATCATGTCTCATCCACTGTTTTAGTGTGGTGAGATGAGTTCCACACCAGGCATGCATACTCAGCAGCAGAGTAGCAAAGCGCAAGGGCAGATGTCTTCACTGTGTCTGGCTGTGATCCCCAGGTTGTATGTACATGATTTTATATGAATTTATTTGTAGTAAATATTGATATATATATAATTTTAGTCCACCAGAGGAATGCCTGGAGTGAGGCCGAAACCGGTCATGGACTACGGATTTAAGTTCAACTTGACGCAAGAACACACAGCAATACTTTTTTGAGTGACTGTACCAAACACATATAATATTGTCTTGTAAATGCTATGATTTAGAACTGTATAATAAGTTTCACCAGTCACATTATTGGCTGAACTGATTTATTTCTCTTTCTGTGTACAAGTGGGCGATTGTTTTGTATGTATTAACTCAGGAACCCATTCTTATTGTGCCGTTAATACATACCAGAAGCACACAAAATTCAATCGTGGTGCCATTTCAAACACAAGATTCCTTTTTCAAAGCAACGCCTCCATCTTCCAAGAGTTTGGGTCTCATAGTTGAGGTCTTTTATTACTGTTGTTGTTGTTCCTATTGTTATTGTCATTATTCTTGCAGGGGTTTGCTGCTGTTGTGCCGCTTTGCGCCCCCGTTATAAGCGCCTGGTGGATAACATATTCCCCGAAGACCCCAAAGTAAGTGAGGATTTGAAATACGTCCTCGTAAGGCTTATTGTTCGTTGTAGAAATTCTGGCTTAGCAGTCCCACATTTCTGCATGCATATGTTGTGTACAAATTGTAAAACCTTCACACATCAGATGCTTATTGGTTTACTTTTGTTCTAAGTTCAATCACATACAAATATATAAAAATACTAGCTGTACCTGGCCATGCGTTGCTGTGGTCCAGTCTGGTTAAATGGAAAAGAAAGAAAAGCGAAAGAGCTGGTTTCTAATATATGTAATTTAATAATGGTTGTGCGTATACAATATTTTTGTTGTTCCTTTGTCTGTGAAATAATAATAGTAATTGTGCAAATAATAATAATAATAATAATAATAATAACAATGGCCTATACAATCTATATAATAATAATACTGGTGTATTGTCAAAGGCTTCCATGGCTAGAATCATTGGGTTGCTGTAGGTTTTTTGGGCTATATGGCCATGTTCAAGAAGCATTCTCTCCTAACGTTTTGCCTGCATCTATTTTATTTATTTATTATTTTAAACTTTTATATCCTGATCTTCTCTATCTCTGCAAAGGGACTCAGACCGGCTGACAGCAAAAATTCAATGCTAACACTAAAAATCTAAAACATAATACATCAACATTAAATTACCAAATACATATAGGATAAATTACATAAAAGCCGTTTGCCAAGATAAAATCATGTCCAACTCAGTTGTATATTCAGTCCATATATTGTGGTCAGTAACTGTGGTCGATTGCCGGTCTGAGACAACATTCCGCAAAAGCTTTATTCCACAGCAAGGTTTTCACTAGCTTCCTAAAGGTCAGGAGGGAGGGGGCAGATATAATTTCATTTGGGAGGGAATTCCATAGCTGAGGGGCGACCACAGAAAAGGCCCTGTCTCTCGTTCCCACCAGGAGCGCCTGCGAAGGTGGTGTGACTGAGAGCAGGGCCTCTCTAGACGATCTTAACACTCTTGATGCTTCATAGGGGAGAATACATTAGTACAGGTAAACTGGGCCGGAACCGTATAGGTAACAACCTTTGAGGATGCCTGTCAAAGATGCAGGTGAAATGTCAGGAGAGAATGCTTCTAGAACATGGCCATATAGCCCAAAAAACCTACAATAACCCAATACTTGTGTATATAACAATGATAATAATAATAACAATGGTCTATATGTGTGTTTTGCGGAAATCCTTTCCATTCCTTCCCTCCTTTCTATCTCTCCCTTCCTACCATTCAATCCTTTCTTCCTTCTGAGCCTCCAGTCTTTCTGGAGGTGTGGGTGTGAGATGGTGCCATGCAAGGCTGGGCAGGGTGTGAGGCTACTGGAGCCCTGGGCTTGGGCTGGGCCTACCTCCTTGCCTGCCTTCTCCCCTCCCTCCCCTCGGCCCGTGCCCCACTCCTTTCCCCGTCCTGGATTTCCCCACCTCCAGCAGATGGCGCTGTTTTTGATGCCAAATATGTTTTACCTGTCACAGGTGTGACATCTATAATAGTAGGTATGAGAATACATAAAAACATTCGCCTGGTCGAATGCTATGTTGTGTCCTAAATTCGAAGCAATCTGTGAAGTATTTTGGGAGATTTGAGGTCATTCACAAACAGACATTTACATTTTATATAGATTTGTTCTTCGCTTAAGGTAGCCTTTCAGTACACCTTTCAAGCCACATCCCAAATCCTAAGAGCAGTATAACCCAGGCATGGGGCAAACTTGGGTCCTCCAGGTGTTTTGGACTCCAGCTCCCACAATCCTAACAGCCAGTGGGAGTTGAAGTCCAAAACACCTGGAGGGCCCAAATTTGCCCATGTCTGATATAATGCATGCAGTAGTCAATTGATACGAACTTGAACATGTTTTCCTGACTGCCAGAGTCTCTTCTGCATTGAAAGAGCATCACAAGCTCTCTGAATGGCAATTGGATGAGCTTTCCTTTAGACTCACAATGGTGCACAACCTGTCCAAAAGACAGGAGGGCCACAGGTTGCTCAGGTCTGCTTGAGAGGGAATTCCAGAGCTGCAAATCCCTATGGAAAAGGTTATTTCATTTGATATGCATTGTGTGTGTTTAAGTTAATCACAGTGTACAATTTTAAGTTTACAACTCCCATTGAAATCATGTTGTTATCCTCAACTGTATCTTTTTGGGGTCTTTTGCTTGCTTAGGATGGCCTTGTCAAAGCCGACATGGAGAAGCTGACCTTCTATGCGGTCTCTGCTCCAGAGAAACTTGACCGAATTGGCGCCTATTTAGCTGAAAGGCTGAGCCGGGATGTTGTCAGGCACCGCTATGGGTGAGTCCCGAATGCATCTCTCAGCCATTTCAAATGTTTTAAGCCCATTTTTACCCTGGAATGATATGTGTTACAAGCATTGACCTGTGACGGGAATATACTTGCTTTTTTATTTTTCCTTAGAAGCAGAGAAGAAGCTTCCGCAGCAGACGGTTAGGACTGTGTTTATAGATCGGAAATGTGTGGGTTTTCTTTCCTCCCAAGCTGTCAATGCCCCACACATCATTAGTGGGCAAAGACATGCAGGAATAGTGTTTTAGGAGACTTGGAAGTGTGCCAGTCAGTCTTGAAAAACAGTGTTTGTAGCTGGGGGTGCCTCTGGATCTGTTGCTAGATTCAACAGCCTGTACAGCAGTTGTGCCCTTTCTTAGAGCTGTAAGATCTAGGACGGGGAGTCATGGATTCAAATAGCAGGAAAAGAGGTTCCATCTCAATATTAGGAACGACCTTTTGATGGCAAGAGCTGCCTAGAAGTTTGGTGGAGCTGCCTTCTCTGGAGTCTGCTACTGAGCACACTTCAAAGTGCTGGCTTTAGCCTATAAAGCCCTAAATGGTTCCCGCCCAGCTTACCTGTCAGCGCACCCAAATACCTGGGAGTCACTCTGGACCGTGCTCTGACCTACAAGAATGTCGCAGCTCAGGATAGATTCACCTTGCTCAGAACAACACCACACACCAAGGCTATAGGTTTTGTAGTTTATTGAAGAAAAAGCAAAATCAAAAACATAGAAATAAAGTTGCAAAAGTTCAAGTTTGAATTCATTGCTCCCATGTTCCAGCAAAAAAGAAGCTTGTCCCCTCCTCAGTGTCACATCCTTTCGAATATGTAAATGCAGATAATGTTGATGATGATAGCCGCGTTTGTAAAGGGACTGCTTTTACCTGTTTTGTTTTCATTTGCCTCTCAGGTATGTCTTCATTGCCATGGAAGCCCTGGATCAGCTCCTTATGGCTTGCCATTCCCAAAGCATCAAGCCCTTTGTGGAGAGCTTCCTGCACATGGTGGCCAAGCTGCTGGAGTCCGGAGAGCCCAAGCTGCAAGTGTTGGGGACCAACTCGGTGGGTGGAATTGCCCCTTGTGCCTTGATGGCAGCTGCTTTGGGAAGAAGGCAGTATGGCATAGGCAGAGAGGAAAATCATTATTTGCCAGCACCTGGCTGTATGTAAAAGCCTCCAGGTTAGCTGCATCTACCATTGTCTGTATACATGCCATAGATCAGCTATAATTTGTATTTATATGTTGGGTTGTATAAATTTTGTTAGTATGGATATATTGTTGTTGTATTCAGGCATTGAATGTTTGCCTTTTATGTTTGGAATCCGCCCTGAGTCCTTTTGAAGAGATAGAGCGGAATATAAATAAAGTATTATTATTGACACAAAAGCACAGTATGCCACAGCAAACGAGATCTATATGCTGGATTTCGTATCACAAAATCATAAGTCGAACACTTCCCAAGCGTCTAGGACTGTGTGATGTATTTTTATTATTAATAATAATATATTATTATATTATTATTGTATTATTAGGACTGTGTGATGTATTATTATTATTATTATTATTATTATTATTATTATTATGGACAAACTTTGGCCCTCCCTCCAGGTGTTTTGGATTTCATCTCCAACATCTGGTAGTCCAAAACACCTGGTGGGCCCAAGTTTGCCCATGGCTGCCATAAGGTCAATCAGATTTTTTTCCTGATTTGCATAAAGATAGAATGTGCTGCTGAAAGTTTGGTGACTGACTGTCTCCTTTGGAGGCTTGTTAGCAAAGTTTGTATGGCCCTCTGCCAGGAGGGATTGGATTGTGAATTCCTGCATGGCAGAAGGAGGCTGGTCTAAATGGCCTTGAGGTGGGGGTCTCCTCTAACTCTAGGATTCTATATATGTATGTAATAAGATGTCTTGGAGGTACATATTCCATCTTGTATGCATAACCTGATGATAATTCTATGCAATATTTTATGAAGCAACTAGCTGTCCCCTTCCACGCATTGCTGTGGCCCAGTCTGGTGATCTGAAAAATAAAGTAATAAGAAAGTGTTGGTTTCCAATATATGTAATTTCTTTCTGCTTGTGGGTAAACAGTATTTCTTGCTGTTTCTTTGTCAGTGTCAATGTAGAGATTGTCTGGTTTGCCTACTCTGGAACATGCAACATACCATTGTCCTTCCTTAAGGGTTCCTTTCAGATCTATGATACTATATGTGTGTTTGTGTGAACCATATCTGTCTGTCTGTCTATCTATCTATCTATCTATCTATCTATCTATCTATCTATCTATCTAATCTATGGCTGGATGGCTCTTTGTCAGGAGGGCTTTGTTTACGTTTTCTTGCCCTGATGAAGGGAGATGGACTGGATGGCCTTAAGTATTTTCTGTTGGTCATGGGGGTTCTGTGTAGGAAGTTTACCCCAATTCTGTCATTGGTGGGGTTCAGAATGCTCTTTGGTTGTAGGTGAACTATAAATCCCAGTAACTACAACTCCAAATGTCAGATTCTATTTCCCCCAAACTCCATCTGTGTTCATATTTGGGCATATGGAATAGTTGATTCAGATCCGTCATTGTTTCAGTTCACAGTGCTCTCTGGATGTAGGTGAACTACAACTCCCAAACTCAAGGTCAATGCCCACCAAACCCTTCCAGTATTTTCTGTTGGTCATTGGAATTCTGTGTGCCAAGATTGGTTCAATTCCACCATTGGTAGAGTTCAGAATGCTCTTTGATTGTAGGTTAACTATAAATCCTCGCAACTACAACTTCCAAATGACAAAATCCACTTTTTGGAGTGATGGTCATTCCTTGGGTTAGTAGGTGTCTTGTGGCCAAATTTGGTGGCAATTTGTCCTGTAGTTTTTGAGTTATGTTAATCCCATAAACGAACATTATGTTTTTATTAATATAGAAGTTTGCATCTACTGAACCAACAAAAAGCAAAGATTTCACTATCTCGCACACCTCTTGAGGATTTCAGAGTCATTTGGCGTTCTAAATAAGGGATATTCAGTCTGTAATTTTACTCTTTTTGTGCATGTGTGTAGTTAAATCTTTCCTGGAATGCGTCCCATTGGATGAAAAATCCAGAAATGTATTCACATTTTTCAGCAGATATGCCAAGCCTTGGTGTGCACCTGTATCTGATGTGTGCAGAAGGTATTCTGTTACCTCCTCATGGCTGCTGCATTAGTGATGAGCCTATCATGGGCTTTGGTAGCCTGGTTGTCATGCTAGCTGCGTGATATAGTTTCACAGGAACTGTGTTTCCCAAGGGCTCCATTTTGCAGGAAGCAACCCCTACAAATGGCTGAAATGTGGCATTAAGATCGGGTTTCAGGCTTGAGATTGATCTGAGAAAAGAGCTTTGGAAGATTAAGAATTTATGTGCATAGACTCCTAGATTTGGAAGAGACCCCAAAGGTCATTTGCCAGAGAGGAAGACACCTTCCAAGCCTTCCCAACAGATGGCCACCCAACCTCCAAAGAAGACTTCACCAGATTCCCAGCCAGCAGCATATTTCATAGTTGAACATTTCAGGGGGAGAAATCCTGATATTCAGCTGGAATATCTTTTACTGCAATTTGAATGCTTTGTGTCCTAGTCTCTAGATCGGTGCTTCTTAAAAAAATTTTCCATTCACAACCCCCTTTTCCCCTATGAATTTTTTATGTAACTCCCTGATATACAGGTTTATAGGATAGGCATAAAGTTCAAACATTTAGCATTTGCAAGGCTTGCTAAACATGCTGGTTTTCCTTTTCATGAAGTACAGCTGAAGCATTTTCTGCAGTAAACACCGACCATGGTTGGTGTTTGTGTAAATAGGTGGCCTTGAGAAACATTTTGCTGTTGCAAAATTTATAGCGCTAATGATCACAGATAAAACCCTGTATGGTCCAGCTGCATCCAGAGAAGCTTTCTTGTTGGGTTGCTGTGAATTTTCCAGGCTGTATGGCTATGTTCCAGCCCGGAAAACTTTGACAGCTTTCTTGTTGTTCTTGTATTGACTGCTGAAGACTTCGTTGGTTTTTTCCACAAACATTTTAAAGAAACACCTTTTAATAGATGTGTTTACTGCTTTTATTCCATGCTTTGTGGGGGATGTTTTAAATTTCTCTTAATTCTTAATCGTTTAATTCTATTTTACATTTTAGTATGTACTAGTTGTGCCCTGCCACGCGTTGCTGTGGCCTATAGTAAGAATTTTCAAAGTAGAGGTAGATATCTGTACTATTATGAAAGAGCGGTACTTACCTATTCCTTCCCCCCTTTTCTTCCCATTTCCCTTTCTCTCCTTTCTTCTTTCTCTACCTCTTTCTTTCATTCCTTCTTTCGCTCTTTGGTTTCATCCTTCCTTCTCTCTTTCCATCCTTCCCTCACTCTTTCTCTGCTTCTTCCTTTGTCTCCTTTCTTCCCTCTCTGTTTCCTTCCTTCTTTCACTTTTTATTTCCTTTTCTCCTTCCTTCCTTCCTTCCTTCCTTCCTTCCTTCCTTCCTTCCTTCCTTCCTTCCTTCCTTCCTTCCTTCTTTACCTCTTTCCTGCCTTTCCTCCCCCTTTCCTTTCTAATTTCTCTTCTTCCTTGCTTCGGTACCTCTTTTTTTCCTTCCTTCTCTCCTTCATTCCTTCCTTCCCTCCCTCCCTCCTTCTTTCCCTCCCTCCTTCTCTCTTTCCTTCTTTCCTTCCCCCTTTCCTGTCAAGCTAAGGCACAACTTGACAGAAGCAAATGCTAGATATACCAGATACAGCTCTGTAAAATCATGGACTCTGGAGACGTCAGGTTACAAAAAAAGCTCAGTTTACTAAGCACAGAGCAAAAGTACATCCATCTTCAGCGAGCGACACACAGGAACACATCAGGAAAACCGAAAGTCAAAAACAGTTCTTTCGCAGCTGTTTAGCTCTTCTGTTCCAAGTGGTTAACTCCCTAAATTTTCTCAGCAGCAGCAGAGAGCTTATCTTAAGGTTACTCAATCACAGCCTCAACATAAACATTTCAGCATAGCATTACACTCTAAGTGGCATTCGTATTGGTAATACAAGAATTACATTTAAAACACACAATTATATCTCAATAAATCCTGACATTTCCCTCCTTCATTCTTTCTCTTTTTCCCTCCTTCCTTTCTTCTCTCCTTCCTTCCTGTCTGTTCTCCCCCAATACCATTGCTATGTCCCTTCTAACTCTATGAGTCTATTTAATATAGTAATATATAGTAGTAACATATTATTTATATATATATATGTGTGTGTGTGTGTGTGTGTGTGTGTGTGTGTGTATGTGTATGTATTTACTGACATACATTATAATTTTTGTAAGCCCCCTCGTGTCCCAGTTCTGAGAGAAAGGGCAGATGTGAATGGATAGGGATTTAAACAATTTTGGGGACTGGCAGATGCTAGGTGTCAGCTTATTTGTGTTCTCTGAAGATTGTTGTTGTTGTTGTTGTACCGCTGTTATGATCAATTGTTGCTCTTCTCCCGCAGTTTGTGAAATTTGCGAACATTGAGGAGGACACGCCTTCCTACCACCGCCGCTATGACTTCTTCGTCTCCCGCTTCAGTGCCATGTGCCATTCGTGCCACAGTGACCCGGAAATACGGAATGAGTAAGTAACTATTTCTTTATTCCGTTTGCATCACTTCCTTTTCCTTGGAGACCGTATGGATAAAAGTTGGGATGAAGATCAGGTTAATAACAGTGTTGCAACTCAGAGTAGGCTTCACCTTGCTCCCAAATACCACCACACAAGAGCTGTAGAGTTTGTAGTTTATTGAGGAGAAATCCAAGTCAAAATATAGAGTAAGCAATGCAAAGTTCCAAAGACAAAGGTTAAATGCAAAACACAGTTCCAAAGGTCCTTAGGTAAGAACATTCAACATAATCCTTTAAGCAATGGTCAAACAAGAGTCCATGGTAGAAACAGTGAACACAAGACCCAAGAATCACGATTCAGGACACCCAAAGCGAGCTGCTTTAGAGCCAAGGTTATTCCATAGAAGCTTTCATTCTAAAAGCCACGTTGAACTGACACCTTCCCTTTGTTAACCAGAAGCCTAAATACCTTTTGCCAACAAGAAAACAATACGCTCTGCCAGCATGAAAGCATTACGGTGACCTTTCACCAACCTGGCTTCTTTCTTGCTGGCTAGCCGCGAACTCCGTCTGACCCGCCAATCTAAACGTTCCTGCCTGCTCATTAAATCGCTATCAAAGCTGCTCTCTTCTCTATCCGTATCAGCGTGAGACGGCTGATCAAGTGAAGGCCTCTGCACCTGGTCGTTATCTACTTTGCTGACATTCTTTTCCTATGAGAACGGACTTGTAGACTCCTCTGGTGCAGTGTCTGCAAGAGGCACAGAAATCTGAATCCCATCAACCTCTTCATCAGGGAACTTTTCAGGCTCACAAGAGGGTTCAGTTTCATGCTCAGAATCAAGCTGAGCCACAACAAACAGCAACTGTAGCATCTCAATCAGGCATGGGCAAACTTGGGCCCTCCCTCCAGGTGTTTTGGACTTCAACTCCCACAGTTCCTAACAGCCTACCGGTATGCCCATGCCTGCTGTACTATATATCTCAATCATCAGGGACACAATGGCTGTCTTAGTCTGGAATATTTCAGTATGCAAAGGAATCTAGTAGCACCTTTGAAACTAAGTGAGAGAAAGAAGTCGATATCAGAAGCTTTCATAAATAGTCTATTTACTCAGATGCATGGCTTCAGTCATTGGGTTTGCCAGCCCAGCTGCCGTTTGGCCAAATCAACCTCCAGGCCTTCTGTTCCCACTCTTCTTCTTCCTTCCTTCCTTTCGTTAAAATGTCACTGCTTTTCCTGCCTCCAGGATCCGGATTGCTGGGATCAGAGGCATCCAGGGGGTGGTTCGCAAAACTGTGAACGACGAGCTCCGGGCCACCATCTGGGAGCCTCAGCATATGGACAAGATCGTTCCCTCTTTGCTTTTTAACATGCAGAAGATAGAAGATGCCGACAGGTAAGCGCAGCCCTCTAATAAAGGTCCCTTTTGTTGGGCGAGTGGGCTTAATAACAAAAGACCTTCCTCATAAATGTACAGCAGAGCAAATTATTAGCAGCAGCATGACAACAACAACAAAACTTTATTTATATACCGGTCTATCTCCCCGAGGGGACTCAGAGCAGTTTCCAAGTAACATCATCAATACATACAAAGAAAACATAAAATTAACAAGACAATATAAGCATTAAAAACTATAATAGCACATGTATTTAAAATCCTGCCTGTTCAAGGCAATTCAAAAGGCCGGGCCAAGGCTAGTGTAATTTGTAGAGGGCCCGGGAAATTAGGTAAAATCTATGGCTGTTTAATGTATTGTCGAAGGCTTTCACGGCCAGAATTACTGGGTTGTTGTAGGTTTTTCCGGGCTATATGGCCATGTTCTAGGAGGCATTTTCTCCTGACGTTTCGCCTGCATCTATGGCAAGCATCCTCAGAGGTAGTGAGGTCACACAGTAGCTTTTTACACCCAGCAGCCTTAACAATAGCACTTCATACACGATGGCCTTCAACCTAGGGCTTCTCTCACCGGAGCTTCCCACACACCAGGCCTACTCACACTGAGGCCTACTAAAATTGAAGCCTACTTCACACTGAGGCCTTTCTCCCACTGAGGACTTCGCACACCAGGCCTCTCATACACTAAGGCCTACTAACTCTGAGGTTTACCTCACACTGAGGCCTCTCTCAGACTGAGGCCTCTCTGAGACTGAGAGCAACTAATACTGAGGCGTATTAAAACTGAAGCCTACCTCACACTGAGGCCTTTCTCCCACTGAGGACTTCGCACACCAGGCCTCTCATACACTAAGGCCTACTAACTCTGAGGTTTACCTCACACTGAGGCCTCTCTGAGACTGAGAGCAACTAATACTGAGGCGTACTAAAACTGAAGCCTACCTCACACTGAGGCCTTTCTCCCACTGAGGCCTTCACACACCAGGCCTCTCGCATATTAAGGCCTACTAACTGAGGTTTACTTCACACTGAGGCCTCTCTCAGACTGAGGCCTCTTTGAGACTGAGAGCAACTAACACTGAGGTGTACTAAAACTGAAGCCTACCTCACACTAAGACATATCTTCCACTGAGGCCTTCTCACACCAGGTCTCTCGTACACTAAGGCCTACTAACTCTGAGGCCTCTCTCAGACTGAGAGCAACTAACACTGAGGCGTACTAAAACTGAAGCCTACCTCATACTGAGGCCTTTGTCCCACTGAGGCCTTTGCACACCAGGCCTCTCGCACACTAAGGCCTACTAACTCTGAGGTTTACCTCACACTGAGGCCTCTCTCCGACTGAGGCCTCTCTGAGACTGAGAGCAACTAACACTGAGGCGTACTAAGCTACAGACACACCTCCTTGTATTGAATTGCAGCTTTTGCTGAGTGATTGCATCCATTTAACCCTTTCAGTGCTTGACTCACAATTTTGTAATTAAAAATACCTAGTTCTGGCATCTTTTCTATCTCCAAGCATTTTCCTGTTTCTGTAGAGGGCCAAAGTTTGCCCATATCTGGTCTAGATCATATTGCATTTGAAGGTATGGAGAAATATGCATCGGATTAAACCCTAAGGGTTCCTACCAAGTTTGTTTTGTCTTCCAGTCGCAATGGGCCGCCTGCATCTCCAACAGGAGGCGATAAAGAGGAGGATCCAGCTGTTCTGGCAGAGAACTGCTTCAGAGAACTCCTGGGCCGTGCAACCTATGGAAACATGAACCATGCAGTCAGGCCAGTCTTCGCGTAAGTAGGAAAGCTCCAACCTCTTCTGGAGTTGGGCGGGGTCCAATTTCCCAGTTACTGCTTAACCACCTGTGTCTGCAAGCTGGAAACCAGTCTGGAACATCTGATTATTATCAAAAAGTACCGGAGGCTGCATGGTTTATAGAATCATAGAATCAAATAGTTGGAAGAGACCTCATGGGCCATCCAGTCCAACCCCATTCTGCCAAGAAGCAGGAAAATTGCATTCAAATCACCCCTGACAGATGGCCATCCAGCCTCTGCTTAAAAGCTTCCAAAGAAGGAGCCTCCACCACACTCCGGGGCAGAGAGTTCCACTGCTGAACGGCTCTCACAGTCAGGAAGTTCTTCCTCATGTTCAGGTGGAATCTCCTCTCTTGTAGTTTGAAGCCATTGTTCCCTTGCGTCCTAGTCTCCAGGGAAGCAGAAAACAAGCTTGCTTCCTCCTCCCTGTGGCTTCCTCTCACATATTTATACATGGTAGAGCAGGTGTCCTCAAACTTTTTACACAGAGGGCCAGGTCACAGGACGTCCAGCTCTTTCTTTGTCACGCAAGTCGGATGTTCCCACCACAACATCTTTAAACTTACCCAACGACGCACAGGACTCACATCAACACACTCACCATAAACAGCTTGCATTCTCTGAAGAATCTCCTTTGGGGTGACACCTTCTGCTGTCTAGAATTCAATTACTGTACGTTGCTTAAGTCGCATTGACCGACCGTCTGCGCAGGGTTCCATATTTCGCACTTTAACAACACAACCGTTCAATGCTAACGCTTCACGCCAAAACCAGTACTGCGATTTTCATACCAGTACTGCCATCTGTTGAGAAGTTAGGAAGGTCCGTTCAATGCTAAGGCTTCCTGTCAAAACAGAACTGTAGAGGAGAGTCTACTGAACAAACCAGTACCTGCCGCATACCAGTATTGCCATCTGTTGAGAAGTTATGAAGATCCGCTCAATGCTAAGGCTTCCCACCAAAATAGAACTGTAGAGGAGAGTCTACTGAACAAGCCAGTACCTGCCGCATACCAGTACTGCCATCTGTTGAGAAGTTACTAAGGTCCGTTCAATGCTAAGGCTTCCCGTCAAAACAGAACTGTAGAGGAGAGTCAACTGAACAAGCCAGTACCTGCTGCATACCAGTACTGCCATCTGTTGAGAAGTTAGGAAGATCCGTTCAATGCTAAGGCTTCCCACCAAAATAGAACTGTAGAGGAGAGTCTACTGAGCAAGCCAGTACCGGCCACATACCAGTACTGCCATCTGTTGAGAAGTTAGGAAGGTCCGTTCAATGCTAAGGCTTCCCGCCAAAATAGAACTGTAGAGGAGAGTCTACTGAACAAGCCAGTACCTGCCGCATACCAGTACTGCCATCTGTTGAGAAGTTACTAAGGTCCGTTCAATGCTAAGGCTTCCCGTCAAAACAGAACTGTAGAGGAGAGTCTACTGAACAAGCCAGTACCTGCTGCATACCAGTACTGCCATCTGTTGAGAAGTTACGAATTCCATTCAATGCTAAGGCTTCCCGCCAAAGTAGAACTGTAGAGGAGAGTCTATTGAGCAAGCCAGTACCTGCCGCATACCAGTAAAGCCATCTGTTCAGGAATTACAAAGGTCTGTTCAATACGTAGCCTTCCCACCAAAATAGAACTGTAGAGGAGAGTCTACTGAACAAGCCAGTACTGCCATCTGTTGAGGAGTTACGAAGGTGGAAGCATTACTTTTCATTCAACCCTCGTATTTTATTATGTTTTATGTGGGAGCATCGAATCGTTGCCAGCTGTAAGCCGCCCCGAGTCCCCCTCTGGGGGTTGAGAAAGGCGGGGTACAAATAGTTGAAATAAATAAATGAAATGTAATGAACTAAAATGTTTGTTTTTCCTTGTTTCAACAGGCATTTGGGGCATCACAAGCTGTGGGATCCCAATGAGTTTGCTGTCCATTGCTTCAAAATCATTATGTACTCCATCCAGGTAAGTGTATCCTGCCCCGACATCATAATTAAACAAAACCGCTTTAGTCAATAAGGATTTGGGTGGAAGGATGGCTGGAATTGGTACATTTTTTTGGGAAAGAATGCACTGAACAAAGTCTACTGAACAAGCAGGTACTGGCTTGTTCAGTAGACTCTCCTCTACAGTTCTATTTTGGCGGGAAGCCTTAGCATTGAACAGACCTTCGTAACTTCTGAACAGATGGCAGTACAGATGGCAGAAGGAATGGCAATTATGAATCTATATATATAAAATCCAAAAGGGCGTCGTTAGGGGCCGCAAAACGCGAAAAACCCCGGATGAAAAATCACCAAACTTGGCGTACGCATACCTCAAACCACGAGGTATGCTGAACACTCATCACAACTCAAAAAAACATAACAACAAGGCAAGAGATATAGGTCATTCAATATCACTAACTGACTGGGAAAAAATCTGGAAAAACAAAATTAAGTATACATACGCTACAGATCTAAAGGAGAGTTGGTACAAGATTTTCTATAGGTGGTACTTAACACCCGAAATCCTTGCCAAAATCAATAAGAACAAAAAAAAAAAAGATCGATGTTGGAAATGCGGAAGAGAGAAGGGCACATTTCTACACATGTGGTGGGATTGCAAAAGGATCAAAAAATACTGGATACAAATTCATAGATCGATTGAAAAAATCTTAGAGATAAAATTTGAACTAAGACCAGAAATCCTATTATTAGGACTCCATAACCTTAAACTGGAAAAGAATGAAGATAAAATAATTTTTTACTTAACAACAGCTGCTAGGATGGTCCTAGCAAGATTGTGGAAAAATAAAGAAGTACCAACATTGGAACACTGGACCCATAAGATATTAGATATAATAAATATGGATATTTTGACTCAGAGAATGTTGTAACTCAGCGTGTGCCTCATGTATCTACTAGTGCTAGTAGGAGGAAACGAGGCTTGGAAGAGGAAGACGCTCAGCAACAGCTGAAGCGCATTAGGGACTTGTTCCTAGAGCCTACGGATGAGGAAGACTTTGAGGGGTTTACTCGTGAGGAAATGGAGGTGGAGGATTACCGTGGTGTAAAGCGAGTAGCACGCAGCTCAGACAGTGATGAGGAATCCATTTCCAAGCGTCTTAAAGACGTAGCAGATTGCGAGGAGTCTGACAGCGAGGATGAAGAGCTGGACTGGACCAGGGTCCAGGAAGTGTTAGATGTGGTTAATGCTCCAACTTCCAGCGATGAGTTCCATGGTTTCACAGACCCAAGCAGTTTCAGATACTGCTTCGCAGGATGCAGTCCGAAGTGCAGACTGGCAGCAATGGAGAAGTCGTGATTCACCTGTGGAAATGGATGCACCTGGAGGTGAATCTAGTGACTGATGAGATTTAAGGAGCTGCTTGGGAGCAGTCTAGTTGCAGAGTTCAAAGTGTCGTGTTCCAGTGTACCTTGCTTCTAAACTCTTGCCTTGAGTTCCTGCTTAAAGAATCGTGGCTTCCTGACCGTGCTGACAACTTTGCCTGTCTTGGAATCGTGAGTCTTGTCTCCTGCCCTGACCCTTGGACTGCCTTGACCATTCTACGCTCCTGCTATTCTCCCGTGACTTCGTTGGACCACTCCTCGTGCCGATTATTGCCTGGTGATTTGTTTGGACTTCGGAATTGACTGTATTTGGACGCTGACTTCAAGCCTTTTGCCTGTGTTTTTCCTGCTTTCCTTTTCGCAGCGCTGATTGCCTGGACTCTTGTTTGTTTACATTCCTGCTGGCCGCAAGCTGTTTTGTGTTTATTGCTCTGCTAAGAGCAATATGTGTTAATTTGCCATTAAAGACCTTCTGTTAACTCTTTAGCTGCTGTTTCGCCTCGCTGGTCCGCCTGGGTCTTGACAGAGAATCTCCCAAAACTACAGAAAACCTCAGAAAACCAACTGGAAATCAGTATTAAAATTCATAAAGGAGGAAAACAATGGGATGTACACAATAGAGATATAAAAACAATCCAAGAAAAAGATGAAAGCAAAAGAAAAATAAGGGAGTAAACACCCTAAGCAATTAACTATACTGACATTTTCATTACCTTTAAGGAAACTAGCCACAACGCGCAACATAAAACTCAATATTTATTTCAAATACAATAGATGGGAAGAAGAAAAAAAACAATATGTGAAAATTAAACTTAACATGTTATATCAAAAATGTTTGTACCACTCTGGATAAACCTGGAAGTATCCAATCCCCACCCTCGTCCCCCCCCCCCAACCAGCATTCCCCCCTTCCCACATGTGACCCCTTCTCCCTCTCCCCCCAATTCCCTTTCCCCACCATAGCCTTCCTCTGTAACCTTCCCTCACACTCATTCCTTGTTTTTATCAATGTGTATGTAAAATAAAATCAATAAAAAATATTTTTTAAAAAACCCATAACAACAAACTCACAATTACACAACCAAACGGAGCATGTGCAGAGGAGTCCCGGCGCGAGTTGCCTTCGGCCTCCACCACGCCCGGCCCAGGCTGCCACCGCACACCGGCATCTGGCTCCAGGGAAGGAAGGATGCCGCCATCGGGGACGATGAGGAACGGGAAGGAGGGAAGGAAGCGGGTGAGGGAAGGAAGGACGGAAATGAGGGGAAGGGGTGTAAATAGGAAGGAAGGAAGGAAGGAAGAAAAGAAGGAAAGAAAGAAGAAAAGTCATGTTATGTCAGCTCCACTGGCTGCCGATTCAGTTCCGAGCACAATTCAAGGTGCTGGTTTTGACCTACAAAACCCTTTACGGTTCCGGTCCAGCGTATCTGTCCGAACGTATCTCCCTCTACGTCCCATCTCGGAATCTGAGATCATCTGGGGAGGCCCTGCTCACGACCCCACCGCTATCACAAGTGAGGCTGGTGGGGACGAGGAGCAGGGCCTTCTCAGTGGTGGCCCCTCATCTGTGGAACTCACTCCCGGGGGAAATCAGGGCTTCAACTTCCCTCCTTGCCTTCAGGAGGAAGGTAAAGACGTGGCTCTGGGACCAGGCCTTTGGGCACCCTGACAATTAGACATGGAACCAGAATGATAGGACCAACAATGTGTGGAAAGTAGAACCTAACTATGAGTCGGTTAAACGCTGACCAGCAATGAGGTTTGTATTGCTTTTATTGTTTTAATTGTTTTTACGGGTTTATGGCTATTCCTGCCGATAATATTGATTGTTTACGTTAATTATCAGTGTTATAATTATTGTTGTTATTGATGTTATGTTTTTGATGTTATGTTTTTGTAATACAGGCATCGAATTGTGCCTTGTTTGTGTAAGCCGCCCTGAGTCCCCCCGGGTGAGAAGGGCGGGGTATAAGCAACCGTAATAAATAAATAAATAATAAATAATAAAAGTGGCAAGGGGAAGGGAAGGTGTAGGAAGGAAGAAAGGAAGGAAAGAAGGAAGGCAGGTATATCAGAGAAGAAAGGTAGGAAATAAACAAAAGGAGGAAAGGGGAAGGGAAGGTGTATGAAAAAAGGAAGGAAGGAGAAGTTGGGAAAGTATATGAGAGAAGAAAGGGAGGAAAGAAAGAAGAGAGTAGGAGCATGGGAAAGAAGGGAGAAAGGAAGGAAGGAAGGAGAAAGGAGCGGAAGGGAAGATCTTGGAGTCCTCGTGGACAACAAATTAAACATGAGCCAACAATGTGATGTGGCGGCAAAAAAAGCCAATGGGATTTTGGCCTGCATCAAGAGGAGCATAGTGTCTAGATCCAGGGAAGTCATGCTATCCCTCTATTCTGTTTTGGTTAGACCACATCTGGAATATTGTGTCCAATTCTGGGCACCACAATCCCAGAGAGATATTGACAAGCTGGAATGTGTCCAGAGGAGGAAGGAAGGAAGAAAAGAAGGCAAGGGCTGTTAAGGGCTGAAAAATGCGGTATAGAAATAAAGCAAATAATAATAAATAAATAAACTAAAATGATCAAGGGTCTGGAGAACAAGCCCTATGAGGAGCGGCTTAAGGAGCTGGGCATGTTTAGCCTGAGGAAGAGAAGGCTGAGAGTGGATATGATAGCCATGTATAAATATGTGAGAGGAAGCCACAGGGAGGAGGGAGCAAGCTTGTTTTCTGCTTCCCTGGAGACTAGGACACGGAACAATGGCTCCAAACTACAAGAGAGGAGATTCCATCTGAACATTAGGAAGAACTTCCTGACTGTGAGAGCCGTTCAGCAGTGGAACTCTCTGCCCCGGAGTGTGGTGGAGGCTCCTTCTTTGGAAGCTTTGAAACAGAGGCTGGATGGCCATCTGTCAGGGGGGTGATTTGAATGCAATATTCCTGCTTCTTGGCAGAATGGGGTTGGACTGGATGGCCCAGGAGGTCTCTTCCAACTCTTGGATTCTATGATTCTATGAAAGTTTATGAGGGAAGAAAGGTAGGAAAGAAAGAAGAAAGAGAGTAGGAGCATGGGAAAGAAGGGAGAAAGGAAGGAAGGAAGAAGAAAGGAGCAGAAGGGAAGATGTAGGAACGAAGGAAAGGAAGGAAGGAAGGACAGAAGAAAAGGCAAGGGAGGAAAGAAAGCAAATGAAGAAGAGAAAGGGAGAGAAAGAAAAAGAAAAGGAAGTATGGAACTACAGAGCGAAGGAAGGAAGGAAAGAGAAAGAGAGGGAAGAAAGGAGACAAAGAGGAAGGAAAAGAAAAAAGGGAGGAGGAAGGAAAGACGTACAGAAGGAAGGAGGAGAGAAGGAAAGAAAAAAAGGGAAGGGAGGAAAGACGCAGCAAAGGAAAAAGAGAAAAAAGGAGTGAAAGAGGGAGGGAAGGAAAGAAATAAAGAGAAGGAAGGATGAAAGCAAACAGCTAAGGAAGGAAGTAAACAGGTAGAGAAGGAAGAAAGGAAAGAAGAAAATGGAATGAAGGAAGGAGCGAAAGAAGCAGAGAAAGAGGGAGAGAAGGACGCCGCCATCGGGGACGATGAGGAACGGGAAGGAGGGAAGGAAGCGGGTGAGGGAAGGAAGGACAGAAATGAGGGGAAGGAGAGAAGGCTGGCCACAGCAACGCGTGGCGGGTAAAGCTAGTCATATATATTACCAGATCTGTGTGCTTCCTTCTCCTTCCAGGCACAGTATTCCCACCACGTGATTCAGGAAATCCTGAGGCACCTCGACACCTGCAAACGTGCCTCTCCCCGCGTCCGGGCGGGCATCATCCAGGTCCTTCTGGAGGCGGTGGCCATTGCTGCCAAAGGGTCCATTGGTGAGTGGGTATTGAGAATGGGTATTGCCTTGTGCCGTTCTGTGCATGGAGACAAGTCAAACCACTCTTGAACCATTGGCATGGGTGAAAGCTATACAATTCTAGCTGTATATACATTTTCAAGCAGAATAATATAGCTATTTTCAGGCGTATACATTATGCTTGAAAATATATATGCAGCCAATAACTATATTTCCTCTCTGTTATCAAGTCATTTTATTTCAGTGGGTTGTAGGTTTTTTCAGGCTATACGGCCATGTTCTAGAGCAGTGACGGGCAATCTTTTGAGCTTGGTGTGTCAAAATTCGCCCAAAAACTGAGCATAACTTGGGTAGTGTGTCACTTTGAAAAAAACCCCATAATTTCACGATATTTAAAGTTTAAATAACAAAAATGTATAATTGCAATATATAGTATAACTTTAGGCAATTAGGGGATAACTAGCCTAACTGACCACAAGATAGCACATGTAACTGTCTTTTAGGAAAGGGCAGGGTTAATAAGCAGAAATAGGGGTTCATAAATATGCACAACAGTAATAGTGGTGAAACGGAGTCTGTACTATGCTGCAAGATGGCATTGTTTATGTAAATTAAGATGGTGGAAAATGGCACCCATAGCACAGGCCCTTGCCTCTTCCAGCTTCCCCCTCACTTATCTCAGTAATGATGGTCAATGAGAAATCCACGACACCCCAGAACAGTAGATTGGGTGATGGTTGCTGTGGTTATGTGGTTGCTGGTAATGGCGATCACAGGACCCCCAGAGATGCATCCCCGTGGCACTGCGCTGCTCCCTGCTCCATCAGCCAAAAGTGAGGTCAAAGATTCTCTAACAGCCTAACTGGAAGTCCCAGAACTAGATGCTCTGTGCCGGAGTTCTGTTGTATTGGCCTACAGACCTCCGGTACAGAGTGACTACAATACATTACAGCAAATGTTTCATCCTCGGCTACTGCACCTGGCATGCAACTCCATACTTCTCTGTATGCGGCTGCATGCTGCCGCGTGTCATTGAAAATGGCTACGTGTGTCAGTGCTGACACACGTGTCATAGGTTCGCCATCAGGGTTCTAGAGCAATGGTTCTCAACCTTCTTAATGCCGCGACCCCTTAATGCAGTTCCTCATGTTGTGGTGACCCGCAACCATAACCATAACATCACCATGTAAATAATGATCTGCAGGATGTATTTTCATTCACTGGAGCAAATTTGGCACAAATACCCGGTATACCCAAATTTGAATACTGGTGGGGTTGGCGGGGAAATTGCTTCTGTCATTTGGGAGTTGTAGTTGCTGGGATTTATAGTTAACATGTAAACAAAGAGCATTCTGAACCCTACCAACAATGGAATTGAACCAAAGTTGGCACAGAGAACTCCCACGATCAATAGAAAATACTAGAAGGGTTTGGTGGGCATTGACCTTGGGTTTGGGAGTTGTAGTTTGCCTACATCCAGAGAGCACTGTGGGTTCAAACAATGATGGATCTGGACCAAACTTGGCATGGATACTCAATATGCCCAAATGTGAACACTGATGGGGTTTGGGGAAAATAGACTTTGACATTTGGGAATACTGGAAGTGTTTGGTGGGCATTGACCTTGAGTTTGGGAGTTGTAGTTTGCCTACATCCACAGAGCACTGTGGGTTCAAACAATGATGGATCTGGACCAAACTTGGCATGGATACTCAATATGCCTAAATGTCAACACTGATGGGGTTTGGGGAAAATAGACTTTGACATTTGGGAGTTGTAGATACTGGGATTTATAGTTCACCTACAATCAAGGAATGTTCTGAACCCCACCAATGATAGAATTGGGCCAAACTTCCTACACAGAACCCCCATGACCAACAGAAAATACTGTGTTTTCCGATGGTCTTTGGCGACCCCTCTGACATCCCTTTGTGACCCCCTCAGGGGTCCCAACCCCCAGGTTGAGAAACACTGTTCTAGAGGCATTTTCTCCTGACGTTTCGCCTGCATCTATGGTAAGCATCCTCAGAGGTTGTGAGGTCTGTTGGAACTAGGAAAATGGGTTTATATATCTGTGGAATGACTAGAGTGGGACAAAGAACGCTTGTCTGTTGGAGCTAGGTGTGAATGTTTCAACTGACCACCTTGATGAGCATTTGATGGCCTGGCCGTGCCTGGGGCAATCTTTTGTGGAGAGGTGATCAGATGTCCCCGATTGTTTCCTCTCTGTTGTTTTGCTGTTATAATTTTAGAGTTTTTTAATACTGGTATTCAGATTTTGTTCATTTTCATGGTTTCCTCCTTTCTGTTGAAATTGTCCACATGCTTCTTGTGGATTTCAGTGGCTTCTCTGTGTAGTCTGACATGGTGGTTGTGAGAGTGGTCCAGCATTTCTGTGTTCTCCAATAATCTGCTGTGTCCAGGTTGGTTCATGAGGTGTCCAGAATGGTATTCTTTGCTTCTCATAAAGATTGAAGCGACTGGCCTATCCTTGCAAGCGCTCTTAATGCTCACAAATGCGGAAGCCTGCAAGTCTTGGATCTTGACTTCCATAATCCAGTTCTTGGCACAAAGACAACTTGGTCCCCTACTATGTCCATGATTCCATGCGAGCGTGGCGTCCTAACAGCATATCTTCCCATTTTGATTCATCACACCCAGAGGAGAGCTTTGGCAACTGGAAGATGTAATGTTTTGCTATCAGCTCTTTTGGAGGGGAGATATAAAAAAGTGTTTGTTCTTGTAACTTGGCCTCTATAAAAAAAGCCAACGGGATGTTGGCCTAGTGTTTAGATCCAGGAACGTCATGCTCCGCATGCTCTATTCTGCTTTGGTTAGACCACACCTGGAATATTGTGTCCAATTCTGGGTACCACAGTTCAAGAGAGATATTGACAAGCTGAAATGTGTCCAGAGGAAGGCGACTAAAATGATCAAGGGTCTGGAGAACAAGCCCTATGAGGAGCGGCTTAAAGAGCTGGGCATGTTTAGCCTGAAGAAGAGAAGGCTGAGAGGAGATATGATAACCATGTATAAATATGTGAGAGGAAGCCACAGGGAGGAGGGAACAAGCTTGTTTTCTGCTTCCCTGGAGACTAGGATGCAATGGAACAATAGCTTCAAACTACAAGAGAGGAGATTCCATCTGAACATGAGAGGAAGAACTTCCTGACTGTGAGAGCCGTTCAGCAGTGGAACTCCCTGCCACGGAGTGTGGTGGAGGCTCCTTCTTTGGGTGCTTTTAAACAGAGGCTGGATGGCCATCTGTCAGGGGTGCTTTGAATGCATTTTTCTTGCTTCTTGGCAGAAAGAGGTTGGACTGGATGGCCCATGAGGTCTCTTCCAACTCTTTGATTCTATGATTCTATTAAAGCACTTCATAATTCTTTGTTTGTCCTGAATATGATAATTGTTGTTCATTCTTTCTGTCGTTTCTGACTGTTTGTGACCTCATGGACCAGCCCACGCCAGAGCTCCCTGTCGGCTGTGGCCACCCCCAGCTCCTTCAAGGTCAATCCAGTCCCTTCAAGGATGCCATCCATCCACTTTGCCCTTGGTCGGCCCCTCTTCCTTTTACCTTCCACTTTCCCCAGCATTATTGTCTTCTCTAAGCTTTCCTTTCTTCTCATGATGTGGCCAAAGGACCCTCTTGGCCTCTACTATATGATAATATACGGATGAATTATAGGAATTCGGTTTTTTTCACAGTGTTCTCAATGGCAAGGGTATTATAAAATTTCATTATCTTCTGAAAAACTTTGATGCATTCTTCTGTGGGACTGTTGCAATTTTTATCCTTGAGATTAGTAACTTTTAAGTATGTTTTCTTTTTACCTGTGACTACCTCTTGTTGTATATACCTGTATTGTGATTTTGTTGTCATATGTCGATAAAGGCTGTGCGTGTGTGCATTGCTTAAATACCCAGGAGATCCATGCTATCGGTCGCACAAAATTATTATTATTAATTTATTGTGTGAATAATGCAAAGCCGGCCCCAGCCTCTAAATCAGGCGTGGGAAAACTCTCTAACTTGGGGGCCGCATGGTGGGCTGGAGTGGGGTGGGTGGGCCAGGAGGGAGGGGGTTCTCCCCAAGCCCCTTTCCTCCCCTTCCTCTTCCCTTTCGGAGGCAGAAAGTGAAGGAAAGATGGGAAATGTTTGGATCTCAAAAGGATTGACCTTGGTCAGGATGAGATGGTAGATGGGATAGCAAAAGTGTATCCACGAGATATCATCTTGTCTACTCCTGATATAGAATCCTAGAATGCTAGAGCTGGAAGAGACCCCCAAGGGGCCATCTAGTCCAACCCCCAGCCATGCAAGGAGACACAATCAAAGCACTCCCGATAGACAGCCTCTGCGAAAAACCCTCCAGAGAAGGAGACTCCACCATATGCCTCTCCACCTATGCCTCTCTCCAGGAAGTTCTTCCTAATCTTTTCACTCAAATCTGTTTCCTTGCCATGTGAAACCATTGCTCCCTTGTGCCCTGGTCTTCAGAGCAGTAGAAGTCAGCCCCCCCCCCCCTCCTCAATGGGACACCCTTTGAAATGTTGAAACGTGGTCCTCATGTTCCCACTCTATCGTCTCCTCTTCCAGCTCAATATCTCCCAGGAGGAAAGGAGGAAGGAAAAAGAGAAGGAAGGGATGAAGAGAAGGATGGAAGGAAGGAGGGGTGGAAGGGAGGGAGGAAAGAGAGAAGGAAAGAAAGACTAAAAGGAAGGAAGGAAGGATGGAAGGAAGGAAGGAAGGAAGGAAGGAAGGAAGGAAGGGAGGAAGGGAGGGAGGGAGGGATGAGAAAGGGAGAGGGAAGGAGGGAGGAAAGGGGGAAGGAGGGAAAGACTAAAGGAAAGGGTGGGAGGGAGAGAGGAGAAAGAGGGGAGAGAGAAAAGAGGGAAGGAAGGAAAGACTAAAAGGAAGGAAGGATGGATGGAAGGGAGGGAGGGATGAGAAAGGGAGAGGGAAGGAAGGAAAGACTAAAGGAAAGGAAGGGAGGGAGGAAGGGAGAGAGGAGAAAGAGGGAGAGAGAAAAGGGAAGGAAGGAAAGACTAAAAGGAAGGAAGGATGGATGGAAGGGAGGGAGGGATGAGAAAGGGAGAGGGAAGGAGGGAGGAAAGAGGGAAGGAGGGAAAGACTAAAGGGAAGGAAGGGAGGGAGAGAGGAGAAAGAGGGAAGGATAGAGAGAGGAGGGAAGGAAGGAAAGACTAAAAGGAAGGAAGGATGGATGGAAGGGAGGGAGGGAGGGATGAGAAAGGGAGAGGGAAGGAGGGAGGAAAGAGGGAAGGAAGGAAAGACTAAAGGAAAGGGAGGGAAGGAGAGAGAAAAGAGGGAAGGAAGGAAAGACTAAAAGGAAGGAAGGATGGAAGGGAGGGAGGGAGGAATGAGAAAGGGAGAGGGAAGGAGGGAGGAAAGAGGGAAGGAAGGAAAGGCTAAAGGGGAGGGAGGGAGGAGAAAGAGGGAAGGAGAGAGAAAAGAGGGAAGGAAGGAAAGATGGGAGGGAGGGAGGGAGAAAGGGAGGGAAGGAAGGAAGGATAAGAGAAGGAAGGAAGGATAGGATGGTGAGAAAGAGGAGGGCCTGAGAAAAGAGCCCAAGAGGCTGCTTCTGGCCCCTGGGCCTGGGTTTGCCCATACCTGATCAAAATAGAAATATTTTTTACTTTTTTTAAAATAAAAATTGAAATAAATTGTCAAATTTGCATGTAAATCATATTGACAGTGTCTCCTTTGGACAGCTCTGGGGTTCTGATGCTGCTGAGGCTCATTTATCCTTGTCATTGGGTTGTGACAGGAAGCCGTCCTTCCTAGTAAACAGACGTGTGACTCAGTTGCCATCTGTCCTCTGAGGGCAGGCATTCTCAAGGGAATAATGACAGTGTGGAAGGACTAATTGCTGCCATGGAAGGCAGGATTGGTAGATTTGAGAGTAGCCCAGCATAGATTGGGCAGGAAGGAGTCGGGTGCCCAAAGACAAAGCAGCGGCAGCAGCAGGGAGAAGCAAGCAGAAAAAACATTGTGCCGAGAGACGGGGACCAGCTTGGGTGAATCTTGGCTCCCTAAATGGAGCCTGGGGAAGGACTTTGTCGTGATGGTGCTTTGTGTTTAACCTTCAAGAAGAAAGGCAGGGAAATGAGCTACCCAGGTGGTAAGGACATCCATATTCCTCACTCCATAAGTAAACAGTTGATGATCATGTGAAAGCAGGTGATTCTTCAGTGAGAGCTGTGGTTGTTTTTTTGCATTTGATATACTGGTTTTTTGGCTGTGTTTTTAAAAATGTTTGATTAGTCCTCACTAGCTGGCCATTGTGATTGAACTGCTGACCAACTGATATATTTATTATTAGTCTGATTTTTACTTAGGCCTTGTTTTATGGAAGCAAATGGCTTCTTTTGCTCTAGATTTTGAATTCGGAATTCAGAGGGAGGACAGGAAACCCTTGGCTCCTTTAACAGAATTGTTTTCTTTGGAAAATGTTTGCTTTTGCCTGTGGTTTCATTCATTGTCTGTGTTCCTTTGTGCTTTTACTTGTCATCAGCATTACTCTTGTGTTGTTAATATTGAAAAAGATAGCCACTGTATTGTCAAAGGCTTTCATGGCCAGAATCACTGCGTTGTTGTATGTTTTTTCGGGCTATATGTCCATGGTCTAGAGGCATTCTCTCCTGACGTTTCGCCTACATCTAGGGCAAGCATCCTCAGAGGTAGTGAGGTCTGTTGGAACTAGGAAAAAGGGTTTATATATCTGTGGAATGACCAGGGTGGGACAAAGGACTCTTGTCTGCTGGAGCTGGGTGTGAATGTTTCAACTGACCACCTTGATTAGCATTTGGTGGCCTGACAGTGCCCGGAGCAAACATTTGTTGAGAGGTGATTAGATGTCCTTGTTTGTTTCCTCTCTGTTGTTGTGCTGTTGTAATTTTAGAGTTCTTTAATACTGGTAGCCAGATTTTGTTCATTTTCATGGTTCCCTCCTTTCTGTTGAAATTGTCTACATGCTTCTTGTGGATGTCAATGGCTTCTCTGTGTAGTCTGACATGGTGGTTGTGAGAGTGGGCCAGCGTTCCTGTGTTCTCACATAATCTGCTGTGTCCAAGTTGGTTCATCAGGTGCTCTGCTATGGCTGACTTCTCTGGTTGACATAGTCTGCAGTGCCTTTTGTGTTCCTTGATTCGTGTTTGGGCCACGCTACGTTTGGTGGTTCCTATGTAGACTTATCCACAGCTGCATGGTACACGGTAGACTCCTGCAGAAGCGAGAGGATCCCTCTTGTCCTTTGCTGAACGGAGCATTGGTTGGATTTTCTTGGTGGGTCTGTAGATAGTTTGTATGTTGTGTTTCCTCATCAGCTTCCCTATGCGCTCTGTGGTTCCCTTGATGTCTGGCAAGAACACTTTCCCTCTGGGTGGGTCTTCGTCTTGACTCTCGTGGCTTCTTCTCGGTTGTCTTGCAGCTTTTTTGATGTCTGAGGTGGAGTCTCCATTGGCCTGTAGGACTATTGTTATTCTGATTTTGACTTAGGCCTTGTTTTATTGAAGCAAATGGATTCTTTTGCTCTAGATTTTGAATTCAGAATTCAGAGGGAGGACAGGAGACCCTTGGCTCTTTTAACAGAATTGTTTCTTTGGAAAATGTTTGCTGTTGCCTGTGATTTCATTCATTGTCTGTGATCCTTTGTGCTTTTACTTGTCGTCAGCATTACTCTTGTGTTGTTAATATTGAAAAAGATAGCCACTGATAACACGAACCCAGAGGGTGCTTCTCCCCAAGGCTTCCTCTTCATCCTGGAAAGAAGTGACGAGCGGAGTGCCATCAGCAGGGTTCCGTCCTGGGCCCGGTCCCGGTCCCGGTCCCGTTCAGGATCTTTATTTATTTATTTATTATTTACTTCATTTATATACCGCTTTTCTCAGCCCTTGGGCAACTCAAAGCGGTTATTAATGACTTTGATGAAGGGCTAGAGGCAGGATCATCATGTTTGCAGACGACATCAAATTGGGAGGGAGAGCCAATACTCCAGAGGACAGGAGCAGGATTCAAAGGGATCTTGACAGATTAGAGAGATGAATGGCCAAAACTAACAAAATGAAGTTCAGCAGTGACAAATGCAAGATACTCTACTTTGGCAGAAAAAACGAAATGCAAAGAGATAGAATGGGGGACAATGCCTGTCTCGAGAGCAGGGCATGTGAAAAAGATCTTGGAGTCCTCGTGGACCACAAGTTGAACATGAGTCAACAATGTGATGTGGCGGCAAAAAAAGCCAATGGGATTTTGGCCTGCATCAATAGGAGCATAGTGTCTAGGTCCAGGGAAGTAATGCTCCCCATGCTCTATTCTACCTTGGTTAGACCACACCTGGAATATTGTGTCCAATTCTGGGCACCACAATTCAAGAGAAATATTGACAAGCTGGAATGTATCCAGAGGAGGACGACTCAAAAGATCAAGGGTCTGAAGAACAAGCCATATGAAGAGCAGCCTGAAGAAGAGAAGGCTGAGAGGAGATGTGATAGCCATGTATAAATATGTGAGAGGAAGTCACAGGGAGGAGGGAGCAGGCTTCCTTTCTGCTTCCCTGGAGACGCAGTGGAACAATGGCTTCAAACTACAAGAGAGGAGATTCCATCTGAACATGAGGAAGAACTTCCTGACTGTGAGAGCCGTTCAGCAGTGGAACTCTCTGCCCCGGAGTGTGGTGGAGGCTCCTTCTTTGGAAGCTTTTAAACAGAGGCTGGATGGCCATCTGTCAGGGGTGCTTTGAATGCAATATTCCTGCTTCTTTTTAATCATGTGTCTTAGTCCAATATTCAAACTACTACACTGAGTGAAAATAATTAATCTGTCTATCTGTCTGTCAGTGAGAGTCTGTATATAGGTAGGTTGGTTTGTCCCACAAAGGCTCCTCTGTGGCTTGCTGGATCTACACCAGTGTTTCTCAAGCTGTGAGTCCTCAGATGTTTTGGCCTTCAAGTCCCAGAAATCCTAACAGCTGGTAATTGGCTGGGATTTCTGGGAGTTGTAGGCCAAAACACCTGGGGACCCACAGATCGAGAACCACTGATCTAGACCAACCTTGGCTCACAGACCTTTCACTGTCAAACCTAAAATCATTGGGTGGTTAGAACTAATAAATTATAATAAATCTTTATTTATATCCTGCTTTTCTCCCTAAATGGGACCCAAAGCAGCTCACAACATTTTAAAAAACAACACAAATAAAAACTTTTCTTTCTCCCCAGAATTCGGGGAAAAAAGTGGCCCTCTGTGGTGGTATTGGGAAAGAAAAAGATGCTGCTATGTGACATGTGTATGAAAGGAAGGAAGGAAGGAAGATGGAGAGAGGGACGGGAAAAAGAACAAAAGAAGGAAGAGAATGTGGGAAAAGTATGAGGGGAGGGGAGCAAAGAAACAGAAAAGGGGAAGGAAGAGAAAAAAGGAGGGATAAAGGTGTAATAAGGGAACAAAGGAAAAAAAGAAAGCCACAAAGGAAATGCATATACAGGCAACACTGGATATATATGCTAATGGAATATATGCTTCACCTACAGAAGGTTCCAGCTATAGCATTCCCCCGCTCCCAACAAAATAGTCAAAATAAAAGGCCACTATTTAGAGTCAGTTATCTTTCCTGCCTCTTGTGACATACCTGTGTCTTGTTGTTCTGCTCCAAAATCCACAGAGAAAGTGGAAAAGCTTTTAGACAGTTGCAGACAGGATTTTAGGCTCAGCAGCAGTGTGCTTTGGACTCTTGGTGCCCTCAAGGTACTCCATTCCTTTGTCCCCTTTGGTGCAGGCCCCACGGTCCTGGAGGTGTTCAACACGCTGCTGAAGCACCTGAGCCTCAGTGTGGACTTTGAGTTGGGCAGCCGCCGGGGCTCTGAAGGGAGCGCTGTCGACCTTTCCGTTCACTCCAAGGAGAACGACGAGAAGATCGTGCAGAACGCCATCATCCAAACCATTGGTGAGTCCCTCAAACTACAAACATATATACATACGTTTCCTGCCTCCCTTTTGTCAGTTAAACTATAGATTAGGCATGGGCAAACTTGAGCCCTCCAGGTGTTTTGGACTTCAAGTCCCACAATTCCTAACAGCCGGTAGGCTGTTAGGAATTGTGGGACTTGAAGTCCAAAACACCTGGAGGGCCCAAGTTTGCCCATGCCTAATCTGTAGTTTGACATTTTTCTTCCACCTGATGTCCAGCAAGTTGTTTACTTCTGCTTGTTTTAACATTAACTAATCAGCATCCCAGCAGTATATACCTCCAAACCTGTACATCAAACCTTTCCCTCTGATATATATTGATATATTAATTTTCTTCTAAGAATGTGTCCAGTGATTTATCCCACAACATTATTCTTAATTTCTCTATTTCTATTCATTCCCAAATCATCATCATCCAGTCTTCTGAAGTTGACCTTTCTGTCTTTTTCCACTACCACTTCCAGGGTGCCATAGCATTGAGCCATGGCAGTTAAAGTGATGTCAATCAGCATTAATTCTGTAATTAATTTTGTAATTGCTGGGCTTGGCCTCATGTAAGCCGCCCTGAGTCCCCTTGGGGAAATCGTGGTGGGGTAAAAATAAAAGTGTTGTTGTTGTTGTTACTAGCTGTCCCCTGCCACGCGTTGCTGTGACCCAGTCTGTGTATATGTATTTTGTGTGTAGATGCACCCATAGTGTGTCTCACTCCCAAGTGTAAGCCACCAAACGGGTATGTGAAGCCAGGAATCTGCATTAGGTACAAGTCCAGGGCTTGGTTTTTAGCACTTATGTGCATTTTTTCACACCACTTTGAATTGGAGTTGTGCTGGTGCCATCCAAATAGAGGAACTCTGGCTTAATATGATATTATAATTATATATTTTATATTACATGTAATATTACAATATAATAGCATAGTACAATATAGTAATATATAATACTGATATTGTACTATGCTAATAATATAATATATTCTCTGTATATATCTCTTGTAAGCTGCTCTGAGTCCCCTTCGGGGTGAGAAGGGCGGCATATAAATGTCGTAAATAAATAAATGTCATTTCACAGACCAGCTTAATAAGCTAGGATCTCTCAACTTGTCACTCACTAGCTTTGCTAACTTGAATTCAGACACATTTCCTTAATTCAGATGTAATAGAGAACTTTAAATAAATACTTCTCACAATGAAGTGCCAAATCCATTGTGGGAGAGGCAATGACAAAAGGCGAGGCCTTGGATCCAGTTCTAGTTTACAGCTTCGTAAACAATACCGTATTGACTTGAGTCTAAAATTATTATTTTATTATTATTTACATTATTTGTATACCGCTTTTCTCACCCCGAGGGGGACTCAAAGCAGTTCACCCATAAGTAGTGGCAAACATTCAATGCCAGTGCAAACAATTTATTTATTTATTTATTTATTTGCTTTATTTCTATACCGCTTTTCTCAGCCCTCAGGCGACTCAAAGCGGTGAACAACATCGATACAAAACATCACCAGACAAGTGTAGGGCAATTAAAAACAATTGTAACATAAATAATTAAACATCCGTATAACAATCATTAGCGCCTCAACAGTAAAATCAGAATCCAGTCTCGTCATCCATTATTCCGTATTCCTATATTCAATTACACTGTTTAATCAAATGCTTGTTCGAACAGCCAGGTCTTCACTTTCCTCTGAAACGCCAGCAGGGAGGGGGCCCATCTGATATCTGCAGGCAGGGCATTCCACAGCCGAGGGGCCACCACTGAGAATGCCCTGTCTCTCGTCCCCGCCAAGCGCGCCTGTGATGCAGGCAGGACAGAGAGCAGGGCCTCCCCAGATGATCTTAGTGTCCTAGTCAGTTCATAGGAGGAGATGCGTTCGGAGAGGTAAGTAGGGCCAGAACCATTTAGGGCTTTATAGGCTAACGGCAGCACTTTGAATTGTGCCTGGTAGCAAACTGGCAGCCAGTGGAGCTGGCGCAACAGAGGAGTAGTATGCTCCCTGATTGCCGCTCCTGTTAGCAACCTGGCTGCCGAACGCTGGACCATTTCAAGCTTCCAAGCAGTCTTCAAAGGCAGCTCCACGTAGAGAGCGTTGCAGTAGTCTATACGGGATGTAACCAGAGCGTGGACTACTGTGGCCAAGTCAGACTTCCCAACAATTACAATTAAACACTACAATTAGACATAAGTCAAATTAAAATACATCAATGAGCAATAAAACAAGCATTAAAACAATAAAATGACTGTTAAATATGCCATTGAATCTGGTGCGCACCTGAATTTTCAAAATCCAGAAAGCAAAAAAAGGATTTGATGCCAAATGTAATGGACAGTGGCATAAAATGCACTCTTTGTCATTTAGTTTCCAGCAATGGAAAATAAAACCTTGGAGTGCGTCTATGTTGTCGAATGAATGAACACACTTTCAGGGCCTTGGTTCAATGCTGTGGAGTCACGGGGGCTGGAGTTTGACAAGGCCTTGAGCCTTCTCTGCCAAAGAATGCTGATGTCGTACCAAACTACAAATCCCAGGATCCCATAGCATTGAGCCATGGCCATTAAATTAGAGATGATGGTTCCTCAAAGAGGAGCTCCAGGGGCAGCTTTTGGCTCAGTGTTAAAGTTACCATATGACACAAATCTAATGCACACCCTAATTTTAGTGAGGTGACTTAACCCAAAAAGGTGAGCGTTAGACTCGAGTAAATAGAATAGTTTTGGTCGTTGGGAAAAATTGCCTCAATTGGATGAGTGGCTCAGATGGCACGAAGCAACCATTATTACAGATGAAGGGGCCTACAAAACTAAATGAGATGGACTCAGTGGCCTCCTTGAAATCCCAGGATTTTGTTTCCAGATTGTTCTTTCTTTTCCATTCTTTAGGTTTCTTTGGAAGCAACCTCCCAGATTACCAGCGCTCCGAGATTATGATGTTCATTATGGGGAAAGTGCCTGTCTTTGGGATGGTGTCACAAACGCTGGACACCAGTCAGCTGGGGTCTGTATCTCCTCTTTCCTTTTGGCTTTCGTTCATTTAGCCTTGTTTGCAATACTGTTGCTCTTAAAAGTTTTTTTGTTGGTAGCGAATGGAATTGTCCAGTTGCTGAAGAGGCCTGAAGGGTAGGATCTTAAAATCATTACTTGGAATGGACTTCAAGGGCTATTTAGTCCAACCTCTTGCAATATAATAATAATAATAATAATAATAATAATTATTATTATTATTATTATTATTATTATTATTATTATTCTGACACAAAAACACAGTATCTAACAGCAAACAAGACATATATGCTGGATTTATTACTATTGTTGTTATTGTTATTGTTATTATTATTTATTTCTTCCTCACCTCTCCTTGTGGCTCAAGGCAAGGTCCAACTTGTTTAAAGCATCAAGATAAAGCTGAATACTATTAAAACACACACAACAGATACACCCAGGTAAAATGCAGATTAAAATTCACCAATAAAATACAGGTTAGAATTCACTAGTTGCAGGAATACACAACTGAAACCCTCCCAAGAGATGTCCACTTAACCTCTATTTACAGACCTCCAAAGATGGAGACTCTCCCACACTCTGAACCACTCTATTCCAACTCTCAAGAAGCTCTTATAGTTGAGTTCTTTCCAATGTTTATTTGGAATATTTAAATCCATTGGTTTGTGCTTTCATCCCTTGAGGAATAGATTTGATTACCACGTCAGCCTATGGGTTGATTGATGGTGTTGTTTTATGGTGTTTTTATATTGTTTTATGATGTTTTTATAAATTTTACGAGTCCCTTCAGGGAGATGGCGGCGGGATACAAAGATAAAGTTGTTGTTGTTCTGGTTGTTTTGCCAAACCATTAGAAAAATACGTTGACAGCCACTATTTCTGTGCTGAATATGTAACACAGTCACGGGCCTTGCATCTGCCCTCAGGCCAAGAAGTGCTCTCTGCCATCCAGGAAACTAACCGGTATCAACAAATAAAATGTGAACCATTGTCAGGGATGTTACACTTCCTATTGTGAGTGTCAACTGGTGGATCTTGATATTGAGCCTCTTCAGTTATCTTTTATTATTATCCATATACCCGATATTCCCCAGGTGTCAGGGGGGCTCTGCTCTCGTCCCTTCTCTCTCTTTCCCTCTTTTTTATTTCTTCCCCTCTTCTTCCTTCCTCCCTCCCTCCCTCCCTCCCTCCCTCCCTCCCCCCTCCCTCCCCCTTCCTTCCTTCCTTTCTTTCTTTCTTTCTTTCTTTCTTTCTTTCTTTCTTTCTTTCTTTCTTTCTTTCTCCCTCCCTCCCTCCCTCCCTCCCTCCCTCCCTCCCTCCCTCCCTCCTTCCTTCCTTCCTTCCTTCCTTTCTTTCTTTCTCTTTCTTTCTTTTTCTCTCTCTCTCTCTCTCTCTCTCCCTTCCTTCCTTCATTCATTCATTCATTCATTCTCCAGCTTATAGAAGGCCTACCTTGCTATAAGGCTTTCTCCTCCCATCTTCGCTTCATCTCATACACATGAAGGAGGAGGAGGAAGAGGAGGAGGAAGGTTATTTTTCTACCCCGCCTCCATCTCCCCGAAGAGACTCGGGGTGGCTTATATGGGGCAAAGCCCAGGGAACATACAATTAAAAGCAGAGAAAAATTCAGTTTAAAAAGCACAAAACAACATAACAATAATAGACAGGCATCAAGCAACAAAAGAAGTAATTTGAAAAAAGGGGGGAGGCCAAAATATTGGCTGATTAAAGAGTAATTGGTTCAACAAGGTGGATGACAATGTATAATAGCATAGGAAATATCATTAAAACAGAGCAATCTAACAGGATCAGAAATAATTCAGTTTGACTTACAAAATCTGAATAGTAATGTAATATAGGAAATTCAGGTTGAATGATAATTAGGTTGCGATACTGGCTGTATGTCATGGGGTCATCAGTCAAATGCACAACAAAACATCCATGTTTTTAATTCCTTGCGGAATGTGACTAGGGAAGGCATCAGCCTGATCTCCCTGGGGAGGGAGTTCCAGAGGCAAGGGGCCACCACCGAGAATCCCCTTTCCCTCGTCCCCACCAATCGTGTTGAGACGAGGGCGGGAGCGAGAGAAGGGCATCCCCGGAAGATCTTAAGGATTACGTGGGCTCATAGGGGAGGAAGCGGTTGCGCAGATAGGCAGGTCCTGAACCGTTGTCACCTTTCTTTCCCAGTGACATTGCAGAGGGCCACTTCACCTAGCAATAGATTTTGTGGTACAGACAGTGAGACAAACAAACATATTTTGACTTTTAGATAGATAGATAGATAGATAGATAGATAGACAGACAGACAGACAGACAGACAGACAGTGGTGTCCAGTAGACAAACACAGGAAGAAGAACCAGTGTTCTTTGTTGACCGGGTAACTTGAGGGACGGGGGCAACTTGCCAGTAGATTATGGCTTGCCAAGGGTGAGTGGTTAGCAGCCATATTGCTGCCATTTCCAGAGGAAGAGTTCTTCACCCTCAGCAAACATGTGTAGTGTTATAGTGTTTCTGAACCTTAAAAATGTTCTTAATCCGTTTTCAGTGGGACAGGTTGTCTTAGGCACTTCCAGGTAAAGAAGTAGACACACAGACGCAGTACTGATATTATAGTAGCTATATTGATTACACAGATAAAGGGAAACGTTCACGTGTACTCAGCATTCACTCCCACGCATACTATTCACATTAATATTCATCACCATCTTGGAACGAGGCAGTGTCTTCAGCATGGCAGACCGGAATAGTCCACTTAGGACTTTAAGATCGTCCAGGGAGGCCCTGCTTGCTGTTCCCCCACCATTGCAATTGTGGTTGGTGGGGACAAGAGGCCTTCTCTGTGGTGGCCCCTCAGCTATGGAATTCCCTCCCAAGTGAAATCAGATCCGCTCCTTTCCTCCTGACCTTCCGGAAAAAGGTAAAATCCTGGCTGTGGGATCAGGCCTTTGCAGACTAGACCAACATGATGGTAGAACTATGGTTTAATGGACTCTGATGGACTCGAATGGACTGTGTGTAGGAAGATGATTGTTCTAATATTTTACTGTATTGATGACTTTTTATAATGTTTTATACTGTTTTTACCTAAGATATATATGTTTTTGTTGTCAGCTGCCCTGAGTCCCTCTGCGGAGGTCAAGATAGGACGGGATATAAATGTCCCAAATAAATAATAAATAGGCCCTTAGCCAGACCCCAGTCATACAATTTCATTCATCCATCCACTCATGAGAATAGTGAGCCGAACCTTGGGTGATTTTCTCTGCTTCTGAACTCTATTATATTTGCCTTGCATTTCTCTCATTGCAGAGAACAGGGGACCAGGAGGATCCAGATCATGTTGCTGCGGTCTTTGCTGATGGTAAGCTCGATTCCATGGGAGGGCACAAAGTGTCCATGTTCAGTGGTATAGACAGTGCTGTCTGGCTTCCCCCAATCCCTGGACCAAGAATGGTGGTGGTTGCAGCACATCTGGAGAAGGGTTCTGCAGATCCCTTGAATGGCTAGAAAGCCAAATAAATAGGTCTGAGATCAAATCAGGCCTGAACTCTCCCTAGAAGAGGGCTAAACTGAGTCATACTTTTGGGTTGTTGTAGGTTTTTCGGGCTATATGGCCATGTTCTAGAGGCATTCTCTCCTGACGTTTCGCCTGCATCTATGGCAAGCAACCTCAGAGGTAGTGAGGTCTGTTGGAACTAGGGAAAAGGGTTTATATATCTGTGGAATGACCAGGATGGGACAAAGGACTCTTGTCTGTTGGAGCTAGGGGTGAATGTTTCAACTGACTAGGAAAAAGGGGTTTATATATCTGTGGACAAAGAATTCTTGTCTGTAGGAGCTTGGTGTGAATGTTTTAACTGACCACCTTGATGAGCATTTGATGGCCTGGCAGTGCCTGGGGCAATCTTTTGTTGAGAGGTGATTAGATGTGCCTGATTGTTTCCCCTCTGTTGTTTTGCTGTTGCAATTTTAGAGTTTTTTTTAATACTGGTAGCCAGATTTTGTTCATGTTCATGGTTTCCTCCTTTCTGTTGAAATTGTCCACATGCTTCTTGTGGATTCCAATGGCTTCTCTGTGCAGTTCATCAGGTGCCATAGCAGAGCACCTGATGAACCAACCTGGACACAGCATATTATTTGAGAACACAGAAATGCTGGACCACTCTCACAACCACCATGTCAGACTACTCTGGGAACAAAAAACATTGAGGTGGAGCAACTGTGTATGATAATATGTCATTTACTCTGCATTTGTAAATGCTTGCTCAAACAACCATGACTTAACTTGTATCCGAGTGAGGGAGCTGATCTAATATCCTTAGGGAGGGTGTTCCATAGCCGAGGGGCCACCACTGAGAAGGCCCTGTCTCTCGTCCCCGCCCAACGTACTTGTGATGAAGGCAGGATCGAGAGCAGGGCCTCCCCGAACAATCTTAAAGTCCTGGAAGGTTGCATTCAGACAGGTAAATTGGGCCAGAAATGTTTGGAAGACAGTGGGATGGGATAGGCTGCAGAGCCCAGTTGGGAAGCTACCTGGCTCCCAGATGCTTTGGTCTCAGGATCCGTTGTGTGCATTTACTTACAGGTCACATCCGGCTACAATGCCAAAAGCATGGCGACGGTCCTCTCGGCCCCGTTTCTGGACCCTTTGCTGTCCCCGTCTCTCACGGAGGACTGTGAGCTCCGGCAACTCGTCCTGGAAATACTGCACAATCTCATTGATCGTCATGATAACAGGGCAAAGCTTCGAGGCATCAGGTAGGATGCTCTGGGGGTGAAGCCAGTTGTACATAATGCCTTGCACAGGACATCCTTATTAAGCTGAGATAGTAAAACAAAATGACCATTTGTTCTTGAAGGTACATTCTTCTAATTTAAGATGTTAAAAGTATTGCTCTACACATGCAATGATTTGTGTGCTCTTCTTACACTTATTTATTTATTTATTTATTTACTACTCTTGTATACCGCCGTTTCTCAGCCTACAATGGCGACTCAACGCGGTTTACATCACTAAAACAGCAACAATATACAATTTAAAAGCATAAAAGACATAAAAAACATATACCATAAACAGTATTGGGCCACCAATACAATCGAAGCATCTCTTAACTAAAAAAACGTAATCCAATCTCATCGTCCGTGATTGCCGATCCTTGGTCATTAACTTCGTTGCATTATTTTAACCAAATGCTTGTTGAAACATCCATGTTTTTAGTTTTTTCCGAAAGATCATTAGTGAGGAGGCTGCTCTTATCTCTATAGGGAGGGCATTCCAAAGCCGCGGGGCCACCACAGAAAAGGCCCTGTCTCTCGTTCCCGCCAACCGCACCTGTGAAGCAGGTGGGATAGAGAGAAGGGCCTCTCCCGAAGATCTTAGGGTCCTGGTGGGCTGATAGGCCGAGATACGTTCGGATAGATATGTTGGGCCAGAACCGTTTAGGGCTTTAAAGGCCAGTGCCAGCACTTTGAATTGGGTCCGGTAGCAAATCGGCAGCTAGTGGAGCTGGTACAGCAAGGGCGTTGTATGCTCCCTGCGTCCCGCTCCTGTTAGTAACATGGCCGCCGCACGTTGGACCAATTGAAGCTTCCGGGCCGTCTTCAAAGGCAACCCCACGTAGAGAGCGTTGCAGTAGTCAAGACGGGATATAACCAGAGCATGGACTACCGTGGCCAAGTCAGACCTCCCAAGGTATGGTCGCAGTTGGCGCACCAGTTTTAACTGTGCGAATGCTCCCCTGGTCACCGCTGAGACCTGGGAATCCAGGCTCAGCGATGAATCCAAGATCACACCCAAACTGCGAACCTGTGTCTTCAGGGGGAGTGCGACCCCATCCAACACAGGATGTAAACCCATACCCTGTTCGGCCTTACGACTGACCAGGAGTACCTCTGTCTTGTCTGGATTCAATTTCAATTTGTTCGCTCCCATCCAGACCGTCACAGCGGCCAAGCACCGGTTCAGGACCTCGACAGCCTCCTTAGTAGCAGGTGGAAAGGAGTGACAGAGCTGGACATCATCTGCGTACAGATGACATCTCACTCCGAAACTCCGGATGATCTCGCCCAGTGGCTTCATGTATATGTTGAACAACATGGGAGACAGTATAGAGCCCTGAGGAACCCCGCAAGACAAAGGTTGCGGGGTTGAACAGGAGTCTCCCAATAACACCTTCTGAGATCGACCCTCGAGGAATGACCGGAGCCACTGCAAAACAGTACCTCCAAGACCCATCCCTGCGAGGCGTCCCAGAAGGATACCGTGGTCGACGGTATCGAAGGCCGCTGAGAGGTCCAGCAGCACCAACAGGGACACACTCCCCCGTCGAGCTCCCGGCGCAGATCATCCACTAAGGCGACCAAGGCTGTCTCGGTACCATGTCCCGGCCTAAAGCCAGACTGTGCCGGGTCTAGATAATCCGTGTCTACCAAGAATACCTGGAGTTGTGAGGCCACCACACGTTCCAAGACTTTGCCCAAGAAGGGGAGATTGGAAACTGGCCGATAGTTGTCGAATTTAGTGGGGTCCAGTGATTGTTTCTTCAATAGCGGTTTTATTATAGCTTGTTTTAAGCTCGCTGGAATTTTGCCTTCCCGAAGGGAGGCATTAACCACCACCTTCACCCACTCGGCCAATCCCCCTCTGGCCTCCTTTAGAAGCCAGGATGGGCAGGGGTCTAGGATGCATGTGGTAGCTCTCATTCCTCCAAGCACCTTGTCCACATCCTCGGATTGAACCAATTGAAATGAATCCATCAAACCGGACAAGCAGATGCTCGTGTTATATCCTCAGATACTGCCGTTAATATGGTGTCTAGGCCAGAACGGATCAAAGCGACTTTGTCTGCGAAGAACTGAGCAAATGCTTCGCAGCGGGCTGCCGAGTCATCAGGGCACCCATCCTGAATGGTGGGTTTTAATAAGCCTCTGACAACTCGGAACAGCTCAGCCGGACGGTTCTTCGCAGACGCAATATTGGCCGCAAAGAATGTCTTCTTTGCGGCTTTTATTGCCGCGGCGTATGCCCTTAAAAAGGACATAAACCGTGTTCGATTTGGCTCGCTCGGATCTGAACGCCACACGCTCTCTAGTTCCCTCTTCTTTCGCTTCATCGCTGCCAGCTCCTCAGTAAACCAAGGGGCTGGTTTAGCTCGTACTTGAGAGGGGACGTTCTGGAGCGATCGTGTCTATTGCCCTAGTCATCTCCCCATTCCAGAGAGCGACCGGGCATCAACAGGATCACCTACCGAGGTGGCGGCAAATTCCCCAAGAGCCGTCAGGAATCCATCCGGATCCATAAGCCTCCTGGGGCGGACCAGCTTAATGGGTCCTCCACCTCTGCGGAGGTTAGGGGGTGCAGTGAGTCTAAAGCTGACCAGGTGGTGGTCGGTCCATGGCAACGGAGAGATGGATAACTCCTCAACACCGCCACCTTCCTCCCATCCCTGACAGAAAACCAAGTCCAATGTATGTCCAGCACTGTGGGTGGGGCCAGATACCTGTTGGGACAGCCCCATGGTTGCCATGGTGGACATGAAGTCCTGAGCCGCTCCCGATAGGGCGGTCTCGGCGTGGACATTGAAGTCCCCCAGCACAAGTAGCCGTTGGGACTCCAATGCCAGGTCCGAGATCACCCCTGCTAGCTCAGGTAGGGAGACTGTAGTGCAGCGAGGTGGACGGTACACTACCAGAATCCCTAATCTGTCCCGGTCACCCACCCTCAGGTGGACGCATTCAAAATTTGTTGACTGCGGGATGGGGGCCCTGGTCAGAAGAATGGAATCTCTATAGACCACTGCAACTCCGCCTCCCTGCCCTCCGGATCTCGGTTGGGCTGCACAGAGAACCCTGGAGGACAAAGCTGGGTCAGATTTATACCTCCTGCTTCGTCCAACCAGGTCTCTGTGATGCACGCCAGATCTGCCCGTTCATCCAGGATTAAATCCTGGATGAAAGATGTTTTACCATTGACAGATCTGGCGTTCAACAGCACCACCTTTAATTCGGAGGGACCGCCATCCTGGTTACACCAACTTACCGTATCAGGAGACCGATTTGGAATTACTAACGTTTTTACATGTTCCCTGAGCCGAATTCGTTCCCTAAGCCGAATTGAAGGTCTCCCTTTCCCGTATCTCCCCCTTCCCACCACGACATCTATGGGAGCTCCCCGGTTAACGGAAGCCTCTCCCTCCTTTCTCTCTCGCAGCCCCCTTTTGCCCAAGCAAATTTTACAGGACTCCAGGTATATAGGTACCATATTTTCCAGCATATAAGACAACTGGGTGTACAAGACAACCCCCAACTTTTCCAGTTAAAATATAGAGTTTGGGAAATATTCGCCGTATAAGACTACCCCTCTATCAGGAAAGCAATGGTCCAACAGGGATTTATTTAATACACCAGGATTTTGGCGCAGGTGGCTGAGTGTCAGCTGTATTAAGATCACTCTGACCAAAAGGTCATGAGTTCGAAGCCAGCCCGGGTTGGAGTGGGTTTCCAACCAATTGTGTGTAGCCTGTTGTCGACCTTTGCAACCCGAAAGACAGTTGCATCTGTCAAGTAGGAAAATTAGGTACCACCTTAAAAAGTGTGGGGAGGCTAAATTAACTGATTTATGAGGCCATAAAGAAGACTCCAGCAAAGCATTCCAGCGGGGAAGCATGCGGGGAATGCGGAAGTGCTTCATCAGTGTCGCAGATGGACGAGGAAAGCGACAGCTCCCCTGGTGGCCAGAAAAAGTTAAATAGTCTCTGTCTATGTCTGTCTATGTTTGTATGTCAAAATTGGCATGGAATGTTTGCCATATATGTGTACACTGTAATCCACCCTCAGTCCCCTGCAGGATGAGAAGGGCGGAATATAAAAGCTGTAAATAAATAAATAAATAAATACATTGTTATGCTGCTATACCTGACGTGAAAGACGACCCCCCACTTTTGAGATGATTTTTCTGGTTTAGAAAGTCGTCTTATACGCTGGAAAATACGGTAGATAAAATTGATATAAAAGGCCAAGATTTATTTATTTCATCTACTTATACCCCGCCCTTCTCACCCCGGGGGGGACTCAGGGCGGCTTACAAAGGAGGCACAATTAGATGCCCAAATCACACAACAAGCAATACAAAATATAAGAGTTCAACAATTAAAATGAAACATCAATACCTATTAAAATCATAAAAACTATCTCATGTCAGAGTCCATATATCAGAGTCCATATATCCATTCCATTCCATTGTCCTTGTCTATCGACAGGTCCTTTAGTTAGTTGTCAGCATGGCCAAAAGCTTGGTCCCACATCCAGGTCTTTAGTTTTTTCCTAAACGCTAGAAGGGAAGTCGTCGATCTGATCTCCCCGGGGAGTGAGTTCCACAGGTGGGGGGCCACCACTGAGAAGGCCCTGCTCCTCGTCCCCGCCAGCCACTTGTGCCACTGGCGGGGTCGAGAGCAGGGCCTCCCCAGAAGATCTTAAACTTCGAGGTGGGACGTAGAGGGAGATCCGTTCGGACAGATACACTGGGCCGGAACCGTATAGGGTTTTGTAGGTCAACACCAGCACTTTGAATTGTGCTCGGAATTGGATCGGCAGCCAGTGGAGCTGACGCAACAGGGGTGGTATGCTCCCTGTACGCCGCTCCGGTGAGCAATCTGGCTGCTTCTCGCTGGACTAGTTGAAGTTTCCGAGCAGTCTTCAAAGGCAACCCCACGTAGAGTGCGTTGCAGTAATCCAACCGGGATGTGACAAGAGCGTGGACCACCGTGGCCAGATCCGACTTCCCAAGGTACGGGCGCAGCTGGCGCACAAGTTTTAATTGTGCGAAAGCTCTCCCGGCCACCGCTGAGACCTGGGGCTCCAGGCTCAGCTATGAGTCCAGGATCACTCCCAAGCTGCGAACCTGTGTCTTCAGGGGGAGTGTAACCCCGTCTAACACAGGCTGTAACCCTATACCCTTTATTATTTACTGATAACACCATATAAACTGAATTTGGGGAAAAAAATATGTTGCTGGTTTGAAAGTGTAGTTTCTTGTTTAATTGTGCAGTCCTTACTTTGAAAGGAGTTGTTCCACTCCAGAAATGTTATTTTTGTGACTTCCACAAACTAGGTTCAGTTGGCTGAGATTCAAAGAGATAGTTATTGAAAAACTAGAGCAACATGTGCTGCAAGATGTCCCTTCTGCACAAAGTTTTTTCAGTTTAATAGACTTTTTTCTGTGTTTTTATGATAGAACCAATAGAACCCAGGAAAAAAGCTTGCCACACAGTGTAATCAATAATCATTTGCAAGGCTTGCTAGAGGGGAAGATAGCTAAAATATCTTCTATTGATGGTCATGGGTGTTATCACTGCCTAAATGAAACACAATATATTGTGGGATGAAACTAAATCACGGGGTTGTTGTGAGTTTTCCGAGCTGTATGGCCATCTTAATAACACTTTATTTGTACCCCGCTACCATCTCCCCAAGGGACTCGGTGCGGCTTACATGAGGCCGAGCCCGAATACAACAATACAAACAAAACAACCACAGTACAAGCAATTAAAATAAATCATAAACAATAAAAAATACAAAATTATCAATAAGACAACACACAATTAAAAAACAGTGGGAAGGCCAAATGTAAAGTTAAAATGGAAATAATGCTGGGACATGGACGAAAGGTGATAGTGGCGTTTGTGGAAGGGCATACGAGCAGATCTAAAAAGTGTAAAGTGCTTGGGAGGACAAAGTGCTATGGGATCATTATTCCGGGAAGGCACACTGGAACAACCACGTCTTCAAGCTCCTCCTAAAGACTGCCAAGGTTGGGGCCTGTCTGATGTCTTTAGGGAGTAAGTTCCAGAGTCGAGGGGCCACCACCGAAAAGGCCCTCTCGCTCGTTCCCACCAACCGCACCTGTGATGCTGGTGGGATCGAGAGCAGGGCCTCCCCGGATGACTGAAGGGATCGTGTGGGTTTGTATACAAAGATGCAGTCACGCAGGTAGGCGGGTCCCAAACCATTTAGGGCTTTGTAGGTAAGAACCTGCACCTTGAATTGGGTCCAGTAAATGAATGGCAGCCAATGGAGCTCCTTAAACAGGAGGGTTGACTGCTCCCTGTAAGGAGCCCCGGTTAACAACCTGGATCATCTGAAATTTCTGGGCCGTTTTCAAGGGCAGCCCCACATAGAGTGCATTGCAGTAATCCAGTCTAGAGGTGACTAAGGCGTGGACCACCTTGGCCAGATCCGCCTTCCCGAGGTACGGTCGCAGTTGGCACACGAGTCTTAATTGTGCGAAGGCCCTCCCGGCCACCACTGACGCCTGAGCCTCAAACGTAAGTGAAGAATCCAGGAGGACACCCAGACTGCGGACCTGTGACTTCAGGGGGAGTGTAACCCCATCCAGCACAGGTTGCCACCCTATACCCCGGTCTGGTTTACGATTGACCAGGAGGACCTCTGTCTTGTCGGGATTAATCTTCAGCTTGTTCGTCCTCATCCAGATAGACACAGCGGTCAGGCACTCGTCTAGCACTCGAGGGGCTTCCTTGGAGTTGGGTGAAAAAGAGTAGTAGAGTTGTGTGTCATCTGCGTAGAGATGGCACCTAACTCCAAAACTCCAGATGACCTCTCCCAGCGGTTTCATGTAGATGTTAAAAAGCATGGGAGACAGAATGGAGCCTTGCGGGACCCCACAGGTCAAAGGCCAGGGGTCTGAGTAGGTGTCTCCCACCTTCACCATTTGGGATCGACCCTCCAGGAAGGATCGGAGCCAGGACAAAGCCGTACCTCCGAGGCCCATCCCGGAAAGTCGTCCCAGAAGGATACCATGATCGATGGATATGAAAGCCGCTGAGATGTCCAAGAGAACCAACAGGGTCACACTCCCCCTGTCCAGCTCCCTGCGGAGGTCATCCACCAAGGCGACCAAAGCCGTCTCAATGCCATGGCCAGGTCTGAAGCCAGACTGTGACTGATCCAGATAGTTGATGTCATCCAGGAAGCCCTGGAGCTGAGCAGCGACCACCTGCTCCAACACCTTCCAGAAGCATTCTCTCCTTATGTTTCACCTACATCTCTGGCAGGCCTCCTCAGAGGTTGTGAGGTCTGTTGGAAACTAGGAAATTGGGGTTATACATCTGTGGAATGTCCAGAGTGGGAGAAAGAACTCTTGTTTGAGGTAGGTGTTAATGGTGCAATTGGCCATCTTGATTAGCATTTATTGGCCTAGCAGTTTCTCCCACCCTGGGCATTCCAGAGATATACAAACCTCATGACTTAAGGCCTTTTACTCTAGCACTTAAGACCTGGCTTTTCACTAGAGCATTTGATCTATGTTAATTTTAATTTTTGTATGTATGTATTTTTATCTCTTACAATTTAGCTTGTAAATCGCCTAGAGTATCTCGGATGGAGGGCGATTAATAAGTAATTGAATATGATATGATGATATGATTTTCATCGTTGATTATTGTTGAGGCTATTGCATTAAGCAACCTTTGTGTATTCAATTACTAGGATAATACCTGATGTATCTGATCTGAAGATCAAACGGGACAAGATTTCACGGCAAGATGTGAGCTTCATGAAGAAGGTAATCCCAGGAACAGGCTCATGTTAACTTCAGCTTTTCTGCATCATTTTTGCATGTTGTAATTCATCCATTGATTGTGCCTAATGTCACTGAGGAAATGGATCATGGGATTTCTGGGCCTGCTGAACCTGTGAGCCAGCATGTGATTTTAAGTCCTGAAATTGAGCGTTCTTGTTTCTCCTGCAGTTTAGTGAAAATGAAAGTCACATTCCAGAGAGGGGCCCAGAGAAGTCTTTCTCTAGGGAAGTGAGTTCAGAGGATGAACTGCCAGGTGGGAAAGGTAATGAGCTGGTAGATAGGAAATAGGACTGTCCAACCACGGAAAAATTTGTTTCTAAATTCGATTCGTTTTCAGGGTTTTTTTTGCGTTTCGTTATTTAAAAGAATTCAGAAATTTTTCTTTTAAAAAGTTCGATATTTACGAAATTTTGGAAATTACAAAACAATTACGAAACAATAACGAATCGATTCGTTAATGGCGGACGCGACCGCGCAATACGCTAAAAACCTCCAAATGGGACAGGGGGAACTTCTGAAGCTTCCCTCTCCCTCTGTTGTTGACTGTTGGTGTGATATTTATATTTTTTTTCACTGATTAAACAAACAACAACTATAAAACTTGCCCCAGACATGCGGAAATAATAACGAAACGATTTCAAAGCGATAACGAAACGAATACAAAAAACGCATTCGAAACAATTACGAAACGATTTAAAAAATCGTTTCGTGTTTTTTTTTGTTGCTCCTGAATGGTTCGTTATCGCTTCGTTATATATAAAAAAATAACGAATTTTTAACGAATTACGAAATTACGAAACGAAACCGCCCAGCCCTAATAGGAAACATAGTTTTCGCGAACTCCAAGCTGATTCACAGACTCGATGAAGGTCACAGCGCTTGTTAGAAAAAAAAACTGTTATCAGTTTGCCAGGGAAAACGGAATGATTTCATGGCTTTATTAGAAAGACCAAAGGGATTTTTCAGCAGTCTGGTCAGCGTTGGAGTTGAAGCAACATCTTTTGTCAAGTCCTAGTCAAGCTTGCTAAGGGAATTCTAGTTTCATGCATCCGGTTGTTCATGTTCTATGCTTCCAAGTTTAAAGGATTGTTCTTGAATTTTGTGCATTGGATTCTTTTGCATTCCTGGTTTTTTATGCAACTCTTGTACCTTGAATCTTATGGACTACTTCATACATTTCGACTTAGATGTTTTTACTGTTTTGCTGAACTGCATTTTATATATTCTTCAACAAACTGCTTTGCTGATTTACATTGGATTGGAGTCCGGTGGTTAAGTACAGAAGTGCTTCCAGTCTTGGAATGCAACACTAAAACCCTTAAAACCTGAACTGAAATTACGCTCTCAGTTCTCGATTTATGCATGAACATAAGTGGAGGATTTATGCACAGTTAGATCATATGTCCATATAGAACCTTGTCACCCTAGAGCTTGAAATCCACTTCTTTTGGTCACTGCAGCTAGAATAGTGTACGCCAGGAACTGGAGACAAGAAGAAATACCAAAAAAAGAAGACTGGCTGAACAAAGTGTTCGAGATTATGAACATGGATAGATTTACCTATTGGTTTTCATCTAAGCAAGGCTTACCGAAGAAAGAAACCAACTGGGACCTTGTAAAAGACTACTTAAAACAGATGAAAATAGATCTCATTTGCTGAAGAAATTCAGTCTTAAAAAGGAAAAGAAGACGGAGGGGAAGCAGAACAATTGTAACATAATATTAACTCCAAATTAACTTAATGACCATCAAAAGCAAGAAGGAACTCAACATTTTTCTTTTTTCTTTTTTACAGTTTTATAGTTCCAAGTTTTTTCATTTTTTTCTTATTTTATTTTCTTCTTTTTCTTCTTCTTTTTTCTCTCTCTTTCTTCCTCTTCTCTCCTCTTTTTACTCTTTTTCCTACTTTCTATACAAGCAAATGTTCTCCCACCTTAATGTAAAGAAAACACTATTTCTAGATTTCTTTTTCCACTTTCTTTACTTCATTATTTATTTATTTATTTATTTATTTAAAACATTTATATTTCACCCTTCTCACCTTGAAGGGTACTCAGCACAGCATATATATGGCAAACATTCAATGCCAGGACACACATTCTTATATACATACATAAACATTAAAAACATCAAAATATTAAAATGCACCATTTAAAACTGTCCTAGTCATCTGCGTCAAATCTAATTGGCCTGGTCATCTTTCCTATTGCCGCTTACTGCCTTGTCCTGAAAGCTTGGTCCCACAGCCAAGTTTTGACCATCCTTCTAAAGGACAGGAGGGAGGGGGTTGACCTGATCTCACCAGGAAGGGAGTTCCATAGCTGGGGGGCAATCACCGAGAAGGCCCTGTCTCTCGTCCCCACCAATCATGCCTGTGACAATGGCAGGACCTCCCCGGAGGATCTTCATCTCCGTCATGGTTCATAAGGGGAGATGCGTTCGGACAGGTGATTTGGGCCGGGGCCATTTAGAGCTTTTTAGGCCAAAGCCAGCACTTTGAATTGTGCCTGGGAGCAAACTGGCAGCCAGTGAAGCTGGTGTAACATGGGAATTGTATGCTCCCTGTATCCCGCCCCAGTTATTAATCTGGCTGCCTCTCGTTGGACTATTTGATCCTTCCGAGCAGTCTTCAAAGGCAACCCCACGTAGAGTGCATTGCAGTAGCCTATCCTAGATGTAACAAGAGCGTATGTTCATATGATAAAACTTCAATAAAAACACAACAAAAAATAAATCTCTCTCTGTTCCTGCACTGCTTGACTTTTTCTTGTCTTTTTAGCACGGCCAGCAACTGTATCGCCACATCTACCTGAGCTGCAAAGAAGAGGACAACGTGCACAAGAATTTTGAGCTGCTCTATACGTCCCTGGCGCTGATCACAATCGAACTGGCGAATGAAGAAGTGGTCACAGACCTCATCCGGGTAGCCATTGCGTTGCAGGTACATCAGGAGGGAGACATGATCGAGGGCATAAAGCAGGGGTTCTCAACCTTCCTAATGCCACGACCCCTTATTACAGTTCCTCATGTTGTGATGACCCCCAACATAAAATTATTTTCCTTCCTACTTCATAACTGTCATTTTGCTACTGCTATCAATCGTAATGTAAATATCTGATATGCAGGGTGTATTTTCATTCACTGGACAAAATTTGGCACAAATACGCCCAAATTTGAATACTGTTGGGGTTGGGGGGAGGTCAATTTTGTTATTTGGGAGTTATGGTTGCTGGGATTTGTAGTTCACCTGCAATCAAAGAGCATTCTGAACTCTACCAATGATGGAATTGAGCCAGTCTTGGCATACAGAACTCCCATGGCCAACAGAAAATACTGGAAGGATTTGGTGGGCATTGACCTTGCATTTGGGAGTTGTAGTTCGCCTACACATCCAGAGAGCACTGTGGACTCAAACTATGATGGATCTGGACCAAACTTGGCACGAATACTCAATATGTCCAAATATGAACACTGATGGAGTTTGGGGGAAATAGACCTTGACATTTGGGAGTTGTAGTTGCTGGGATTTATAGTTCACCTACAATCAAAGAGCATTCTGAACCCCACCAACGACAGAATTGGGCCAAACTTCCCACATAGAACCCCCATAACCAACAGAAAATACTGTGTTTTTTGATGCCCTTTAGTGACCCCTCTGACACTCCCTCGTGACCCTTCCAGGGGTCCCGACCCCCAGGTTGAGAACCACTGGCATAAAGCGAACCACCCAAATGTCTGTTTTTGCTGGTCCATGGTCCATGTAAATGCCTGCTGGTCGGAAGAGTCTTGATGAAAGAGTGTTATTTCTGCTGTCCGTCATTCTCACGCTCCTTCTCCTGACTTCTCTCTTTCCTCTAAGGACACTGCCATTCTTAATGAGGACAACTTGCCAATGTTCAGCCGCTGCAGCATCATGGCCCTGGTTGCCGCCTACCTGAATTTCCTGAGCCAGATGATTGCCGTCCCTGCCTTCTGCCAGCACATCAGCAAGGTGGGTGGCAACAAAAAGCCAGCTCAAGGCCACCCTGAGTCCCTATGGCAAGAGAAAGGCAGGATAGAAATCTGTCTGTCTGGGCCCTTCCTCACAGCCATAGAACCCAGAATATCAAGGCAGAAAAATCCCACAATATCTGCTTTGAACTGTTTTATCTGAGTCCACACTCGTTTCTCTGTTCCAGGTCATTGAAACTAGAACAATAGAAGCCCCATACTTTTTGCCAGAAACCGTATTCCGAGACAAATACAGGTAAAGGTTGTTTTTCTAATGTTTATAAATAATGCTTTAATATCTAAAAACAATGTTGATTCTTAGTTATTTTGACAGAAATATTTCTTCTTCATTGTCACATTCGAAGGAATTTTTGTTATGTGTCTTCACCTCGCCTCTCGTGGGGCTTTCTTTGCAAGATTAGTTCAGAAGTGGGTTGCTGTTGCCTTCCGCAAACCCTGGGTTTTAAGAAGGGTCCTTGAGGGAAGTTTTGGGGAACAAGCAAATTCCTAACTGGTTGGTCACCCTTCTCTTGACAAGATGGAAGGTGTCTAGAAAAAGGGTGAGACCTCTGGAAGCTGCGAATCCCTCTGAAGAACAGCTGAGGAAGCTAGGAATGTTTATCTTGGAGGCTCCTTCTTTTGAGGCTTTTAAGCAGAGGCTGGATGGCCATCTGTCATGGGTGCTTTGAAAGCAATGTTCCACAGTCAGCCCCAGCTTCTGCCAACCTAGCAGTTTGAAAACATGCAAATGTGAGTAGATCAATAGGTACCGCTTTGGTAGTACGGTAACGACATTCCTTGCAGTAGACATGACCTCGGAGATGTCTACGGACTGTGAGAGCTGTTCAGCAGTGGAACTCTCTGCCCCGGAGTGTGGAGAAGGCTCCTTCTTTGGAAGCTTTTAAGCAGAGGCTGGATGGCCATCTGTCAGGGGTGATTTGAATGCAATATTCCTGCTTCTTGGCAGAATGGGGTTGGACTGGATGGCCCCCAAGGTCTCTTTCAACTCTAGGATTCTAGGATTCTAAAAGAAGGCTCAAAGAAGATGAGAGTTGTAGTGAATTCTCTACCTGTTAGGCTATGAAAAGCCTAGAAAAGTAGGCCCAAGAAGTTCGGCAGCCATTTTGGAAAGGGTGCTAGGGGAATCAATTTTAGTTACTCATTTCCTGTTTAGAAAGAGCAGCTTTGGAGGGAAATGAGGGAGGAATGTAATTGGCTGAGTGAGAGTGGGCAAAAGGGAAAAAATGACTTTAAGGGAAGGTTTTGAAACCCTGTCAGGGAGATTGAATCTGGGTGTCAAAGGGAGAAGGTGTTAGGAGTTTGGAGTGGTGAAAAGGGTTAGGGAGAGAGAGGCCTGAGATTGGTCAGTTGGCTAGCAGAGATAGCTAGTGAGAAGATTACAGCTCTTTGGGAAGGATAGCTGGGGAGTGGAGAGACAGATCCCAAAAGACAGAGACTGTCTGTGTGGAGGAGTTTACTGTCAGAGAAACCATGCTGTCAGTAGTCTGAGGAGGAAGAGCGAAGGGTTTCATGTGTAACTAACTCTGAACTGTTTAAAGTAACCACACGCCTTTAAGTCTGTATTTTGAAACAGCTAAGCTTTATACCTGAATTGTCCAGTTCTCTTAAATAAACATCATTGTTTTGTTGTTCACAACAGCTGCCTCACGTGTGCCTCTGTGGGGGAAGTTTTAAAAGCAGTTTCCTGCAGCAAACAAGAATCTATGGTGGCAATATTATTTATTTATTTATTTATTTGGTACACTTGTATACCGCTAATTTCTCAGCCTAAAACGGCGACTCAATTGCGGTTTCCAGCATTTTAAAAACAATCTCAGTTTAAAAAACATATACAAATACAATAACAAATTATTGGGCCACCAATAATAATCCCATATATCTCAAGTTAAAATCACAATCCAGAGTTCGTTGTCCATATTTCCTGTCCATAGTCACCAAGATTCGATTTAATTGCCACAGATTAGCCGAATGCTTGTTTGAATAACCATGTTTTGAGTCTCTTCCTAAACACCATCAGCGACGAGGCTGATCGTACCTCTATAGGGAGGGCGTTCCAAAGCCGAGGGGCCACCACAGAGAAGGCCCTATCTCTCGTTCCCGCCAGCCGCACTTCTGAAGCTGGAGGGATAGAGAGAAGGGACTCTCCGGAAGATCTTAGGGTCCTGGTGGGCTGATAGGCTGAGATATGTTCGGATAGATAAGTTGGGCCAGAACCGTTTAGGGCTTTAAAGGCCAACGCCAGCACCTTGAATTGAGCCCGGTAGCATATCGGCAGCCAGTGGAGCTGGTTCAGCAAGGGAGTTGTATGCTCCCTGCGATCAGCTCCTGTTAAAAACATGGCTGCCGCCCGTTGGACTAACTGGAGCTTCCGGACTGTCTTCAAAGGCAACCCCACGTAGAGAGCGTTGCAGTAATCAAGGCGGGATGTAACCAGAGCGTGGACTACCGTGGCTAAGTCGGGCTTCCCAAGGTACGGTCGCAGTTGGCGCACAAGTTTTAACTGTGCGAAGGCTCCCCTGGTCACCGCCGAAACCTGGGGTTCCAGGCTCAGCGATGAGTCCAGGATCACCCCCAAGCTGCGAACCTGCGTCTTCAGGGGGAGTGACCCCATCCAACACAGGCTGTAACCCTATACCCTGTTCGGCCTTACGACTGACCAGGAGTACCTCTGTCTTGTCTGGATTCAATTTCAATTTGTTCGCCCTCATCCAGACCATCACAGCGGCCAAGCACCGGTTCAGGACCTCGACAGCCTCCTTAGTAGCAGGTGGAAAGGAGTGACAGAGTTGGACATCATCTGCGTACAGATGACATCGCACTCCGAAACTCCAGATGATCTCGCCCAGCGGCTTCATGTAGATGTTAAACAACATGGGAGACAGTATTGAACCCTGAGGAACCCCACAAGACAAAGGTTGTGGGGTTGAACAGGAGTCTCCCAGTAACACCTTCTGAGACCGACCCTCGAGGAATGAGCGGAGCCACTGCAAAACAGTACCTCCAAGACCCATCCCCGCGAGGCGTCCCAGAAGGATACCGTGGTCGACGGTATCGAAGGCCGCTGAGAGGTCGAGCAGCACCAACAGGGACACACTCCCCCTGTCGAGCTCCCGACGCAGATCATCCACTAAGGCGACCAAGGCTGTCTCGGTACCATGCCCCGGCCTAAAGCCAGACTGTGCCGGATCTAGATAATCCGTGTCTACCAAGAATGCCTGGAGTTGTGAGGCCACCACACGTTCCATGACTTTGCCCAAAAAGGGGAGATTGGAAACAGGCCGATAGTTGACGAATTGAGTGGGGTCCAGTGATGGCTTCTTCAACAGCGGTTTTATTACAGCTTGCTTTAAGCTGGCTGGAATTTTGCCCTCCCGAAGGGAGGCATTCACCACCACCTTCACCCACTCGGCCAAACCCCCTCTGGCCTCCTTTAGAAGCCAGGATGGGCAGGGGTCTAGGATGCATGTGGTAGCTCTCATTCCTCCAAGCACCTTGTCCACATCCTCGGTTTGAATCAATTGAAATGAATCCATCAAAACCGGACAAGCAAATGCTCGTGTTACATCCTCAGAGACTGCCGTTAATATGGTATCCAGACCAGAGCGGATCAAAGCGACTTTGTCTGCAAAGAACTGAGCAAAGGCTTCACAGCGAACTGCCGAGTCATCAGGGCACCCATCCTGGATGGTGGGTTTTAAAAGGCCTCTGACAACTCGGAACAGTTCAGCCGGACGGTTCTTTGCAGACGCAATAGTAGCCGCAAAGAAGATTTTCTTTGCGGCCTTTATTGCCGCGGCATATGCCCTTAAAAAGGACACAAACCGTGTTCGGTTTGGCTCGCTCGGATCCGAACGCCACACGCTCTCTAGTTCCCTCTTCTTTCGCTTCAACGCTGCCAGCTCCTCGGTAAACCAAGGGGCTGGTTTAGCTCGGCTACTTGAGAGGGGACGTTCTGGAGCGATCGTGTCTATTGCCCTAGTCATCTCCCCATTCCAGAGAGCGACCAGAGCATCAACAGGATCACCAACCACGGTGGCGGGAAAGTCCCCAAGAGCCATCAGGAAACCGTCCGGATCCATAAGCCTCCTAGGGCGGACCAATTTAATAGGTCCTCCACCTCTGCGGAGGTTAGGGGGTGCAGCAAGTCTAAAACTGACCAGGTGGTGGTCGGTCCATGGCAACGGAGAGATGGATAACTCCTCAACACCGTCACCTTCCTCCCATCCCTGACAGAAAACCAAGTCCAATGTATGTCCAGCACTGTGGGTGGGGCCAGATACTTGTTGGGACAGCCCCATGGTTGCCATGGTAGACATGAAGTCCTGAGCCGCTCCCGATGAGGCGGACTCGGCGTGGATGTTGAAGTCCCCCAGCACAAGCAGCCGTTGGGACTCCAACACCAGGTCCGAGACCACCCCCGCTAGCTCAGTCAGGGAGTCTGAAGTGCAGCGAGGTGGCCGGTACACTAGCAGAATCCCTAATCTGTCCCGGTCTCCCACCCTCAGGTAGACGCATTCAAATTTTGTTGACTGTGGGATGGGGGCCCTGGTCAGAGGAATGGTATCTCTATAGACCACTGCAACCCCGCCTCCCCGCCCTCCGGATCTCGGTTGGTGCTGCACAGAGAACCCTGGTGGGCAAAGCTGGGTTAAGTTTACACCTCCCGCTTCGTCCAACCAGGTCTCTGTGATGCACGCCAGATCTGCCCGTTCATCCAGGATTATATCCTGGATGAAAGTCGTTTTACCATTGACAGATCTGGCGTTCAACAGCACCACTTTCAATCCGGAAGGACCGCCATCCTGGTTACACCGACTTATCATATCAGGAGACCGATTTGGGATTACTAAAGTTGTTCCCCATTCCCTAGGTCGAATTAGAGGTCTCCCTTTCCTGTATCTCCCCCTCCCCACCACGACTTCTATGGGGGCTCCCCGGTTAACGGAACCCCCTCCCTCCTCCATGACGCAATGAGCAGCCAACGTATCAACAAGAAATGCATCATTAGTTGTTTGACATATTATGGTTACGGGATACCATAAACCTGTCCTCCATCTGTTTCCTATTCCCGTGGATGACAATATATAGTTTAAAGAACAATCTTTTAGTGTTACCTCAGAAACACAAGCCTGAGGGCTAATCCAACACACTCTTGCCTAAGATACCTCAAGTAAGCCAAGGGCTTATCAGTGCTTTTTAAGTTTGGTGGTGGCCAATGGGTTTTCAAAAGGGTTTTTTGGCCAGAAGAAAGTTCCAGCTTAGTGCAGCTTTTCTTTTGGGCTTTTAATCACAGAAGCCACATTCCAATCTAAGTGGTGTTCTGCTTTTGGGATTTTTATTCCCAAATAAATCTGTCCTCCACACCGTTATAAGAGTCATGTTTAAATATGGGCATGGGGGTCATATTGAGGAGAGGACAAGACTGTTTTCTGCTGCTCCAGAGACTGGGACACAAAGGATTCAAATGGCAGGAGAAGAGATTCTGCCTAAACACTGGGAAGAACTTCCTGGTGGGAATTGTTGTTTGGCAGCGGAATGTGCTTCTGCCTTGGCGTGTGGTGGTGCCTCCTCAGGATTTTCAAACTGCAGCTGGATGGCATTCTATGGGGAAGGCTTGCATCAAGTCTTCTTGGCAGAATGAGTTGAGCTGGATGACTTTTGGGGGTCCCTTCCAAGTCTAGAATTTTATGATTCTTAATAGTGAGGGGGTTGCAAGATCATTGGGCAGGCCAGCTGGAACTCTTGAACAGCCATCTTCCATAATGGCAGGGATGGTTGATTACCTTGCTTGCAATGTCTTGATTTCCTGTTTATTTTTCTCTCCCCTCCCCCCCAACATGTGTATTTTAAACAGTCTCCCCAAAACCTTAGACAAGGATGACAAGACCTTGTTTTTCCTGACTCACAAGATTGTGGAGTCCTTGGGTGGGAGCGGATACAGCGTGGAGAGGCTCTCGGTGCCTTACGTGCCCCAGGTCACAGGTGAGCAGTCGCATGCGCCCGTGGATGACATTTGCAGGTGGAAATGCACCTCTGGCTACCCTTCAACTTCCTATCAAGTCATTTTTATTCCAGGAGGTTGTCTCCTCACCCACCTCCCTCTGCCTCTTTTCAGCCTGGCCATGAATAAATCAAGTGCCTTAACATACTCCGACGAATTGACACCAAATTTGGACACAATACACCTATCAGGCCAACGAGTGACCATCACTCATAAAAACACTGAAAAACACAGCAGAAGAGACTTTAAAAGCCAAAAGAAATACATTACAACACATACACAAAACCACATATATATACACAAACACACATATACAAATATACATAAATACTCAAACAGACTCAAGCCTCAACTGTCATCCGTTTAAACTGCATTCTAAACAGTCACTGGTCTGCAGCCCCTCCCACTGCCTCAAGTATATAGAGCTAAGAAAACTGCAAACCAAAGAAGACATACATTTCAGGAAATAAATGACACATTATAAACAGACAAAACATTAAATAGAGGAGGCTTGAGAAGGTTTTTTGTTTTGGGGGGGGGGGGAGTTTTTATATTGCCTTTCTCCAATGGACTCAAGGCGGTTTACAGCAGCATTAAAAAACACAATATAAAACAAAACCATTATAAACAGCTCAAACTGGAACACAAGTCTTTAGGATATTAAAATCATCAGTTAAAATAGGTTAAAACCATCTGAAACTTCCCATATGGAGATCGACACTATGAAGCGCTATATATACTAGGCTTCTGTGTAGTTCAATTGAAAGTTGTGTTGTTGTTGTTCATTCGTTCAGTCGTCTCCGACTCTTCGTAACCTCATGGACCAGCCCACGCCAGAGCTCCCTGTCGGCTGTCACCACCCCCAGCTCCTTCAAGGTCAAGGCAGTCACTTCAAGGATGTCACCCACCCGCCTTGCCCTTGGTCGGTCCCTCTTCCTTTTACCTTCCACTTTCCCCAGCATCATTCCCTTCTCTAGGCTTTGCTGTCTCCTCATGGTGTGGCCAAAGGACTTCAACAATTGAAAGCTATTATTCCCTTAATATAAGATCTATGGACTTAGATTTTGCAAAATAGATCAAATTCACATAGTCTATAACAAAATCAATGATATATCATATTGATAATTCTAAGACAACTACAAGACTCATGTTTTTCAATGTAATGTGAATTAAAAGTGTGTGTGCCAGGAGCAGGGAAAACAGCCAGTAAATGCGAGCCGGAGATACGATTTGCACATCAAGGGAAATAACCGTGCACACATCTTTTTCTTTGGCTTGGCTTCAATTCTGGAATCCCAGCTGAAAGACAACACTCACAAACTGGAAATTAGCAACCAAGGTGATAAAGGAGCTGGAAATTAAGCCCAGAGGAACAACCGATGGAGTTACATATGGTTTATTTTTAAAATAAGTGGCATGACAATCATATTTAACCCTCTGAAGGATTGTCACAGGGGGCTTGCTTTCTGCTGCTCCAGAGAAGAGGACCTCAACTTAGGAATTCAAAGGACAAGAAAGTGGACTCTACCAAATCTTCTCAAATTGTCCTGTTTGAAGTTGGATGTTTACCCAGAGAAGCAAAAGAGTTCTCCACAACAGTCTCTCAAGTCAAACAACGCAAAAAAAAAAAAAAACCTGAACAGAGTTTGAACCAAGTAGGGAATTGTCTAAGAAATCAGTCCAAAGTCAAGCCAAGGTTGCTATCTCCAACAAAAAATCACAGTTAAATCCATTAAAACATATTCAAAGTTATATACATAAATACTGCTTCCTTAATAAGTAAAATGCCATCTTTTTCACCTATCCTGAGGTGTGCCTCTGTTTTCTACATGGATATTGCTTAAATTCAAAATTCTTTCTAAACCTGATTTCTCACCTTATCATTTCACAAACACAACAACAATAATATAAAATAAGTACTTTCTTGTTGAAGCTTGGAAAAGCAACATTTCTCACTGCAAGTCCCAACCCTCAACTGACTTCTAACACTGGCTTCTGTACTAAAACAGACTCAAGCCTCAACTGTCATCCTTTTAAACTGCATTCTAAACAGTCACTGAACCAATCACATGGTCTGCAGCCCCTCCCACTGCTGCAAGTATATAGAGCTAAGAAAACCATGACCATCAGCTATGATAATTGGGGATTCTGGGGGGTGTGACCTCCAAAATGAAACCTTTCTGACTTTGATTTAGTGGGAAAGTCCTTCTGGAGAGTGCTGATCCTCCTCTAAGATTGTCTCAGAAATAAAGGAGGCCACCCTGAGTCCCCCCTCAGGGGTGAGAAGGGCAGGGAAATGTAGGAAATAAATAAATAATAAATCTCCTTCTTCCATCTCTTTGTAAACAAGACAAGTCCTCTTTTCATAAGGATTCTGTCCCTCTGCAGATGAAGACAGGCTCTCCCGGCGGAAGAGTATTGTGGACACTGTGTCGATTCAGGTGGACATCCTTCCTGGCACAGAGGACAAGGTAGGGGTGTTTTGTCGGACCACGTGGCGAATTGGGAGAGAAGTCCAGTCGGCCTTCCATATTGGCCCGTTTGATTAATATATTCTCTTTAGGTAAAGGTAAAGGTAAAGGTAGTCCCCTGACATAAAGTCCAGTCATGTCTGACTCTGGGGTGTGGTGCTCATTTCCATTTCTAAGCCGAAGAGCCAGCGTTGTCCGTAGACACCTCCAAGGTCATGTGGCTGGCATGACTGCATGGAGCGCCATTACCTTCCCACCGGAGTGGTACCTATTGATCTACTCACATTAGCATGTTTTCGAACTGCTAGGTTGGCAGAAGCTAGGGCTGACAGCGGAAGCTCACGCCGCTCCCCGGAATCGAACCTGTGACCTTTCGATCAACAAGCTCAGCAGCTCAGTGCTTTAACCCACTGCGCCACTGGGGGCTCCATATTCTCTTTAGGATTCTCTAAATCAGGCATGGGCAAACTTGGGCCCTCCAGGTGTTTTGGACTTAGCTCCCATTTCTGAATCATCCCTTGGATTTATGTCTCTGCTGTGTTTGTGATGTAAACAAATTAAAGGCACGCTATTTCTTCCAGGTCAACAACACGGAAGAAATTACCTTCGAAGCTCTGAAGAAGGCAATAGGTAAACAGACCACCATCTAATTGTGACATTGATGTTTCTCCTCTCAACAACAGAAGGGCCTCCTTTATATCCAAAATATTAAAATCTGTAAGAAGATGCCTAATATTTAGGGAGACAGAACTTATTTTAAAATGCAATTGAGCAATCTGTAGAATCATCACAGTTTTAAAATCCAGCAAAAGGCAAAATAAACAAGATAACATCCCGTTAAAACCCAGCATAATGGATTCCTAAAACCTTGCTAGAAGAGAAGAGTTTTCCTTGGCTGGTGGAAGGAGGCAGCCATTCTAGTTTCCTAGCACAGCCTTCCTTTAAGACTCTCCAAGGGATGCTTTACTCCTGTCCCATTGCTTCCTCCAATGCTGCCTCTTCATTTTCTTTTTCCCAAAGACAACACCGGCCTTGAAGAGCAGGAGAAGGAGAAGAGGCGCCAAGTGATCGAGAAATTCCAGAAGGCTCCCTTTGAAGAGATTGCGGCGCAGTGCGAAAACAAGGTGAGCCTGGAGAAGGGACAACTGAGAGAAGGAGATGTGAGAGCCATGTTTAGATATTTGGAAGGAGCAAGCTTGTTTTCTGATGCTCTGGAGAATAGGACTCAATTGAGCCATGTGTTCAAAACCCATCTTTCTATTGCTCTTCTAGTATATGTGGTTGAGATGGTATGTGTCATGAATACTTTTAATAATAATAATAATAATAATAATAATAATAATAATAATCTTTTTAAAAAATCATTTTATTGAAGAAGATTAAAGAAGATAAAACTAGACAAACAAGACAATCAGACAAGTACACAAATACGCAAATATACAATGACAGCCCCAGTTAACATTCCCTCTACATGTGTTGCATCCCAGTTCAAGAAACGAGACCATAAGATTAAATCCACCACACTGGGCTGTAGGAAAAGCAATCCTTGTTTATTGATGAAAAATTGGTTACAAAAGAAAGGTAAATGCAAAGTCAAAAAGCCACAGAAAAACAGAGCAGTCAGTAGAATCTCTGGACTTGAGCAAAACTTCAAAAGCCACAATACACGAACCAGGAATCTGTTAGCCTTTTACTAACCATGAACTTGATAACTAAGCCTCTGGGATTACCGGCCATGAAACACAGGAATTCTGCCAAGGCACAGCCACAGTCCCAAACGTTGCTTGATCTAAAGAGGCACCCGGCAGGAGGCCTCTTAAACCAAAGAAGCTATTCTTTGAAACGTCCCTTGACTTTGACGTCTGGGTCTGTCTCTCCTGTAAACGATGTGACCTTCGTAGAAACTGGGAAATATTTCTGTCTCTAACTATCTGTTCTCTTCGGTCCTCATTAAAAACCCCAGGTGGAGAGATATCACGGCTAACTTCCAAAACATTTTCCTCCAACTGTTGAGTTTCCTTTTCATCCCCGCTGACCTCTGCATCAACAACAGATTCCACACTGTCAGGGTCAGGGAGAGCTTGCTCAGTTGGAAAAACTATCAGAGAATCCGGTTCACACAGATCAGGATCAGGCTGAACCCCAACAACATGTAGAATTGCGTATACATATATATGTGTGATTTTACATACATTATTCTTTACTGTCTCTATACATAACATACCTACTTAACAAAGGAAGAAAAAAAACCCAACAAAAAACAAAAACATCCATCCATATCCATACAGTCGAGTACATATACATATATATTCCCCTTGACTTCCAGGAACATCAAGCGACAATGTATACTTCTTCATTCATATCCGATCTTCATTATACAGGTTATCCCGTAACCTGCTGTAGTGTGGCCCTTGGGATTCTTCCTTCCTTCCCTTACTAGGGATATTTGTAATTATAATAATAATAATATTTTTTAATACCCCGCCACCGTCTTTCCAATGGAGACTCGGGACAGCTTACATGAGGCCAAGCCGAACAGCATATTACAATAAAGTAAAACCAAAACACAATAACAACACAGTCAAATACATACAACATATGAGTACAAAAACGATAAAGCAAAATCATACACAGTAAAATAAAATACCATAACATAACAATGAGCGGGCCACATTAAAGCATTAAAAGGTGCTTTTATTCCATTTCTGTTGAGACAGACTATATCACAGAACAACACAGAAAAAGAAGATAGACACACATAAACTATATAACTACATTGGTTACACAAACAAAGGGGATATTACATTTTACTCAGCATTCACACACATATAAGCATTCACTCTCCATGCGTGCATTGCCATCCCACCCTCCTTCTCCTGGAGAAGAGAACCAAATGTAGGCCAGATCACGTTCTCTGCAAATCTGCCATTCGCCCAATACATTATCTTCTCCGTCCCATGGAGAAAGCAATGGTTGACCAGACCCTGCTGTCTGCCACACTTTTGGATAATAAAAAGGTCTCTTTATATAGCATATTTCTTGCTATTGTTCCAAATTGTTGTAAATGACTGACAGGTTGTTTTAGCAGCTATTTTTTTATCGTGTCAGGAGCAAACCAAACAGTTGTATTGCATTTTTAACAAACAAACAAAGCACAAAGTTTGCAAGCTTGGTAGTTGATTAGATGTCCTTTGACCAGTATCTGACCCCTTGGAGTGCCTCTGGTGTTACTATAAGAAGGTCTTCCAGCTTGCATTGCAGCAGGTGGTCAGTGGTTTGCTCTTCTCCACACTCACATGTCGTGGATTCCACTTTGTGGCCCCATTTCTTAAGGGTGGCTCTGCATCTCGTGGTGCCAGAGGGCAGTCTGTTCAGCGCATTCCAAGTCGCCCAGTTTTCAGTGTGCCCAGGGGGGAGTCTCTCATTTGGTATCAGCCATGGATTGAGGTTCTGGATTTGGGCCTGCCACTTTTGGACTCTCGCTTGCTGGGGTGTTCCAGCAAGTGTCTCTGTAGATCTAAGAAAACTATGTCTTGATTTAAGTCGTTGACGTGCTGGCTGATACCCAAATGGGGTGGGATGGAGATGTCACTGCCTTGGCCCTTTCACAATTGGCTGCTACTTCCTGGTGGATGTCAGGTGGTGCAGTACCGGCTAGACAGTGTAATTTCTCCAGAGATGTGGGGCCCAGACACCCCGTGATAATGTGGTATGTCTCATTAAGAGCCACATCCACTGTTTTAGTGTGGTGAGATGTGTTCCACACTGGGCATGCGTACTCAGCAGCAGAGTAGCATAGCGCAATGGCAGATGTCTTCACTGTGTCTGGTTGTGATCCTCAGGTTGTGCCAGTCAGCTTTCGTATGATATTGTTTCTTGCGCCCACTTTTTGCTTCAGGCAGTGCTTCTTGTAGGTCAGAGCACGGCCCAGAGTGACTCCCAGTATGTTTTTGCAACTAAAACATACTGACTCCATCAGTTCTGGACAGAGGTTAGCTTTCCTCCTTAAACAAGGTGCATTGTGTTTGTTTGCTTCCTTAACTTAAAGAATCATTGTCTTTGACTATGTAAACATGTTGTTTTCAACCACATTTAATCGTTGTTTTTGGACACGTCAGAAGTTCATGAATTCTTAACCTCCTTTTGCAGTTTTCCACAGTGCCATTCTTCTTAGGATGGTGTCGTCAGCCTCTATAGGTCCCAGTCATATACCTTTCATGCAATTTCATTCAAACCACACGTCATATTTATCACATTTGTGGAGATAGAACTTGAGAGAGACAAAAAAACAAGCTTGGCTGTCCATTAGCTCTTGCTACTTCTTCATAGGATCCCTAGAATGGGGCCCATAGGCTAGAGCTTGGGGGAACTCCAGCTAGAGCATGCATGGGCAAACTTGGGCCCTCCCTCCAGGTGTTTTGGACTTCAACTCCCACCATTCCTAACAGCCTACCGGCTGTTAGGAATGGTGGGAGTTGAAGCCCAAAACACCTGGAGGGCCCAAGTTTGCCCATGTCTGCCCTAAAGCATCTGGAAGACAAAAGTTTGGAAAGCATTGATTTCGAGTGTCACTTTCCAATTCTGGATTACCCCATTGGCATGGAAAAATCGAACAACGACACAGTAACATGTCAGGTGTGTTGCTATTGTGAGAAAAGACTGGTCTCTGCTTATAGCTACAAGTATTCATCCCAGTTCCTCATGTAAGCCGCCCCAAGTCCCCATCGGGGAGATGGTGGCGGGGTATAAATAAAGATTATTATTATTATTATTATTATTATTATTATTACTAGCTGTCCACTGTCACGTGTTGCTGTGGCCCAGTCTGTGTATATGTGTTTTGCGTGTATGCATATGTGTGTATATGTGTATTTCTGTGGTTATGTGCATGTGTTGTAATGTATTTTTTGTTTTTGGCTTTTTAAGTCTCTTCCGTTGTGTTTTTCAGTGTTTTTATGAGTGATGGTCACTCGTTGGCCTGAGAGGTGTCTTGTGTCCAAATTTGGTGTCAATTCGCCCAGTGGTTTTTGAGTTATGTTAATCCCACAAACGAACATGACATTTTTATTTATATAGATTATTATTATGCTGTGTATTCAAGAAGCACAGAGTTTCTCCAAGTTTACTCCCTTGGAAAGTACTAAGAAGGATCTTCCAAAATCATAGAATCCTAGAGTTGGATGAGACCCCAGGGGCCATCCAATCCAACCCCCATCCCGCCAGGCAGGAAAAAGCACCATCAAATCTGTCCTGACAGATGGCCACCCAGCCTCTGTTTTAAAAGCCTCCAAAGAAGGAGCCTCTATTCAACTCTGAAGCAGTGAGCTCGTGTTGAGCAGCCTTTATGGTCAAGGAGTTCAAGCATAACAAGAAACTTCGCTAATAGTGTTGCATTGTTTTGGTTTTTGTGTGTGTGTCAGGAGCAACCTGAGTCGTTTCTGGTGTGAGGAAATTGGCCGTCTGCAAGGACGTTGCCCAGGGGAAGTCCAGATGTTTTACTATCCTTGTTGGAGCTGGAATGTGTCCATAGGAGAGCGATTAAAATGATAAAGGGTCTGGAGAACAAGCCCTATGAGGAGCGGCTTAAGGAGCTGGGCATGTTTAGCCTGAAGAAGAGAAGGCTGAGAGGGGATATGATAGCCATGTATAAATATGTGAGAGGAAGCCACAGGGAGGAGGGAGCAAGCTTCCTTTCTGCTTCCCTGGAGACTAGGACGCGGAACAATGGCTTCAAACTACAAGAGAGGAGATTCCACCTGAACATGAGGAAGAACTTCCTGACTGTGAGAGCCGTTCAGCAGTGGAACTCTCTGCCCCGGAGTGTGGTGGAGGCTCCTTCTTTGGAAGCTTTGAAACAGAGGCTGGATGGCCATCTGTCAGGGGTGATTTGAATGCAACATTCCTGCTTCTTGGCAGAATGGGGTTGGACTGGATAAAGGCCCATGAGGTCTCTTCCAACTCTTTGATTCTATGATTCTATGAGGCTTCTCCAATGTCCCTGCATGGGGAGCTGGAGCTGACAGAGGGAGCTCAACCCGCTCTCTCCGGATTCAAACCGCTGATCTATTGGTCAGCAGTTCTGGCAGCACAAGGGTTTAACCCATTGTGCCACCGGGGGATGTTGAATGGTAAAAGGGCTGTTGCTTTCAGGGAAGAGCGGGAGGAAGAACGCCATGTCTGGGATGGAAACACATCTTGAATACTTTCAGGATCTCAGTAATTCTCTGCTTCCTCCCTGCAGGCCAACCTCCTTCACGACCGGCTTGCGCAAATATTGGAGCTCACCATTCGGTAAGAGGAAATGGCAGAGGCGTTGTGTGTGCTGCTACTGTGACTATAGGATTGCATTGAATAGATCTAAGGTCTGGCCTTCAAATTCAACAAAACAAAGGAATGGCCATCAACTGTAGAATCCTTACAAGAGAGAGCACATGGAGGATGGATAAGGCTCTCTTACTTACTTACTTACTTACTTACTTACTTAGGCGATCCCTCGTTGTCCGAGTAGGATAATCCTCCAGGGTGGGTCCAAGGGTGACTGGAGCCCTATTCTTGATCTGTATCTTCTCCCGCAGTGAGGGCATTGGTTTCCAGGTGAAAGGCGGTCCCGGTCGGGGTTGGCTTGACATGCCTTCCTCTTGGCACGTTTCTCTCTTTCGCCCTCCATTCGTGCCTCTTCAAATTCTGCAGTACTGCTGGTCAAAGCTGACCTCCAGCTGGAGCGCTCCACTGTGTCCTATCCTAGTTCTCAGTGTCTATGCCAGCGATTTTAAGGTTGGCTTTGAGCCCATCTTTCAATCTCTTTTCCTGCCCACCAACATTCCGTTTTCCGTTCTTGAGTTCGGAGAAGAGCAACTAATTTGGGAGACGGTGGTTGGGCATCTAAACAACGTGGCCTGTCCAGCAGAGTTGATGGCAGAGGACCATCGCTTCAATGCTGGTGGTCTTTGCTTCTTCCGGCATGCTGAGATTTCCCCGCTTGTCTTCCCAAGAGATTTGCAGGATTTTCCGGAGGCAGCGCTGATGGAATCGTTCCAGGAGTTGCATGTGACATCTGTAGACAGTCCACGTCTCACAGGCATATAGCAGGGTTGGAGGGACAATAGCTTTATAAACAAGCACCTTGGTCTCCCTACGGATGTCCCGGTCCTCAAACACTCTCTGCTTCATTTGGAAAAATGCTGCACTTGCAGAGCTCAGGCAGTGTTGTATTTCATTGTCAGTGTTGACGTCTGTAGACAGTCCATGTTTTGCAGACATATAACAGGGTTGGGAGGACAATAGCTTTATAGACAAGCCCCTTGGTATCCCTACGGATGTCCCAGTCCTCAAACACTGCTTCATTTTTAGGCTAAAAAGGTTCCCCTCGATTTATACTCGAGTCAAGGTTATTTATTATTTTACTATGTTATTAGTATTATTTTTAGTACATTTATTATTTTACTCTATTACTGTTATTATATTTCCATTATTTACATTATTATTATTATTATTATTACATGTATTATTTTACTCTATTACTGTTATTAAATTTCCATTATTTACTCTATTATTATTATTACATTTATTATTTTACTTTATGTATTATTATTATTATTATTATTATTATTATTACCTTTACATTATTTTACTGTACTATTATTTTATTACATTTATTATTTTATTCTATGTATTATTATTATTATTATTATTATTATTATTATTATTACCTTTACATTATTTTACTGTACTATTATTTTATTACATTTATTATTTTACTCTATGTATTATTATTATTATCATTATTATTATTATTACCTTTACATTATTTTACTGTACTATTATTTTATTACATTTATTATTTTATTCTATGTATTATTATTATTACCTTTACATTTTACTATACTATTATTTTTATTACATTTATTATTTTACTCTATACTATTATTTTTATTACATTTATTATTTTACTCTATGTATTATTATTATTATTATTATTACCTTTACATTATTTTACTGTACTATTATTTTATTACATTTATTATTTTATTCTATGTATTATTATTATTATTACCTTTACATTATTTTACTGTACTATTATTTTATTACATTTATTATTTTATTCTATGTATTATTATTATTATTATTACCTTTACATTATTTTACTATACTATTATTTTTATTACATTTATTATTTTACTCTATGTATTATTATTATTATTATTATTATTATTATTATTATTACCTTTACATTATTTTACTGTACTATTATTTTTATTACATTTATTATTTTATTCTATGTATTATTATTATTATTATTACCTTTACATTATTTTACTGTACTATTATTTTTATTACATTTATTATTTTATTCTATGTATTATTATTATTATTATTACCTTTACATTATTTTACTGTACTATTATTTTATTACATTTATTATTTTATTCTATGTATTATTATTATTATTATTACCTTTACATTATTTTACTATACTATTATTTTTATTACATTTATTATTTTACTCTATGCTATTATTTTTATTACATTTATTATTTTACTCTATGTATTATTATTATTATTATTATTATTATTATTATTACCTTTACAATATTTTACTATACTATTATTTTTATTACATTTATTATTTTATTCTATGTATTATTATTATTATTATTACCTTTACATTATTTTACTGTACTATTATTTTATTACATTTATTATTTTATTCTATGTATTGTTATTATTATTATTATTATTATTATTATTATTACCTTTACATTATTTTACTGTACTATTATTTTTATTACATTTATTATTTTATTCTATGTATTATTATTATTATTACCTTTACATTATTTTACTCTATGTATTATTATTATTATTACCTTTACATTATTTTACTATACTATTATTTTTATTACATTTATTATTTTACTCTATGTATTATTATTATTATTATTACCTTTACATTATTTTACTCTACTATTATTTTTATTACATTTATTATTTTATACTATGTGTTATTATTATTATTACATTTATTATTTTACTCTATTACTGTTATTAAATTTCCATTATTTACTCTATTATTATTATTATTATTATTATTATTATTACATTTATTATTTTACTCTATGTATTATTATTATTATTACCTTTACATTATTTTACTTTACTATTATTTTATTACATTTATTATTTTATTCTATGTATTATTATTATTTTTATTACATTTATTATTTTACTCTATGTATTATTATCATTATTATTATTATTACCTTTACATTATTTTACTGTACTATTATTTTTATTACCTTTATTATTTTATTCTATGTATTATTATTATTATTACATTTATTATTTCACGCTCTTTATTATTATCGGAAGGATACGTACATTGAGGAAGGTTAGCATAATGGTTTGGACAGTTGGACAGTCTTATCTTAAATTACAATTTTATGTAAATACACAAAAACATTTAACCTACTGATGATTATCAGTAGCACCTGCATTTCTCACCCTCGGCTTATACTCGAGTCAATACATTTTCCCAGTTCCTTGTGGTAAAATTAGGTGCTTCGGCTTATATTCGCATCGGCTTATACTCGAGTATATACGGTAAATTAAATTTTGCTCCTGACCATCCTCTTTTTTTTGTGTATCCTTGCAGGCCTCCTCCCAGCCCTTCCGGCACGCTGACCATCACCGCCGGACACCCCCACTATCAGTCCGTTCCCGTCTATGAGATGAAGTTTCCAGATCTTTGTGTGTATTAAAGAGAAGCCTTCTAGCCTCTGCTGGGCATGGCTTTGGGGCATTCGAGCGCACTGCGTTGAGCCCGCTCACGATGCATTTGCAGCTCGGCCTTCACTCTTTTCTTTGCCACATTTTACCAGAGCTTTGAGGGCCCAGCCTTGGTGCTTGAGTTGCAGATTTTTCCTAGTTCTGTTCGTTCTGCTCTTGATATTGTGGTCGACGATTTCACGACTCATTTTTCTGTCCTCTTCGAAAGGGAAAACGGGCAGTGCAATAGTGTCTTGCCAAATATTTCAAAGAATAAGGCCTTTAAAATAAACTAAGGCAAGCGTGGGCCAACTTGGGCCCTCCAGGTGTTTTGGACTTCAATTCCCACAATTCCTAACAGCCGGTAGGCTGTTAGGAATTGTGGGAGTTGAAGTCCAAAACACCTGGAGGGCCCAAGTTGGCCCATGCTTGTTCCAAGGCTCGATAGGACTAAGCTTCAAATCCTTGCGTTGTTTTCTCTCTTTGCATCACACATTCCTAATGAATTATTGCCGTGATTTACACATGTTGCCGCTTTCCATTCTGTGGTACTGAAAACCCTGAAGATACAGGCCCTAAGTGTTGTTTTTGCCTCTCTTTTCAGTCGTTGCAATAATTCTGAATGCAGCAAAACATTGGTAACGTTTTTGACATCCCAAATACTTAGTCCGTGCCTCGTGCTTGGCAGGGAGGGATGGGAAATAGATATTTTTGCCGTGTCGCTTTTAGAATACCTAATGTGTAGATATATAATCTATATTTAGTACTCCAGAAAAATACTAAGTGCATTTGAAAATGGGAAATGAGGGTCTTTTAAAACTAGATGTCGTCCAAACTTGTGTGATCGATCGCCCTTTGTAGCATAGACTTTTTAGTACTGTTTTGTCAACTGAAAGGAAAACCTGTGGATGGAACTTGCTGGGCAGGTTAGAACTTTTTTATGATTGTGTGTGCTTAGGAATGTTTTGATTCCATTACAACTTCCTTGCAATGTTTCTCTCTCGAGAATGATACACAGACTTGCATATCCCAGATAATATGCTACTTGCGTGTAAACAAAGAAGGCTTATACAATGCCTTTAATACTAGAAGCTGCTATAATCTCCCAAGTGTAGTAGCAGCAAAGTTTCGTTTCCATCCACTCCACAATTCCAAGGTAAGACTTTAAAATAACCCTTCTCAGTAGAATGATAGCTGGAAAGTTTTATTAGATTTCTCAATATCTTTTTTGTCACCACGCTTGTGTGCATTCCATCATGAGACGTACCCTGTTTCCCTGAAAATAAGACACTGACTTATATTAATTTTTGCTCCCAAAGATGTGCTAGGTCTTATTTTCAGTGGCTGTCTTGTTTTTCCATGAAGAAGAATTCACATGTACAGTGTTCCCTCGCTACTTTGTGGTTCGCTTTACATGGACTCGCTGTCTTAAGGAAATATTAATATAGCCAATCTCCCATGGAAGTTCCTGGACCATTTGGACAGCAGGAATGGTGTTACAGCTTCCGACTACCAGAGGGAACGTGCTTGCAAACAAAAACTTTGCTAGGTCTTACTTTCTAGGGAGGCCTTATATTCTCCCACACACTGTCTGGAGACCACAACAATCTCCCATGGAAGCTCCTGGACCATTTGGACAGCAGGAATGGTGTTACAGCTTCCAACTACCAGAGGGACTTGCTCCCAAACATAAACTTTGCTAGGTCTTACTTTCGAGGGAGGCCTTATATTCTCCCACACACTGTCTGGAGACCACAACAATCTCCCATGGAAGCTCCTGGACAATTTGGACAGCAGGAATGGTGTTACAGCTTCCGACTACCAGAGGGACTTGCTCCCAAACAAAAACTTTGCTAGGTCTTACTTTCGAGGGAGGCCTTATATTCTCCCACACACTGTCTGGAGACCACAACAATCTCCCATGGAAGCTCCTGGACCATTTGGACAGCAGGAATGGTGTTACAGCTTCCGACTACCAGAGGGACTTGCTCCCAAACATAAACTTTGCTAGGTCTTACTTTCGGGGGAGGCCTTATATTTAGCAATTAAACAAAATCTCTACTAGGTCTTATTTTCAGGGGATGTCTTATTTTCGAGGAAACAGGGTCGATTATGACCAGGTCAGTGTTTACTTGTTGTTGTTTATGTATGCCTAGAGCAGGCATGGGCATACTTGAGCTCTCCAGATGTTTTGGACTCCAACTCCCACCATTCCTAACAGCCTCAGGCCCCTTCCTTGGACAGTACGGATGGAATTGCAGCTTCTGGCCACCAGGGGGAGTACGCTCCCAAACAAAAACATTGCTAGGTCTTACTTTCGAGGGAGGCCTTATATTCAGCAATGCAGGAAAATCTCTACTAGGTCTTATTTTCAGGGGATGTCTTATTTTTGGGGAAACAGGGTAGATTATGACTAGTTTAGTGTTTACTTGTTATTGTTTATGTATCCCTAGAGCAGGCATGGGCATACTTGAGCCCTCCAGGTGTTTTGGACTGCAACTCCCACCATTCCTAACAGCCTCAGGCCCCTTCCTTTCCACAGGCATGGGCATACTTGTGCCCTCCAGGTGTTTTGGACTGCAACTCCCACCATTCCTAACAGCCTCTGGCCCCTTCCTTTCCCCCCTTAGCTACTTTGTTTACATTCAGAAGGACAAAACGAGGGGCTTCTGAATCCCGGATGAGCCCCCATTATTCACTTAAGCAGCTGAGGGGGGAAAGGAAAGGGCTTGAGGTTGTTAGGAATGGTGGGAGTTGGAGTCCAAAACACTTGAAGGACCCAAGTATGCCCATGCCTGTCCTAGACCATAGGCTGTTTATATACGAACAAATATAGACAAAATAATAATACTACCTAAAGCAATCTGCATACAGACCTTGCCTGTTTAAAATCCAATATCATTCAAATACTCTATATACATCAGAGATATATAATATATACATCAATGAGATTAAAATTCACTGTGGTTTTGTTTTCCTAAGTTGTTGACTGCCTTTGCACATAATACATACGAAAGAAAACAAAACAAACGCTCTTTTCGTTTGCACTCGTGCCGACCGTGGATGCTGCTGCTGCTGTTTTCTACGCTCAATAGTAAATGCCTTACATTTCATTTGCTTCCAAACTCTCGGCGGTATCGTCTTTGCATTCTTGGTTTTCGTTTCAATACATTGGAGATATCCCAAAAGTGATGTTGCTCTTGTTAACAGGGAAAGCAAGCCAGACCTGTTGTAATAATAATAATAATAATAATAATAATAATAATAATAATATTGTCGAAGGCTTTCATGGCTGGAATCACTAGGTTCTTGTGGGTTTTTGGGCTATATGGCCATGTTCTAGAGGCATTTTCTCCTGACGTTTCATCTGCATCTATGGCAAGCATCCTCAGAGGTAGTGAGGTCTGTTGGAATTAGGAAAATGGGTTTATATATCTGTGGAATGACTGGGGTGGGGCAAAGAGCTCTTCTCTGCTGGAGCTAGGTGTGAATGTTTCAACTGACCACCTTCATTAGCATTTGAAGGCCTGGCTGAGCCTGGGGAATCTTTGTTGAGAGGTGTTAAGAGGTGCCTGGTTCTTTCCTCTCTGCTGTTTTGCTGTAGTAATTTTAGAGTTTTTTTTAATACTGGTAATACTCTAATATCACGAAAATGAACAAAATCTGGCTACCAGTATTAAAAAACTCTAAAATTACAACAGCAAAACAGCAGAGGGGAAACAACCAGGCACATCTTAACACCTCTCAACAAAAGATTCCAACAGGCTCAAATGCTAATGAAGGTGGTCAGTTGAAACATTCACACCTAGCTCCAGCAGACAAGAGTCCTTTGTCCCCCTGGTCATTCCACAGATATATAAACCCTTTTTCCTACTTCCAACAGACATCACTACCTCTGAGGATGCTTGCCATAGATGCAGGTGAAACGTCAGGAGAGAATGCCTCGAGAACATGGCCATATAGCCCGAAAAAACCCACAAGAACCTTATTATTATTATTATTATTATTATTATTATTATTATTATTATTATTATTATTTGAGGCCGTGCCAGCTGGAGAGGCCGAAAACTGGCATCCTTTTGGAGATTATCCATAAGTTACGAGAATACAGGACCTGGTGTATTGTCTGACCACGGTTCAAGGAATTAGGAGTTTACACAAACATATTTGACCTATAGAATGACTCATTTGGAACCATAAATCTTTGTTGTGTGTATGATACTCTTGTCACTCTCTTCTGTGAACACATTCCAGCTTCATCCCTCGTTTGTTTGGGTCGATAATGCTGAAACCGCTTTTTGTGGTAATTTTTAGGATCGCAACCCGGCATGGGCCAACTTGGGCCCTCCCTCCAGGTGTTTTGGACTTCAACTCCCACAATTCCTAACAGGAATTGTGGGAGTTGAAGTCCAAAACACCTGGAGGGAGGGCCCAAGTTGGCCCATGCCTGGTATAAACAAAAGCCATCTTACAATGTTGATCTCTTGTTCCGACACCTGTGTATTCTGCATTCTCTGTAACGAGCCATTTGACGCAACGCTGAGGACACACTGTGCAATCTCCATACACTTGTGAGCAATAAATAAATAAACTTAAGTGAGAAGCAACGCGTCGGAATTGGGCGTTTCGTTCTTTCTCCAGGTATATAAACCCCATTTTCCTACTTTCCAACAAAACTCACAACCTCTGAGAGTGCCTGCCATAGATGGGGGTGAAATGTCAGGAGAGAATGCTACTAGAACCCAGACTAGTGGAGTGCCATGAAAGGCTGCCTAAGCTTGAGGGAAAGAGGGGGCATGGCTACTAACCAAGAGAGGGCGTGCCAAGCTGCTTAGCCCTTTAAGAGGCCAGGAGGGGGTGTGGCCAAAGCTTAGGGCTTGGAGGCAGAAAGCAGCCATTGAGGAGGGTGGGGGCGTGGCCAAGCGTGTTAGACCTTTGAATGAAAGGGGGCGTGGCCACACCTAGAAGGGGCGTGACTAAGGTGCTTAGGCCTTTGAGTGAAAGAAAGGGGCGTGGCCACATCTAGAAGGGGCGTGACTAAGATGCTTAGGCCTTAGAATTGAAGAGGGGGCGTGGCTAAGTCGCTTTATGCTTTGAGTGGCGGAGGGGGCGTGGCCTGGCTACTTAGGCCTTTTGAGTGGAAAGAGGGGGCGTGGTCATATCTATAAGGGACGTGGCTAGGCAGCTTAGCCCTTTGAGTAAAAGGAGGGGGCGTGGCCAAGCCGCTTTAAGCCTTGAGTGGCGGAGGGGGCGTGGCCACATCTAGAAGGGGCGTGACTAAGCTGCTTAGGCCTTTGAGTGAAAAAAGGGGGCGTGGCCAAGCCGCTTTAGGCCTTGAGTGGCGGAGGGGGCGTGGCCACATCTAGAAGGGGCGTGGCTAGGCTACTTAGCCTTTCGAGTGAAGGAAGGGGCGTGGCCAAGCCGCTTTAAGCCTTGAGTGGCGGAGGGGGCGTGGCCACATCTAGAAGGGGCGTGACTAAGCTGCTTAGGCCTTTGAGTGAAAAAAGGGGGCGTGGCCAAGCCGCTTTAGGCCTTGAGTGGCGGAGGGGGCGTGGCCACATCTAGGGGCGTGGCTAGGCAGCTTAGGCCTTTGAGTGAAAGGAGGGGGCGTGGCCAAGTCGCTTTAGGCCTTGAGTGTCGGAGAGGGACGTGGTCATATCTATAAGGGGCGTGGCTAAGCTACTTAGGCCTTTGAGTGAAAGTAGGGGGCGTGGCCAAGCCGCTTTAAGCCTTGAGTGGCAGAGAGGGACGTGGCCACATCTAGAAGGGGCGTGACTAAGCTGCTTAAGCCTTTGAGTGAAAGGAGGGGGCGTGGCCACATCTAGAAGGGGCGTGACTAAGCTGCTTAGGCCTTTGAGTGAAAAAAGGGGGCGTGGCCAAGCCGCTTTAGGCCTTGAGTGGCGGAGGGGGCGTGGCCACATCTAGAAGGGGCGTGGCTAGGCTACTTAGGCCTTTTGACTGGAAGAGGGGGCGTGGCCAAGCCGCTTTAGTCCTTGAGTTGCTGAGGGGGCGTGGCCACATCCAGAAGGGGCGTGACTAAGCTGCTTAAGCCTTTGAGTGAAAGATGGGGGCGTGTCCAAGCCGTTTTAGGCTTTGATTTGTCGGGGGCGTGGCCACATCTAGAAGGGGCGTGGCTAAGCTGCTTAGGCCTTTCAGTGAAAGCCGCTTTAGGCCTTGAATGGTGGAGGGGGCGTGGCCATATCTAGAAGGAGTGAAAGGGGCGTGGCCAAGTCGCTTAAGGCCTTGAGTGGCAGAGGGGGCGTGGTGACTGCTAGCCGGGGCGTGGCCAAGCTTCATAACCCTTTGAGTGAAGGAGGGGACGTGGCCAATCCGCTTAAGACCTTTAGATACATCAGGGGGCGTGTCCAATGCTAGCAGGGGCGTGGCCAAGCTGCATATTGAGTGGAAAGAGGGGGCGTGGCCAAGCCGCTTAGACCTTGAGGTCTTGGAGGGGGCGTGCCCAGTGCCTGGAGGGGCGTGGCCAAGCTGCATAGGCCTTTGTGGAATGGAGGGGGCGTGTCCACTGCCAGGAAGAGGCGTGTCCAGCGCGATTCGGCCTATAGGGAGGAGGGGGCGTGGCCACACCAAGCTATCACTGCGCGTCCAGCCGCCATTTTCCCGGAAGTCGGAAGAAAACAAAGGAAGGAGGCAGACGGGCTTGGCGGCGGGTGAGTCTGGCGGCGCAGCGGAGGGCTTGGGACTGGGTCAGTGTTGACCCCGGCTTGCTTTTCCTAACGAGAGCCTTAGAATCCCTGGCTCCAGCCTTTCCCCTCTTTCTCCTCCTTCTCCTCAGTGAGGCCTACTTCCAGAGACGTCAACATGGCGCCTGTCGTGGCCTTTTCTCTCAGGCTCCTTCTTTGGAGGCTTGTAAACATAGGCTGGATGGCCATCTGTCAGGGGTGATTTGAATGCAATATTCCTGCTTCTAGGCAGAATGGGGTTGGACTGGATGGCCCAGGAGGTCTCTTCCAACTCTTTGATTCTAGGATTAAGGAGCCTCCACCACACTCCGGGGCAGAGAGTTCCACTGCTGAACGGCTCTCACAGTCAGGAAGTTCTTCCTCATGTTCAGATGGAATCTCCTCTCTTGTTGTTTGAAGCCATTGTTCCATTGCGTCCTATTTATTTATTTATTTACTATTCTTGTATACCGCTGTATCTCAAGCCCGAGGGCGACTCACAGCGGTTTCCAGAAAGCAAACAACAGAGACAGTAAAAACAGCAGTAATCAATATATCACAATAGTTAAACTACACAATTCCATTTCTAACAGTAAACAAACATCAATACACAGTTATCACAAAAAGCCCCCCCCCCCCGATCGCCTCATCATCCAAGCGTGATCCAAATTCGTCGTCCATTGTTCCGTTCCTATGTTCAATTACCAGAATTGCACTGAATTACTCAAATGCCTGCACAAACATCCAGGTCTTCAACTTTCTACGGAATGTCATGAGGGATGGTGCCAACCTAACATCTACAGGAAGGGCGTTCCACAGCCGAGGAGCCACCACCGAGAAGGCCCTATCCCTCGTCCCCGCCAACCGTGCTTGAGAGGCCGGCGGGACCGAGAGCAGGGCCTCCCCGGAAGATCTCAAAGTTCGGGTGGGTTCATAGGCCGAGATGCGGTCAGATAGGTATCTTGGGCCGGAACCGTTTAGGGCTCTAGTCTCCAGGGAAGCAGAAAACAAGCTTGCTCCCTCCTCCCTGTGACTTCCTCTCACATATTTATACATGGCTATCATATCTACTCTCAGCCTTCTCTTCTTCAGGCTAAACATGCCCAGCTCCTTAAGCCGCTCCTCATAGGGCTTGTTCTCCAGACCCTTGATCATTTTAGTCGCCCTCCTCTGGACACATTCCAGCTTGTCAATATCTCTCTTGAATTGTGGTGCCCAGAATTGGACACAATATTCCAGGTGTGGTCTAACCAAAGCAGAATAGAGGGGTAGCATTACTTCCCTAGATCTAGACACTATGCTCCTATTGATGCAGGCCAAAATCCCATTGGCTTTTTTTGCCGCCACATCACATTGTTGGCTCATGTTTAACTTGTTGTCCACGAGGACTCCAAGATCCTTTTCACACGTACCGCTCTCGAACCAGGCATTGTCCCCCATTCTGTATCTTTGCATTTCGTTTTTCCTGCCAAAGTGGAGTATCTTGCATTTGTCACTGTTGAACTTCATTTTGTTAGTTTTGGCCCATCTCTCTAATCTGTTTGGCTGCCATTGCGCTTTTGGAGAGTAGTCACATAATCTTATGCTATTGCTCCCTCAATGTTCCTGTCTTAGGAGTACACCCCCCCCCCTTGTACGAAGGTTTGTTTATTTCCCTGTCTCTCTATGAGTTCTCCCTTTCAAATAGTTCTGCCCCTTTATCTCACCCTGAGTTTTTAAATCATTTTATGTACATGCAGCCCGCTCACTGTCGCTATGTCTAGTTTACTGCTTTTTATGTTTTGTGTATATTGTTTATACCTTTAATGTTTTATACTTTAATGTTATGTTGTTTATTTTATTGCAATTTGTATCTTACTGTGTTATAATTTGTTGTTCGGGCTTTGCCCCATGTAAGCCGCTCCGAATCCCCATTGGGGGAGTTGCTGGCGGGGTATAAATAAAGTTTTTTTTAAATATTATTATTATTTATTGGCTGGCATGAAAGGCCTTGCCAGAGAAGCTGCTGCTTCAGGGATGGTGCTTCCATGTATGTATGTATGCGAACTTTCGCTGCAACCTCCTCCTTCCTGCCACAGGTTCCCCGTATGTTGTGTGCCCAGAGCCGTATCGCAGATCGAAGGAAGCATGTTCCACGGAATCCCAGCAAACCCGGGCATGGGAGGTGAGTCCCAAAGTATCTGCTGTTTTTACTTCCCTGCTTATCCTGGAATATATCAGGACAGGACCTTCTCAGTGGTGGCTCTTCAGCTATGGAACTCCCTCCCCAGGGAAATTAGAGCAGCCCCCTCCGTCCTGACCTTCAGGAAGAAAGTGAAGACATGGTTGTGGGACCAAGCCTCTGGACGATGATCCCCAGTGCAATAATGATCTCTCAGTGCAATAATGAATAATGCAAATGACAACCAGAATGGCTCCTGGAATATGCTTTGGGATGGTGTCAATTTAAGTAATTGTTTTATATTTGGTATTTAAGTTTGATTTTAAAGTATTTGTTGTTTTATTCTATACTAGCTGTCCCCTGCCACACGTTGCTGTGGTCCAGTCTGTTGATCTGGAAAATAAAGTAATGAGAAAGTGTTGGTTTCTAATATATGTAATTTCTTTATGCTTGTGGGTAAACAGTATTTCTTGCTGTTTCTTTGTCAGTGTTGATGTGGAGATTGTCTGGTTTGCCTACTCTGGAACATGCAACATATTATTGTCCTTTTTTAGGGGTGCCTTTAAAATCTATGATACTATATCTGTGTGTCTGTGAATCATATCTATCTATCTAGTCTGTCTATCTATCTATCTATCATCTATCTATCTATCTATCTATCTATCTATCTATCTATTTATCTATATCTATCTATCTATGGCTGGATGGCTCTTTGTCAGGAGGGCTTTGATTATGTTTTCTTGCACTGGTGAAGGGAGTTGGACTGGATGGCCTTAAGTATTTTCTGTTGGTCATGGGGGTTCTGTGTGGGAAGTTTGCCCCAATTCTGTCATTGGTGGGTTCAGCATGCTCTCTGATTGTAGGTGAACTATAAATCCCAGTAACTACAACTCCCAAATGTCAAGGTCGATTTCCCCCAAACTCCATCTGTGTTCATGTTTGGGCATATGGAATATTCGTGTCAATTTTGGTCCCGATCCATCATTGTTTGAGTCCACAGTGCACTGTAGGTGAACTACAACTCCCAAACTCAAGGTCAATGCCCACCAAACCCTTTTAGTGTTTTCTGTTGGTCATGGGAGTCCTGTGTGCCAAGTTCGGTTCAATTCCATCATTGGTGGAGTTCAGAAGGCTCTTTGATTGTAAGTAAACTATAAATCCCAGCAACTACAACTCCCAATATGACAAAATCAATTTTTTCAGTGATGGTCACTCCTTGGGTCGTTAGGTGTCTTGTGTCCAAATTTGGTGTCAATTTGCCCAGTGGTTTTTGAGTTATGCTAATCCCACAAACGAACATTACATTTTTATGTATATAGATATGTATACATGGATTGAAAGGGTGTGTTGTTTTGTATGTTATGCTGGGGAAAGCATTTAATTGTGTTGTGCAATGTACATGACAATAAAGTTATTTTATTCTATTCTGAAGGATTCGGCACACAGCTATGGGCAGGGGGAGGTTTGGGTCAGCTTTCCTTATGGTTTGAAGCTTCTCGCATCACACTATTTCTTTTCTCTTGCCTTTCCAGCCCCAGCCAATAAGCCGGAACTGTACGAGGCAAGTAGCATTCTGTTTGTTGGGGCTGTAAATGGCAGGCAGTTCCCTCTTAATAGTATTGGGAAACAGTCTGAGTTTTGGGGTTTTTTTTGGTGGGGGTGGGGTTGATATGTTAACAACCAGCAACATTCTCTGCTGGACTCCGTATGTTTATTCTCTCGTCTCTCTGAGTTCTCCCTACAATTAGTTTTACCCCTTTATCTCACCTGGAGTTTTTAAATTATTTTATGTACATGCGGCCCGCTCTTTGTCATTATGTTTGGTTTCTATGCTCTGTGTATATTGTTTATATGCTTTGATGTTTTATACTTTAATGTTATGTTGTTTATTTTATTTATTATTATTATTATTATTATTATTATGTATTGTAACTTGTGGTAAGCCGCTCCGAGTCCCCGTTGGGGGAGATGGTGGCAGGGTATAAATAAAGTTTATTTGTTTATTTATTTATTTATTATTATTATTATGTATTGTAATTTATGTATGCAGTCATGCCGGCCACATGACCTTGGAGGTGTCTACGGACAACGCTGGCTCTTCGGCTTAGAAATGGAGATGAGCACCACACCCCAGAGTCAGACATGACTGGACTTAATGTCAGGGGACTACCTTACCTTTACCTTTACCTTATTGTAATTTGTGGTAAGCCGCTCCGAGTCCCTGTTGGGAGAGATGGTGGCGGGGTATAAATAAAGTTAATTATTATTATTATTATTATTTTGTATTGTAACTTGTGGTTCAGGCTTGACCCCATGTAAGCCGCTCCGAGTCCCCATTGGGGGAGATGGTGGTGGGGTATAAATAAAGATTATTATTATTGTCTCCACATCATGAGGAGACAGCAAAGCCTAGAGAAGACAATTATGCTGGGGAAAGTGGAAGGTAAAAGGAAGAGGGGCCGACCAAGGGCAAGATGGATGGATGGCATCCTTGAAGTGACCGGACTGACCTTGAAGGAGCTGGGGGTGGTGACGGCCGACAGGGAGCTCTGGCGTGGGCTGGTCCATGAGGTCACGAAGAGTCGGAGACGACTGAACGAATGAACAACATTATTATTATTATTATTATTATTATTATTATTATTATTATTATTATTATTTGCTGCCCTTAAAGAGCCTCACCTGTCGACCCCCAGATCATCTTCCACCTGATGCTGAAACTTTGCTCTCTTCTAGGTTCTTGTGGGTTTTTTCGGGCTATAGGGCCATGTTCTAGAGGCATTTCTCCTGACGTTTCGCCTGCCTCTATGGCAAGCATCCTCACTACCTCTGAGGATGCTTGCCATAGATGCAGGCGAAACGTCAGGAGAAATGCCTCTAGAACATGGCCCTATAGCCCGAAAAACCCACAAGAACTGAGTGATTCCAGCCATGAAAGCCTTCGACAATACTTTGCTCTCTTCTCTTGTAGGAAGTGAAGCTGTACAAGAATGCCCGGGAGAGAGAGAAGTGAGTCCTTTCCCCCTATCCTCTTTGTGTGTGTGGTAGTCCCACAATTTATGTCCCAGGATACAATTTTTGCATAATCTAGAACCCTAGTCTTGGGCTGTTGTTGTTATTATTAGTATTTCAGCCTGAGAGATTGGATTGGATGGCCTTTGTGGTTTATTTCAACTTTACAATTCTATGTTCCTATCATTAGATCATCCAGAGTGATTCTATGGTAATTCAAAGCTCTTTATCTCACCTTTCCCCATAGTAATAATGCATAAAACCACGCTTACTAGCAGGCTTACATTTGGCGTGTGAGGGGAGGGTGATTGGGAAACTAAATGTGTAGGCATCGAATTGTGCCTGTTTGTAAGCCGCCCTGAGTCCCCCCTCGGGGGTTGAGAAGGGCGGGGTAGAAGTATACAAAATAAATAAATAAAGTTTTATTGCATGTATATGTTTTAACTATTTTATAATTTGAAATGTTATATTTATTATTTGTATGTATAATGAGGCAATGCATTTGTCAACAAGGGAAAATATCACTGCATTCTTTTGACAGTGTAGAACAGACATGGGCAAACTCTGGTCCTCCAGGTGTTTTTGACTTCAACTCCCACAATTCCTAACAGCTCAATATACCTCAATATGCCAATACCGGGATTGTGGCGCAGCTGGCTGAGTGTCAGTTGCATTAAGATCACTCTGACCAAAAGGTCATGAGTTGGAAGCCAGCCCAGGTTGGAGTGGGTTTCCAACCAATTGTGTGGCCTGTTGTTGACCTTTGCAACCTGAAAGACAGTTGCATCTGTCAAGTAGGAAAATTAGGTACCACCTTAAAGTGTGGGGAGGCTAAATTAACTAATTTATGAGGCCATAAAGAAGACTCCAGCAGAGCATTCCAGCAGGGAAGCAAGTGGGGAATGTGGAAGTGCTTCATCAGCGTCGCAGATGGACGATGAAAGCGACAGCTCCCCTCGCGGCCATAAAAAAAGAAGTTAAATAGCCTCTGTGTATGTCTGTATATGTTAGTATGTCAAAAATTGGCATTGAATGTTTGCCACCCAGGTCATGACCAAAAGGTCATGAGTTCGAAGCCAGCTCGGGTTGGAGTGAGTTTCCAACCAATTGTGTAGCCTGTTGTCAACCTTTGCAACCTGAAAGACAGTTGCATCTGTCAAGTAGGAAAATAAGGTACCACCGTAAAGTGTGGGGAGGCTAAATTAACTGATTTATGAGGCCATAAAGAAGACTCCAACAAAGCATTCCAGCAGGGAAGCATGCGGGGAATGCAGAAGTGCTTCATCAACATTGCAGATGGACGATGAAAGCGACAGCTCCCCTGGCGGCCAGAAAAAGTTAAATAGCCTCTGTGTATGTCTGTATATGTTGTATGTCAAAATTGACATTGAATGTTTGCCATATATGTGTACACTGTAATCCGCCCTGAGTCCCCTGCGGGGTGAGAAGGGCGGAATATAAATGCTGCAAATAATAAATACCTATGAGACACCTGGTAGGTGGGCCTTCTCTCCCAGAAGGACCTCCTTTTCTCAGGACCTCCTTCCTGAGGCATTCTGCTTCCGTCTGCTTTCAGGTACGACAACATGGCGGAACTCTTTGCCGTGGTGAAGACGATGCAGGCGCTGGAGAAGGCCTACATCAAGGACTGCGTCACCCCCAGCGAGTGAGTGAAGGGCAGGGAAAGGGGAGGGATGGGATGGGGCCTCCAGGTACAGGCCTTGTTATAGGTGTTTGGCAGGTATGGCTAACTTCGCCCCTCTCTCCAGGTGTTTTGGACTTCAACTCCCACAATTTCTAACCGTCAGTAGGCTGTTGGAATTGTGAGAGTTGAAGTCCATAACAGCTGGAGGGATGGCTGAAGTTGACCCATGCTTGTTAAACACCTGCAACAAGTCTCCTGCATTCAACATCACTGGACATCATGACTATTTTATTTGTCGTGTCAGATCAACCAGTCAATTATATTACATTTCTAACAGAACAAAGCAAACAAATAGACAAAATACAACATTTGTGAGTTTGGTAGTTGATTAAATGTCCTTTGACCAGTATCTGGCCACTTGGAGTGCTTCTGGTGTTGCTGCAAGAAGGTCCTCCATTGTGCATGTGGCAGGGCTCAGGGTGCATTGCAGCAGGTGGTCAGTGGTTTGCTCCTCTCCACACTCGCATGTCGAGGATTCCACTTTGTGGCCCCATTTCTGAAGGTTGGCTCTGCATCTCGTGGTGCCAGAGCGCAGTCTGTTCAGCACCTTCCAAGTCGCCCAGTCTTCTGTGTGCCCAGGGGGGAGTCTCTCATTTGGTATCAGCCATGGATTGAGGTTCTGGGTTTGAGCCTGCCACTTTTGGACTCTCGCTTGCTGAGGTGTTCCAGCGAGTGTCTCTGTAGATCTTAGAAAACTATTTCTAGATTTAAGTCGTTGACGTGCTGGCTGATACCCAAACAGAGGATGAGCTGGAGATGTCTCTGCCTCATGACTAGAGACGATGGGAGTTGTGATACAGTAAAACCCGGAAGGCTGTTATGTTTTGCCAGGAGAGTGGGTCTTGGATTGAGATAACAAGGCTTGTGGATGTGATGACGTCTCACTTTAAAAACCCCTTTCATCTCTTCCCAACCTCAGAGCCACAAGTGCTGTTGAGTTGCAATTCCCATCATCCCCACTCCACATGGCAGATAATCAAAAGCGATGTGAATTATCTTACCATAATATAGAATCATAGAATCAAAGAGTTGGAAGAGACCTCCTGGGCCATCCAGTCCAACCCCATTCTGCCAAGAAGCAGGAATATTGCATTCAAATCACCCCTGACAGATGGCCACCCAGCCTCTGTTTAAAAGCTTCCAAAGAAGGAGCCTCCACCACACTCCGGGGCAGAGAGTTCCACTGCTGAACGGCTCTCACAGTCAGGAAGTTCTTCCTCATGTTCAGATGGGATCTCCTCTCTTGTAGTTTGAAGCCATTGCTCCATTGCGTCCTAGTCTCCAAGGAAGCAGAAAACAAGTTCGCTCCCTCCTCCCTGTGGCTTCCTCTCACATATTTATACATGGCTATCATATCCCCTCTTAGCCTTCTCTTCTTCAGGCTAAACATGTCCAGCTCCTTAAGCCGCTACTCATAGGGCTTGTTCTCCAGACCTTTTATCATTTTAACCCAATAAGTGGGTTAAAACCACTGGTGGCTATTTAAATAAATTATGCTATGTTACAAAATCTGAAAACAAATTATGTTCCTGGTTTGAATGTTCCTGGCAAACATTCAATGCCATAAACACACAACATATATAGACAGAGACTCAAAGGGTATTTAACCTCCCAGCTTCATGAGGGTATGCTTTTTGAATTCTGGCCACCGGGGGAGCTGTCGCTTCACCATCTACTTGTGACACCGAAGGAGTACTTCCTCATTCTTTTTGCATGCTGCTGGAGAGTTTTATGGCATTGTAAATTAGTTAAGTATAATATATTGTATATACATATATTTATAATATTATAATGTAACAAACATAATACTACTATTAATATTACAATATAATAGTGTAGTACAATATAGTAATATATAATACTGATATTGTACTATGCTAATAATTTAATATATTGTATTGGGAGCCCCCGGTGGCGCAGTGGGTTAAAGCACTGAGTTGCTGAGCTTGTTGATCGAAAGGTCGCAGGTTCGATTCCGGGGAGCGGCGTGAGCTTCCGCTGTCAGCCCTAGCTTCTGCCAACCTAGCAGTTCGAAAACATGCAAGTGTGAGTAGATCAATAGGTACCGCTCCGGCGGGAAGGTAACGGCGCTCCATGCAGTCATGCCGGCCACATGACCTTGGAGGTGTCTACGGACAACGCTGGCTCTTCGGCTTAGAAATGGAGATGAGCACCACACCCCAGAGTCAGACATGACTGGACTTAATGGCAGGGGACTACCTTTACCTTTACTTATAACCCAGGAACAAATAAACATGATAGATACTATTGTCGAAGGCTTTCATGGCTGGAATCACTGGGTTGTTGTAGGTTTTTCACACTATATGACCATGTTCTAGAAGCATTCTCTCCTGACGTTTCACCTGCATCTATGGCAAGCATCCTCAGAGGTAGTGACTCATTGCCTCTGAGGATGCTTGCCATAGATGCAGGCGAAACGTCAGGAGAGAATGCCTCTAGAACATGGCCATATAGCCTGAAAAAACCTACAACAACCCAGTGATTCTGGCCATGAAAGCCTTCGACAATACTTTACTAATAATATTACAATATAATGGTGTAGTACAAAATAGTAAAATATAACACTGATATTGTACTATGCTAATAATTTAATATATTGTATGTGTATATATCTTGTAAGCCGATCTGAGCCTCCTTCGGGGTGAGAAGAGTAGCATATAAATGCCGTAAATAAATAAATAAGCGGTACCTAAATTTTCTACTTGACTGATGCAACTGTCTTTCGGTCTGCAAAGGTCGACAGCAAGCTAGACAAATGGCTGGAAGCTCACTCCGAGCAGGGCTGGCTTTGAACTCATGACCTCTCGGTCAGTAGTATTTTTAATGCAGCTGACTCACAACCATCTGCTCCACAAGTTAGGAAATTTGGTCTAGCTTAGCAACCGTCCTCCTCCGATGGGTCAGCCACCCCTTTCCACCTGGAGCATGGCATCTCTGGAGAAGGAGGGATGCGCAGCAAGAAGCTTCTATGGTTAGGCCAGCCTTGGGGCCTTCCTCCTCACCCGCTCCTTGCTCTTCCAGATACACCGCAGCCTGCTCTCGCCTCCTTGTCCAGTACAAAGCTGCCTTCAAGCAGGTCCAGGGCCTGGAGATCAATTCCATCGATGACTTTTGCCGCAAGTTTCGGGTGAGCAAATAGCATCCGGGAAGGAGAGGGGGAGATATGGGTCTTGTTTCAGAGACAAACGTGGAATGTAAATAATAATGGGGATGACGAGGAGACGGTACCTTTCCAGAAGCAAAATCAGGCATGGACCAACTTGGGCTCTCCAGGTGTTTTGGACTTCAGCTCCCAGAATTCCTAACAGCCATCACCTTGTTGATGGGAAGCTTCCCATCATAGTGGAAATCATCTATTGGACAGATGGCAAGCTGTTTAACCTCAGCAAACTGGTCACAACATCTGTTATAGAACTCCAGTATGCTGATGATAATGTTGTCTGTGCACATTCAGAAAAAGACCACTTTGATTTATTTACAGTATTTATATACCGCCTTTCTCCGGATTTGAACCTGTGACCTGTCAGTCTTCAGTCCTGCCGACACAGGGGTTTAACCCACTGCACCACTTGGGGCGGATGAGCTCCCTCTATCAGCTCCAGCTCCTCATGCGGGGACATGAGAAAAGCCTCCCACAAGGATGATTAAAAAAAATCAATTCACCCGGGCGTCCCCTGGGCAATGTCCTTGCAGACGGCCAATTCTCTCACACCAGAAGCGACTTGCAGTTTATCAAGTTGCTCCTAAAACAACAAAAAACCCCCAAAAACACCGCCTTTCTCACCCCCAGGGGGACTCAAAACCGTTTTTAGTCCCCCTAAGGGTGGGAAAGGTGGTATACAAATACTGTAAATAAATAAATAAGTCCTACAAGCCACTCTAAACACCTTCGCAGAAGCATATGAGAAGCTCGGCCTGTCATTGAACATCGAGAAAACCAAAGTGCTGTTCCAGCAGTCACCAGGCAATCCCTCTCCAATGCCAGAAATACAGCTTAATGGTGTAACATTAGAAAATGTGGACCATTTCCACTCCCTCAGCAGCCACCTCTCCACCGAAGTCAACATCGACACCGAAATACAACACCGCCTGAGCTCTGCGAGCGCAGCATTTTTCCGAATGAAGCAGAGAGTGTTTGAGGACCAAGACATCCGTAGGGAGACCAAGGTGCTTGTTTATAAAGCTATTATCCTCCCAACCCTGCTATACGCCTGCGAGACGTGGACTGTCTACAGACGTCAACACTGGCACTGAACTACAACACTGCCTGAGCTCTGCAAGAGCAGCATTTTTCCCAATGAAGCAGAGAGTGTTTGAGGACTGGGATATCCGTAGGGATACCAAGGTGCTTGTTTATAAAGCTATTGTCCTCCCAACCCTATTATATGCCTGCGAGACGTGGACTGTCTACAGACGTCAACATTGAGACTGAAATAGAACACCGCTTGAGCTCTGCGAGAGCAGCATTTTTCCGAATGAAACAGAGAATGTTTGAGGACTGGGACATCCGTAGGGAAACCAAGGGGCTTGTTTATAAAGCTACTGTCCTCCCAACTCTGCTATACGCTTGTGAGATGTGGACTGTCTACAGATGTTACACCAGTGGTTCTCAACCTTGGGTCCCCAGATGTTTTTGGCCTTCAACTCCCAGAAATCTTAGTCAGTTTACCAGCTGTTAGGATTTCTGGGAGTTGTAGGCCAAAAACATCTAGGGACCCAAGATTGAGAACCACTGCGTTACACGCAACTCCTGGAATGATTCCATCAGCGCTGCCTCTGGAAAATCCTGCAAATCTCTTGGGAAGACAAGCGGACAAAAGTCAGCGTGCTGGAAGAAGCAAAGACCACCAGCACTGAAGCGATGGTCCTCTGCCATCAACTCCGCTGGACCGGCCACGTTGGCCGAACGCCCGACCACTGTCTCCCAAAGCAGTTGCTCTACTCTGAACACAAGAATGGAAAAAGAAATGTTGGTAGACAGGAAAAGAGATTGGAGGATGGGCTCAAAACCAATCTTTAAAACTCTGGCATAGACAATAAAAACTGGGAAGCCCTGGCTAATAATATAATGTAATATAGTATAATATAATATAATATAATTAATATAATCTAATTAATATAATATAATTGGGTTGTTGTATGTTTTTCTGGGCTATATGGCCATGTTCTAGAGCAGTGGTTCTCAACCTGGGGTCCCCAGATGTTTTTGGCCTCCAACTCCCAGAAATCCTAAGAGCTGGTTAACTGGCTAGGATTTCTGGGAATTGTAGGCCAAAAACAGCTGGGAAACCACAGGTTGAGAACCACTGTTCTAGAGGCATAATTATAATATAATTATATATAATTATAATTATAATAAATAATTATTATAATAATTATAATTAAATAATAGTTATAATATAATTATAATATAATTAATATAATATATATACATATAATATTTATAATATTAAAATGTAATGCAATATAATACTACTAATAATAAGGTATTACAATTACATATTTTATTACATGTAATATTACTAATAGTATTACAATATAGTGGTATAGTACAATATAGTAATATTTAATATAGATATTATCCTATACTAATAATATAATATATTGTATGTATATATAACTTGTAAGGAGTTCCCTTCGGAGTGAGAAGGGCGGCATATAAATGTCGTAAATAAATAAATAAATAGAGTGCTCCCGCTGGAGGTCAGCTGTGACCAGCAGTGCTGTAAAATTTGAAGAGGCACAAACAGAGGGCGAAAGAGAGAAACATGCCAAGAGGAAGGCGTGTCAAGCCAACCCTGACCGGGACCGCCTTCCACCTGGAAACTGATGCCCTCACTGCGGAAGGGAGAACATGCAGGTCAAGAATAGGGCTCCACAGTCACCTACGGACCCGCCACGAGGACACTGATCTTGGAGGACAATCCTACGTGAACAACGAGGGAGTTGGAAGTCCAAAACACCTGGAGGTCCCAAGCTGGCCCATACCTGAGCAAGATGCACCTCTAGTTTCTGTTGTGTTCTGGGCAAAGCTCGGTTCTCTAGATGGAAACAAGGGAAGAATTGTAGTTCTACCTCTCTGTTACGAAACGGAGACGGGTCTTGCTTCTTCCTTTTGGGTTCAGGGCCTTTTCTTCCTGGAGAATGCTGCCTCTGGTCCTCACCGGCTTTCCTGTTTGCCTCTTTGCAGCTCGACTGTCCGCTGGCCATGGAAAGGATCAAGGAGGACCGGCCAATCACCATCAAGGACGACAAGGGCAACCTCAACCGCTGCATCGCAGATATTGTATCGGTACGTTTTGGGGGGGGGGGGCACACACACTGTGGCTCTTACCAAAATTCCCTGAAAATCTGAGTCTGAATCGCTGCGTAGCCTTGGCAGCCAAGGAAAGCTGCTCTCTCTCTGCCTTAGAGAAGCTCAGCAGCGAACCTTCCTTTAAATCAATTTATTTGATTGGGGATTCACCTGTTAGAATCCACTTGAAGGCACATCGCAAAGGGCCAGAATTGTGGGGAGCGAGCACAGCTTCGAAGCGATTCTGCTTCCGGCTCTGACTAAACGGAGGAATGTTTTCTTTGCATTCCCAGCTCTTCATCACCGTGATGGACAAACTGCGCTTGGAAATCCGGGCCATGGATGAGGTAAGTGGCTGCAAGAAGGGTTGCATTGGGGCAGCTACAAAACAACCTGAGCAGCTTTGCAAATTAATGTCCTTGTTGGGTTGTATGGCCATGTTCCAGAAGCATTCCCTCCTGACGTTTCGCCTGCATCTATAGCAAGCATCCTTAGATGTTGTGAGGATGTGCAGCTGTTGGTGAGACAAGCCAGTGCAGAAGCTATGCAAACTGATGTCCTTGTTGGGTTGTGGTAGGTTTTCCGGGTTGTATGGCCATTTTACAGAAACATTATCTCCTGATGTTTCACCTGCATCTATGGCACGCATCCTCAGAGGCTGTTAGGACCTCACAACCTCTGAGGATGCCTGCCTTAGATGCAGGCGAAATGTCAGGAGAGAATGCTTCTAGGACCTGGCTATACAGCCCGGGAAACCTACAACAACCTAGTGATTCCAGGCATGAAAGCCTTCGACAATATATTGATGTCCTTGTTGCTACTTTATTGTAAGCATGAGCAAACCTGGGCTCTCCCTCCAGGTGTTTTGGACTTAGAATCATAGAATCCTAGAGTGGGAAGAGACCTCGTGGGCCATTATCCAGTCCAGCCCCATTCTGCCAAGAAGCAGGAATATTGCATTCAAAGCACCCCTGACAGATGGCCATCCAGCCTCTGTTTAAAAGCTTCCAAAGAAGGAGCCTCCACCACACTCCGGGGCAGAGAGTTCCACTGCTGAACGGCTCTCACAGTCAGGAAGTTCTTCCTCATGTTCAGGTGGAATCTCCTCTCTTGTAGTTTGAAGCCATTGTTTTGCGTCCTAGTCTCCAGGGAAGCAGAAAGGAAGCTTGCTCCCTCCTCCTCCCTGTGGCTTCCTCTTATACATGGCTATCATGTCTCCTCTCAGCCTTCTCTTCTTCAGGCTAAACATGCCCAGCTCCTTAAGCCGTTCCTCATAGGGCTTGTTCTCCAGACCCTTGATCATTCGAGTCACCCTCTTCTGGACACATTCTAGCTTGTCAACTCTCGCGTATTTATACATGGCCTTCACCATGTCTCCTCTCAGCCTTCTCTTCTTCAGGCTAACCATGCCCAGCTCCTTAAGCTGCTCCTCATAGGGCTTGTTCTCGAGGACTCCAAGATCGGGTAAATCAGCTCTTTGGTCCGTATAGCCCCGTACTATGACCGGTGGCCCTTCTGAGAAGCCTTTGCAGTCCTTCATGCTCCCTATTATGATTACTGTATATACTTGAGTATAAGCCCCCTTTTTAGGCTGAAAAAGCTCCCCTCGGCTTATACTTGAGTCAAGGTTATTTAGTATTTTACTTTGTTATTAGTATTAGTTTTATTACATTTATTATTTTACTTAATGTGTTATTATTATTGCATTTATAGTATTTTACCATATTATTATTACATTTATTATTTTACTGTATTATTATTATTACATTTATTATTTTACTCTATTATTATTGGAAGGGTACATAAGCACATTTACATTGAAGAAGGTCAGAGTAATAGTTTAATCAGAGTTGGGCAGTCTTATCTTAAATTACATTTTATGTAAATATTCAAAACCATTGAACCTGCTGATTCCTCAATTAATATAATTTTATTGATATCTATTTTTATTTTGAAATTTACCCATAGCGGCTACATTTCCCACCCTCGGCTTATACTCGAGTCAATCTGTTTTCCCAGGTTTTTTTGTGATGAAATTAGGTGCCTCGGCTTATATTCGGGTCGGCTTATACTCGAGTATATACAGTATTTACATCCAGCTTTATCTCTCCCAAAGGAAACTCAAAACATACAAATGCACAAACTTCAAAACAGACTTAATCATAACAGTATTTTAAAAAATTACAGTTAAAACCCACTAAAACATATTGACTTTTCTCAGTCAGCAGGCTTTATGGCCAATGTGTTCTAGCAGCATTCTCTCCTGACATTTTGCCTGCATCTGTGGGTGGCCTCTGCAGAGGATCTAGTCAAGCAAGTGGAGTATCTATACTTGTGCAATGTCCAGGGTGGGAGGAAAGAGCAGTTGTCTGTTGAACAAGAGCATAGGGTGCAGTTAGCAAGCTTTTGGGATGTATGTGGTGAGTGGGATCCACCCATTAGCATGTGAGTGGGTATAATCCACTTTTCTGTGGTTGGTTTGGCCAGCAAGTGAGTCAATAAGGAGGGGTCTTCCCTCCACTGAGCTCGCCTTCCCTCTTCCTCCTCAGATCCAGCCGGACCTCCGGGAACTGATGGAGACCATGAACCGCATGAGCCACCTGCCCCCCGACTTCGAGGGTCGGCAGAAGGTTAACCAATGGTAAGTGTGTGGCTTCCTCCTGGAAACACATGGTGCATGCTTCCCACAAGAGCTTGCCCTTTTTCCCTCTTCTCTTATGTAATTCTGATGTTGTAGTTGTTTATGTTTTGATTTTATTGTTGTAATATGTTGTCCGGGCTTGGCCCCATATAAGCTGCTCTGAGTCCCCACCAGGGAGATGGTGGCGGGGTATAAATAAGGATTATTATTATTATTATTATTATTATTATTATTATTATTATTTATTGGGCACCTGAGCTTTCTGCATTTGTCAATGTGGCATCCTGTGAATGCAAATGCAAGTCCCGTTGACACCTGGAGGTGTTCTTTCCTGTTTTTGACACCTGGTGGTTTATGTTAAATGTCATTGTTATGTGTTATCTTTTATTTTTTGGTGTACCTTTATATTGATTAGGTTATTGCAGTATATTTTGCATTTTATGTTCCCCTGTTTGCATTGCTGTGGTTTTGTAAGCTGCCCTGAGCCCCTTTAAGGAGATGGGGCGGGATAATAATAAAGATTATTATTATTATTATTATTATTATTATTATTATTATTATTCAGTTCTTGTGGGTTTTTTCGGGCTATATGGCCATGTTCTAGAAGCATTTCTCCTGATTATTATTATTATTTTACTGACACCACAGTATTTTGTGTGTTTGCACTATTGAGTGCTTTTGTGAGAGGGGTGGTATATAAATATGGTAAATAATAATAATAATAATAATAATAATAATAATAATAATAATAATAATACAGCATATAGATCTCATTTGCTGTGACATACTGTGTTTTTGTGTCAGTAAAATAATAATAATAATAATAATAATAATGACATCACCATCATGTTGTTTGAAATAATAATAGTAATAATAATAATACAGTATATAGATCTCATTTGCTGTGACATACTGTGTTTTTGTGTCAGTAAAATAATAGTCATCGTCATCATCATGTTGTTTGAAATAATAATAATACAGCATACAGATGTCATTTGCTGTGACATACTGTGTTTTTGTGTCAGTAAAATAATAATACTAATCATCATGTTGTGTTTGAAATAATAATACAGCATATAGATCTCGTTTGCTGTGACATACTGTTTGTCAGTAAAACAATAATACTAATAATATTAATAGTCATCATCATGTTGTTTGAAATAATAATAATACASCATATAGATCTCATTTGCTGCGAAAGTGTTTTTGTGTCAGTAAAATAATAGTCATCATCATCATGTTGTGTTTGAAATAATAATTATAATAATAAAGCCTATAGATCTCATTTGCTATGACATACTGTGTTTTTGTGTCAGTAAATAATAATAATAATAATAATAATAATAATAATAATAATAATAATAGTCATGTTGTGTTTGGAATAATAATAATAATAATAATAATAATAATAATAATAATAATAGAGCATATAGCTCTCATTTGCTGTGACATGCTGTGTTTTTGTGTCAGTAAAATAATAATAATCATCATCATCATCATGTTGTGTTTGGAATAATAATAATAATAATAATAATAATAATAATAATAATAATAATAATAGAGCATATAGATCTCATTTGCTGTGACATGCTGTGTTTTTGTGTCAGCAAAATAATAATAATCATCATGTGTTTGGAATAATAATAATTATAATAATAATAATAATAACAACACAGCATATAGATCTCATTTGCTGTGACATGCTGTGTTTTTGTGTCAGTAAAATAATATAATAATAATAGTTATGTTGTTTGAAATAATAATAATAATACACCATATAGATCCCATTTGCAGTGACATACTGTGTTTTTGTGTCAGTAAAATAATAATAATAATAATAATAATAATAAATTTCTTCTTCTTCCAGGTTGCAGACGCTGAGTGGGATGTCGGCGTCGGACGAACTGGACGACTCGCAGGTCCGGCAGATGCTCTTTGACCTGGAGTCGGCCTACAATGCCTTCAACCGCTTCCTGCACTCGTGAGCCGGGCCCCGGTGGATCTCTTGGGGCCCCAAAAGTCCTGCTTTTTGGAGACGGCCACATGGCAGGCAGGCCAGCCCTTCAGCGGCCTGCTACCCCCATTGAATGTACACCTGCCCCTTTGCCCCTCGGTCTCCCTCCTTTTGATAATGAGGGATATGTCTCACATTTTGTGACTCTTTCACTCGTTCTTTCATTGCATCGTATCCGTGTACACATTCGTAACGGGGAGGTGGGAGGGAAGGAAGCACCACGGGGGGCCAAAGTGGCGCTTTCAAGTATTTATTTGGGTCTTGCATTTTTTTTTATTTTGCCTCAGGGAGGCAGCCCCCCCCCCCTCCCCAAAATTGGGCCAAAGCAAATAAATCCTCTTTCTACCAGGCAAAGGAGAGGCGTGAGGTGCATTTTATTCCTTCCCAAACAAGGGAAAGGCACAGACCAAAGCTCCAGCGAGTCTCTCCTTTCAGCATGATATTTTCTTCGTCGAAGAAGCAGGAAAAGTTCACGTCAAGAGTCCCATCATTCTCTCTTCTGCTATAATCCATCTACAGCAAAGCTAGAGAGAGAGAGGCGATGGCTGAGGTTGCAAGGAAGGGTCAGATTCAATAAATATGGAGGGATACAGAAGCACGAAGACAACAAGGTAAGAGGACAGAATCCTGCCCCAGTTGAAAGTACAATCCCAGCCTCTCTCAGAGTTCAAAGGGGGAAGGAAGCGGGTCTTGCTGGGCTTTCGCCATCGGAAGAGGCATCTCTCTGCTGATCTCTTTCCTGGATCAATCACCCTGGACGATTCAGGATTGGGTGAAGTGGCCTGAGGCCTCTCCCTCCCTCTCGCTGACCACTCCACCCATACGTGGCCAGAATTGGGGTTTTGGTTCATGTCCAAGCGGTTCTTGGATCCGGCCAGGGCTGTCACGGGCAGTGGTAGAAGAGCTTGTTGTGCCGCGTGATGCAGACGAAGGCGCTGCCCTCGGTCCCTGGACACAGCTCGGGCGGCTCCCGCAGGTCACTCCGGCTCAAGTGGCGGCTGCAGAGCTGCAAGTGGCGGACACTGGACGAGAGCTTGGTCCAGGAAGCAGAGTCCACGGGGCCCTTCGTGGCACAGCCTGGGAAAGGAGGAGGAAACAAAAGAATCCGAGTTGGAAGAGACCACATGGGCAGGAAGAGCACCATCAAAGCCCCCTTGACAGATGGCTATCCAGCTTGTTTAAAAGTCTCCAAAGAAGGAGCTTCCACTAGACCAGTGGTTCTCAACCTGGGGGTCGGGACCCCTGGGGGGGGGGTCGCAAGGAGATGTCAGTGGGGTCACCAAAGACCATCAGAAGACATAGTATTTCCTGTTAGTCATGAGGGTTCCATGTGGGTTAGTTTGGCCCAATTCTATCATTGATGGGGTTCGGAATGCTCTTTGATTGTAGGCATACCTATTCAGGTATGTAGGCATACCTACATACCTATTCATCTAACTACATATCTATACCTACTTAGATATGTAGATTGATATAGATAAGTAGATAGATAGAGATGTAGTTAGATGTATATCCCAGCAATTACAACTCCCAAATGTCAAGGTCTATTTCCCCCCAAACTCCACCAGTGTTCACATTTGGGCACATTGAGTATCCGTGCCAAGTTTGGTCTAGACCCATCATTGCTTGAGTCCACAGTGCCCCCTGGATGTAGGTGAACTACAACTCCAAAACTCAAGGTCAATGCCCACCAAACCCTTCCCGTATTTTCTCTTGGTCATGGGAGTTCTGTGTGCCAAGATTGGTTCAATTCCCTCATTGGTGGAGGTTGGAATGCTCTTTGATTGTAGGTGAACTATAAATCCCAGGAACTACAACCCACAAATGACAAAATCAGTTATTCCCTCCCCAGTATTCAGATTTGGGCATATCGCATATTTGTATCAAATACATCCTGCATATCAGTTATTTATACAATGATTCATAACAGTAGCAAAATTACAGATGTGAAGTAGCAACAAAGATAATTTTATGGTTGGGGGGTCACCACAACATGAAGAACTGTATTAAGGGGTCATGGCCTTTGGAAGGTTGAGAAACACTGCGCTAGACTCTGAGGCAGAGAGTTCCACTGCTAATAATAATAATAATAATAATAATAATAATAATACTTTATTTATACCCCGCCACCATTTCCCCAAGGGACTCAGAGCGGCTTACATGAGGCCAAGCACAACAACACATCAAAAACAAGAAGCAATAATAAAAACAGCAAGCAATAAGCAAAAATAAACAATACAGTTAATATAACTCGCAGGTAGACAATAACACATAAGAATTTAAAAACCTATGGCTGGGCCAGATGTAATAATCAGTGGGTGGCCAAAACATTCTGAAACTTGTCTACAAGTGTGCCAAGTTTCATCCTGATGGCTGTAAAAATGTCGGAGAAACAAGCCTCACAATTTCCCCCATTGCCACTAATGGAACAAATCTTTACGAAGATTCAGATTTCGGAACGGGACCTCCAAATCGTTATAATTCAAAGCAGGGGACGTCCAAAGCTCCAAAACAAATTACTAATCAGATTTTAGCTGTTTCGCACACCCCTATTTGCAACCTCAAGATATCTATCTAACTACATGGAGGCCCTAATGGCACAGTGGGTTAAACCACTGAGTTGCTGAACTTGCTGATCGAAAAGTCTCAGGTTTGAATTTCGGGAGCGGCGTGAGGCCCAGCTTCTGCCAACCTAGCAGTTCGAAAACATGCAAATATGAGTAGATCAATAGGTTCCACTCCAGCAAGAAGGTAACAGCGCTCCATGCAGTCATGCCGGCCACATGACCTTGGAGGCATTGTTAGCCCCAGCTTCTGCCAACCTAGCAGTTCGAAAACATGCAAATGTGAGTAGATCAATAGGTACCGTTCCAGCGGGAAGGTAACAGCGCTCCATGCAGTCATGCCGGCCACATGACCTTGGAGGCATTGTTAGCCCCAGCTTCTGCCAACCTAGCAGTTCGAAAACATGCAAATGTGAGTAGATCAATAGGTACCGTTCCAGCGGGAAGGTAACAGCGCTCCATGCAGTCATGCCGGCCACATGACCTTGGAGGCATTGTTAGCCCCAGCTTCTGCCAACCTAGCAGTTCGAAAACATGCAAATGTGAGTAGATCAATAGGTACCGTTCCAGCGGGAAGGTAACAGCGCTCCATGCAGTCATGCCGGCCACATGACCTTGGAGGCATTGTTAGCCCCAGCTTCTGCCAACCTAGCAGTTCAAAAACATGCAAATGTGAGTAGATCAATAGGTACCGTTCCAGCGGGAAGGTAACAGCGCTCCATGCAGTCATGCCGGCCACATGACCTTGGAGGCATTGTTAGCCCCAGCTTCTGCCAACCTAGCAGTTCGAAAACATGCAAATGTGAGTAGATCAATAGGTACCGTTCCAGCGGGAAGGTAACAGCGCTCCATGCAGTCATGCCGGCCACATGACCTTGGAGGCATTGTTAGCCCCAGCTTCTGCCAACCTAGCAGTTCGAAAACATGCAAATGTGAGTAGATCAATAGGTACCGTTCCAGCGGGAAGGTAACAGCGCTCCATGCAGTCATGCCGGCCACATGACCTTGGAGGCATTGTTAGCCCCAGCTTCTGCCAACCTAGCAGTTCGAAAACATGCAAATGTGAGTAGATCAATAGGTACCGTTCCAGCGGGAAGGTAACAGCGCTCCATGCAGTCATGCCGGCCACATGACCTTGGAGGCATTGTTAGCCCCAGCTTCTGCCAACCTAGCAGTTCGAAAACATGCAAATGTGAGTAGATCAATAGGTTCCACTCCGGCAGGAAGGTAACAGCGCTCCATGCAGTCCATGCACATGAACTTGGAGGTGCCTGCGAACAACGCCGGCTCTTTGGCTTAGAAATCGAGATGAGCACCACAGTCCCAGAGTCGGACTCGACTGGATTTCATGTCAGGGGTAAATCTTTACCTTTAACCTACAGTATATTCTGGCGTATAAGACTACTTTTTAACCCAAGAAAATCTTCTCAAAAGTCAGGGGTCGTCTTTTACGCGGGTGTAGTCTTATGCATGGGAGTCGTCTTAACTCTATATTTTAACTGGAAAAGTTGGGGGTCGTCTTATACGCCCAGTTGTCTTATATGCCGGAATATACGGTAGCTAACTACATATCTATCTGCATATGTAACTACCTACCTACCTATCTCTCTTGTGCTCTCTCTCTCTCTATATATATATATATCAATCTACATAGCTACCTACCTACCTATCTACATATCTATTCATCTAACTACATATCTATACCTACTTAGATATGTAGATTGATATAGATAAGTAGATAGATAGAGATGTAGTTAGATGTATATTTATTTATTATTTATTTATTTTATTTACAGCTTTTATATTCCGCCTTTCTCACCCCGCAGGGGACTCAGAGCGGATTAGTGTACGCATATATGGCAAACATTCAATGCCAATTTTTGACATACAAACATATACAGACGTATACAGAGGCTATTTAACTTTTTCTGGCCGCCAGGGGAGCTGTCGCTTTCATCGTCCATCTGCGATGCTGATGAAGCACTTCCGCATTCCCCGCATGCTTCCCCGCTGGAATGCTTTGCTGGAGTCTTCTTTATGGCCTCATAAATCAGTTAATTTAGCCTCCCCACACTTTAAGGTGGTACCTTATTTTCCTACTTGACAGATGCAACTGTCTTTCGGGTTGCAAAGGTCGACAACAGGCTACACACAATTGGTTGGAAACCCACTCCAACCTGGGCTGGCTTCGAACTCATGACCTTTTGGTCAGAGTGATCTTAATGCAGCTGACACTCAGCATTCATGGTTTACACATAACTGGCAAAAATTCAATGCCTTACATTGGACCCTGACGCGATGCCAATCCATAACAATTACAATAATAAAACCACAATTAAGCATAAATCATAATTAGACAGTACATAAGCAATCATTAAAACAATAAATAATAATAATAATATGGTAGGCAGGCAGGTAGATATGTAGTTTGATAGATATGTAGTTAGATATGTAGATAGATCGGTAGATATAGATTTACAGATATCTACATATCTATCCATCTACCTACATATCAGTTTACATACCTACCTAACTACGCATCTATCAACCAATCAATCTACATATCTATCTACCTATTTATATATCTATTATCAATCTACATATCTAGCTTAACTAGACATCTATATCTATATATAAATCTACCTACCTACTTACATATCTATCTCTCTATCCCTATCTAACTAACTATAGATCTACTACTTGTATTGTTGTTGTTGTTCATTCGTTCAGTCGTCTCCGACTCTTCGTGACCTCATGGACCAGCCCACGCCAGAGCTCCCTGTCGGCCGTTACCACCCCCAGCTCCCTCAAGGGCAGTCCAGTCACTTCAAGGATGCCATCCATCCATCTTGCCCTTGGTCGGCCCCTCTTCCTTTTGCCTTCCACTTTCCCCAGCATAATTGTCTTCTCTAGGCTTTCCTTTCTCCTCATGATGTGGCCAAAGTACTTCAACTTTGTCTCTAGTATCTTTCCCTCCAGTGAGCAGTCGGGCTTTATTTCCTGGAGGATGGACTGGTTGGATCTTCTCGCAGTCCAAGGCACTCTCAGCACTTTCCTCCAACACCACAGCTCAAAAGCATCGATCTTCCTTCGCTCAGGCTTCCCTAAGGTCCAGCTCTCACATCCGTAGGGTACTACAGGGAATACCATGGCTTTGACTAGGCGGATCTTTGTTGCCAGTCTGATGTCTCTACTCTTCACTATTTTATCGAGACTGGACATTGCTCTCCTCCCAAGAAGGAAGCGTCTTCTGATTTCCTGGCTACAGTCTGCATCTGCAGTCATCTTTGTCCCTAGAAATACAAAGTCTGTCACGGCCTCCACGGTTTCTCCTTCTATTTTCCAGTTGTCAATCATTCTTGTTGCCATAATCTTGGTTTTTTTGACGTTTAGCTGCAACCTGGCTTTTGCGCTTTCTTCCTTCACCTTGACCAGAAGGCTCCTCAGCTCCTCCTCGCCCTCGGCCATCAGGGCGGTGTCATCTGCACATCTGAGGTTGTTAACGTTTCTTCCAGCAACCCTCACCCCAGCCCTGCATCCATCCAGCCCCGCACATCGCATGATGTGTTCCGCATACAAGCCAAAAAGGTTGGGTGAGAGGATGCAGCCTTGCCGCACGCCCCTCCCAATCCTGAACCAGTCCGTTGCTCCGTGGTCAGTTCTGACTGTTGCTACTTGGTCCCTGTACAGATTCCTCAGGAGAGAGGGAAGGTGGCCCGGGATGCCCAATACTACTTGTATTGCTACAATACTACTTGTATTGCTACCTTCAATTTCCTTTCTTTAGCCGACCATCCTGGTAGTGTAGTGTAGGAGTTAATGGTGATTGACATTGATTTCTGGCTGGTTGTTAAGGTGCCTGCTATATTAAAGAAAAATGAAGAAATGTAGTGATCCAGTGGAGTCTCTTTCTCTGGAAGTTTTTCAACAGAGGCTGGACGGGCATCTGTTGGGAGGGCTTGGATTGTGTCCTGCTGCCTGGCAGAAGGGGGTTGGGCTTCTAAGGGGGGGGGGTCCCTTCAAAATCTGATTCTGTGTTCAGGACACAAAGCACTGACCTGCCAAGTTGAGGAGCTGGAGGCCAGCCTGCCTCTCCTCCAGGGCCAGGAGCAGCGTCCGGAGGCTGACGAGGCCAACCTCGGGGTTTGCGGACAAGTCCAGGGAGACCAAGGCAGGGCAGCAAGGGAGGCACCTTCAAGAAAGAGAGAGGAGGAGGAGGAGCACACTGAGCAAGGGAGCAAGAAGCCTGAGCATCAAAGGAAGAACCTCATGGATCCCGTAGTTCAGGTATAGGCAAACTTGGGCCCTTCCTCCAGGTGTTTTGGACTCCAACTCCTACAATTCCTAACATCCAGTAGTTTTAATGCTTGTGGATATCTGCTTCAACCTTTCTATCTCACCAGAGAATTTACCCAACTTCTTTTATAATTATGATAGTAATATTCATTTAAAAGCCTTATTTATTTGTCGTGTCAGCGCAACCAGTCAATTGTATTACATTTCTAACAGAACAAAACAAACAAAATACAAAATTTGTGAGTATGGTAGTTGATTCAATGACCTGGCAACTTGGAGTGCCTCTGGTGTTGCTGCAAGAAGGTCCTCCATTGTGCATGTGGCTGGGCTAAGGGTGCATTGCAGCAGGTGGTCAGTGGTTTGCTCTTCTCCACACTCGCATGTCGAGGATTTCACTTTGTGGCCCCATTTCTTGAGGTTGGCTCTGCATCTCATGGTGCCAGAGCGCAGTCTGTTCAGCACCTTCCAAGTCGCCCAGTTTTCTGTGTGTCCAGGGGGGAGTCCCTCATTTGGTATCAGCCATGGATTGAGGTGCTGGGTTTGAGCCTGCCACTTTTGGACTCTCACTTGCTGAGGTGTTCCAGCGAGTGTCGCTGTAGATCTTAAAAAACTATTTCTACATTTAAGCCATTGACATGCTGGCTGATACTCAAACAAGGAATGGGCTGGAGATGTCTCTGCCTTGGTCCCTTCGCTATTGGCTGCTACTTCCCGGTGGATGTCAGGTGGTGCAATACCGGCTAAGCAGTGTAATTTCTCCAGTGGTGTAGGGCGCAGACACTCCATGATAATGCGGCGTGTCTCATTAAGAGCCACATCCACTGTTTTAGCGTAGTGAGATGTGTTCCACACTGGGCATGCGTACTCAGCAGCAGAGTAGCAAAGTGCAAGGGCAGATGTCTTCACTGTGTCTGGTTGTGATCCCCAGGTTGTGCCAGTCAGCTTTCGTATGATATTGTTTCTAGCGCCCACTTTTTGCTTGATGTTCAGGCAGTGCTTCTTGTAGGTCAGAGAACGTTCCACAGTGACTCCCAGGTATTTGGGTGCGCTGCAATGCTCCAGTGGGATTCATTCCCAAGTAATAATCCTCAGAGCTCGGGATGCTTGTCTGTTCTTAAGGTGAAAGGCACATGTCTGTGTTTTAGATGGATTAGGGATCAGCTGGTTTTCCCTGTAATAGGCAGTAAGGGCACCTAGAGCTTCGGAGAGCTTCTGTTCAACCATCTCAAAGCTCCCTGCTTGAGCAGTAACGGCATTTAAAAGCCTGAGCCAGCCCCACATCAATCTCGCACAATAATATTATTATTATTAATAATAATAAAGTAATTATAGTCCTAGACACTTGGGAAGTGTCCGACGTGTAATCCAATACAACAGCAGAATGATCTTGTCTGCTGTGGACTCATCTTGTTGTGTTTCAAATAATAATAATAATAATTTCTGGTGTGATTAATGCAAAGCCAGCCCTTGCCCTCTCTGGAGGATTATAAACTAAGGCTGGATGGGTTGCTGTAAGGTTTTTGGGCTCTACAGAAGCACTCCAAGTGGCCAGATACTGGTCAAAGGACATTTAATCAACTACCATACTCACAAATTCTGTATTTTGTCTTTGTTTGCTTTGTTCTGTTAGAAATGTAATATAATTGACTGGTTGCCCTGACATGACAAACAAACAAGCAGTCATGTTCCAGAAGCATTCTCTCCTGATGTTTCACCTGCATCTATGGCACACATCCTCAGAGGTTGTGAGGTCTGGGTTGGATGCCCGTCTGTCAGGATGGCTTTGACTATGCATTCCTGCCTGGCCGAAAGGGGTTGGTCTGGATGCCCTTTGGAGGTCTCTTCCAGTGTTGTGGAGCACTTTTAATATGACACACTCCTGTGTGCCAAGCTCTGCTTGCAATGGTGCCAGCCTGGTAATGCCCATAATAACAATAATACATTTTATTTATTACCTGCCTCTCCTGATGGCTTGAGGCGAGGTACAACTAATGAGAGATGCATCCTATGGAGACCCATGGCAATTAATTTACCAGCAAGATTCAAAAGCTCCTCCGCCTGTTGCATCTTTGAATGCAAGCGTTACAATTCCACATTGTATTCCCTGGAGGATGCGAGACCATCATCCGGGCCTCCTATCCTAGCAGAGTTGTGCGTTGGAATGGGAATGGTTTCAAAGCACAGGGCTGCAATTCTCAGGAAGAGCCCACGAGCCTCAATCTCCTTACCTGGCCAGCTCTGCGACGGCATCGTCATTCAGTCGGTTCCCAGAGAAGGTCAGGTGGCGGAGAGCACAACCTTCCTGTCCAAAAATAAATCAAAACATTGGGATTTGGAAAAAGAAGTGTGTTTGGAGAGGGGCAGGGCCTTCATTCAGTCCTGGCTTAATGTCGTGGGATGGTGCAATGATTCTTACCTAATTGGCCAGAATAGAAGCCTGGGAAGACAGTAGGGCAAACCTCCATTTTGAGAGTGTCTGCCAGTAAAGCAGCCATCTTGAGGGAGGAGTTGGAGGTCTCCTGGGATTGGCTAGAGCAGAGGGGGAGGAGTCAAGTCTTGAGAGGGAAAAAGATTTCAGCTTCGGAGAGAGAAGAGAGTTGGGAACTGGAGGGAGAAGGAGGCTAGGTATTTCTGAGAGAGTGTGTGTTTTGTGTCAGGGAAGGGCTGAATAGCTGACAAGAAAGGCCAGACAGCATCCTGATTACTTGTGGGAGACAACACAAGGGATTTGCTCTCTAGTTTGAGTAAGTTAGCTGGAAGGACTCTGGGGAGAGTTAGCTAATTACTCAGAAGACAGCCTGGGATAGGTTAGTCAAGAACTCATTGCTATTTCGCTGAAGTAGAGTGAGGGATTTTTTTTTTTTTTGTAACCAGTAGTAGCTATATCTGTGAGATTAGCTCTGTTTGTATCCAAGTCTAGAAACCCTTTTTAAGCAACCATTAAGATATTGTGCTGTAGTTACAAGTCAAGCGTTTGTGCCTCTCAAAAGAAGAAGTCAGTTGTCTGTTCGTTTTTATAAATAAATCTTTTCTCTGTTTGACTTTTAAGAAGCCTCTATCGTTACTCATTCTATTGGTAATCCTTAAGCAGAATTTCTATTCAGTTCAACATCCTGATATCGCAAAAAGAACTCTAACCCTGACAATCCTTTGTTTGGAGTAAAAGGAAGGGCAGTGGTGGCAGAAGAGGGAAAAGTTTGCCTCAGAGCGGCATTTAAAAAAAATCCTAAGACAGCTTGGGTTGGTGGCAGCATATAAATATAAGACAAGTACTTTACGCTCTACCATTACATATAATATATAACACCATATTGCTACCATAATATAGATCAGCTGGGGCTTGATTCCTTTATACTGGTGGCTTGTGCTGTGATATTACAAGAAATTCTTTATAGTGGCGTCAGCTGGTGGGATATTATATTGAAATCTTTATAATTGGTGGCAAGCGGCGAGATTTATAAATAGATAAATATGCCTTGCGTTATAGATGGCCATGCTTCCACTGCATGTTTCATAGACCCTCCCCATTTGAGACCTTAATAGGATTGAGAGATCATAGAATCCAAGAGTTGGAAGAGACCTCAAGGGCCATCCAGTCCAACCCCTTTCTGCCAAGAAGCAGGAATATTGCATTCAAATCACCCCTGACAAATGGCCATCCAGCCTCTGTTTAAAAGCTTCCAAAGAAGGAGCCTCCACCACACTCCGTGGCAGAGAGTTCCACTGCTGAACAGCTCTCACAGTCAGGAAGTTCTTCCTCATGTTCAGATGGAATCTCCTCTCTTGTAGTTTGAAGCCATTGTTCCGCGTCCTAGTCTCCAAGGAAGCAGAAAACAAGCTTGCTCCCTCCTCCCTGTGGCTTCCTCTCACATATTTATACATGGCTATCATATCTCCTCTCAGCCTTCTCTTCTTCAGGCTAAGCATGCCCAGCTCCTTAAGCCGCTCCTCATAGGGCTTGTTCTCCAGACCCTTGATCATTTTAGTCGCCCTCCTCTGGACACATTCCAGCTTGTCAATATCTCTCTTGAATTGTGGTGCCCAGAATTGGACACAACATTCCAGGTGTGGTCTAACCAAAGCAGAATAGAGGGGTAGCATGACTTCCCTAGATCTAGACACTATGCTCCTATTGATGCAGGCCAAAATCCCATTGGCTTTTTTTGCCGCCACATCACATTGTTGGCTCATGATTAACTTGTTGTCCACGAGGACTCCAAGATCTTTTTCACACGTACTGCTCTCAAGCCAGGCATTGTCCCCCATTCTGTATCTTTGCATTTCATTTTTTCTGCCAAAGTATGGGCCAAAACAAACAGACATGTACAGTATGAGGCTTTGGCAATAAACATGAAATGCAGAGACAGAGGAATGGGGGTGTCTGGCTTGGAATGAGTCCCTGCAAAAGGGATCTAGGAGTCTTGATGAACCACAAGCAGAATCAGAGTCAAAAATGTGATGCAGCAGCTTTAAAACCCAATACGATTCTAGGCGAAGAGGGTGACATGGATTCAAATGGCAGAAGAAGAGATTCCACCTCAACATTAGGTGATGGTGTGACCTGTTCAAGGGTGGAATCTGGCACTGCTTAGAGCAGGCTTGGGCCCTCCCTCCAGGTGTTTTGGCTGTTAGGAACTCCAGCCGGTAGGCTGTTAGGAATTGTGGGAGTTGAAGTCCAAAACACCTGGAGGGAGGGCCCAAGTTGGCCCAAGCCTGGGTTATTGTTTTGTTTCATGCAAAGGCTGGATGGCTATCTGTCAGGAGTGCTTAGAGGGTGCCTTCCTGCCTTTGGCTGAAGGAGGCTGGACTAGATGTCCCCTTGGGGTCCCTCTCCATGATTCCGCAGCTTATGCTTTTCACCAGACCGCAGTGGATCCAAGGGGAAGGGTCCCGCCGGCCTTGCTGGTTCCTACCTGGGCCAGGTAAGCAGCCAGGGCCTTCCCGAGGGGCTTCTGCTCGGCCGTCCTTCTGCCCACGGAGGCCAGCTCCAGGCGGGAGAGCGTCTGGCAAGGCAGGCTCTTCAGGAGGAGCTCCAGCCCTGCCCAGCCCAGAGCGTTGTGCGACAGGGACAGGCTCCTCAGCTGCAGGGCCCCTGGGAGAGAGGGAAGGGGAAAGGGAAGGCAAAGGGAAGATGAAGGGAAGGGAAAAGAAAGGAAAGGGAAAGGAAAGGAAAGGAAAGGAAAAGCAAGAAAAGGCAAGAGAAAGGAATGGAAAGGAAAGGAAATGCAAGGCAAGGCAAGGGAAAGGAAAGGGAAAGTAAGGCAAGGGAAAAGAAAGGGAAGGGAAATCAAAGCAAAGGAAAGAAAAAGCAAGGAAAGGGAAAGCAAGGGAAAGGGAAAAAGCAAGGCAAGGAAGGGAAGGGAAAAGTAAAGGGAAGGAAAAGCAAGGCAAAGGGAAGGAGAGGGAATGAAAAGCACGGCAAGGAAAAAGAAAGGGAAGGAAAGGAAAGGGAAGGAAAAAGCAAGGGAAAGCAAGGAAAGAAAATGCAAGGGAAAGGGAAAAAGCAAGGCAAGGAAGGGAAGGGAAAAGTAAAGGGAAGGAAAAGCAAGGCAAAGGGAAGGAGAGGGAATGAAAAGCACGGCAAGGAAAAAGAAAGGGAAGGAAAAAGCAAGGAAAGAAAATGCAAGGGAAAGGGAAAAAGCAAGGCAAGGGAAAGGAAAGGAATGAAAAGGAAGGGAAGGGAAAGGAGAGGAAAGGAAATGCAAGGGAAAGGGAAAAAGCAAGGCAAGGGAAAAGAAAGGGAAGGAAAGGAAAAGCAAGGGAAAGGAAAGGAAGGGAAGGGAAAAGAAAGGGAAGGGAAGGGAAAGGAAAGGAAAAGCAAGGGGAGGAAAGCATGGAAAGGGAAGGAAAGGGAAAGGAATGAAAAGTAAGGCAAGGCAAAGGGAAGGAGAGGGAATGAAAAGCACGGCAAGGGAAAAGAAAGGGAAGGGAGATGAAAGCAAAGCAAAGAAAAAGCAGGGAAAGGAAAGCAAAAGAAAGGAAAATAAAGTCAAGGGAAAGGAAAAGCAAGGAAAGAACAGAAAACATTGGGCAAGAGGAAAGCAAGGCAAGAAAAAGGGAAGGGAAAGGGAAAAGAATGAAAAGAAAGGCAAGGGAAGGGAAAAGCAAGGAAAGGGAAGGAAGGCAGATAAAGGAAAGGAAACACAAGGCAAGGCAAAGTTAAGGGAATGAAAAGTAAGCAAGGGAAAAGAAAGGGAATGGAAATGAAAGCAAAGTGAAGGAAAGCAAAAGAAAGGAAAGCAAGGAAAGAAAAGGAAACACAAGGGAAAGGGAAAAGCAAGGCAAGACAAAGGAAAGGGAAAGGGATGAAAAGGAAAGCAAGGGAAAAGAAAGGGAAGGGAAATGAATGCAGAGCAAAGCAAGGAAAGTGAAGGAAAGCAAGGAAAGGCAAGGGAAAGGAAAGGAAAAGCAAGGAAAGTAAAGGAAACGCAAGGTAAGACAATGGGAAGGGAATAAAAAGTAAGGGAAAGGAAAGGGAAATGAAAGCAAAGGAAACGCAAGGGAAGGAAAGGGAATGAAAAGCAAGGCAAGGTAAAAGAAAGGGAAGGGAAATGGAAGCAAAGGGAAGCAAAAGAAAGGCAAAGCAGAAACATGGAAAGGAGAGAGAATTGAGGGAAGGGAAGGGAAAGAGAAAGGGAAGGGAAGCAAAGGAAATGAAAGGGAGCAGAGACATGGGCAGGAGAGAGAGAATCGAGAGGAGAAAAGGCATCAAACGGGAGTGCATTACATTAGTCTGCAAATACTTTTTTTGGTTTCCTGGTTTGGAAAATTGAGGTGCACATTAGATGCCATGGCACATGAGACTCGAGTCAATGTGGGTATTCCTACCCCGGAGACACCAGGAGAAAGGATGTGCAGGCAGGCAGAGAGACCCAGGCCAGCCCTGGTGTGTTTCCCAGCCCTTGCCCCAAATGTAGCCCCACGGGTGTACCTTTGAGGGCCAGGCCCAGCAGGGGTTGGGGGTGCTGCAAGGAGGTGGTGGTGAGGCCACAGGCCTGCAGTCGGAGGGTCTTCAGGAGGGGAGAGGCCTGGACCAAGGCGGCCAAGGAAGGGCCACTGTGCTCGCCCAAAGGGTTCAGGCTCAGGTCCAGCTCCTCCAGGGTCTGGAAGACATCCAGGGAGAGAAAGGAGGAAGGCATTAGAGAAACTTTTAGAAAAGTCCTTTAGAGCAGAATCTCCTTTTGTGTTATACAACCAAATGTAATTATGCTAGGGAATGGTTTCAGTTGTTAGACTGAATAACCAGCAATCTCTGCTCTGTCAGGAAAACAGAGATTTGCCAGTTCATAAAAACAGCAGAGTTTTAGGAGTTCTTTTCGGTGCCCAAAAAAAGGTGCTCTCTGTGATATAGGGCCTGTCTGGAAGGGCCCTTAAGAGCCGTAGCAAAGAGGAAGGAAACTGTTACATAACATAACCTTTTAGAGAAAAGCCAAAAAAAGCCCTTTAGAGCAGAATCTCTTGTGATATACAACCAAATGTAATTATGCTAGGGAATGGTTTCAGTTGTTAGACTGAATAACCAGCAATCTCTGCTCTGTCAGGAAAACGGAGATTTGCCAGTTCATAAAAACAGCAGAGTTTTAGGAGTTCTTTTCGGTGCCCAAAAAAAGGTGCTCTCTGTGATATAGGGCCTGTCTGGAAGGGCTCTTAAGAGCCGTAGCAAACTAGGATTTTGCGAGAGCAAACTAAGCCAGCACGCCTCTTTCTCCGCCTATTTCCCTTTGCTAGGGCAGCGTTGCGAGCATACGCTCGTGCCGCAGCAAACTACAGGAAGCTTGCGCTCGGGCTTGCTCCGAAGTTCCGCATTTTTTCCCCCGAAGCTGCTCTCTCTCTTGCTAGCGTGCCTGTTTTCCATTGCAGAGGGCAGGGATGTGAGCGTACGCTCACAGTTGAATTCTGCCAACTGCGAGAGTACACTCGCATCGCTTCCCTAGCAAGGGGAAACAGGCACACTAGCAAGAGAGAGAGCAGCCTCGGGGAAAAAAAGGCAGGGCTTCGGAGCGAGCTCGAGCACAAGCTCGCTTCCAGTAGTTTGCTACAGCTCTAAGAATATACCTGTTTAGACTTAGAAACAAACTCAACTTAAGAACAAACCTCCAGACCTGGCAATGCCCCAAGACTCTGGTGCAGGTGGAGGATCACCACCTGCACCACCTTTCTCCTCCTCCTCCTCCTCCCTCCTCTTTGTACTTCTTCTTGTCAGGAGAGGCCTTTCTCTCCATCCCACCATCACCACAATCACAAGAGAGGACCTTCTCATGCCCCTGCCACACAAATGAATAAAATCCCACATTATCTGCTTTGAATTGGACTATCTGGCAATGTGGACAGGATAACCCTATTCAAAGCAGATCTAGTGGGATTTTCTGCCTTGATATTCTGGGTTATGTTACTGTGTGGAAGGGCCCTTAGTGACTGGTGTCAAAAAAGATTGGGCAAATATATATATGTGTGTGTGTGTGTGTGTATTGTCGAAGGCTTTCATGGCCAGAATCACTGGTTTGTTGTAGGTTTTTTTCGGGATATATGGCCATGTTCTAGAGGCATTCTCTCCTGACGTTTCGCCTGCATCTATGGCCATTCTAACAACCACCATGTCAGACTACACAGAGAAGCCACTGAAATACACAAGCATGTGGACAATTTCAACAGAAAGGAGGAAACCATGAAAATGAGCAAAATCTGGCTACCAGTGTTAAAAAATAACTATAAAATTACAACAGCAAAACAAGAGAGGAAACAATCAGGCACAGCTAATCACCTCTCAACAAAAGATTGCCCCACGCACTGCCAGGCCATTATATGCTAATCAAGGTTAGGTTCTTGTGGGTTTTTTTTCGGGCTATAGAACGTGGCCCTATAGCCTGAAAAAACCCACAAGAACCTAGTGATTCCAGCCATGAAAGCCTTCGATAATACACTAATCAAGGTTGTCAGTTGAAACATTCACACCTTGCTCCAGCAGACAAGAGTTCTTTGTCCCACCCTGGTCATTCCACAGATATATAAACCCTTTTTTCTAGTTCCAACAGACCTCACTACCTCTGAGGATGCTTGCCATAGATGCAGGCGAAACGTCAGGAGAGAATGCCTCTAGACATGGCCATATAGCCCGAAAAAACCTACAACAACCCAGTGATTCCGGCCATGAAAGCCTGACAATACAATAATAATAATAATAATAATAATAATAATAATAATAATCTCTAAGGATGCCTGCCATAGATGCAGGCGAAATGTCAGGAGAGAATGCCTCTAGACCATGGCCATATAGCCTGAAAAAACCTACAACAACCCAGTGAATCCGGCCATGAAAGCCTTGGACAATACAATAATAATAATAATAATAATAATAATAATAATAATAATCTCTAAGGATGCTTGCCATAGATGCAGGCGAAACGTCAGGAGAGAATGTCTCTAGAACATGGCCATATAGCCTGAAAAAACCTACAACAACCCAGTGATTCCGGCCATGAAAGCTTTTGACAATACAATAATATAAAACTATTAATAATAATAATAATAATAATCTCTAAGGATGCCTGCCATAGATGCAGGCGAAATGTCAGGAGAGAATGCTTCTAGAACAAAAACCTGCAACAACCTAGTGATTCCAGCCATGAAAGTTTTCAACAATACAAACCTACATAATCTCTCTTGCTCATAACTTGGGGGCTGCCTGTATTGGAAAAAATGTCGCAAGAGACCAAGACACAATGGAGTGATGGGAAAACACTCCAGGAGAACAGTCCCACCTGAAAAACAGTGTGGCCGGAGGGTCCTGCGGTGAGCTTGCGAAGCCCCTCGGGGCCCAGCCGGTTGGAGGAGAGGTCCAGCTGCCTCAGGGCCGGCATGGTGCTGATGGTGGCCAAGAGCTCTTCGGCCGAGTCGTCCCCGAGGCCCGTCCCGGAGAGGCACAGCTGGCGGATGGAGGCCTGCAGCTTAAGGGCCCGGAGGAGAGGGGTCAGGCGGGGGGGCCCCAGGGACACGCCAGCCACACTGAAGGAGGGGCCCGACTCCTGGCGCTCCAGCATCTGCAGAAGCAGGCGGTGCTCCTCTGTCAGGGGAGAAGACAAGGCTGACTTCAACAGGGAGAAAATGGATGAGACAACACTAAGGCAGAAAAACAAGACATGTACTGGTAACGGGGCTTGATGAGTGCAAAGCTGGGGTGAAAATTGCTGGAAGAAACATTAACAACCTCAGATATGCAGATGACACCACTCTGATGGCCAAAAGCGAGGAGGAGCTGAGGAGCCTTCTAATCAAGGTGAAAGAAGAAAGCGCAAAAGCCGGGTTGCAGCTAAACGTCAAAAAAACCAAGATTATGGCAACAAGAATGATTGACAACTGGGAAATAAAGGGAGAAAATGTGGAGGCCGTGACAGGGTTTGTATTTCTAGGCGCAAAGATGAGTGCAGATGCAGACTGTGGCCAGGAGATCAGGAGACGCTTCCTTCTTGGGAGGAGAGCAATGTCCAGTCTCGATAAAATCGTAAAGAGCAGAGACATCAGACTGGCAACCAAGATCCATTGCCTAGTCCAAGCCATGGTATTCCCTGTAGTCACCTACGGATGTGAGAGCTGGACCTTCGGGAAGGCTGAGCGAAGGAAGAGATGCTTTTGAGCTGTGGTGTTGGAGGAAAGTGCTGAGAGTGCCTTGGACTGCGAGAAGATCCAACCAGTCCATCCTCCAGGAAATAAAGCCCGACTGCTCATTGGAGGGAAGGAGACTAGAGGGAAAGTGGAAGTACTTTGGCCACATCATGAGGAGACAGGAAAGCCTAGAGAAGACAGTGATGCTGGGGAAAGTGGAAGGCAAAAGGAAGAGGGGCCAACCAAGGGCAAGATGGATGGATGGCATCCTTGAAGTGACTGGACTGACCTTGAAGGAGCTGGGGGTGGTGACGGCCGACAGGGAGCTCTGGCGTGGGATGGTCCATGAGGTCACGAAGAGTCGGAGACGACTGAACGAATTAACAACAACAACAACTGGTAACAGGACGAGAGACGACTGGCTTGGAAACCGTCCTTGCGAAAGGGATCTAGGAACAACTGCAGCTTTAAAAGCCAGTGCAATTCTAGGCTGGATCAAGAGGAGGATAGAGTCTAATGCAGGCATGGGCCACCTTTGGCTCTCCCTCCAGGTGTTTTGGACTTCAACTCCCAGAATTCCTAACAGCCTCAGCGGCTGAGGGGGAAAAGGAAGGGGCTTGAGGCTATTAGGAATTCTGGGAATTGAACTCCAACACACCTGGAGGGAGGGCCAAAGTTGGCCCTTGCCTGGTCAAGATGGAGGGAAGTCATAGCTCCCTCTCTCTTCTGTTTTGGTCAGACTGTGGAGGATCGGTGCAAAAAACCCCCCAATATCTATTATCCAATCAGAGACTAGAGATTTAAAATACAATAGCATTAATCTGCGGAATAACACTAAGGACTGTGCAGTAAAAGAGCGCCACACCAGACCGATCTGCATCATGGGTTTTATAGTTCCTCAGAGTAAAGGAGACATGCAAACATGTGCACAAACCTGTAATCAAACCTCTCCCACTTTTCCTTCTTTGCATTGTTGGAGTATGCAAGAAATCAATTAGAGTGTGTATGTGTGTGTCAACTGCAAAATAAGATGCACAAAGCTGATTGGTTGGGCTACACCCAAGGAGATGGCCGAGCATGGGACTTTTGGATACTGTTACATTTATCAGGCTTCGGCTAGGCAGGTGCTCACAGAGAAGCAGAGAGTGAAGCAGAGAGAGAGGGAAAGACAGCTTGGAGTGTGCTCTTACTTCATGAGCTGCTGCAGAGAGATTCTCCACGTGGGCAAAGAAAGACTACTTTTTCCTTTTTATTTTTAACTAGCCGTCCCCTGCCACACGTTGCTGTGGCCCACTCTGGTGGTCATGGGGGTTCTGTGTGGGACGTTTGGCCCAATTCTATCATCGGTAGGGTTCAGAATGCTCTGTGATTATAGGTGAACTATAAATCCTGGCAACTACAACTCCCAAATGTTGAGATTTTATTTTCCCCAAACTCCAACAGTGTTCACATTTGGGCATATTGAGTACTTGTGCCAAGTTTGGTCCGGATCCATCATTGTTTGAGTCCACAGTGCTCTCCAGATGTAGGTGAACTACAACTCCAAAACTCGAGGTCAATGCCCACCAAACCCTTCTAGTGTTTTCTGTTGGTCAGGGGAGTCCTGTGTGCCAAGTTTGGTTCAATTCCATCCTTAGTGGAGTCCAGAATGCTCTTTGATTATAGGTGAACTATAAATCCCAGCAACTACAACTCCCAAATGACAAAATCATAATTTTTTGAGTGATGGTCACTCCTTGTGTTGTGAGACGGTTTGTTGCCAAATTTGGTGTGATTTTGTTCATTGGTTCTTTTGTTTTTAGGGTACTCACAGAACATTTTTATATATATAGATAAACCATAAAGACTTGTTTTAAAAAAGGTAAAAAAGTTCTTAAAAGCAAAGGTTAATGTTCCAAAAGATCAATATAACATAGCACTTGAAGCATAATCCAATAGGCATCTGCAAAGCAAGACCCAAGAGAACATGACAAAGTTCTGGAACCATGAACACAAAGACTGCAAGATAATCCAGCCTAGTTTAGGCAAGCTCCTTAGGTAAACATGAAGTTGCTTTGACAAAGATCTGGTCTCAAAAACCCCGTTTAATACCCTTTGCAAAACATGAAGGCGTTTCTCTGGCCTCCCTCTTGTTGGCTATCTTCTCACTCCTTCGAACATGGAATTCCAACCGATCAGCCCGATCTAAAGTTCCCATATCGCCAAGGTCAATCTGTTCGTTAGCATCAGCCTGTTTCCCTGCTTGCTCATTATCAGGCTGAGAACCAGGCAAAGAGCTGTCCTCCCTCTGCACCTGGCTATTTTCAATATCAACTCTCACGCCTTGCTGTGGGAAACTGCACTTCTTCAATGTCTATAGCAGAGACGAGGACATTTTGAACCCAACTGTGAACCTGAGTCCCATCATCCTCGTCAGAAACACTCTCTGACTCCAGCTGTGTCACAACACAGACAAGACAGAGGTACTCCTGGTCAGTCGCAAGGCCGAACAGGGTATAGGGTTACAGCCTGTGCTGGACGGGGTCGCACTCCCCTTGAAGGCGCAGGTTCGCAATTTGGGTGTGACCCTGGACTCATCGCTGAGCCTGGAGCCCCAGGTCTCGGCGGTGACCAGGGGAGCATTTGCACAGCTTAGGCTCGTGCGCCAGCTGCGCCCGTACCTCGGGACGTCTGACTTGGCCACGGTAGTCCACGCTCTGGTTACATCCCGTTTAGACTACTGCAACGCTCTCTACGTGGGGTTGCCTTTGAAGACGGCCCGGAAGCTCCAACTGGTCCAATGATACTAACAGGAGCGGGACACAGGGAGCATACAACCCCCTTGCTGTACCAGCTCCACTGGCTGCCGATTTGCTACCGAGCTCAATTCAAGGTGCTGGCATTGGCCTATAAAGCCCTAAACGGTTCCGGCCCAAGATACCTATCTGACCGCATCTCGGCCTATGAGCCCACGAGGACTTTGAGATCTTCCGGGGAGGCCCTGCTCTTGATCCTGCCTGCTTCACAGACACGGCTGGCGGGGACGAGAGATAAGGCCTTCTCGGTGGTGGCTCCTCGGCTGTGGAACATCCTTCCCGTGGACATCAGACTAGCGCCCTCCCTGTTGACTTTCCGCAGGAAATTAAAGACTTGGCTGTTCAAGAAGGCGTTCGAACAAGAAGTGCAATGATTGGTAACTGACTATAGGAATGGAACAACGGAAAATGATACTGGATTGCGGTTTGGACGATGAGACGACGCGGAATGGCTTCGTAGTGATGATGATGCTTTTTGATGATGATGTTTTTTGTTAATGATGGATTGTGGATTTTTATATTGTGTCTTGTATTTTGTACCTTATTCTTGCTATGTTGTACACCGCTGTGAGTCGCCCCTGGGCTGAGAACAGCGGTATATAAGCAAAGTAAATAAATAAATAAATAATAAACACTTCTCCCGGCGTCTGTCCTTCACTTTGGCACCTCTCTGTTCCAAAACAGACCTGTTTTCCAAAACAATTATCCTGCACTTCTCCCTTCCCATCTCTTCCAGGTCATTCTGATCTCTCTGAACCTTTCACACTCTTCTTTCCCCATTGTGCCTGGCAACATTTTGTCCAATTTTGTGGGCCTGCTTTTGGCTGATGAAATAGGATTGTTGTTGTTGTTGTGTGCTTTCAAGTCATTACAGACTTAGGTTGACCCTGAGCGAGGGCCAGGTAAATGACCTTGGAGAGCCTGAAAGGGCCTGATGCAATATTTCCCTCCGAAACACATTAAAGAACATTTTAAGGTTCAAAACGTATTCCTGACACTTGGGGTCCCTTTCTACTCATTATGATTCTATGAACTCACCTGCAGCCAGGCTCCGGCAGGCCTTACGGTACCTCTCCACCAAGGGAGGCAGGTTCCATGACTGAACTTCAGCCAAAACCTGCCACAGAGAAAGAGAGAGAGAGAGAGTCAGCTGGGAGCAGGAAGCAGAGGACAGAACTCACAAAAGCACCCCTGAAGACATTTTGCCTAAGATATTCAGGGGGTTGCCATAAATTAACCTGCGACTTGAAAACACAGATATAGTGATACCTTGACTTATGGGTTTAATTTGTTCTGTGTCGGAGCTCTTAACTCAAATCACTCTTATGTCAGAATCAAAGCTTGCCATTGAAATGCTATTAATGTGTTCTAGTCCCCTAAAATCCACAACATTTTTTGATGTTATGTGTATTTATTGGGAGGGCTGACTTGGCCACGGTAGTACACGCTTTGGTTACATCCCGCTTAGACTACTGCAACGCTCTCTACGTGGGGTTGCCTTTGAAGACTGCCTGGAAGCTGCAGCAAGTCCAACGTGCGGCAGCCAGATTACTAACGGGGGCTGGGTACAGGGAGCACACCACTCCGCTGTTACACCAGCTCCACTGGCTGCCAATTAGCTTCCGAGCACAATTCAAAGTGCTGGTGTTGACCTATAAAGCCCTAAACGACTCCGGCCCTGTTTACCTCTCCAAACGTATTCTCCCCTACGAACCATCAAGATTATTAAGATCATCTGGAGGGGCCCTGCTCTCGGTCCCACCGGCCTCGCAAGCACGCCTGGTGGGGACGAGGGACAGGGCCTTCTCGGTGGTGGCCCCGCGACTCTGGAACTCTCTCCCTCTGGAGGCCAGAACCGCCCCATCCATCCTAACATTTAGGAAACGGGTGAAGACGTGGCTGTGGAGTCAGGCCTTCGATGAATGAGACAACACCATAGGACCCTGGATGGAAGTTGATGTAGATCCATCTTAATAGGACGACTGACCACTGTAGTTTTATATATAGTGTTTTTAAAGTTGTTTTTGTAATTGTGATATATGATATTTTAAGGAGTGTATATGTTTTTTATGGCTGGAAACCGGGCTGAGTCCCTCAATGAGGTTGAGAAGCTCGGTATAGAAAACTGGGAAATAAATAAATAAATATTTAAATATCCAAGCACATCATCCTTTTCTTCTTGGCATGCACTTTCTTATGTTAATTCATGTCCCGGCATAGTATGTTTGCCGAAATCATCTATTGGACAGATGGCAAGCTGTTTAACCTCAGCAGACTGAAAGCCAAAACCAAGGTTACAACAACATCTGTTATAGAACTCCAGTATGCTGATGACAATGTCATCTGTGCACATTCAGAAAAAGATCTTTAAAGCCACTCTAAACACCTTTGCAGAAGTATACGAGAAGCTCAGCCTGTCATTAAACATCAAGAAAACTAAAATGCTCTTCCAGCAGTCACCAGCCAATCCAACGTTGCTCTGCTATACTCTCTCACTGAAAATGCAATGTAAAGAACCCTTGTATAAAAAATATTCATGACAGTCACACATCTGAGGGCCCTTGGCCTTCCATCTCGCCCCCCTACTCATCCTCATGCCCCATGCTTCTTTCTCGTGGCAATCCTTCTCGAATCCTTCTGCACCTGAAACTCAGACAAGGCCTTCTGCTTCCCAGCAACTGCTCACCTCCTCGTTGCTTTGCAAGACGTCCACAATGCGGTCCTGGGGGGCGAGGAGGGCCCCCTCTTTCTTCAGGGTCAGGAGCGGAAGGAGCCCGCAAGCCTGGTAGTAGCGCTGGGAGGCCTGCTCCGCCAGCCAGGACACCGGGCGGCCCTCGTGGTCGCTGCAATACGAAGGAAGGGCAGGGTCATGTCCCTCTGGTTCAACATCTCCACTTACTCAAATCTTCATTGGAATGTGCTGTGACCACATGTCCATTAGAACTGTATTTTTCACACACAATGGAATTTACAGACAATGCATTTCGAGCTCTAGTTGCTCTTACTGCCTGTTACAGGGAAAACCAGCTGATTCCTGATCCATCTGAAACACAGACATGTGCCTTTCACCTGAAGAACAGACAAGCATCCCAAGCTCTGAGGATGATTACCTGGGAAGGAATCCCACGGGAGCATTGCAGCGCACCCAAATACCTGGGAGTTGCCCTGGACCGTGCTCTTACCTACAAGAAGCACTGCCTGAACATCAAACAAAAAGTGGGTGCCAGAAACAATATCATATGAAAGCTGACTGGCACAACCTGGGGATCACAACCAGACACAGTGAAGACATCTGCCCTTGCGCTGTGCTACTCTGCTGCTGAGTACGCATGCCCAGTGTGGAACACATCTCACCACGCTAAAACAGTGGATGTGGCTCTTAATGAGACATGCCACATTATCACGGGATGTCTGGGCCTGACACCACTGGAGAAATTACACTGCTTAGCCGGTATTGCACCACCTGACATCCGCCAGGAAGTAGCAGCCAATAATGAAAGGACCAAGGCAGAGACATCTCCAGCTCATCCCTTGTTTGGGTCTCAGCCAGCACGTCAACGACTTAAATCAAGAAATAGTTTCCTAAGATCTACAGAGACACTCGCTGGAACATCCCAGCAAGCGAGAGTCCAAAAGTGGCAGGCTCAAACCCAGAGCCTCAATCAATGGCTGATACCCAATGAGAGACTCCCCCTGGGCACACAGAAGACTTGGAAGGCGCTGAACAGACTGCGCTCTGGCACCACGAGATGCAGAGCCAACCTCAAGAAATGGGGCCACAAAGTGGAATCCACGACATGCGAGTGGGGAGAAGAGCAAACCAGAGACCGCCCGCTGCAATGCAACCTGAGCCCTGCCACATGCACAAGGGAGGACCTCCAAGGGGCCAGATACTGGTCAAAGGACATTGAATCAACTACCAAGCTTGCAAACCTTGTGCTTTGTTTGTTTGTTTTGTTAAAAATGTAATACAACTGTCTGGTTGCTCCTGACACGATAAATAATGTAAATTATCTACCTGACACAAATTTCCTCCACCCAGTGACAGTGAACAACACAGAGAGAAAACTCAGAGGGTGATCTAATCCTTTTGGATCCTAAGAGTCAAAAAGGACCCAAAGGGGCCCCCTGGCCCAATCCCCTTCTGTGCTGGAATACATCGCTAAAGCGGAAGTTCCTTCTCTCCAGGGTGATGAAGGGCAACCTGTGTTGAGTTCACTCAAAGCAACACGGATGGATCTGCCTGGGATTCCGCAATTAACCAGCTTACCCGTGTGGCACAGGAATCAAGAAGATGTTGTCTTGCACCCGAACCCGCACTCGGATTGGAGGCGGGGGAGCCGGGACCTGCGGAGAGAGAAGACAAGGTGAGGGACCGGGCTGCAGAAGGAATCCCACCGTGGGACATTTCGTGGAGGCCTTTTGAAGAGAGAGGGAAACAGACACAAGAAATTGATCTATCATTTGCTGGCATTACAGTTTAATATTTTTTTTCTGTGAGTTTTTCGGGCTGTATGGCCATGTTCCAGCAGCATTCTCTTCTAACGTTTTGCCTACATCTCTGGTTAATGGCACCTTCAGAAGTTCTGCAGGCAGTCAAGTGCCAGTTAACGCCTCCCAAGCAGAGGATGCCTCCAGGCAACAAAGGCCAGGCTACCTCTATGCAGACAACTTCACTCATTGACTTTGCAGTTTCATGGCTACTCAATGCTATTCAAGCTTACAACATTGGCGCTTGCTTAAAATATTTATTTAATATTTATTTATTTAGAGCTTTTATAACCCGGTCTTCTCAACCTCCGAAGAGGGACTCAGGCCGGCTAACAGCAGAAAATTCATACACAAATAGAATAAACATAGTAAAACAGACAAAGGTTCTTTTGGCCACGCTACCAGTATTAAAAAACTCTAAAATTACGAAAGCAAAACAACAGAGAGGAAACAATCTGGGGCATCTAATCACCTCCCAACAAAAGATTGCCCCAGGCACTGCAAGGCCATCAAATGCTAATTTGTCAGGATTAATTTAGTTATGTATGTGTTTTAAATGTGCTTCTATGTATTGTAAATATGGATGCCACTGTGAATTAGAAATACTGTGCAGAATGTTTACGCATGAGGCTGTGATTAAGTGAACTTGAGAAAAGTAAGATAAGGTTTGCTCTTGCTGGGAACAGAAGGGAGTAGCCAGTCTCAGCAAGAAAAGATAAGCAGATGTGAAGAGGCTTTCGTTTTGACTAGTTC
>NW_026847438.1:249486304-249515251 GCF_025583915.1 Anolis sagrei ordinatus
GACATTCTTTTCCCCTGAGAACTGACTTGCTGTTTCCCCTTCTGCAGGCTCACCGTCAACCCTGTCATGAACAGAAATCTGTAACCTATCATCCTCCTCATCAGGGAACTCTGGCTCACAAGACCCACAAGGCTCAGCTTCAGACTCAGAGTCAAACTGAGTCACAACACCTAGCATAGACCTACTGGACAGCGTTTGCCCTTCTAAGAGACCCCAAAAGGCCAAGATGCAATGTAACTTCCTGTTGGAAGTGAAGAAGATTCAACACTTGTATAGAGAGCATTTAGGGACAGAGGGAAACCTGTGATGTATATCTGCTCTCTTGTTTTTCACCTCTTGTTCCCTAGATCTGTGCAACTCAAGGTGTTTGGCTTCCTGCCTGCATGTATGTAGCAACCATTCCCTCTTCTTCTTCCCCAAAGAAGCCTTCATAGTGGGCTTGATGATCCTTTGTTCGAGAACGGAGCATCATGAGGCTCCTCTCTGCTCCAAGAGGCCTGATATACAGACGTGAGAGACAGCACTGGGGGCTCTTCTGGAAAGGTTAGGGAACTTTTATTTTGTCTATCTACTCTTTTACCCAAGATGCAACAACAGAAGTCTTTCGGTGTTTTATTACCCTTTCATTTAAGAAGGGAGCATTATGAGGTTTCTCTTGCACACAGGCATAAGAGTCAGCATTTACTGCTTCCATGGAGATTAGGACAAGGAACAATGGCTTCAAACTACAAGAAAGGGGGTTCCATCTGAACATGAGGAAGAACTTCCTGACTGTGAGAGCTGTTCAGCAGTGGAACTCTCTGCCCCTGAGTGTGGTGGAGGCTCCTTCTTTGGAAGCTTTTAAACAGAGGCTGGATGGCCATCTGTCAGGGGTGATTTGAGTGCAATATTCCTGCTTCTTGGCAGAATGGGGTTGGACTGGATGGCCCAGGAGGTCTCTTCCAACTCTTTGATTCTAGGATTCTATGAGGCACTCTTCTACCAAAATGAGATAACTTCCCTTTGTCTATCTTTTGTCTGAGGTGGATTGCCTACAAGTTTTTACCTTTTTGAAATTCAAATAGTAATGATAATAATAATAATAATAATAATAATAATAATAATAATAATAATAAAGTCAACAACAGATCCCATTAGTAGACTCTGCAAGGAAGCAGATGAAACCATAGATCCCATCCTCAGCTGCTGCAAGAAGATTGCGCAGACAGACTCCAAGCAGAGGCACAACACCCTTGCTCAGATGATTCATTGGAACTTGTGCCACAAACACCATCTGCCTGCAACAAAGAACTGGTGGGATCACAAGCCGGAAAAGGTTACAGAGAATGAACACGTCAAGCTACTCTGGGACTTCCAGATTGAGACAGAGAGAGTTATGGAGCACAATACTCCTGACCTCACGATTGTGTTAAAAAACAGAGTATGGATCGTCGATTTCGCAATTCCAGGCGACAGCAGTATTGAAGAGAAACAACTGGAAAAGCTGATACGATACGAAGATTCAAAGATTGAACTTCAAAGACTCTGGCACAAGCCAGTCAGGGTGTTCCTAGTGGTGATTGGCACACTGGGTGCAGTACCTAAAGACCTTGGCCTGCACTAAAACACAATCGGCGCTGACAAAATTAACATCTTCCAGCTGCAGAAGGCCACCTTACTGGGATCGGCACGCATTATTCTTTGATACATCACACAGTCCTCGACACTGGGGAAGTGTCCGACGTGGAATCCAATTCAACAGAAGAGTATCTGCTGTGGACTCATCTTGCTGTGTTTCAAATAATAATAATAATACCAGAGTCTCCTAGGTGTTACCTCTCCCATTTTATACCATAAGCTCATACATAGCATCATAGGGGACGTCGTAGGAAGGAGGGAGCAGGCTTGTGCTCCGCTGTCCTGGAGACTAGGATGCAATGGAGCAATGGCTTCAAATGACAGGAAGGGAAGGAGATTCCACGTGAACATGGGGAAAAACTTCCTGACTATTATTATTATTATTATTATTATTATTATTATTATTATTATTATTATTATACAACAGCCAGCAGAGTGTCTGCTGTGGACTCATCTTGCTGTGTTTCAAATAATAATAATAATAATAATAATAATAATAATAATAATAATAATAATAATATCACCACACTCTGGGTAGAAGCTTCCTCCTTTGGAGGCTTTGAAACAGAGGCTGGGTGGCCATCTGTCAAGGGTGCTTTGAATGCAATTTTCTTGCTTCTTGACAGAATGGGGTTGGACTGGATGATGGCCCACCAGGTCTCTTCCCACTCTATGACTCTGTGATCAGTTACGCTGCACACTGCTAGAGATAGCAAATATTGCTCCACAAACTAAATACCCTTTGCAGTCATGAATGCATTGCGATGACCTTTGGCCGACTTGGCTTCTCGTTTACTAGCTAAGCAAGAACTTCTCCGGACCCTTAATTGCAGGCGATCCTGCCTGCTCATTAATTCATTATCTTCAAGGCTCTCTAACCCCTTAACTTGGTTTACCAGCTGGGCTGTATCACCATGGGAAGGCAAAGGAGGTGAAGACATCTCCACCTGGCCGTGTGGGAATTCAAACTGAAACAATGGACCTGGTTGTATCAAACTGTTGTGCAGAGCACATCCTCATTATGCTTGCAATTTTGGAGCAGGAGCCCACAGGTGTCACATCTTGCAAGATGGAAACAAATGCCTCTGTCCTAGGCCTTTGCTTTGCTGGTGAGTTTCTTAATCTGGAACTTTAGTTATTACCTATAGTTGGCATAAATGCTCACCAGGCTGAACTCTCTCATTGAATTGTGGTCTAAATTCCAAATCATCCCCTGCCCTGCCCTGGTCCCTTGCCAACTGTTGGCCCACCTTGCCATCACGCAGCAGCGCCGAGGCTCCCCTTTCGACCAGCATCTCGGCCACGTCAAAATGGCCGCAGTTGAGGGCGTCATGGAGGGGCGTGATGCCCTCGCAGCCAGGGCCACCGGCATCGTCGACGGCCGCCCCGTGGTCCAGAAGCAGGCGCACAATCTCTGCAGGAAAGGCAACAACAGGGTCACACTTCAGGCCACCTGGGGAAAGCAGCCCCAACCTCCTGGTGTGATTAGAGGTGACCCCCCAGGACTCTGTAAATGATAGTTCAAAATCAGGAAATTCATAGTTTTTCCAAGGACACTAGGCTTGTTGTTTATGTTTGGTTTTATTTTGATGTAATATGTTGTTCGGGCTTGGCCCCATGTACAACAACCCAAAGGTTATGTAGGTTTGTTCTTAAATTGAATTTGTGTGTAAGTCAGAACAGGTATATTGTCTAAGTGTAACTCCAGATATATTTTAGGTTTGTATAGCATAGGGAAGGATCAACGACCTTCTGGTGTTTCTTTTGCTGTCTGTGCCCCTGATCAGGAGAGTTCACCTCACTTTCTGTCCCTTTGAGAACTGGATTTTGGAAAATGTGGCTCCCTGTAATTCTTTCCAGTTGATTTTATATATTGATGCTTTTTCAGTCAATGAACTATATAAATTGGTGGAGAGATGTTCCTGCTTTTCTGTTTCTATACTTCCAACTTTGTCCATAAGTGGTACTTGGGTCTAAGCGAGAAACGGGCCTGACTTGGCCCATCAAGCAGTGAAAAGTGATGTGCTTTGTACATATGGTTTGGCCAATAAAAGCATTGCTCTTTGGTGGGATTTGGATTTCGTTTGACATCGGGATTGTGGCGCAGCTGGCTGAGTGTCAGTTGCGTTAAGATCACTCTGACCAAAAAGGTCATGAGTTCAAAGCCAGCCCGGGTTGGAGTGGGTTTCCAACCAATTGTGTGTAGCCTGTTGTCGACCTTTGCAACCCGAAAGACAGTTGCATCTGTCAAGTAGGAAAATTAGGTACCACCTTAAAGTGTGGGGAGGCTAAATTAACTGATTTATGAGGCCAGAAAGAAGACTCCAGCAAAGCATTCCAGCGGGGAAGCATGCGGGGAATGCGGAAGTGCTTCATCAGCGTCGCAGATCGACGAGGAAAGCGACAGCTCCCCTGGCGGCCAGAAAAAAGTTAAATAGCCTCTGTGTATGTCTGTATATGTTTGTATGTCAAAAATTGGCATTGAATGTTTGCCATATATGTGTACACTGAGTCCCTTGCGGGGTGAGGAGAAGGGCGGAATAGAAAAGCTGTAAGTAAATAAATACATCTTGACAGTGAGCTTTTAGAGAAAGCAGTCCGAAGGCAATGAGAGCTGAGATTTGGGGGTAAAATACGAGTTGCTTACCTGTAACTGTGTTTCCTCGAATGGTAGTCTATGAAATTCGCACATCCCCGCCCATCCTCCCCGTAGTGGCCATGCTTTTCTCTATAGCTGCTGCTAAGACGCAGTCCCAGCCGTGGGCATTTATAGTATTGGGGAGAGTGGGTGGGGCCTCCGCCAAAATGTTTCTTTTACAAGATTCTAGAACAGTGTTTCTCTTTTTTTTTTTTTTTTTAATAAATTTTTATTGAGTTTCATTTTTACAACCTCGTTCGGGGAGTGTGGTGGGGGGAGGAGGATGATAAAGGAATGTGGGGGAGGAGAGGTGGGGGAGGAAAGTTTAGGGGAAATCTGTGGGGGGAAGTGTAAAAGAGGAGGAGGGAGAGGTGAGGGCCCACCACCAAAAGATCTTGTCCTTAGTGTTGACTTCCCAGGGTCCTTCCAAGAGTCTTCTTTTCCGTCGTATTTCTCTTCGTCCTATCTGCACTGACAATATTTGTTTTCCTTCTTTCTTCTAAAAATTTGTTAAGTCTATTGTTATTGAGATGTCTCTTGTTTTCAAGTAGTCTTTAAAGCCGGTCCAGTCTGTTTTTCTGGTTGCTCCGTTTATTCTTTGGGACAAGTTGTCCATTTGTATTATATCAAGTGATTTTGTAATCCAATCCTCTAATGTTGGTGTGTCTTTTTGTTTCCATTTTTTGGCTATCACTAACCTAGCTGCTGTACTTAATAAAAATAAAATTTTATCTTGATTTTTGTTCAGTTTGGTCTCCATTGTTATCCCTAGTAAATAGGACTCTGGGCTTTGTGGGAATTTCAATTTGATAATTTTTTGTGTTGCTTGATGTATTTTTTTCCAAAATTTCTTTATTTCCTCACACTCCCACCATTGATGGAGGAAGGTGCCTGCTTTCCTTTCACATTTCCAGCATTTATCCGAATTTTTTTTTTGATTTTTCTTTTGAAATTTTGCTATTTTTACTGGCGTATAATGCCATCTGTAAAACATTTTGAACCAATTTTCTTTTATATCATTTGCCACTGTGTATCTGATTTTTTTTGTCCAGATTTCTTCCCACTGGTCTATCGTGATGCTATGTCCTAAATCTTGGGCCCATTTTATTTGACATTCTTTTATTTGCTCTTCCTCCGTGTTCCATATTTGTAATTGTTTGTACAATAGTTTTATTATTTTGTTGTTTTTCTCCATGACTATATCCCATATTCCCCTTTCTTGTTCAAATCCAACTTTCCCGTCTTTTATAAATATTTCCTTGATTTGAAAGTAGTTTAGCCATGTAATTTTTGGATTTAGCTTTTGGAGTTCCTGATGGGATTTAGGTATTATTTTCCCTTCTTCGTTCTTCTTCAGAATCTGGTTATAGGTTAGCCAAATTTCCGTCCCTAATTCTTTCTTGTGTTTTGCCTCGACTGGCGAGATCCAGAGCGGGGTGTGTCTAAAGAATCTGTTTTTATATTTTTCCCACGTCTTAATTAAAGCAGCTCTAATGAAGTGGTTTGTGAAGTTTTTTTCTATTTTCCTTTGATCATACCAAATGTAACTGTGCCACCCCGCTCTTAAATCGTGGCCTTCTAAAGCTAGTACATGATCATTTTTAAGTGTAGTCCAGTCTTTTATAGCTGCCAAATTACATGCTTCGTAATAACTTCTTAGGTCGGGTAGGCCCAGGCCTCCTCGTTTAATGTCATCTGTTAAAATTTTATAGCTTACTCTTGGTTTTTTTTTTGCCCATATGAATTTAGAGATATCTGAGTTCCATTTTTTAAAGAGAAAATTATTCCTGATTACCGGTATTGTTTGAAAGAGAAAAAGTAGTTTTGGTAGTATTATCATTTTGACTAAAGCGATTTTGCCCAGGAAAGAGAAATTTTTCTTTCCCCATTTTTCCATATCTTTTTGGATTTTCTCCCATAGCACTACATAATTGTTTTTTATTAAAGCTGCATTGCTTTTAGAAATGTTGATTCCTAAGTATTTTATCTTGCTGACTGTTTGTATCCCCGTTATTTTTTGCAAAGTGTTTTCATTTTCCTTACTCATGTTTTTGACTAGGAATTTTGTCTTTTGTTTATTTAAGTTAGAACAGTGTTTCTCAACCTTCCTAATGCCGTGACCCCTTAATACAGTTCCTCATGTTGTGGTGACCCCCCAATCATAAAATTATTTTAGTTGCTACTTTGTAACTGTAATTTTGCTACTGTTATGAATTGTAAATATCCAATATGCAGGATGTATTTTCATTCATTGGACCAAATTTGGCACAAATACCTCATACACCCAAATTTAAATACTGCTGAGGTGGGGGGGGGGGATTGATTTTGTCATTTGGGAGTTGTAGTTGCTGGGATTTATAGTTCAATCAAAGAGCATTCTGAACTCTACCAACAATGGAATTAAACCAAACTTGACACACAGAACTTCCATGACCAACAGAAAATACTGGAAGGGTTTGCTGGGTCCTTGAATTTTGGAGCTGTAGTTCACCTACATCCAGAGAGCCCTGTGGACTCAAACAATGATGGATATAGACCAAACTTGGCACAAATACTCAATATGCCCAAATGTGAACACTTGTGGAGTTAGGTGAAAAGAGATCTTGACATTTGGGAGTTGTAGTTGCTGGGATTTATAGTTCACCTACAATCAAAGAGCATTCTGAACCCCACCAATGATACAATTGGGCCAAACTTCCCACACAAAATCCCCATGACCAACAGAAAATACTGTGTTTTATGATGGTCTTTAGCGACCCCGCTGACACCCCCTCACGACCCCCCCAGGGGTCCCGACCCCCAGGTTGAGAAACACTGTTCTAGAAGGTTCCGAATAGCTGTGCATGCGCAGAACTAAAACCCATTATGTGCGTCTTTCACAGACTCCACGAAGAGGAACCAAGTGGTTTATAATAATAATAATAATACTTTATTTGTACCTCGCTACCATCTCCCCAAGGGATTCGGTGCAGCTTACATAAGACCGAGCCTACAATACCATCAGCAAAAACAACAACAGCAATACAAAACAATAAAATGAAACTCCTAAACAAAAAACGAGCAGTAAACATTAACAATAGCACAACAATGCTTAAAAACCTATGGCTGGGCCAAATGACCGCTCCTTGTAAGGAGCACCAGTTAACAACCTGGCTGCCGCCCGTTGAACCGATTGAAAATTCCGGGCCGTTTTCAAGGGCAGCCCCACGTAGAGTGCATTACAGTAGTCCAATCTGGAGGTGACTAAGGCATGGACCACCCTGGCCAGATCCGCCTAGTTGGAGCACAAGTCTTAATTGTGCAAAGGCCCTCCCGGCCACCGCTGAGCCTCAAACGTAAGTGATGAGTCCAGGAGGACCCCCAAACTGCGGACCTGTGGCTTCAGGGGGAGTGCAAACCCGTCCAACACAGGTTGCCAACCTATACCCTGATCCGGTTTACGATCGACCAGGAGGACCTCTGTCTTGTCGGGATTGATCTTCAGCTTGTTCCTCCTCATCCAGACAGCCACAGCGGTCAGGCACTCGTCCAGCACCCGAGGGGCTTCCTTGGAATTAGGTGGAAAAGAGTAGTAGAGTTGCGTGTCATCTGCGTAGAGATGGCACGCAACTCCAAAACTCCGGATGACCTCTCCCAGCGGTTTCATGTAGATGTTAAAAAGTGCTTTGTAAACAAAGAAAAGTGCCTGCAGCTATAGAGAAAAGCATGACCACTGCGAGGATGGGCGGGGATGTGCGAATTTCACAGACTACCACTCGAGGAAACAGTTACAGATAAGCAAACTGGGTGGTCAAATTGGGATCCAGTGCAGTTGTGAGCCTGATGTGTTCTCTGCAATGCATAGCCATCAGCAGTAGAAATCCCCCATTCCCATGGCTCCCCACCACTTACCCAGGTGCCCATGGTTGCAGGCCTCATGCAATGGGGTCCAGCCACAATAATCCCGGGGGTTCAGAGGGTGGCCCTGAGGCAGGTGAGAAAGAGCATCATGCGTCACAAGTCCACGAATAGAATAGAATAACTTTATTGTCATTGTACATCATACAATACTGACTCGAACAGGCCTACTCACTCTCCTCAGGACGACACTAGCTTTGGCCCATTGATTCTAACAGGTTTCGGCCTACTCACTCTCCTCAGGATGACACTAGCTTTGGCCCACTGACTCTAATGGGCTTTGGCCTACTCTCTCCTCAGGACGACACTAGCTTTGGCCCACTGACTCTAACAGGCTTCGGCCTACTCACTCTCCTCAGGACGACACTACCTTTGGCCCACTTACCCTAACAGGCTTCGGCCTACTCACTCTCCTCAGGACTCTAGCTTTGGCCCACTGACCCTAACAGGCTTCGGCCTACTCACTCTCCTCAGGACGACACTACCTTTGGCCCACTGACCATAACAGGCTTCGGCCTACTCACTCTCCTCAGGACAACGCTAGCTTTGGCCCACTGACCTTAACAGGTTTCGGCCTACTCACTCTTTCAGTGCTTAACTCACACTTTTGTGATCAAAAATACCAAGTTATTTTTAAATATTTCTGTCAGGTTTTGAAGTAGAGACTGGATGGGCGTCTGTCTGGAGGGCTTTCATTGTGTTTTCCTTCATGGACTGGATTTGGCCCTTCCAGCTCTAGAATTGTATCATTGGATGAAATGCAAGGCAGCAGCTTACCTTCTCCACAAAGAACTGCACACGGCGCAGGTTCCCATCAATGCAGGCGCGATGGAGCAACGTCTCGCCTTTGTCATTGCGCTGGTTCCACTGGGAGAGAGGAAACATGGTGCAGGTGAAGCCCACCTTCCCAAGAGGAGACTCCCTTAGCCATGAAAGTCCAAAGGCTGGGAGACTCGAGTCCTGCACAGTGTCAGGATCCTGCCTGATATCCTGCCATGCTTCCTATTTTCTTGCCTTGTACAACCTCAGGAGCTACTGTGTGTTGTGGCTCAGCTTGATTCTGAGCCTGAAACTGAACCCTCTTGTGAGCCTGAAATGTTCCCTGATGAAGAGGATGATGGGATTCAGATTTCTTTGCCTCTTGCAGACACTGCACCAGAGAAGTCTACAAGTCAGTTCTCATGGGAAAAGAATGTCAGCGAATTAGATAACGACCAGGTGCAGAGGCCTTCACTTGCTCAGCCTTCTCATGCTGATACTGCTAGAGAAGAGAGTAGCTTTGATAGTGATTTAATGAGCAGGCAGGAACGTTTAGATTGGCGGGTCAGGAGGAGTTCGTGGCTAGCCAGCAAGAAAGAAGCCAAGTCGGTGAAAGGTCACCGTAATGGTTTCATGTTGGCAAGAGCGTAATGTTTTCTTGTTGGCAAAAGGTATTTAGGCTTCTGGTTAACAAGGGGAAGGTGTCAGTTCAACGTGGCTTTTAGCCTGAAAGCTTCTTTGGAATAACCTTAGCTCTAAAGCAGCTCGCATCGTGATTCTTGGGTCTTGTGTTCACTGTTTTTACCATGGACTCTTGTTTGACCATTGCTTAAAGGATTATGTTTTATGTTCTTACCTGAGGACCTTTGGGACTGTGTTTTGCATTTAACCTTTGTCTTTGGAACCTTGCATTGCTTACTCTATGTTTTGGCTTGGATTTTTCCTCAATAAACTACAAAATCTACAGCTCTTGTGTGGTGGTATTTGGGAGCAAGGTGAAGCCTACTCTGAGTTGCAACACTGTGTCCATTCAAGCATGCTTTCTGCATTTTACCACACTACCAAATGTAAATATATATGTGTGTGTATGTCAACTAAAACTCATATGTTGTGACCATATATGGGATTGCACATGCTTTGAAGTTCATAGATTGTAATAGGGACAATGGGCAATGTCAGAAACTGCTTGCTAAATTGTAATTTGCACAGCAGTGGCTAGCATGGCAAAATCCCATTTGTTAGGAATCTGGTTTAGGGCTAGGAATTTTCCTATCATCAGCTTCCTTCAATTGGAAATGTCAAAGGGTGTTTCTACACCGGAGGTTTAGCACAGCTGGTAAATCATCAGCAATTAAAAGGCTTATCAATCAAAAGGTTGCAAGTTTGAAGCCCCGGGTTGGTGTGAGCTGCCACCTGTCAGCCTAGCACATTGTTTACCAAAGCAATTCGAAAACAGCTTTAGCTGTGATTAAAGAAATTAGGTACCGCTAAAAGCGGAGGGATGTCAGGATTATTTAGTTATGCATGTGTTTTTTTCAATGTGCTTCTATGTAATTCAAGATGGATTCTATTCTGTTCAATTGTGTATTAGAAATACTGTGCTGAGGCTGTGTAATGTAACCTTGAGATAACATGTTCTCTTGCTGGGAAGAAGAGGGAGGAACTGGTCTCAGCCAGAAGATAGATAAGCACATGTTCAGAGACTGTAGTTTTTGCCTATGAGTTCCTGTCTGTCTATTCAGAAGCCTGCTGTGAATAGACGTGTATAGATGTACTTAGTAAACTTAGTTTTCTGTTGTAAATGAAAGCTTGCAGAGTCCTTATTTTGGAACACAGTGTCTGCTGATCTAGCAATCCTTCCACTGGCGAGCGTCAATACTCTGACAGGGGAGGTGTTTTACAGCGCCATAAAAAAAAAAGATCAGAAAATGCTGGGTGATCAAAAGGAAGGAAGAAGTCCTGATGGCTCTTTGTCATAGACGGTAGAGCAACAGCACCCCCTGGACTCGAGCCCAACCTTCCATGGCACCAAAAACAGCTGGATACTGAGTCAAAACAACACACACCTCCTTTCTGTTCTGTCTGTCTGTGTATTATCTATACAAAGCAGCATTGAATGTTTGTTGTGTATGTGTACTGTGATCCGCCCTGAGTCCCCTTCGGGGTGAGAAGGGCAGACTATAAATAAAGTATTATTATTATTATTATTATTATTATTATATAATTATAATATTATATTATTATTATTAATTATATTGCAGAATTATTTATTTATTTGTTTGTTTGCAGCTTTTATATTCCACCCTTCTCACCCTGCAGGGGACTCAGGACGGATTACAGTGTACGCATATATGGCAAACATTCAATGCCAATTTTGACATACAAACATATATAGACATACACAGAGGCTATTTAACTTTTTCTGGCCGCCAGGGGAGCTGTCACTTTCATCGTCCATCTGCGACGCTGATGAAGCACTTTCCGCATTCCCCGCATGCTTTTTGTTGGAGTGCTTGCTGGAGTCTTTTTTTATGGCCTCATAAATTAGTTAATTTAGCCTCCCCACACTTTAAGGTGGTACCTTATTTTCCTACTTGACAGATGCAACTGTCTTTCGGGTTGCAAAGGTCGACAACAGGCTACACAATGGTTGGAAACCCACTCCAACCCGGGCTGGCTTCGAACTCATGATCTTTTGGTCAGAGTGATCTTAATGCAATTAACATAGAACAAATATACTTTAACTGACATTGTTCAATGCTATGAAATCCTAGGAATAGTCGTTTCACAAAACCTTTGGCCTTCTCAACCAAAGAGGACTGGTGCCTCATCAAACTACTCACCTCCCTGGATTCCATAGCACGGAGCCAATAATTCTACAGTGCAAACAAACCTGAAGATTGAACCCCAAATCTTCTGCATGCATGGCAGATGCTCTGTCCTTGAACTCTGGCATTGCACTTTTTCCCATTCAGTTACTTCCAGTTATGGTAGTGGGTGCTAACAAGGGGTGTGTGTGTGTGAAAATCCAATAAGTTTTCCAAACTCACCCCCCTTTCGGCTCTCTGTTAAAAGATGTGCTCACTTTGCACAGCTGTTGGTGCCCTTTTTTGGTCTGGTTGCAGAACAAAGGGTCATGTTTTACATCTGCAGCTATTGTTGCATTTTATTGACTTTTTAACCACTGGGGTTTTATGATGCTATGCCATTTGTTATTCTATTGTGCCACTGTTTATGCACTTGTCGTATTTTGTGTGTTTGCACTAATGAGTGCTTTGGTGAGCCACCCCGAGCCCCTTCGGAGAGATGGTGGCAGGGTAAAAATAAAGTTTTATTAGTATTTTTAAGCATCAGAGCTTCAGCTCAATTTTTATGAGATTTCCGGCTCCGTTGGGAGCAGTAGCAGCTCCATCACTAACCTACCAACCCAAAGGTCCCGCCATACAGTAGTCCACATGGACTTGATGAGCAGGAGGCCTGGCTTACCTTTTGGGTCCTGCGCTGGCCAGGGACTGTTTTGTTGTAGCCTTCCAGGTCCTCCTCTTCCTCCTCCCCATCTGGAAGAACAGACATAGAATCATAGAATCAAAGAGTTGGATTCCATCTGAACATGAGGAAGAACTTCCTGACTGTGAGAGCCGTTCAGCAGTGGAACTCTCTGCCCCAGAGTGTGGTGGAGGCTCCTTCTTTGGAAGCTTTTAAACAGAGGCTGGATGGCCATCTGTCAGGGGTGATTTAAATGCAATATTCCTGCTTCTTGGCAGAATGGGGTTGGACTGGATGACGGCCCATGAGGTCTCTTCCAACTCTTTGATTCTAGGATTCTATTGTGAACACAACATACTTATGTTTTTTGGAGATTTTTGCCTATTGTATCCTGTACACGCTGTTTATTTATTTACTTATTGTGTCAGGAGCAAGCCAAACAGATGTATTGTACTTTTAACAAGAAAATAAACAAAACACAGAGTTTAAAAGCTTGGTAGTTGATTAAATGTCCTTTGACCAGAAACTGGCCACTTGGAGTGCCTCTGGTGTTACTATAAGGTGTACAAGCTGTGAAATACATGCTTGGTATTGTTCTACTTTGGCAACTGTGGACCTGTGTGTCTTGAGAGTGAAGTTTACCCAGAACTGTTTTCTTTGCTACGCTATAGGTAACCCTCTGGCAGCACCAATACTCCCGAGGATAGCACCTATCGCCATCCCGTCACGCTTACCGCTATCGGAAAGCTCCAGGTCGCTTTCTACGAGGGGCTCGCTGCTTTCCTCCTCTTCCTCCTCCTCGCTGATCTCCCCATCGGAACGCCAGCCCTCCATGTGCCGGAGGTCCTGCAGCCTCTCCATTGTGTCTGTTGCTTCGGGGCGCCCCGCTCTCTGCTGACAAGCATGCAAGTGCTGCAGGATCTGATGCTGGGAAATGGGGAACCAAAGGGTCAAGCACAATTGGATCTCCAATCCTGCCCACACCTGATTGTCTAGGAAACTCTTCACAACCTTCACAACCTCTAACACATTCTCAACCTTCCTAATGCCACGACCCCTTAGTACAGTTCCTCATGTTGTGGTGACCCCCAACCAGAATATTATTTTCGTTGCTACTTCACAACTGCAATTTTGCTCCTGTTATGAATCGTCATGTAAACATCTGATATGCAGGATGTATTTTCAATCACTGGACCAAATTTGGCACAAATACCCAATATGCCCAAATTTGAATACTGGTGGGGTTGGGGGAGTTTGACTTTGTCATTTGGGAGTTGTAGTTGCTGGGATTTATAGTTCACCTACAATCAAAGAGCATTTTGAACTCCACCAATGATGGAACTGAACCAAACGATCAGAGAGCATTGCACTGGGATTGTGGCGCAGCAGACTGAGTGTCAGTTGCATTAAGATCACTCTGACCAAAACGGTCATGAGTTCGAAGCCAGCCCAGGTTGGAGTGGGTTTCCAACCAATTGTGTGTAGCCTGTTGTCGACCTTTGCAAGCCGAAAGACAGTTGCATCTGTCAAGTAGGAAAATAAGGTACCACCTTAAAGTGTGGGGAGGCTAAATTAACTGATTTATGAGGCCATAAAGAAGACTCCAGCAAAGCATTCCAGCGGGGAAGCATGCGGGGAATGCGGAAGTGCTTCATCAGCGTCGCAGATGGACGATGAAAGCGACAGTTCCCTTCGCGGCCAGAAAAAGTTAAATAGCCTCTGTCTATGTCTGTATATGTTTGTATGTCAAAAATTGGCATTGAATGTTTGCCATATATGTGTACACTGTAATCCGCCCTGAGTCCCCTGCGGGGTGAGAAGGGCGGAATATACAAGCTGTAAATAAATAAATAAATAAATAAATAAATAAATAAATAAATTCTGAACTCCATCAACAATGGAATTGAACCAAACTTGGCACACAGAACTCCCATGACCAACAGAAAATACTGGAAGGGTTTGGTGGACATTGAACTTGAGTTTTGGAGTTGCAGTTCACCTATATCAAGATAGCACTGCAAACTTAAACAATGATCATTCTGGACCAAACTTGGCACGAATCTTCAAGAGGCCCAAATGTGAACACTGGTGGAGTTTGGGGAAAATAGACCTTGATATTGTTGTAGTTGCTGGGATTTATAGTTCACCTACAATCAAAAAAGCATTCTGAACCCCACCAATGATAGAATTGGGCCAAACTCAAACAATGATGGATCTGGGCCAAACTTGGCATGATACTCAATATGCCCAAATGTGAACACTGGTGGAGTTTGGGGACAATAGACCTTGACAATTGGGAGTTGTAGTTGCTGGGATTTATGGTTCACCTACAATCAGAGAGCATTCTGAACCCCACCAATGATGGGATTGAAACAGAATTGCCATACACATCTCCCATGACAAACAGAAAATACTGGAAGGATTTGGTGGGCATTGACCTTGATTTTTGGAGTTGTAGTTCACCTACATCCAGAGAGCATTCTGGACTCAAACAATGATGGATCTGGACCAAACTTGGCATGATACTCAATATGCCCAAATGTGAACACTCGTAGAGTTTGGGGACAATAGACCTTGACAATTGGGAGTTGTAGTTGCTGGGATTTATAGTTCACCTACAATCAAAAAGCATTCTGAACCCCACCAAGGGTAGAATTGGGCCAAGCTCAAACAATGATGGATCTGGACCAAACTTGGCATGAATACTCAATATGCCCAAATGTGAACATTGGTGGACTTTGGGGAAAATAGACCTTGATATTTGTAAGTTGTAGTTTCTGGGATTTCTAGTTCACCTACAGTCAGAGAGCATTCTGAACTCCACCAAGGGTAGAACTGGGCCAGACTTGACACACAGAGACCCCCAAGACCAACAGAAAATCCTGGAGAGATTTGGGAGGAATTGACAGTGATTTAGGGGAGACTCCAAGCATGGAGGGCAAATAGCGCTCCCCTTGGCTGAGAGGCCAGCCAATCACAGCAGGAGGAGGGCTTTAGGTGGGAGGATTTCCTGTCTGTTTCCAAAAAGGAAGAGAAGGATGGGTGGAGAGATCTTCAGCCTGCTTTGTCAAAGGGGTTCCTAAGACCACCAGGAATATGTGCTTTCTGATGGTCTTTGACAACCCCCCTGAAACTCCGCTTGCGATCCCAACCCCTAGGTTGAGATAGATCTGCAAACAGATATATCTGAAGTAGGAATGCTGCCAAATGTGTGCAGGAGGGACAGTAGATGTCAAGCTCCAAACGTGAAGCCAAGCTTGGTGAGCACCCCTTCTGCCAAGAGTCAATCCTTTCTCCATCCTCTTTCATCATCACCCTCTGAAAGAAGAAGTGCCTCCTCTGTCCGTTTCATATTCCCAAACTCACCTGCAGCCTGGGGTCAAAGGCCTTCTCGGCGTATTGCAGGGCCTTTTGGAAGCAGGGCTCCAGCTCCTCGTAGCTTTCTTTGGCCTCCTCCTTGGCCAGAGCAATGCTCAGCCACGTCTTCCCTTCCTGCACATGGAAAACATAGCAAACATCAATGTGTTGGGGTGGAGGGAGGTTGGTTGCTCATTAATTTCTGCAGTTGGGCCAGGTGCCGAGCTGTTCTCAAGCTCCAAAACATGGGAATTCTCTGGTAGCAATTCAGGGAGCACACCATCATTCCCACACCCTTCAGGGACATTCTCATGAGAAACTAGACTTTGAACAGGAATCTCCTGGTCATTCTCTGCATCAAGGGAGTGTGTCCCTGTTGGTTCTACTGGACCTCTCTTCGGCCTTCAATACCGTCGACCACGGTATCCTTCTAGGACGCCTCGCGGGAATGGGTCTCGGACCGGAGCCTTGCAGTGGCTCCGGTCCTTTCTCGAGGGTCGCTCCCAGAAGGTGTCACTAGGGGACTCCTGCTCGACTCCTCGGCCATTGCACTGTGGAGTCCCGCAGGACTCAATACTGTCCCCTATGTTGTTTAACATTTACATGAAGCCGCTGGGAGAGATCATCCGGAGTTTTGGGGTGCGATGCCATCTGTACGCAGATCATGTCCAACTCTATCACTCTTTTCCACCTGTCACTAAGGAGGCTGTTCAGGTCATGAACCGGTGCTTGGCCGCTGTCTCGGACTGGATGAGGGACAACAGATTGAAACTAAATCCAGACAAGACAGAGGTCCTCCTAGTCAGTCGTAAGACCGAACAGGGTACGGGGTTACAGCCTGTGCTGGACGGGGTCACACTCCCCCTAAAAGCTCAGGTACGCAGTCTGGGAGTTCTCTGAGTTGTTGAACGCTGAGTTGGTGAACGCTGTGTCTGAGATTGGCTATTGATTGTGTGATATACTGTTGTTTTTAAGTGTTTTAATTGTTGACTATTTAATTGCTGGTTTTATATGTTATTGTATTTGTGTAGGCACCAAGATGTGCCTTTTGTAAGCCGCCCTGAGTCCCCCCTCGGGGGTTGAGAAGGGCGGGGTATAAGCACACGAAATACATAAATAAATAAATTCTCCTGGATTCATCGCTGAGCCTGGAACCCCAGGTCTCAGCGGTGGTCAGGGGAGCTTTCTCACAATTAAAACTTGTGCGCCAGCTGCGTCCGTACCTTGGGAGGGATGACTTGGCCACGGTAGTACACGCTTTGGTTACATCCCGCTTAGACCACTGCAACGCTCTCTACGTGGGGTTGCCTTTGAAGACTGCCTGGAAGCTGCAGCAAGTCCAACGCTCGGCAGCCAGACTACTAACAGGTGCTGGGTACAGGGAGCACACCACTCCGCTGTTACGCAAGCTCCACTGGCTGCCAATTAGCTTCCGAGCACAATTCAAAGTGCTGGTGTTGACCTATAAAGCCCTAAACGACTCCAGCCCTGTTTACCTCTCCGAACGTATTCTCCCCTACGAACCATCAAGATTACTAAGATCATCTGGAGAGGCCCTGCTCTCGGTCCCACCGGCCTTGCAAGCGCGCCTGGTGGGGACGAGGACAGGGCCTTCTCAGTGGTGGCCCTGTGACTCTGGAACTCTCTCCCTCTGGAGGCCAGAACCGCCCCATCCATCCTAACATTTAGGAAACGGGTGAAGACGTGGCTGTGGAGTCAGGCCTCCGAGGAATGAGACAACACCATAGGACCCTGGATGGAAGTTGATGTAGATCCATCTTATTAGGACGACTGACCACTGTAGTTTTAGACATAGTGTTATTTTCAAGTTTTTGTAATTGTGATATATGATATTTTAATGAATGTATATGTTTTTATGTCTGTAAACCGGGCTGAGTCCCTCAACGAGGTTGAGAAGCTCGGTATACAAAACTGTGAAATAAATAAATAAATAAATAAATATCATTGGCCAGACCATTGCCATCTTGAAACACATTGTCATCACTCTCCACATCTAAAGCACCCTGGTCTTTAAACACAATCACAGGCTGAGCTCCAACATAGCTCGCCTCTCCTTGGTCTTGAACCCCTCAGCCCAATGAGAGATTGTCTTACCTCCAAGGGGTTCCCCTTCCGCAGGGATAGTTCCTCCTGGTAGTGATGCAGAGCCTGTGCGTGGTCTTTCAGGTCCCCAAATGTGGCCGCCAAAGAAACGTGGATCACGGCCAGTTCGTGGGGCGGCCGCTTCAGGGCCTGAGCATAGCCCAGCTGGAACGAGACCATTTGACACGGATGTTGAGCTGGATTTCCATGTACAGTGATTGATACCTCGACTTACGAGTGTAATTCCTTCTATGGCCAAGCTCTTAACTCAAATGGCTCTTATCTCAAATCAAATTCCCCATTGAAATGAATATTTCAATTCACTATTGATTTATTCCAGCCTCCCCAAAAAGCATACCATTTTTTTTGGTACATGTTTTAAAATGCGAATAGTGTATGTTCTAAATAATAAATCTATATCAATAAAAATGTAATGTTCGTTTGTGGGATTAACAGAATCATAGAATCAAAGAACTCAAAAACCACTGGGGGAATTGACACCAAATTTGGACACAAGACACCTAACCACCCAATGTATGTCCTTCACTCAAAAAAATGATTTTGTCATTTGGGAGTTGTAGTTGCTGGGATTTATAGTTCACCTACAATCAAAGAGCATTCTGAACTCCACCAATAATGGAATTGAACCAAACGATCAGAGAGCATTGCACCGGGAAAATACTGTGGACTCAAACAATGATGGATCTGGACCAAACTCTACATGAATACTCAATATGCCCAAATGTAAACACTGGTAGAGTTTGGGGGAAATAGAATCTTGACATTTGGGAGTTGTAGTTGGTGGAATTTATAGTTCACCTACAATCACGGAGCATTCTGAACCCTCCAACGATAGAATTGGGCCAAACCTCCCACACAGAACCTCCATGTGGGCCACAGCAACACATGGCAGGGGATGGCTAGTACATAATAAAATGGAATGTAAAGAAAGAAACTGGATTTATTAAGTGCATACTATGTATTACTGCAGACGTAGACGTTTCCTTCTTGGGAAAAGAACAATGACCAACCTCGATCAAATAGTGAAGAGTAGAGACATCACACTGGCAACAAAGATCCGCATAGTCAAAGCAATGGTATTCCCTGTAGTAACCCATGGATGCAAGAGCTGGACCATAACAAAGGCTGAGCAAAAGGAAAAGTGATGCTGGAGAAAAATGCTGAGAGTGGTATTTGTTGTAAGTTTTTTGGGCTATCTGGCCATGTTCCAGAAGCATTTTCTCCTGATGTTTCGCCTGCACCTCTGAGGATGCGTGCCATAGATGCAGGTGAAATGTCAGGAGACAATGCTGCTGGAACATGGTCAGATAGCCCAAAAAACTTAAAACAACCCAATGATTCCAGCCATGAAAACCTTCGTCAACACAATTTTGAAAGTGCCTTGGATCGCAAGAAGATCCAACCAGTCCATCCTCCAGGAAATTAAGCCTGACTGCTCATTGGAGGGAAGGAGATGAGAAGCAAAGATGAAGTCCTTTGGCCACATCATGAGAAGAAAGGAAAGCTTAGAGAAGACAATGATGCTGGGGAAAAAGGAAGGAAAAAGGAAGAGGGGCCAACCAAGGGCAAGATTTATTTGACTGAACAAATAAACAAGAACAACAACAATGTATTTTCCTTCAAGATCAGAGAAAGATGGATTTATGAATGAGACTGAGGAATGCCATTAAAAGTAGAAGTTTGGTCATATAGTTTCAACTAAATAGAGCAAGATAACAAGGATTAAAAATCAACAGACAATGGATTGAAATTCTTAAAATAGGGTTGAATGAAAAGTAATGCCTCCACCTTTGTTACTTGGGTTTGGATGGGAATATTTTAATACATCAAACGCAGAAATAATCCTTAGAATGTGCTCTTTAACAACCACTATTCACTTTCCCACATAATCACCAGACAATTGGATACATTTCTGCCAACAACGAACGGGCTTTCTGAAGCCGTCACAGAAGAAGTCGACACTCTGTTTCCGCAACCACGTCTCACAGTTCTCTCGACGTCTTCATCAGAAGCGTAATGATGTCCCCGCAGTTCTTCTTTCCTTATCAGGAACAGATGGAAGTCAGGCGGTGCTAAATCTGGACTGTATGGAGGATGTCGTACGGTGGTGAGATCCAGTTTCTGAAGTTTCAAGTCTGTGCACTTTCATTTCAGGCACCAGCATCCTGGGTACCCATCGTGCACAGATCTTCCAATAGCCAAGCAAAGCAATAATGTGACGCACACATTCTTGCGAAATGCCGATTATGCTTGAAATGTCTCTCTGAATGATACGATGATCACCCTGAATCAATCTGTCAACCTTTTGCTTTTCACAGGACGTCCAACTCTTTGTTTGTAATGCAAGTCAGATGTTCCCACTTCAAGATCTTTAAACTTACTCACCCAACGATGCATAGTACTCACATCTACACAATCACCATCAACAGCTTGCATTCCCTGATGAATCTCTTTTGGGGTGACACCTTCTGCTGTCAACAATTCAATGACTGCACGATGCTCAAGTTGCACTGACCGACTGTCTGTGCAGGGTTCCACACTTCACACTTTAACAACACAACTGTTCAATGCTAAGGCTTCCCACCAAAATGGAACTGTAGAGGAGAGCCTACTGAACAGGCCAGTACCTGCCGCATACCAGTACTGCCATCTGTTGAGGAGTTACGAAGATGGAGGCATTACTTTTCACTTTAACAACACAACCGTTCAATGCTAAGGCTTCCCGCCAAAATGGAACTGTAGAGGAGAGTCTACTGAACAAGCCAGTACCTGCCCCATAGAAGTACTGCCATCTGTTGAGGGGGTACTAAGGTGGAGGCATTACTTTTCACTTTAACAACACAACCATTCAATGCTAAGGCTTCGCGCCAAAATGGAACTGTAGAGGAGAGTCTACTGAACAAGCCAGTACCTGCCGCATACCAATACTGCCATCTGTTGAGGAGTTCACTTTAACAACACAATCATCCAATGCTAAGGCTTCCCGCCAAAATGGAACTGTAGAGGCGAGTCTACTGAACAAGCCAGTACCTGCCGCATACCAGTACTGCTATCTGTTGAGGAGTTACGAAGATGGAGGCATTACTTTTCACTTTAACAACACAACCGTTCAATGCTAAGGCTTCCCGCCAAAATGGAACTGTAGAGGAGAGTCTACTGAACAAGCCAGGACCTGCCACATACCAGTATTGCCATCTGTTGAGGTGGAGGCATTACTTTTCATTCAACCCTCATACTACTGGACTCTGTGTGGTGCTGGGTAGAAAGGTGCTCTCAAGGCTAGAGTGCAACGCTTGATGTAATCTGGATTATATGGCAGTGTAGAAGGGGTCTGAGAAGGTCCTCTCTTGTGGCTGTGATGATGGTGGGATGGAGAGAAGGGCCTCTCCTGACAAGAAGTACAAAGAAGAGGAAGAAGAAAAGGAAGGAGGAAGGAGTAGGAGGAGAAGTGATCCTCCACCTGCAGCAGAGTCTTGGGGCATCCTCACCTGCTTCTTGTAGGCCTCCAGGGAGCGCTGGTAATCCCCCGCCTTGGAGAAGAGGTCTCCCAGCTGCTCACTCAGGGCCAGAGCCGCCCCCCGGTCGCAGGATGTCTCCGCTTCTTCCAGGGCCTGCTGCAGGCGACTCACCTTGGAGACTGCGGAGCAAAAGCATGTCAGTGAGCAGCCCTTCTACTACAGTAGATTCTCACTTATCCAACATAAATGGGCCAGCAGAACGTTGTCTTTGTCTTATGTCTGTTGTAACAGGCTGAGCTTTTTATTCAATTTTAGTTTGTTAAGTTATAATTCGCATTTATATGTTAGGTTGTGTAAATGTTGTTAGTTTGGATATGTTGTTGTTGTATTTGGGCATTGAATGTTTGCCTTTTATGTTTGGAATCCGCCCTGTGTCCCTTTGGGGAGATAGAGCAGAATATAAATATATTATTATTATTTGAATCACAACAAGATGAGTCCACAGCAGACACTCTGCTGGCTGTTGTACTGGATCACACGTCGGACACTTCCCAAGTGTCTAGGACTGTATGATGTATCAGCAAATAATGCGTGCAGATCCCAGTAAGGTGGCCTTCTGCAGCTGGCAGATGGTAATCTTGTCAGCGCCAATTGTGTTTAAGTGCAGGCCAAGGTCTTTAGGCACTGCACCCAGTGTGCTGATCACCACTGGGACCACCTTTACTGGCTTGTGCCAGAGTCTTTGCAGTTTGATCTTTAAATCCTCATATCGTGTCAGCTTTTCCAGTTGTTTCTCCTCAATCCTGCTGTCACCTAGGGTTGCAACAGCTAGAGCTGGAGCTAGGTGTGAATGTTTCAACTGATCGCCTTGATTAGCATGTAATGGCCTGACAGTGCCTGGAGCAATCTTTTGTTGAGAGGTAATTAGATGTCCCTGTTTGTTTCCTTTCTGCTGTTATAATTTTAGAGTTTTTTAATACTGGCAACCAGATTTTGTTCATCTTCATGGTTTCCTCCTTTCTGTTGAAATTGTCCACATGTTTGTGGATTTCAATGGCTTCTCTGTGTAGTCTGACATGGTGGTCTACGTGGTGGTCTATATAGGGACCACCAAACGCAGCAGCATTGCCTAAACCTGAATCAAGGAACAGGAAAGGCACTGCAGACTCCTTCAACCAGAGAAGTCAGCCATAGCAGAGCACCTGATGAACCAACCTGGACACAGCATTTTATTTGAGAACACAGAAATGCTGGACCACACCAACAACCACCATGTCAGACTACACAGAGAAGCCTTTGAAACCCACAAGCATGTGTACAATTTCAACAGAAAGGAGGAGACCATGAAAATGAACAAAATCTAGCATTAAAAAACTCTAAAATTAGAACAGCACAACAACAGAGAGGAAACAAACAGGGATTTCTAATTACCTCTCAACAAAAGTTTGCTCCAGGCACTGCCAGGCAATCAAATGCTAATCAAGGTGGTCAGTTGAAACATTCACACCTAGCTCCAGCAGACAAGAGTCCTTTGTCCCGCCCTGGTCATTCCACAGATATATAAACCATTTTTCCTAGTTCCAACAGACCTCACTCCCTCTGAGGATGCTTGCCATAGATGCAGGCGAAACGTCAGGAGAGAATGCCTCTAGGACATGGCCATATAGCCCGGAAAAACCTACAACAACCCACTGATTCCGGCCATGAAAACCTTCGACAATACAAAGAATTCATAAGTTTAGTACAGTGCCATATAGAGCCCTTTTGAGAGGCCAATTACCATGACATGACATTACAACCACCGATGAATAGAAGGAAGTCAATTTTATTTTATTTTATTAATTTTTTAAACCTTCTGTTTTCTTCTTTTTAGCTTTTCAACTTTGGTATTAGGTATCTCCCCTTGTTTCTCAAACTTTCCTATCTAAAAATTGTTCTCACTCTTTCGATGTTATATCCCAAACTTCTTTGAAATAAAAAAAAGAAAGAAGAGAGATTATGGAAAGAAATCCACAATTTCAACATTATGGAAAGAAACCAAGTCTGACTTGGCCACGGTAGTCCACGCTCTGGTTACATCCCGTTTAGACTACTGCAACGCTCTCTACTTGGGGTTGCCTTTGAAGACAGCTCGGAAGCTCCAACTAGTCCAACGCTCGGCAGCCATGATTTTAACAGGAGCGGAGCGCAGGGAGCATACAACCCCCCTGTTGCGCCAACTCCACTGGCTACCGATCTGCTACCGGGCTGAATTCAAAGTGCTGGCGTTGGTTTACAAGCCCTAAATCCCTCTGATCTGCTGAAGATCATCTGCTATCTGCCTACAAATAAGTAAATCTCTGCTACCCTACTGCTAAACTTGCTATATCTACCAATACTGCACCCCCATATAGGCTGCTACTGCTACCACCTAGGTTATCTGCCTATACTGCTGATATACTTAACCCGGGACTCGAATTCAAAAGTCTTGCTTGGGGCGTTGCCCTTTAAAGACTTAAAAAAAAAGACCAAAAAAAAAAAAAAGAAGAAAAAAAAAAGCCCTACACGTTTCGCCCCCCCATTCCCTGCCTTCCCCGTTCCGTGCCGTCCCAAGATACCTATCCATCCCGACCCCGCAATCATCTAGCCTATGAACCTCCCACCAAGGACTTTGAGATCTTCCCCGGGAAGACCCTGCCTCTCCCCTCAAGTCCCCGCCCCGCCCTGCCTGCTCCCTGCTTCAAGCTCGGCTGGCGGGGACGAGAGATAGGGCCTTCTCGGTGGTGGCTCCTCGGCTGTGGAACGCCCTTCCTACGGACATTAGACTAGCACCATCTCTAATGGTATTCCGCAAAAAGGTGAAGACCTGGATGTTTGTGCAGGCGTTTGAGTAATTTAGTGCAATCTGGTAATGGAATATAGGAATGGAACAATGGACGACGAACCTGGACTACGCTTGGATGATGAGAAGATTGGGTACGGTTGTTTTTTGTAATAATTGTGCATTGTAATTGCTTCTTGGTAATTTATGGATAATGTGTTAAGTCAATTGTTATATGTTGTATGGAACCACTGCTGTTTCTACTGTTTTCTACTGTTTGTGAACCGCTGTGAGTCGCCTTCGGGCTTGAGATACAGCGGTATATAAGCAAAGTAAATAAATAAATAAATAAATAAATTAATAAAACATAAGAGACTTGATGACTGGAGATAAAGACGACTGGAGATATACCTGCATATTTGTTTGTTTGTTTTTTCTCTTTTCTTTCGTGGATCTACAATCTACAGTTTCCTACTTTCCTGTGCCAACTATATGTTCCCCCACTTTCATTGTCATTCGGAAACTCAATCAAAAACTTATTACTATTCCCTTAAAGATGTCCACGCATTCAATCTCTCACCGTAGCGCAGGTTGTGGCAGACGCTCTCTCGCTGCTGGGGCTGCTGGGAGCCCATCCGGTAGGCCTTCTTCAGGGACCGCTTGGCCGCCACAAAGTCCCCCAAGCTCAGCAGCACCTGGACTGATGCAACATAGAATCATAGAATCAAAGAGTTGGAAGAGACCTCATGGGCCATCCAGTCCAACCCCCTGCCAAGAAGCAGGAATATTGCATTCAAACCACCCCTGACAAATGGCCATCCAGCCTCTGCTTAAAAGCTTCCAAAGAAGGAGCCTCCACCACACTCCGGGGCAGAGAGTTCCACTGCTGAACGGCTCTCACAGTCAGGAAGTTCTTCCTCATGTTCAGATGGAATCTCCTCTCTTGTAGTTTGAAGCCATTGTTCCGCGTCCTAGTCTCCAGGGAAGCAGAAAACAAGCTTGCTCCCTCCTCCCTGTGGCTTCCTCTCACATATTTATACATGGCTATCATATCCCCTCTCAGCCTTCTCTTCTTCAGGCTAAACATGCCCAGTTCCGTAAGCCGCTCCTCATAGGGCTTGTTTTCCAGACCCTTGATCATTTTAGTCACCCTCCTCTGGACACATTCCAGCTTGTCAATATCTCTCTTGAATTGTGGTGCCCAGAATTGGACACAATATTCCAGGTGTGGTCTAACCAAAGCGGAATAGAGGGGTAGCATTACTTCCCTAGATCGAGACACTATGCTCCTCTTGATGCAGGCCAAAATCCCATTGGCTTTTTTTGCCGCCACATCACATTCCTGGCTCATGTTTAACTTGTTGTCCACGAGGACTCCAAGATCTTTTTCACACGTACTGTTCTCGAGCCAGGCATCACCCATGTCATGTCAAGGCCAGCCCTGGACCTCACCACCTTTTCCAGTGCCCAGCAGTTTTTATCATCAGGACGTTCTTGTGATCTTTTGTACGCACCATCTTTGTTGTCATTTGAACTCTGAGGCTGCAGAAAATAAGGCTGCTGCATCCTTCAAACAGTGCAAGATGGTTACTCTAGTCCCCTCCCTGGTTTCTGTCCTCCATGTCCAGTTCCCTTAGTTGCTATTGTCAGTTCTATCATCAACCCATTATTTGGGGGGGGGGGGGTCTAGGCTAACTATGGGACATTTTATTTGACCTATATCGTATTTCAGCTGGATTGAATCTGAAAAGAAGAAATATGGGGGAGCAACCTGATATGAGTTCAGCTAAGGCTGAGTGTCAATTTATTATTTATTTATTGACAGTATTTATATCCCGCCCTTCTCACCCCGCACATAGAAGATGGCTTTGAAAGGCAGCAGATCACAGCAGCTGTCTTCATAGATCTGTCAGCGGCTTATGGTACTATGAACCACCGCCTCCTCCTGAGAAAAATGTATAATATCACAAAGGACGACCATCTCACCGGCCTCATAGGAAACCTGCTACAAAACAGGAGCCTTTTTGTTGAGTTCCAGGGCCAGAGAAGCAGATGGCGGAAACAGAAGAACGGCCTGCCTCAAGGGAGCGTGCTTGCTCCATCCATGTTCAACATCTACACAAATGACCAGCCACTGCCAGAAGGGACGTAGAGCTTCATCTATGCTGATGATCGTGCCATCACCGCTCAAGCAGGGAGTTTGAGACGGTAGAACAGAAGCTCTCCGAAGCTCTAGGTGCTCTTACTGCCTATTACAGGGAAAACCAGCTGATCCCTAATCCATCTAAAACACAGACGTGTGCCTTTCACCTGAAGAACAGACAAGCATCCCGAGCTCTGAGGATCACCTGGGAAGGAATCCCACTGGAGCATTGCAGCGCACCCAAATACCTGGGAGTCACTCTGGACCGTGCTCTGACCTACAAGAAGCATTGCCTGAACATCAAGCAAAAAGTGGGTGCTAGAAACAATATCATACAAAAGCTAACTGGCACAACCTGGGGATCACAACCAGATACAGTGAAGGCATCTGCCCTTGCGCTACGCTACTCTGCTGCTGAGTACGCATGCCCAGTGTGGAACACATCTCACCACGCTAAAACAGTGGATGTGGCTCTCAATGAGACATGCCGCATTATCAAGGGGTGTCTGCGCCCTACACCACTGGAGAAATTACACTGCTTAGCCGGTATTGCACCACCTGACATCCGCCGGGAAGTAGCAGCCAACAGTGAAAGGACCAAGGCAGAGACATCTCCAGCTCATCCCTTGTTTGGGTATCAGCCAGCACATCAATGACTTAAATCAAGACATAGTTTTCTAAGATCTACAGAGACACTCGCTGGACACCTCAGCAAGCGAGAGTCCAAAAGTGGCAGGCTCAAACCCAGAACCTCAAGCCATGGCTGATACTCAATGAGAGACTCCCTCCTGGGCACACAGAAGACTGGGCGACTTGGAAGGCGCTGAACAGACTGCGCTCTGGCACCACGAGATGCAGAGCCAACCTCAAGAAATGGGGCCACAAAGTGGAGTCCACGAGATGCGAGTGCGGAGAAGAACTAACCACTGACCACCTGGTGCAATGCAACCTGAGCCCCACCACATGCACAATGGGAGACCTTCTTATAGCAACACCAGAGGCACTCCAAGTGGCCAGCTACTGGTCAAAGCACATCGAATCAACTACCAAGCTTGCAAACTTTGTGTTTTGTATATTTGTTTGTTAAAAAATGCAATACAACAGTTTGGTTTGCTCCTGACACGATAGATAGATAAATAAATATGTTGGATTGAAATATGGGGGAGCAACCTGATATAGGTTCAGCTGAGGCCGGGTGTCAATTTATTATTTATTTATTTACAGTATTTATATTCCGCCCTTCTCACCCCGCAGGGGATGGACTCAGGGCGGATTACAATGTACATATACATGGCAAACATTCAATGCCATAGACACATAACATATATAGACAGACACTCAGAGGCTATTTGACATTTCACCTTTTTTTTTCTTGAGGGTATTCTGGCCACCAGGAGAGCTGTCCCTTCATTGACCACATGTAACACTGATAAAGTACTTCCTCATTCTTTGCATGCTTGCTGGAGATTTTTATGGCCTCGTAAATTAGTTAAATTAGCCTCTCCGCATAAGCGGTACCTAAATTTCCTACTTGACAGATGCAATTGTCTTTCAGGCTGCAAAGGTCAACAGCAAGCTACACAAATTTGGTAGGAAGCTCACTCCAATCCGGGCTGGCTTCAAACTTAATGATCTTAGTGATCTTAATGCAGTTGACTCTTAGCCAGCTGCGCCCCAGTCCCGGTGTATTCAATCGTTGCTCTTACTCATGCTATCCAATCCCAGTTATGATTTCTGATTGAATGAAACAACCCAGGCTCTGCTTCCTGCTTACTTGTGCAATCCCAGCGCAGCATTCGCTCTCCATGTGCTTCTCCTTCATCTTGCAGGCACACTCCCGCGCCCGCTCCAGGCAACGCATGGCCTTGGAATGCTGGCCCTCCCGCAGGTGGATGTTGCCCATGTTGTAGTAGGCCCGGTACAGGTCCTCCAGCAGCTGGGTCTGCCTTTGGTGCGAGAGAGAGGGATTCCCCCATTACTACCAAAGGTGTATGCATTGGTCAAAGCATACTTAACATTTCTTAACTAACCATGACTCCAGATAGCAAGCTTAGCCACCCCTGAAGCCCACCCTGAGAGAAAGGTGGGGCTTAAATCCAAGATATTCCCAATACATTCATAAATAACTCTATTTATTGATTGATTTATTTTGGGCATTTTTACCCCACCCCTCTCAACACCCTGGGGGGGACGACTCAAGGCGGATTCCAGCTGGCACACATTTGATACCTACAAGTAAACACAGTAAAATACATATCAAAATCAATAAATTATGAATAATCAAGATGGAGATGGTTTGGTCAATGATATTAATGCAGAGAAAATGACATAGGGACACCAGTTCAAAGCGTAGTTTCCCATGAGAATGTTCCTACAGGGAATAGTGATGATAGTTTACTCCCTGTCCCAGAGAGTTCCCAATATTTGAAAACAACCTGGAGAAACTAATGAGCAGATAGATAATAAGCACATAAACAGACAGCTGGAATTTAGCCAAAACAGACAGCTCAGCCAAAGCCTTTGCCGTTCTACAAGGCTTTGTGAGATAAGGGCGAGAGGCAGTCAAGGAAAACAAAACCAGTTTCTGAGTGCTGGGATATAGAATCCTAGAATCAAAGAGTTGGAAGAGACCTCCTGGGCCATCATCCAGTCCAACCCCATTCTGCCA
>NW_026847438.1:249528108-249580735 GCF_025583915.1 Anolis sagrei ordinatus
CCGTTCTTCTGTTTCCGCCATCTGCTTCTCTGGATCTGGAACTCAACAAAAAAGCTCCTGTTTTGTAGCAGGTTTCCTATGAGTCAGGTGCAATGGTCGTCCTTTGTGATATTATACATTTTTCTCAGGAGGAGGCGGTGGTTCACAGTCTCATAAGCCGCTGACAGGTCTATGAAGACAACTCCTGTGATCTGCTGCTTTTCAAAGCCATCTTCTATGTGCTGAGTCAGGTTCAGCACTTGCGATGTGCAGCTTTTGCCTTTTCTGAAGCCAGCCTGCTGTGGGATCAGACAGGGGTCTATATTTTTGGATCATTACGGTCTTTGCCTGGCTTCAAGATGGCGATGACTCTTGCTTTCCTCCAGATTTTGGGGATCTGACAGGATGCAGTGCAGGTGTTCATCAGCTCCAGTAGGCAGCACTTTGCTTTTGGGCCAAAGTTCTTGATTTGTTCCATCCGTAGATCATCCAGGCCAGCTGCTTTGCCATTCTTACATTTATTGAGAGCCATGTCCAATTCAATAGATGTAAAGGGTTCATGAAGGTTGTTGTTCTCCATCTCTGGTTGTCTGGCTATTGGTTTCTTTCCTACTTTGGTGGCAAGGTTGGGTTTCCCGTTCTTCAAGAGTTGGTGACCTACGGGCTGAGAAAGGCGGTATACAAATGCAGTAAATAAATAGATAAATATTTGTATCCCGCCTTTCTCAATCCCAAAGGGGACTCAAGGCGGCCTCACAAAGGCAATAATTCAGTGCCGCATAGACACATGCATTAAAGAATCAACGAAAACATTAAAACAAAGCAATAACAACATAACATTAAGACAACAATTAAAATCACGTAAGTAGCCACTCTAAAGCATTGTCAGCTTTATGCCTACAAGCCGCAGGTTGCAGTTCCACGCCTTTTTCAACCACTGACCATGACGCGCCAAGATGCTTCCCAGCTGGTTACACAAGGCGGCCTCTTCCTTCAGGTCTCCCTTCCGCTGGGCTTTCTCCTTGTCCTTTTGCAGCTCTGGAGGAAAGGCAAACAGAAAGAAGAGCAGGGTCTTTAATGGGATAGAGCAGCCCCGGGCCAACTTGGGCCCTCCCTCCAGGTGTTTTGGACTTCAACTCCCACAATTCCAGTTCCCAGTATCCTCGCAAGCCAGCTATTCTCAATACTTACAACACTCCAAGATAAAAACGTTACTTTTTGGGACTACAACTCCCAGGATGCTTCCCAGCCAGGTCTCTCAACATCTACAGTTGGGAAAGTCACTTTTTTGGAACTGTAATTCCCATCATCTCTCTCAACTAGTTGCATCAGCACCCAAAGCTTGGGAAAGTTACTCTTTTGGGGACTATAGCTCCCAGCATCCTTCCCAGCCAGCTCTTTCAATATCCAAACATGGGAAATATACTTTTTTACAACTACAATTCCCAGAATCCTTCCCAATTAGCTCTTTCAAGACCTACAGCTCGGGAAAGTTACTTTTTTGGAACTGAAATTCCCATCATCCCTCTCAACTAGTTGCATCACCTTCCCAATGAGCTCTTTCAATCTTTACAGCTTGGGAAAGTACCTTTTTTGGAACGGAAATTCCCAACATCCCTCTAAACCAGTTGCCTTAGCATCTAAAGCTTGGGAAAGTTACTTTTTTGGGGACTACAGCTCCCAGTATCCTTCTCAGTCAGCTCTTTCAACATCCGAACATGGAAAAGTTACGTTTTTGGAACTACAGTTCCCAACATCCCTCTAAACCAGTTGCCTTAGCATCTAAAGCTTGGGAAAGTTACTTTTTGGGGGACTACAGCACCCAGCACCCTTTCCAGCCACCTCTTTCAACATCCAAACATGGGAAATATACTTTTTTGGAACCACAATTCCCAGAATCCTTCCCAATCAGTTCTTTCAACATCTAGAGCTTGGGAAAGTTACTTTTTGGAACTGCAATTCTCAATCAGCTCTTTCAACATCCAAACATGGAAAAATTACATTTTTGGAACTACGGTTCCTAACATCCCTCTAAACCAGTTGCCTTAGCATCTAAATCTTGGGAAAGTTACTTTTTTTGGGGGATTATAGTACTTAGCATCCTTCCCAGCCAGCTCTTTCAAAATCCAAACATGGGAAATATACTTTTTTAGAACTACAATTCCTAGAATCCTTCCCAATCAGCTCTTTCAACATCTACAGCTTGGGAAAGTTACTTTTTTGGAACTGCAATTCCCAAAATCCTTCCCAATCAGCTCTTTCAACCTTTAGAGCTTGGGAAAGTTACTTTTTTTGGAATTACAATTCCCAACATCCCTCTAAACCAGTTGCCTTAGCATCTAAAACTTGGGAAATCTACTTTTTGGGGAACTACACCTCTTTCAGCATCCAAACATGGGAAATATACTTTTTTGGAACTACAATTCCCAGCATCCTTCCCAATCAGCTCTTTCAACATCTACAGCTTGGGAAAGTTACTTTTTTGGAACTACAATTCCCAGAATCCTTCCCAATCAGCTTTCAACATCCAAACATGGGAAAGTTACATTTTTGGAACTACGGTTCCTAACACCCCTCTGAACCAGTTGCCTTAGCATCTAAATCTTGGGAAAGTTACTTTTGGGGGGACTACAGCACCCAGCACCCTTTCCAGCCACCTCTTTCAACATCCAAACATGGGAAATATACTTTTTTGGAACCACAATTCCCAGAATCCTTCCCAATCAGTTCTTTCAACATCTAGAGCTTGGGAAAGTTACTTTTTGGAACTGCAATTCTCAATCAGCTCTTTCAACATCCAAACATGGAAAAGTTACATTTTTGGAACTACAGTTCCCAACATCCCTCTAAACCAATTGCCTTAGCATCTAAATCTTGGGAAAGTTACTTTTTGGGGGGATTATAGTACTTAGCATCCTTCCCAGCCAGCTCTTTCAAAATCCAAACATGGGAAATATACTACAATTCCCAGAATCCTTCCCAATCAGCTCTTTCAACATCTACAGCTTGGGAAAGTTACTTTTTTGGGAACTACAGCACCCAGCATCCTTCCCAGTCATCTCTTTCAACATCCAAACATGGGAAATATACTTTTTTGGAACTACAGTTCCCAGCATCCTTCCCAATCAGCTCTTTCAACATCTACAGCTTGGGAAAGTTACTTTTTTTGGAACTACAATTCCCAACATCCCTCTAAACCAGTTGCCTTAGCATCTAAAACTTGGGAAAGTTACTTTTTGGGGGGACTACAGCACCCAGCATCCTTCCCAGCCAGCTCTTTCAACATCCAAACATGGGAAATACACTTTTTTGGAACTATAATTCCCAGCATCATTCCCAATCAGTTATTTCAACATCTAGTGCTTAGAAAAGTTACTTTTTTGGATCTACAATTCCCAACATCCCTCTAAACCAGTTGCCTTAGCATCTAAAACTTGGGAAAGCTACTTTTTGGGGGACTACAGCTCCCAGCATCCTTCCCAGCCAGCTCTTTCAACATCCAAACATGGGGAAGTTACGTTTTTGGTACTACAATTCCCAGAATCCTTCCCAATCAGCTCTTTCAACATCTACAGCTTGGGAAAGTTACTTCTTTTGGAACTACAATTCCCAACATCCCTCTAAACCAGTTGCCTTAGCATCTAAAGCTTGGGAAAGTTACTTTTTGAGGACTACAGCTCCCAAAAGTTACATTTTTGGAACTACAATTCCCAACATCCCTCCAAACCAGTTGCCTTAGCATCTAAAACTTGGGAAAGCTACTTTTGGGGGACTACAGCTCCCCAAATCCCCCCTGAATGGTTCTAACTAGGCCTCAGAGCCTGGGAAAGGGAAAAGTTCCTTTTCGGGGACATTTCCCAGAATCGCGTAGCCTGAGGGGAATAATGGGAGTTGCAGTCCAAAATGAGGCGGGTCCCCTTCCCTGGATCCCTCCACACTCACGGCGGATCTCCCGCTCCCGCGCGCCGCCCATCCCGCCTGGCTCTGAGGCCTCCTCAGCTCCGGAAATCTCCCGCTCGCAAAGCACGTCGCTGATTGGCCGGCGGGGAACGCGGAACTCGCCTTCCCATTGGCCCTCAGCCTTGGCGAGCCCTCATTGGCTAGTATTCCACCAATCGGAAGAACGCAGCCGTGGCTTCACCTGTATTGGTCTTTTTCCTACGTAGCCACGCCCCTCGAATTGGCGGACGTATTGCTCATTGGATGAATCTTCAACCAATCGGGAGAGTTTCTGTATGGCTCCGCCCCCGCTTGTTGAAGTGCCTCATTGGCTATGCGGGAAGGCGCAGAGCTGTCAACTGGGTCCTAACGCCGAAGGGTTTACTTGGTCCCTGAGCCTGTATCTTCTATATTATTACTAGGCTTGGGCAATCCATGGTTCTAAATGGTTCCAAAGTACTTACAAAACTAAAGTTCTGGTGGTGAAAATTTCAGAACTCTAACAAAACTCTCAAAATTTCATAATAAATGGCAGTTCCTAATTGGTTCTGTCATTAAAATCACCAATAATGAAATAATAATTAAATTTTGAAAGTTTTGTTAGAGTTCTGAAATTTTCACCACCAGAACTTTAGTTTTGTAAGTACTTTAGAACCATTTAGAACCATGGATTGCCCAAGCCTAATTATTATTACTACTAATATTATTATTTCTATTATTATGATTACTAAATTAATATATTATCAATATATTATTATATGGATTTAAAATAATACAAAAGTCAAAAGATAAATATAAATATATTGCTTTGTGCTAATATATATCTTATATTATTATTTAGACTATTTGTTTTATTGCTATTATTGTTACTAATTTAATATATTATTTATAAATTATTATATTAATTTAAAATAATACAAAAGTCAAAATATTACTTTGTACTAATAGTGTTTTTTGGAAGGGGCATATCTTATATATTATTATTACTATTAGTTTTATTGCTATTATCCTTACTAATATAATATAATATTAATAAATTATATTAATTTAAAATAATACCAGAGTCAAAAGATAAATATAAATATATTGCTTTGTACTAATAGTGTTTTTGGAAGGGGGATATCTTATATATTATTTTTACTATTTGTTTTATTGCTATTATTTTTACCAAACTAATATATTATTAATACATTATTATATTTTGTTTGTTTGTTTGTTTTGTTTTGTTTTGTTAGAAATGTAATACAATGGTATGGTTGCTGATGACACGATAAATAAATATTAATTTAAAACAATACAAAAGTAAAAATATAAATATATTGCTTTTTGGAAGGGGGATATCTTATATATTATTATTACAATTTGTTTTATTGCTATGTTACTAATTTAATATATTATTAATAAACTATTATATTAATTAAAAATAATACAAAAGTCTAAATATTGCTTTGTACTAATAGTGTTTTTGGAAGGGGGATATCTTATATAGTATTATTATTACTCTTAGTTTTATTGCTATTATTCTTACTAATTTAATATAATATTAATAAATAATTATATTAATTTAAAATAATACCAAAGTCAAAATATAAATATATTGCTTTGTACTAATAGTGTTTTTTGGAAGGGGGATATCTTATATATTATTATTATTACTATTACTTTTATTGCTATTATTGTTACCAAATTAATATATTATTTATAAATTATTATATTAATTAAAAATAATACAAAAGTCTAAATATTGCTTTGTACTAATAGTGTTTTTGGAAGGGGGATCTCTTATATATTTTATTACTATTAGTTTTATTGCTATTATTGTTACCAAATTAATATATTATTTATAAATTATGATATTAATTTAAAATACAAAAGTCAAAATATCTTATATATTATTATTACTATACGTTTCATTGCTATTATTGTTACCAAATTAATATGTTATTAATAAATTATATTAATTTAAAATAATACAAAAGTCTAAATATTGCTTTGTACTAATAGTGTTTTTGGAAGGGGGATATCTTATATATTTTATTACTATTAGTTTTATTGCTATTATTGTTACTAAATTAATATATTATCAATACATTATTATATGGATTTAAAATAATACAAAAGTCAAAAGATAAACATAAATATATTGCTTTGTACTAATATATATCTTATATTATTATTTAGACTATTTGTTTTATTGCTATTATTGTTACCAAATAAATATATTATTAATAAATTATTATATTTAAAATAATACAAAAGTTAAAATATTGCTTTGTACTAATAGTGTTTTTTGGAAGGGGCATATCTTATATATTATTATTACTATTAGTTTTATTGCTATTATCGTTACCAAATAAATATATTATTTATAAATTATGATATTAATTTAAAATAATACAAAAGTTAAAATATTGCTTTGTACTAATAGTGTTTTTTGGAAGGGGCATATCTTATATATTATTATTACTATTCCTTTTATTGCTATTATTGTTATCAATTTAATATATTATTAATAAATTATTATATTAATTTAAAATAATACCAGAGTCAAAAGATAAATATATTGCTTTTTGGAAGGGGGATATCTTATACATTATTATTACTATTCGTTTCATTGCTATTATTCTTACTAATTTAATATAATATTAATAAATTATTATATTAATTTAAAATAATACCAGAGTCAAAAGATAAATATAAATGTATTGCTTTGTACCAATAGTGTTTTTTGGAAGGGGAATATTATTATTACTATTAGTTTTATTGCTATTATTGTTACTAATTTAATATGTTATTAATAAATTATATTAATTTAAAATAATACAAAAGTCTAAATATTGCTTTGTACTAATACTGTTTTTGGAAGGGGGATATCTTATATATTATTACTATTCATTTTATTGCTATTATTGTTACTAATTTAATATAACATTAATAAATTATTATATTAATTTAAAACAATACCAGAGTCAAAAGATAAATATAAATATATTGCCTTGAACTAATAGTGCTTTTTGGAAGGGGGATTTCTTAAATATTATTATTACTATTTATTTTATTGCTATTATTGTTACTAAATTATTATATTATTAATAAATTATTATATTAATTTAAAATGATACAAAAGTCACTATAAAAAGATATATATTACTTTGCATTGATTTTGTTTTATGGAGGAGAGAGATTTGCTTATATGTCCTGATTTGTTTTGCAATGGTACAGTTTTGTACTCTAGAGTTCTATAAGCTGTGATTCTTCCTTTATTCTGTACTAGCCATCCCCTGCCACACGTTGCTGTGGCCCAGTCTGTACATATGTGTTTTCATAGAATCATAGAATCAAAGAGTTGGAAGAGACCTCATGGGCCGTCCAGTCCAACCCCATTCTGCCAAGAAGCAGGAATGTTGTTGTTCATTCGTTCAGTCGTCTCCGACTCTTTGTGACCTCATGGACCAGCCCACGCCAGAGCTCCCTGTCGGCCGTCACCACCCCCAGCTCCTTCAAGGTCAGTCCAGTCGCTTCAAGGATGCCATCCATCCATCTTGCCCTTGGTCGGCCCCTCTTCCTTTTGCCTTCCACTTTCCCCAGCATCATTCCCTTCTCTAGGCTTTACTGTCTCCTCATGATGTGGCATTCAAAGGACTTCAACTTTGTCTCTAGTATCCTTCCCTCCAATGAGCAGTCGGGCTTTATTTCCTGGAGGATTGCATTCAATTCACCCCTGACAGATGGCCATCCAGCCTCTGCTTAAAAGCTTCCAAAGAAGGAGCCTCCACCACACTCCGGGGCAGAGAGTTCCACTGCTGAATGGCTCTCACAGTCAGGAAGTTCTTCCTCGTGTTCAGATGGAATCTCCTCTCTTGTAGTTTGAAGCCATTCTTCCATTGCGTCCTAGTCTCCAAGGAAGCAGAAAACAAGCTTGCTCCCTCCTCCCTGTGGCTTCCTCTCACATATTTATACATGGCTATCATATCTCCTCTCAGCCTTCTCTTCTTCAGGCTAAACATGCCCAGCTCCTTAAGCCGCTCCTCATAGGGCTTGTTCTCCAGACCCTTGATCATTTTAGTCACCCTCCTCTGGACACATTCCAGCTTGTCAATATCTCTCTTGAATTGTGGTGCCCAGAATTGGACACAATATTCCAGGTGTGGTCTAACCAAAGAGGAATAGAGGGGTAGCATGACTTCCCTAGATCTAGACACTAGGCTCCTATTAATGCAGGTTTTGTGTATATATATATGTGTGTGTATATATGTGTGTGGGTGTATATATGTGTATGCAGGTGTGTATATATTTGTGGGTTTATATGTGTATATGTATATTGTGTATACGTGTATGCTTGTCTATATGCATATTTGTGTGTATATATGTATGTGTACATTTGTGTGCATGTGTATATGTATATATGTGTGTATGTATGTGTGCATGTGTATATTTGTGTGTGTTAATGTGTATATGTATATATTTCCATCTGAACATTAGGATTCCACCTGAACATGAGGAAGAACTTCCTGACTGTGAGAGCCGTTCAGCAGTGGAACTCTCTGCCCCAGAGTGTGGTGAAGGCTCCTTTGGAAGCTTTTAAACAGAGGCTGGATGGCCATCTGTCAGGAGTGCTTTGAATGCAATATTCCTGCTTCTTGGCAGAATGGGGTTGGACTGGATGGCCCATGAGGTCTCTTCCAATTCTAGGATTCTATTATTCTATGACCCTTCTCCGGACACTTTCCATCTTGATCCATCTACTTCTTGAATAGCTTTGCCCAGGTTATCATTCCAGGTGAGGTCTGGCCAAATAAGAATCATAGAATCAAAGAGTTGGAAGAGACCTCATGGGCCATCCAGTCCAACCCCCTGCCAAGGAGCAGGAATATTGCATTCAAATATTGCATGCCAAGAGAATGGGACTATTATATCCCTGCATCTAGGAGCGTGAGGAGGCCGACTACATCTGCCAGCTGAAGGTCCAGGCAAAGCTAGGTGCAGAAGAAGACCTTCAAGACCTGGTACCTCTCAAAAGATGCAGTTTAGAATCTGGCTTTCTTACAGGGAGCGGTCAATCCTCCTGTTTAAGGAGCTCCACTGGCTGCCGTTCATCTTCTGGTCCCAATTCAAGGTGCAGGTTCTTACCTACAAAGCCCTGAACGGTTTGGGACCTGCTTACCTGCGTGACCGCATTTCTGTGTACGAACCCACACGATCTCTTCGCTCATCTGGAGAGGCCCTGCTCACGCTCCCGCCTGTATCGCAAGCGCGACTGGCGGGGACAAGAGAGAGGGCCTTCTCTGTGGTGGCCCCTCGACTCTGGAACTCACTTCCCAAGGACATCAGGCATGCCCCATCTCTGGCAGTCTTTAGGAGGAGCTTGAAAACGTGGTTATTCCAGTGTGCCTTCCCAGAATAATGTACCCTTAGCGCTATGTCCTCTAAAGCACCTTATACTGATTTAGGATTGTTTGTATGCTCCCACCAACACCCCACTTCCCTATCTTGTTCATGCCCAGCATTATTTTAAATTTTAATTACATTCAGCCCAGCCATAGATTTTAAATGTGTGTTGTACTATTTGTGTTTATGCTATTTGTGTTGAGATTTATTTTAATTGCTTTGTATTGTTGTTGCTTGTTTTGATGTATTGATCGCAGTCTGGGAGTTCTCCTAGATTCATCGCTGAGTTTGGAGCCCCAGGTTTCAGCGGTGGTCAGGGGAGCTTTCGCACAATTAAAACTTGTGCGCCAGCTGCGCCCGTACCTTGGGAAGTCTGACTTGGCCACGGTGGTCCACGCTTTGGTTACATCCCGTTTAGATTACTGCAACGCTGTCTACGTGGGGCTGCCTCTGAAGACTGCCCGGAAGCTCCAACTAGTCCAACGCTCAGCAGCCAGATTTCTAATGGGGGCTGGGTACAGGGAGCATACAACCCCTCTGTTACGCCAGCTCCACTGGCTGCCGATTAGCTTCCGAGCACAATTCAAAGTGCTGGTTTTGACCTACAAAGCCCTAAACGACTCTGGCCCGGTTTACCTGTCCGAACGGATTCTCCCCTACGAACCATCAAGGTCTTTAAGATCTTCCGGGGGGGGGGGGGGGGGGGGCTGCTCTCGATCCCACCACTGTCACAATCGCGGTTGGTGGGGACGAGAGACAGGGCCTTCTCGACGGTGGCTCCCCAGCTTTGGAACTCCCTCCCACAGGAGATTAGAACTGCTCCCTCCCTCCTGACGTTCAGGAAGCTAACAAAGACTTGGCTCTGGAATGCGGCCTTTGACAACTGAGTCAACTTTGGTCCACATGGAAGGAGAATGAATAACTGTGAATTATGACTAGGAATGCTTCGACGACGTGGCTATATAAGTGTGATGATGACGATGTTGTGTTGTGCAATGATGATGCATTGTGTGGTTTGTATTTTTGTATATGAACACATGTTGTGAACCGGGTCTGAGTCCCCCTTGTAGGTGAGAAGATCGGTATAGAAAACTTTTAAATAAATAAATAAATTGTGGGCTCGGCCTTATGTAAGCCGCACCGAGTCCCTTGGGGAGATGGTAGTGGCGTACAAATAAAGTATTATTATTATTATTATTATTATTATTATTATTATTATTATTATTTCTAAGTTGCTGCATCACACTATTGATTCATACTCAGCTTGTGATCCATTAAGACTCCGAGATCACTTTCCCATGGTGTGTTTTCAAGCCAGGTGTCATCCTTCCTGTCTGTGCATTTTTATCACCAAAGTGTAGTACCATACTGTGACGATGTGTAAATTTTATTCCTTTGGTTATGTGTAATTTAAACAGTAATTTATGGATGGTAAGTATGAAGGAATATATTTTGTTGGAGATGGCGGCTTGGCGTTAGCTGGGTTGCCATAGCAACAGGGGCGGAGCCAACTGCCTCTTCATGGGGCAGCTGTTTTTGAAAGTCAGTCAGTAAGCCGGTGAGCTACTGGGTAGACTGAGTCTCTGGGTGGAGATTCAGGGAATGAGTCAGTAAGCCGTTGAGCTACTAGGAAGACTGAGTCTCTGGGTGGAGATTCAGGGAATGTGTCTGTAGCCAGTGGGCTATAGGGAATTCTGTTAAATAAGCCTTTTAGCTTATTTGTTTTATTAGGACAATTGTCCAGGAAAGATACATCTGCTTATAGAAACCTCTTAAAATCTGTACCTAAAGTTACTCATGAAACCTTACTAATGTAACCAATCAAGATTCGTGCCTCTTGTGAAGAAACATTTGAACATGTTATACTCCTGTTAAATAAATTTGTTACTGTTCTCCTCAAGCCTTGCCTGATACAGTTTCTCCTAAGTTAAACAGCCTACGAAGTAAAGTCAAGCCAGGGACAGTAAATGCTACGCTATCAAATGAATAAAGCCTTCTGTAATTAATAATCCCTTTATAAAATAGCTCCTAAGCTTATATTGATCGTTGCCCGGCTTCCCTCACAGATTAGGTGGCAGTAAGTTCAACCACGCTCTTTCACAATTGGTGGCATTCGGTGGCATTAAAACGGTCTCCTTTACACATACATTTCTCTATTCATATTTATTTGGTTAGTTTTGGCCCATTAGTTCTCTAATTTGTAAAGTCCTTTTGCATCCTTGTCCTGTCCTCTGGGGTCTTAGCTCTCCCTCCCAATTTGGTCCCATCTGCAAATGGGATAAGCAAGCCTTCTATTCCCTTCATCCAAGTCATCGATAAAGATCCTGAATAGCCCTGAAAGGTCCAGGACACAACCAGCTTTAGGGCACCCAAATGGATGGACAAAAGGCGTTGGACAAAAGTATCCATTGCAGTGTTTCTCAACCTTCCTGATGCCGCAACCCCTTGATACAGTTCCTCATGTTATGGTGACCCCCAACCATAAAATTATTTTCGTTGCTACTTCAGAACTGTCGTTTTGCTCCTGTTAGGAATCACAATGTAAATATCTGATATGCAGGATGTATTTGCATTCACTGGACCAGATTTGGCACAAATACCCAATAGGCCCAAATTTGAATACTGATAGGGTTGGGAGGGGATTCATTTTGTCATTTGGGAGTTGCAGTTGCTGGGATTTATAGTTCACCTACCATCGAAGAGCATTCTTAACTCCACCAACGATAGAATTGAACCAAACCTGGCACACAGGACTCCCATGACCAACAGAAAATACTGGAAGGATTTGGTGGGCACTGACCTTGAGTTTTGGAGTTGTAGTTCACCTATATCCAGAGAATGGTGTGGACTCAAACAATAATGGATTTGGACCAAACCTGGCACAGATACTCAATATGCCCAAATGTGAACACTGGTGGAGTTTGGGGAAAACAGACCTTGACATTTGGGAGTTGTAGCTGCTGGGATTTATAGTTCACCTACAATCAAAGATGCGGACTGTGACCAGGAAATCAGAAGACGCTTCCTTCTTGGGAGGAGAGCAATGTCCAATCTCGATAAAATAGTAAAGAGCAGAGACATCACACTGGCAACAAAGATCCGCCTAGTCAAAGCCATGGTCTTCCCTGTAGTCACCTACGGATGTGAGAGCTGGACCTTAGGGAAGGCTGAGCGAAGAAAGAGAGATGCTTTTGAGCTGTGGTGTTGGAGGAAAGTTCTGAGTGTGCCTTGGACTGCGAGAAGATCCAACCAGTCCATCCTCCTGGAAAGAAAGCCCAACTGCTCATTGGAGGGAAGGGGACTAGAGGCAAAGTTGAAGTCCTTTGGCCACATCATGAGGAGACAGCAAAGCCTAGAGAAGACAATTATGTTGGGGAAAGTGGAAGGCAAAAGGAAGAGAGGCCGACCAAGGGCAAGATGGATGGATGGCATCCTTGAAGTGACTGGATTGACCTTGAAGGAGCTGGGGGTGGTGACGGCCGACAGGGAGCTCTGGCGTGGGCTGGTCCATGAGGTCACGAAGAGTCAGAGACGACTGAGCAAATGAACAACAACAATCAAAGAGCATTCTGAACCCCACCAACGATAGAATTGGGCCAAACATTCCACACAGAACCTCCATGACCAACAGAAAATACTGTGTTTTCTGATGGTCTTTGGTGACCCCCCGACATCCCCTGCGACCCTCAAAGGGGTCCCGACCCCCAGGTTGAGAAACACTGATCCATTGGATTCAGTCAGTCCAATTCCCAGTCCACTTCAGAGGAAAGCATGGTCCAGTCCACATTTGTTTAGCTTGTGTGAATGTCATGGGGAACCTTATCAAAGGCCTCACTGAAGATATGCTACATCTGCTACATTCCCTTCATCTACCAAGCTTGTAACTCTATCAAAATAAGGTTTGTCTGGCATGACGTTTTTGAGAAACCAGTGTTGACTCTTAGTACAGCGTTCTTATCAAAGTGCATCCAGAATGTCTTTTAAAGGATCTGATCCAGAATCTTTCCTGCTGTTAATGTCAGGCTGATTGAGGCTGGATCCACACTGTCCTGTATCCCAGATTTGGATTATTACTCCTATAATCGAGTTCAGTGCTTTGAACTGGAATATAGGAGTCTACCTATAATGGGATCGGAATCTGGGATATAGGACAGTATAGAAAAGTGCCTGAAAGGTCATTGTTTAGGTCCTTTACTTTCTCTCTCTCCCTTTTATTATAGGAATATTTGGCTTCTTCCGCTTTGCTGGAACTTCTTTCTCCAGAAATGCTCAAAAAGAGGTGCTTCTGAATTGACTTTTGCTAGTTCTTTCAATCCGGTTCTAGAAATTTGAATTCATTTAGATTAGGTAGATATTCCTGTACTGCATTTTTAATCTATTTTGTGCTGCATTTCCCCATCTGCACCCTCTTCTCCATCCTCTCCAAGTTGAGCACTGTTGACCTTTTGGGGAAACACCAAGGAAGGAAGACTGAGGAAAAGAAGACACCCCATCTCTGCCTTCTGGGACGCCTCTCCGGGATGGGCCTTCGAGGTACGGCTCTGTCGTGGCTCCGGTCCTTCCTGGAGGGTCGGTCCCAGATGGTCAAGCTGGGAGATACCTGTTTGGACCCCTGGCCTTTGACCTGTGGGGTCCCGCAAGGTTCCATTTTGTCTCCCATGCTTTTTAACATCTACATGAAACCGCTGGGAGAGGTCATCCGGAGTTTTGGAGTTGGGTGCCATCTCTATACAGATGACACACAACTCTACTACGCTTTTCCACCTAACTCCAAGGAAGCCCTTCGAGTGCTAAACGAGTGCCTGACCGCTGTGGCTGTCTGGATGAGGACAAACAAGCTGAAGATTAATCCCAACAAGACAGAGGTCCTCCTGGTCGATCGTAAACCAGACCGGGGTATAGGGTGGCAACCTGTGTTGGACAGGCTTACACTCCCCCTGAAGTCACAGGTCCGCAGTCTGGGAGTCCTCTTGGATTCATCACTTACGCTTGAGGCTCAGGTGTCGGTGGTGGCTGAGAGGACCTTTGCATAATTAAGACTCGTGAGTCAACTGCGGCCATACCTCGGGAAGGCAGATCTGGCCAAAGTGGTCCACGCCTTAGTCACCTCTAGACTGGATTACTGCAATGCACTCTACATGGGGCTGCCCTTGAAAACGGCCCGGAAATTTCAGATGATCCAACGGGCGGCAGTCAGGTTGTTAACTGGGGCTCCTTACAGGGAGCGGTCAACCCTCCTGTTCAAGGAGCTCCACTGGCTGCCATTCATCTACCAGACCCAATTCAAGGTGCAGGGTCTTACCTACAAAGCCCTGAACGGTTTGGGACCCGCCTATCTGTGTGACCGCATCTCTGTATACGAACCCACACGATCCCTTCAATCATCCGGAGAGGCCCTGCTCTCAATCCCACCAGCATCGCAGGCGCAATTGGTGGGGATGAGAGAGAGGGCCTTCTCGGTGGTGGCCCCTCGACTCTGGAACTCACTCTCTAAAGACATCAGACAGGCCCCAACTTTGGCAGTCTTCAGGAGGAGCTTGAAGACGTGGCTGTTCCAGTGTGCCTTCCCGGAATAATGATCCCATAGCACTTTGTCCTCCAAAGCACTTTACATTTTTTAGGTCTGCTCGTATGCCCTCCCACAAACACCACTATCACCTTCTCGTCCATGTCCCAGCATTATTTTCCAATTTTAACTTTACATTTGGCCTTTCCACTGTTTTTAATTGTGTGTTGTCTTATTGATAATGTTGTATATTTTATTGTCTATATTTTTATTTTAATTGCTTGTATTCTTGTTATTATTGCTTGTATTGTTGTGTTTGGGCTCGGCCTCATGTAAGCCGCACCGAGTCCCTTGGGGAGATGGTAACGGGGTACAAATAAAGTGTTGTTATTATTATTATTAAATGCACAAATGAGCAATTCTGTGTCGGCGTTTGGGAAGAATCCACACTTTGTTGAGACACATACACACAACACACACAAGAGACAATATGTGGTTTGGCAATGTTTTTTTTAAACTACATTACATACAGAAACTTCAAACGAACGCAGACCACAAAGGAACAAAATAAATCATTCCCGACGACAATAAAACCATTCCTTGTTGTTGTTTAAAAAGCCGCTTACGTAAATGTTTTAGTGCTCACAAAAAAAATTAAATTAAATTAAACGGAGAAGGAGTTGCGGCAGAAAGCCACGAAGGAGCGGCCTAGCTGGCATGCCAGTCCACGCTGAGGCCCCTTTGCCACTCCTTTTGCCCCCAATGCCCCCCTTGGCGACCCAGGGGGGACGTTGGGGTAGCAATGCCGTCGGCCGCAGACCTGCAACGTAAAAGTGCTGGAGAGTGAAGCCCCTTTCCTCCCTTCTACCCATTTCCTTTCTGCAGGATCTTCCCGCTGGATCCCTAAGGCCTGACCGAGAGCCCCTTCTCTCCTCGACAAAAACAACGAAAAAAGGGGGAAGGAGAGGAAAGAAACCGACAGGAACACAAAGAATGAAACCCAGGCCGAGTACAAAGGACATACAATCTTGCAAACAAACCATTAGTTTTGTCGTTTTTTCTCTCTCTTTAAATTATTTTAAACTCTACATTCGCTAGTTTTAAATAAATTACCCACAGTGAATACTGTAAGGAGGTTTGTGGTCTGCCAGTTCTCGGGTTCCTGGCACGGAGAAGCATGCTACAATCTTCAGGCGTCTAGCAAGGAACTAGACTGGTAAGGCTCAGCTACCGAGTGGGAATCGGACAGAGTCCGGCTTAGAAGTCAGGGGCAGGGCAACCGAGGCGAGAGGAGGAGGACGGAGGCAGAAACGCAAAGGCGCTGGCAGTGCTGAGCCCGGCTGGCATCAGTCCCCCAAAAGAGGCCCAAACCGTTCTCCCTCCCCATCCGCCCCGCTCCTATCCTCTCTAACACACACTCACACATTATCCCATTCACACAGCAAGCAAGAACACATAGCACTCTCTTCCACCCTGGCAATGGGGAAGTCTCCCTACCTGCTCAGCTTCCCTCCTCCTGCCTTCAGAGCATTGTGTCCTTCGCTCTAATACGGCTTTCTTGGCAAGCTCTGTGGACACCTGCACCTAGGAATTGCACTGTTAACTAAATCATCTCAGTCCCTCCACCTGGCCAATGCTGAAGTCGCCATACCTGCTCAGCTTTCCTCCTGCCTTCACAGCATTTTCTCCTTCGAAATACACAAGTTTCTCAGCCAAAGATGCTCCATGAGATTTCTATGGACAACCAACTGCACGGAAGGCTTGGTTTTCAGAAAGATTAGCGGAGTATAATGTAATCTGGGTTGTTGTAGGTTTTTTTGGGCTATATGGCCATGTTCTAGAGGCATTCTCCCCTGACGTTTCGCCTGCATCTATGGCAAGCATCCTCAGAGGTAGTGAGGTCTGTTGGAACTAGACAAAGGGGTTTATATATCTGTGGAATGACCAGGGTGAGACAAAGGACTCTTGTCTGCTGGAGCTAGGTGTGAGCAGGCAAGAGTCCTTTGTCTTACCCTGGTCATTCCACAGATATATAAACCCATTTTCCTAGTCCCAGCAGACCTCACTACCTCTGAGGATGCTTGCCATAGATGCAGGTGAAACGTCAGGAGAGAATGCCTCTAGACCATGGCCATATAGCCCGAAAAAAACCAACAACCCAGTGATTCTGGCCATGAAAGCCTTCGACAATACATATAATCTAATCCTCTGAGAGGGGAGAAGGATCATGCAGTCCATTTCAGTTTTGACCACTATGAGGAAACTACATCTGTGGGACAGTGGATGGTGGTGTGAAATCCCACCCCAACAATGGCATTTTAAATTCCAGTTCATCTTTTGAGAGGAGAAAGGGAAGGACAGCCAGGTTATGAAGTGCTGCCAAAGGAGGGCAGCTAAAATCATTACTCCCAAGATAAAAACAAACAGTGGCACTCAGGAAGTCAGGGTGGGAACTGAGTAGCCCTCCAAAAGATGCGGAACCACAACTCCCATCAACCCCAGCCAGGACAGTCAGTGGGAGATGCAGTGCCACGAGGTTTAGAGGGCTACAGGGTTCCTATCCCTGCACTCAAATGCCTTTTGTAGAGGAATCTACTGGGGAGAGAAAGGAAGTGGCAACAGGCTTGGCTTGTTTGAAGGCAAAATCAAGATAGCCATGTTTACAAAGAGGAGAAGTGGTTCTGCAAGCTTCCCCTCCAAAGGAGACCCTTGAAAGATTGCTGACACCCAGCCAGACTCAGCAGAAAGGGGGGAATTCAGTGCCAGATCTGAAGGCATGTCATTCACATACGACAGTCCTCTATGTTGTTGGCCTCAGCAATGTCTCACCGGCCGGTCTGAGAGAAAAGCCAGGCCCAAACGGCTCCTATACTCTTTAAGTCAGTGGTCCCCAGATGTTTTGGACTACAACTCCCAGAAATCCCAGCCAGTTTACCAGCTGTTAGGATTTCTGGGAGTTGAAGGCCAAAACATCTGGGGACCCACAGATTGTGAAACACTGCTTTAAGTGCTCATTTGGAAAAGTAAAGACCAGGACTTTAGCATTATGCAGCATTCCATAAAAGCAGCATGTGTTTGCTTTAGAGCAGGGTTGTCACATATTTTGGCTTTTAGCTCCCCATTAACCTCTATTGGCCAAAGTGGAGGCTGCTGGGAGTTGAAGTCCAAACACCTGGAGGATCAGAGTTTAGGAGTCTCTGCTTTAGAGAACCTGCCACCTTCCTATCATCAGGAGAAAGCCTAACAGTCTATCTAACTTTCCAAAACTTGGGCAGACACCAGCTCATTTGCATTCAATGAATTTCCCAAGAATTTGGAAAGTATCCGTTCATTTGTACAGATCATGGACATCAATTAAAAAGATAACAAGCTGTTCAAAACTAGCCCACTTTGACCTGTACATATCAAGAGCAGCGTCTCCTCAAACCCTAGGGACCTCCAAAAGTTTCGAACTATGACTCCCAGAATGCTGTCCTGGTACAAGCTTCAGGGCTATGCCATGTTATAGCTTTACGCATCTGAAGGGCCCAAGGTTGAGAGAAGGCCGTTTTCAAGGACTGTGGCTTTATGAAAGCAAATATCTTAATTGCAGATGGCCCAGGAGAAAGAAGGGCCACACAGCTCCTTGGGATGGGTTCCTAGCTGTTCAGCTTTAGAGAAATGCCAACTGAAGTTGCCTTAAATATTCCAGTTGCCACTTTCTGGAACCCAAAGCCATGATTCCAAATGTGCTCTGTACCCCAAGAACAGGTGCCAGGCGAGCAACTCTTTCCATTCCTACTCCCCTAATACTCCAGTTCCTTCAGAAAGGCACTGTGCCAGTAAGACAAGATCATTTGTCACCTTTTCTTCCCCCTCCCTGATTCAATATTCCCTGATTCTCTTAAGAGAATAAACCGTTCACCTTGCCATGAGTTTTGCACGTTAGCAGCACTTGCCAGGCAAAGGACAACCCTTCTGTTAACTTGGCAAAGCCTACTCCTGGGCAACATCAGACCTGTAGTAAGTACTCCCTAAAGGTATTTTGTCATATCTAACTCCCTCCTGAAAGAAAACACACCCACATATGGCTCCCATATTGAAGATATCACAGGAAAGGCAGTACTTGCTTCCCTGGGATGGACTCCTGTTTTTTCTAGCGACACTGCAAGAGTAACTTTTCCCATTGCCTTCCCAAGAAGCAAATAAGGAGAACTTTTGCAATCATTGCCTTCCCAAGAAGACAGCAGCTGCAGAAGTTCTCCATTTTTGTTTAGTCATTTTCGCTCCATGGAAAAGATAGCTCTGAAGCAAGGCAATTAGTCTCCAAACTTATGTTTTATTCCAGATTTTCAAACTTTTGGGCAACTATTGCCAAGTTGGTGGCTCTTTAGTCAAGAGGAATTTACTTGTGATTCTTTCTGCATCCCTACTAATACATGAATGGGTGTGGGAAGGACCCCCTGCTTCAATCTAAGGGGGAGGTGTGGGACTAATACTGGCAAGGATTTCAGGGAGGCTGCCCTGATCCCTCCCTCCCCAACCTTAGATCTCAGAAGGATGGTTCCCCTGTGTTACAGCATCCCATGACCTCCATCAGGTCTTGTTTGCTTTCGGCCCAAGGATCGTGTCATGGTTTCAGTAACATTTAAAAATGGCTCAGTACTGAATGCATAAAAGGTAGTTTCAAGTAAGCATTCATTGAACCCAGGGTTATCTGTGCACTATGCCATTTCAAGCAACCGTTCCACCTTCCAGAAAGGGTGACTTTAAGGGCAATCTTGCAGAAAGCCAACTCTTAGGAACTGCCAATCAAAGGAAAACAGCAGGTGACCTACCTACCCTTCAAAGACCAAGAGCCAGCTCCTGATTCAGAGTAACTGAGATTAAAAATATCAGAGCAAGAATAATGAAGAGAGCAGCATCTTGTGCTTTTGGCCACCCTGGGCTGGTAATATGCCTTAAACCAGTGGTTCTCAACCTGGGGGGGTCCCCAGATGTTTTTTGCCTACAACTCCCAGAAATCCCAGCCAGTTTACCAGCTGTTAGGATTTCTGGGAGTTGAAGGCCAAAAACATCTGGGGACCCCAAGTTGAGAACCACTGCTTAAACAGTCAACTGCAACCAATACTGACTGGAAGTGAAACATGCATTTTGGCCAAATTTTTCTTTCGAAGGGTACAACCCATGCTCCTTGTTGCAAGATAGACACACATCCCACTCACAGAGATATATCATCCCATTCTGAGACCAAGCCAACTGGAACGGCTGAAGGAGAGTGACTCAAAGACTTCTGCAAAAGCAGAAACTGCCCAGGAATATATGCCAGGACATTGCTCTCGTGCCGAAAGGCTTGAGAATCTTGTAACCTGCCAAACTGACCTCTTTTTCTGCTGGTTTCCGTGCCCTTCCTGAGGCAGGGAACGTAACATGATGCACAAAAGATGGGCCTAGCATGGCATGGTGAAAGGACTGTTGACCCTGAAGACGACCCCAGACTCACTCCTCACCTTTCTAAATAAATAGGCTTTTAAATGCTTGTTGCCTGCCTCTTCTAGGATTAGGAGGTTGACAGGAGAAGGAGGGGGAAACATGAAAGCTGGAGGATACTATTGTTTTGTTACCCCTTAACAGCACGGGTCCCGGAAAAGAAAGCACCTGCAATGGATTTCCACATTATACCTGATCCAATTAGTTTATATAAAGTGTAAATTGCCACCTAACGTAGGCCTCATTCAAACAAACAAACAAAAAAGCCCAACATGGGGTGGGGCGGGGAGGCTTAACGAGAGGGAAGAAAATAACCTTGAATGCACAGTATTATTAACGTATGAGTTCCTCATGATACATAATAAGTCTCTGCCACCCCGCCAGCTCCCCCACTTCTTTAAAATAACCTTTTAAGAGCATTGCGCAAAATATCCCTGTAGATCTTGTTGAACATTTGGTGAACGGCCCCTTCGCTATCCTCATCCATAAACTTGCTCTATTTATTATTTTTTTCTTTTTTACATACATAAAATCACATTGTAAAATTGCATAATTACTTAGAAGAGCCTGTTAAACTCACTTGCACAAGGAAATAAAACAAAAAAAAAAGGGATTGGGAAAGTTCCCCAAAAACAAGACAGAATAAATCACCCTGCATTCCGAGAATCATTCACTTATTTGGATCAGTCCTACTTGTTTTTAACTAGTCTGTCAGATCAAGCCAACTTGGGGAGACAGGGGTCACTTGGGGGGGGGGGGGCAAGAAAGAAGAATACAAACTGGGCAGCAACTGGGGACAATAGAGAGATAGATCTGGAGTGATTTCTCCTTGCGAAGTGCAATTCAGACCACACTGAAAGTGCCGCAAGGGCCACCAACACTCAAAGGACCCAGTTTGACACCCCAAACCTTCCTTTAAGTCTGGCTCCCTCAATACAATTGCTCTATGCCAGTTGCTAATTCACCTGACTATGAAAAGCCAGGGAGGGAAGTGGTTTGGACAACTGACAGACAAACAGAAGCAGGCCAAGGCAGTTCTATTTGCACTGCAAAGCATTTTCCTTGGCAAGACTTAAGATTATCACGCTACACTCCTAAAGCACTGTTATGCCACTTGAATTGCTAAGGCTGCCTTCTGTGGAATCCCGGGGGGGGGGGGGGAGTTAAAACTTTCAGCCAGAAAATGAAAAACATAATTCCACAGGAGGCGGCCACAGCAGTTATTATCACATTACATCAGTGTTTCTCAACCTTTGGGCTTCCAATTGTTTTGGACTTCAACTTCCAGAAATCCCAGTTAGCTTATTAGGAATTAGGAACGGTGGGAGCTGAAGTCCAAAACATCTGGAGGCCCAAAGGTTAGGAACCACTGCATTATGCTTTAAAGAGTTGGCATCCCACTTTAAATCCTGTGGCTGCCTCCTGAAGACTTCTGAGGTTTGTAGTTCAGTGAGGTCCAGGACCTCTCTGGATGAGAATTTTGAAGGTCTCTCCCTAAACTGAAACTCCCAGGATTCAAAAGGAGGCAGCAATTGGGTGTGAAGTGGGATACCAACTCTTTAACCATGTAGTGCGATAATCTACAAAGTGGAGTAATGGTGTGTTAAGAGTGTAGTGTGATGATCTCCTTGCTCTTCCTTGCAATGTGGTCCTTCAGCTCAGCTTGAAGCAGCCTGGCCACACAAAAGAAGGAAAAGAAAGCAAAAGTCCCCTTGACTGGGGTCCCTGAAGGTGTCTTCTTGGGGTCCCCTCCCACCCCTACACCCCCACATTGATTTTTATTCCAGTAACATAAAACAGAACCCACCACTTCCAGGTTCTGGAGGGCAGCATAGACCCTGACCCACCACCACTTTGGACACTGATATCTTGCGGAGATCACAAACAACCATGACACAAAGGCAGCCTTTTCACAATGTATTGACAGGTGGGGGTTGCCGGCCGGCCCCTCCTGGCTCTCTCTCAGGCCTGGCCCGTAGCCGGCATGCGCCCAGCTCCCCAGCCAGCCACCTGTTCTTAGCAGAGATGGAGAGAGACGAGGAAGGCAGCAGCCACGTTCAAAAGCTTGCCGTATTCCACACATGCAAAAGATTCGTTTAAAATAACCAAATAATTGTGGGATCATAAAGGGGCCGAGGCAGCCATACGAGGTAACTCTGGTTCAGTGGTGCATTCTTTCTCTCTCTCTCTCTCTCTCTCTCTTTCTCTCACGCTCACTCTGTCACACCTGGAAAAGCCCAAGCTTTTAGCTTACACTTTACTTCTGTATCTGGAATATAAAGAGACGCAGGTTGATGTTCTTGGCTGCCAGCAATTTGTTACATTCCACAGAGTCTATGATGGGGAGGGGCACATAGTCAGTCTCGTTGTTTTCGTTGGTGAACACAAAGTGATAGATCACGGGGTTGATTTTTACGTCGTCGTAGGGTCCCTTGAGCAGCAGGAACGAACACTCCATGGGGGAGTTGATCTTGCTCTTGAGAATAAGCTGGAAAGAGAGGGTCCGTTTGCACGAGAGGTTGGGGTTGCGCTCCGAGTCGTTCACCCGAGCCTTCAAGACCCAGGTCTGGTTCAGCACCGTGAACCGCGGCGTCTCGTAGTAGAGGCGGGTGATGAAGTCGTCGGTGCGGTACGGACGGAACTGGACCTCTGCAAGAGAGCATGAAGAAGGAAGTGGGGAGAGGGGGAGGAGAAGGGGAGGAGAGACAAGCAACAGTTAGACCTTCACGGAAGCCGGCAGCAGGAAGAAACAAAGCTCACGTTACCTGGAAGCTACTGTGTGGGGCCTTCTCTGCCATGATGTATGGAGGCCAGGGTGAGAGTAGCCATTCAGAGCTAGTTAGGGAAAGAAGCCACTTGGCTTCTTGGAGGGAAGGGGGAGAGAAGGAGATAAAAACATCAATGCATTACAGAACTTTTAAAACCACTTCAGTTTCATCTTTGAGGGAAGGAAGGAAAGAGAGACAGAGGTAGAGAGAAAGAAGCAGTGGTGAAGCTCAAATACAGTCAATGAAACCCCTACCAATGCAAACACCCCCTCCTCAGTTCCTCTCTCATGGAAGAACACTGCAGCAGAACACAAAAAGTGACCAATCCTAGGATCGGCATTCAGTAAAGTGGTACGCCTCAAACTCCATGTTTATTCATCCAAAGGTGGCATTTTCCCCTCATCGCTGTGTCTTCCATCTTCGCATTTCAGAACCTTTTGTTGCATTGCTTCCTTACTAAACCACCCAGAGTGGTTTTGCAGTGCACAATGGCCTCACAGCTCTCATATTCAGACTTTAGATACAAGGCCAGACCTTCAGGAGCATCAAGTTGGAGGCCTCTTCCAGTACCTGCTTAAGATTTCCTGGGAGACTCAGAGGCAATGACGGAGACCCTTCATGCTCATTCAGCACAGCAGGAACAAGGCAGGTGGCTCCAGGTTCGTAACAAGTAGAAGCATAGATTCACAGATTCATAAATGCATAATGTTGCCCAAACCAACATCATGGATGCATTAAAAACCAAGTCAGAGAAGGCAATTCTTGTAACATAGCACCTTTATTTTATTCAAATCAACAATACAAAAGTCTTCAGCTGTATCAACACCACAGTGTAAACCAAGAAACAAGGGATGGGGTGTGCTGGGACGGAGGAGTAAAGGCCTGCTGGTGTTTCACAGTGCAGAAAATTCCAGAAAGAGATACACAAGAGGCAATGATCAGCACACTGCCTCATTCAAGGCTCTAGTCAATCCTAGGCCCATACGGTTTAGCACAGTTCGCTGTCAGTCTGTTCAAAACATTCTTTCTGGTGGAGTCCATAGTGCAGTGAGGTGTTTTGTTTTGTTCAAGTTTATCAATATTGGTTGGCTCAAGTGTTTTTTAAAGTCTTTGGCACACAAAACCCTTGGGACTCTCCCGGGACAAACTCAGGGGCAGGGAACCTCTGTGGACTTTTTTGCATCCTTCCGTGTTTCCAGAGGACTGTTAGGAGAGCGCAGCAGCGATACCTGGACAAAGGAGGCGATGGAGTTATTCAAGCCACACAACCAGCCCGACTCAGCCCTTTCCTTTTTGTCCTCTCCAAGTATCAAGTGCCCCTGACTCTCCGACTAGCAGCCGTCTCCTTGCTAAGGCAGATCAGAGTGCCCACCTGGCTTCTCTCACAAAAGGCAGAGCTCAAATACACCAGGTGAGTGACAGTTGCTTCCACCCCCCACCTATGGAGGTTGACAGCCCACTCCCCTCCCTGCCTGGCTCTTCGTTTTCTTTTCACATTCAGCTTTGACACCATCAGCTTGAATTGCCTGCCGACCTGATTCCACTGGGAGCCATGAATATCTCCCAACAGCAGAGGTAACTTGTCGCCTTATCTCATAGCTGGAGCTCCCCAGGGCTCCATGCTGCTTTGCAAACACTAAAGCACTTCCTCTCAATTCAGCGAAAAGAGAGAGAGACGCACAAAGCATCCCTTCAGGCTGCATGCAGCACCTGCTCCCTTAGGAGTGGAGACAGAAGGCTACATCCATGTGGATCCTCTGCGTAGGAAAGAAGGAACATTTTCAGCAAAAGAAAAGGGAGCTTCTACATCATTTCCCCTCTCTCGCTCCCTCCCTCAAGAAACCCCACAGTCATTAAACACTGTTTTTTCAAAATACATTTTCAATCCTGCTTCAGGATACCATTAGAGACACAAACTTACCTGCAAACATAATTCACCTCCACCAGGTTAGAAGCCAGTTTGCTTCTTCCTTGTTCCTGAATATTTATCATTACAGTTCTACACACACACACACACACACACACACACACGCACACACGAGACACAAACTCACACGGTAGGTTTATGCTCTAAATCAAGAAAATCAGAAAATGCAGTAGAAATGTCTCCTTCCGAAAAGAACCCTCAAGAAAGCATAAGCAGGCATAAAACCACCACGCAAAACAACTAGCTCACGAAACAAGATTCTGGACCAAAGGCAGGAGTTTCTTAATACTTCATTCCACAAGGAAAGACCCCAAAGTGCATGTTATTCATAAACCAGATTCCCAAACCAAACATCATTCAATAGTCAGATCATACAAGGTGTGCTCACACCCACCCACCTACCCACTGATAGAGACAGCACTAGTTTTAATCCACAGTTTGGGTCCAAAGGCAACACCAGCACCTTACCTTCAGTTGCAAAGTTGTCCTTCTTCTGGGTGGGATCAATACTACCAATCAGCAAGGGCCTCCCGAAGAACCAGGCTGCCAGCCTCTGAACAAGCAATCTGAGAGACAAATCCAGTGCACAGGCCTCACAATGACCTGCCACTTGACTTCCTCACCTCATACATGACCTCTGAGACACTCACCACCACCATCCCTGCCTGACCCAGGAGGGACCCTCATCTGGAGCTCTCAAGCAGACACAAAGGAATCCAACAGAGTGGTTTGCTGGAGCAGACATTTGGTCCAGTGGCCCTGCCTGCTCAGCAAAGACCCGTTCTTCTGGCCTAGAGGAACGTTCAATCAGTAGACAATTGACAACATTGGGTAAAGGAAAAAGACAAAGCATTTTCTTTCTTTCTTTTGAAAAAAGGGAACTAAGGCTGTTTTTCTCTGCAGCCTTGGCAAAATCCAGCAATTACCTGTATAGCCGATTTTCTCAAAGCTGAGCAGGCCAAAGATGCTGTTGTAGAGCTGCATCTCCTTCTTATGCGTTTGGTCCATTTCGTCTAGGATCTCCATCAGCTCATTCCCAGTCTTGGTGGGGTGTGTGCATTCCGCCTCGTGGACGGTGAGCTCATGGAAAGGCCCCTGCCACGGGCACCCAATCCGCTTGTACTTGCACCGAGTGACCCTGCAGTATAAGAGGAAGACAAAGCTCAAATAAGTAGCGGCCTGAAAGGCCACGAGATGAAGGATGCTGCAACACCACAAAGTCCAGCAAGGTTTTTGCCAACAAGAAATCTAGACCACAAGGAGTCAGGTTGAGTTGAGGCCCTGGTCCATCAAACCCTTTTTACTACCAAATTAAACAGCAGCAGAACTTCCTTAAGAAGCTGTTGGACATACAAATCATCCTGTAAATTCAATTTAGGCAATATACCCTGGTAAACAGTAAGAAACCCTCTATGTCTTTTCAGCTCCAATACTATTTAATGCTGGAACTTCACATATTTATTATTTATTTCTGGTATTTATATCCCTTCTCTTCTCTACCCCAAAAGGGGGACTCAGGGCAGCTTACATAGGCAGCAATTCGATGCCATCACATGAACAATTAATACAATAACCATTAAACAAACCACCAAACTGTTAAAATATATAAAATACATAAAATACGTAAGCCATTAATTAAACAATATAAAACATTTATTACCAAATAGAATCGTATTCTCATGTAAATCGCCTTTCCAATCCATTTCCACTAAGTGCTAATTTATGTCTACTGACAGAAAGCCTGGTCCCATAGCCACGATATTACTTTCTTCCTGAAAGCCAGGAGGGATGGGATTGATCGTATCTCGCTCAGAAGCTCGTTCCACAGGCGGGGGGCCACCACTGAGAAGGCCCTGTCTCTCATCCCCACCAGCCGCATTTGTGATGTTAATGGAAGTGAGAGAAGGGCCTCCCCAGATGATCTTAAGTTACGAGGTGGGACGTAGAGGCAGATGCGTTCCGACAAGTAAGCTGGACCAGAACCGTAATAACAAAACAGACTGCTGCAGGAGTCTAAAAGCCAGTTACTCAGCACCATCCACACTTTGTTGTTCATTCGTTCAGTCGTTTCCGACTCTTCGTGACCTCATGGACCAGCCCACGCCAGAGCTCCCTGTCGGCCGTCACCACCCCCAGCTCCTTCAAGGTCAGTCCAGTCCCTTCAAGGATGCCATCCATCCATCTTGCCCTTGGTCGGCCCCTCTTCCTTTTACCTTCCACTTTCCCCAGAATACTTGTCTTCTTTAGGCTTTCCTGTCTCCTCATGATGTGGCCAAAGTACTTCAACTTTGTCTCTAGTATCCTTCCCTCCAATAAGCAGTCGGGCTTTATCACACACTATCCATACCATCCACACTATGTGTGCAAATATAGGAAGAATTTCCCAAACAACAAGGCATCACTCAGGCTGTATCAGAGAGAGACCACGTTCAGTCCAGTGGCAACAGGAAGTACCTCCAGGGAACCAAATGGATATCCTTTTACCGCAATTGTAGATGAACACTATTGACTGGTTGTAACAAATGAGACATATATGAGATTTTAGTTAACAAAAGTGTAATGATATACTACATAAGACATCCTTGCTGTTGATCAATTTAACCAGATGATTTCTGTGATCTGGTACGAGACAGATTTCTATCACATCTGCACACCTCATAAGTGACTTATATCCCCTTCTGTGCAGTTCTGAAAAGAATAACCAACCAGGAAAGTCTTTAATCTAAGGTGTTCTTCAGAAGGAAGATGCTTCAAATCCTTGCTTTTAATGTGACCTTGTTCCTTCAGAAATAAGACTTTGTTTATCAATGCAAAACATTATTTAATACACAGCCCACCCTTTCACACTCTGCAAACCTTCCCAGAAAGCAGAACTGAAAGCCCAAGTGTTTTGATAACCAGGCACCATGATTCGTCCTTCCCAAACTGTGCATCGTACAATACACTTTCGACGCACAGTCTTGGATGCAAAGGTAGCAAGCGTGGCAGCCTACCTGTCCTGGCATTCTTCTTTCTGATGTCTCTCCAGAAGAGAGCGAGGAAACTGGCGCAGGCAGAAGCCGCATTCGGAGGGCAGCTCGCTTACTGCCTTTTCGACGGCCAGATTTCGGCAGCAGAGGCTCTTGCTGATCTCACACCGACAATTGGGGCACGTGGCCTGTTCCTCTTTCAGCCGGGCATCTGCCAGGAGGTGGATGAAGCACCCAGCACACATCAAGTGGCCATTGGTACACTGGGAGAAAACGGAAATCAGAACGTCAGAGGTCTTCTAGAAGGGGCAACCAAAAAGAGCCACTCTGATTCCCCATTCTGGCACTTTACACTTTAAAATCATATTTTTAAGGCATCTTTCTACTGCATTCCTGGACAAGAATACAAAAAAGATGGAGGGTGGGAAAGTGAGAAGAGGAAAACCATTCAGTCTATAGTTCTCCTCAATATGTGACCAATCATGGCCCAAACCCAACCATGTTGTTCCAGAGTGTGCTGTCAAATTTAAGCTCTCTTTTCCTTTTTCACCCAGGTTAAGTAAAAGAAAAGTGACTTTCATAAACCAGGCTATACTTAAACACACTTTCTTGGGAGAAAGTCCAACTAAACATAGTACTTATTTCTAAATGTAACATGTATAAGCATGTGACAAGAGAGCCACCCACAGGAGACTGGGAACGATCTTAGAACAGGACATTCTGCTTATGATATAAATGGTTAGCAGATACCAAACAATACTGTATACAGTTCGGGACAAGCTGTGTTTCAAAAGCAGGAACTGGCAAAACCACCTCTGAATCTTCCTTGCCTAAGAAAATCCAGTCAAAGTCATGGGATCAAAGCCAACAGACAACTTGGAAGTATGCGTAAACAAACAAAGCATAGAGAGCCTGTTGAAACCAGACAGAAAGACCAAAAAGACGGCATGTTTTTAGGGACACACAGAGGTGTAATGGACATTTGGGCCAAACTCATCAAGCTTGCTGAGTTGTTGTGACATTCACTGACTCCCATATGTCTGCAAAAGTATACTGAAGATGGTACAGAACAGACTCATTTGGCCTGCAAAACTGAGTGACAGTAACTCCCATTCAGGAGAACCCACTTCACCTGTATTAGAGGCAAAGTGAATGCCTTCCATTAGAGGCGGAGTTGGACATTATTCAAGGTTCTGCATCTATACTGGAGGAAAGGCCACAGTACATTGAAAAGTTCCTTGAAAGTCTCCATTAAAACCTGAATTCACTGCCGCATTGACATGGGAACTGCTAGCTGCCACAGAGACAGCCCATAAGCCATCTGCAAGACCTCAGAACGCTCATGGACATGAATGGAGGACCGGAGACAGCATTTCAGCAGATCACCACAGAAGCAAACCACCAAATCAGGAATATAGGTACTACAGATTCTTCTAACAGATGGAAAGTATATCCTCAACTCTTCCCATTAGGGCTGGGCAGTTTCGTTTCGTTAATTCGTAATTTGTTAAAAATTCGTTATTTTTGTTGTTGTTAACGAAGCGATAACGAACCATTCTGGAGCAACTTCAAAACGAAACGAATTCTTCAATTCGTTTCGTAAATGCTTCGTATTCCGTTATGTATTCGTTTCGTTATTGGTTTGAGGTCGTTTCGTTATTATTTCCGCATGTCTGGGGCAAGTTTTATAGTTGTTTTTTGTTTAATTAGTGAAAAAAAATTATAATATCACACCAACAGTCAACAACAGAGGGAGAGGGAAGCTTCAGAAGTTTTTTTAGCGTATTGCGCGATCGCGGCCGCCATTAACGAATCGATTCGTTATTGTTTTGTAATTTTTTTACCATTTATGAAATTTCGTAAATATCGAACTTTTTTAAAGGAAAATTTCGGAATTCTTTTAAATATCGAAACGCAAAAAACTCCAAAAAACTAATCGATTTTAGAAACTAATTTTTCCGTTGTTACCCAGGCCTACTTCCCATGTCTCAAAATCTCATCTCAAGGAACATGAAAGGCACTGCAGACTACTTCAACCAGAGAAGTCAGCCATAGCAGAGCACCTGAGGAACCAGCCTGGACACATCATATTATTTGAGAACACAGAAATGCTGGACCACTCTTACAACCACATGTCAGGCTACACAGAGAAGCCATTGAAATCCACAAGCATGTGGACAATTTCAACAGAAAGGAGGAAACCATGAAAATGAACAAAATCTGGCTACCATTAAAAAACTCTTAAAATTACAACAGCAAAACAACATAGAGGAAACAAACAAGGACATCTAATCACCTCTCAACAAAAGATTGCCCCAGGCACTGCCAGGCCATCAAATGCTATTCAAGGTGGTCAGTTGGAACACCTCAGCAAGCGAGAGTCCAAAAGTGGCAGGCTCAAACCCAGAACCTCAACCAATGGCTGATACCAAATGAGAGACTCCCCTCTGGGCACACTTGGAAGGTGCTGAACAGACTGCGCTCTGGCACCACGAGATGCAGAGCCAACCTTTGGAAATGGGGCCACAAAGTGGAATCCACAACATGCAAGTGTGGAGAAGAGCAAACCACTGACCACCTGCTGCAATGCAACCTGAGCCCTGCTACATGCACCATGGAGGACCTCCTTGCGGCAACACCAGAGGCACTCCAAGTGGCCAGATACTGGTCAAAGGACATTTAATCAACTACCAAGTTTGCAAACTTTGTGTTTTTTGGCTTTTTTTTAATCTGTTTGTTTGTTTTGTTCTGTTAGAAATGTAATACAATGGTCTGGTTGCCCCTGACACGATAAATAAGTAGTTGAAACATTCACATCTAGCTCCAACAGGCAAGAATCCTTTGTCCCACCCTGGTCATTCCACAGATATATAAACCCTTTTTCCTAGTTCCAACAGACCTCACTACCTCTGAGGATGCTTGCCATAGATGCAGGCAAAACGTCAGGAGAGAATGCCTCTAGAACATGACCATATAGCCCGAAAAAACCTACAACAACCTAGCGATTCCGGCCATGAAAGCCTTCGACAATACATTAAAATCTCATTGTCTTTCTGTAGTCAGGTGAAACTCTAGTAGGCTTTTGAGAATGTGTACAGCCTGTGTCCTCTGTAAAATCAGTGTACACTGCTTTAATCTGTTATAACCGGTTTCAAATTTTATGAAGCCTTAACTAAAATCACAGTTAGAATACACCACAAGAGCCATTCTGTCCAAACCTGCCATGCAGGAAAATGCATTTTAAGCCCTCCAGACAGATGGCCACCCAGTTTCTGTTGAAAAACCTCAAGAGAAGGAGAGACTCCCAAACACTGAGGCAGCCTATCCCCCTTTTAAAACAGGTGTGTCAGGAAGGTCTTCCTAATATTGAGATGGAATCCCCTTTCCTGCTATTTGAATCCACTGCTCCATTGTGTCCGAGTCTCTGAAGCAGCAGAAAACAAGTTTGTCGCCTCATCAGTATGACATTCTTTCAAATTATCTGGTCTCCACTTAACCTTCTTTCAAGCTAAAGACCCCCAGCACTCTCAACTGCTCAAATCACAAAGATTCATGGTTTTCAAAACTTTGGTTTCTCTTCTCTGGACACTCTTTAACCTGTCCATGTTCTTCTTGAATTGTGGTTTCCTGAACTGGACACATTACTTTTTAATCCTTTGAATGCTAGTCTTTTTCTTAATTATATTGTTTTAACGGTTGTAAACCACAGTGAGTCTCAAACTGGGGGGAAAGTAGGAAATAAGAACAATAATAATATCAACCATTGCTTCACTGTCTTTATCTTTATACTGCAGCACTGCAAACCCATAGCTATATTTTATTTATTTCCTCACATAACATCAGCATTTTACTATGATAGCTTCTTTAACTATATTTCAATTTTTTAATCGTTATCCAGGTTTTAGTTTGTTTTTCTATATTAGGAAACCTAGCTGTGAATTACCTAGGGAGGAAAGCAAAATATTAAATAAGTAAACAGCCAGTCAAGAGAGAAACAGTAGATACTCTGTGCAACAAAGAGGTGGCCAGATGAAAGCTCCTTTGTTGTCTCATCCCACTCTTAAGTCTCTGCTAGTTCTCCTGAGGGGGAGGCAGGTGCTTTGGGAAACTAAAGGCTGGTTTTACTGGTATATTCCAACTTCAAATGCCACATGGTTCTTCACAAACCTAACTGTAAAGAAAAGCAGGTCATAAATGAAGGAGGAACTAACATTTCTCAAAGGCAGACTCCGGTTACTATGGAACCCATGCCTGTGGTTTCACTTATCCATGTCCAAGGAGGAATTGTGCCTTTAAGAATCTGCTAGCTCATTCAAAGTGACTCTGTGGTTTGCCAGGACCAGCATTTAGTGATTGACCGTTTCCAGGGTTTCAGGTAATGTATCCTCATGGATTAAGTGGTCTTACAATACCGACTATTTCACAAATGACATCCCACCGTAGTATTGTGTCCGGTTTCATTCAGTTAGGATTCAGGCTTCGAGTGTTCTCATTTCAGCGATCTTCTGCTTCTTATCCTGACCGTTTCCACTATCTCAGTTTTTCAGCCTTGCAGTGGCCAAACCTTTTAACTTTCATAGCCTACCACCCAGACCCACTATACCAGGGGTCCCCAAACTACGGCCCGTGGGCCGTATGCAGCCCGCCAAGGGCCTTTCTCCGGCCTGCGCGGCCTGGCCTGGCCACGCCCACCTGGCGCCGCTCCGCCCATTGCGGACACCGTCTGCTTCGGCCGCTCTCTCCTTCTCCGGGTCTCACCATCAAGCCAACCCTCCGCGGTTTGAACGCGCTGGCCTTCCCTCCCTGGGCGGCGCTGGCCGCGCGGATTGGCCCGATGGTGAGACCCGGAGAAGGAGAGAGCGGCCGAAGCAGAGGCGCACGTGGGAGGTGCGCCTGCGCGAGGGGAAGGGAGAGGGGGCGGGGCCTCCGTGCTCACGTGGTCCCAGCCGGCCAGCCCAGGCCCCGCCCCCTTCCGCCCAAGCGCTTCCAAGCTGCCCGACGGGGTGCCTGGATCCCGGGCTCTGCTCCCTGCAACAGAGTGTTATGTGTGGAGCCCCTCCCCGCGGCGTTTGGGACTCCAGCTCCCGGTGACAACAACAACAATAATACATCACAACGTCCTAGACACTAGGGAAGGGTCCCACATGTGATCCAACACCACAGCCAGCAGAGTGTCTGCTGTGGACTCATCTTGTTGTGGACTCATCTTGAGCCCTGCCACATGCACGATGGAGGACCTCCTTGCAGCAACACTACCAGCCGCGCCGGGAGAACAAGCCCCTGCAGCGCCGCTGTGAAAAGGTTTGCAATATCAGTGCCAAGCTTGCAGGTGAACTATAAATACCAGCAAATACAACCCCCAAACGCCACCAGTGTTCACATTTGGGCATATTGAGTATCAGTGCCAAGTTTGGTCCAGATCCATCATTGTTTGAGTCCACAGTAATATCTGGATGTAGGTGAACTACAACTCTAAAACCAAAGGACACTGCGCACCAAACCCTTCCAGTATTTTCTGTTGGTCATGGGAGAACTCTGTGTCAAGTTTGGTTCAATTCCATCGTTGATGGGGTTCAGAATGTTCTTTGATTATAGGTAAATTATAGGTATAGGTATAGATTATAGGAGGGTGGAACACCCTCCCTGTTGACATCAGACAGGCGCCCTCCCTTATGGCTTTCCGTAAGGGCCTAAAGACCTGGCTATTTGAGAAGGCATTTAACTAAATGCTACATTAACTGGTAACGACAACTGGAACGGAATATGGACTATGAGATTGGTTATGATTCTGATGTGACTGAGCGGATTAGTTAGTGTAATTTAGATTAGTTTGTCTTATTGATATGTTGATTTCTTATTGTGCTCTATTGTAAACTGTGTTTTTATATGTTGTACACCGTCGCGAGTCGCCCTAGGGCTGAGAGCGGCGGTCAACAAATGCAATAAATAAATAAATAAATAAACTATAAATCCCAGCAACTACAACTCCCAAATGACAAAATCGGTTTTTTTAGTGAAAGACATACATTGGGTTGTTAGGTGTCCAGTGGTTTTTGAGTTCTGTTAATCCCACAAACGAACATTACATTTTTAAATATAGATTTATTTCCTATATTTATACCCTGCCCTTCTCCCCCTGAAAGGGGACTCATGCTTACATATTCTAAAAACCACTTTCAAAAAGACAGAAAATAGAATGTTTTCCTCATTTTAACTGGAACTATTTTATCTTCAGAAATGCTAAAACCATGCTTTATTTTCAGATTGTAACAATAAAAATACATGATGCATATCAGATATTTATATTACAATTCATAACAGTAGCAAAATAGGACATGAGCAGTGTGCATAGGAATTTTGTCATCGTTTTTAAAAAAAACTATAGTCCGGCCCTCCAACGGTCTGGGGGACAGTAATCCGGCCCCCTGTTTAAAAAGTTTGAGGACCCCTGCACTATACAACTAGATGACAAACAAAGGCGAGGCCAGCTCCCTGGGTATCCTGCTACTTCACTGGTGCCATCTGCTCAGAAATCCAGGCTCGCCACACACTTTATTCTAAGGAGTTAAAAAAGTGGCCACCAATAATATATTCTAAACTTCAGCAACAGCAGCTATCTCCTCAGAGGATAGAACAGAATGGCGACACTTCCTTTCTTAGCCATTAGCTTCAAAGAACAAGGACACACTTAGCTGCAAAGCTGGCCTTTAATGCCAAAAAGATGGCCATTACGGATGATATTGTTTTTGAGACACATATTTAAATCATTTGCCACAACATGATACATGTACAGTGTTCCCTCACTTATCGTGGGGGTTTCATTCCAGGACCATCTGTGATAAATGAAAATCCGCAAAGTAGGGACGCTATATTAATTTTAATATTTATATTTTTAATATATTTTATGTATTATTTTCTTACCCGCCTCCTGGCCCATCCCAAGGGTGCCTGCCTGCCTCCCTGGCCTCCGCAGAGTCTCTGGAGCCATGCAGGCAGCAGCAGGCCAAGAAGGCAGGCCTTCTCCACCGCGCCTCAGACCACCACACTTCCGGGGTCCCTGCCCTCCACTGGACATAAATATTTAATATTTTTATTAATATTTTCAAAAACCCACGAAACAGCGAGTCTGCTAAAAGCGAACCGCGAAGTAGCGAGAGAACACTGTATTCCATTGGCGCAGAGTTGTACATATAGCAGTGATGGGCAACCTTTTGAGCTTGGTGTGTCAAAATTTGCCAAAAACCTGAGCATAACTTGGGTGGCGTGTCAACTTCGAGAAAAAACCCCCATAATTTTGCAAAATTTATAGTTTAAATAAGAAAAATGTATATTCCATGCTGAGTTATGGAGTGAACAATGCTCAAAGGTGCAGATGTTAAATTTGTAGGGCCTTTTACAAATTTAAGGATGGAATTAGATTTTACTCTTATAAGGTGTACTTCTCTGTATGCGGCCGCATGTGGCCGCGTGTCATCAAAAAGAGCCATGTGTGTCAGTGCTGACACACGTGTCATAGGTTCACCATCACGAACATATAGCAACACTGTACATTGCTGTTTCAAATTGTAGCTTCACACAGTTCTGCACGTTGTTATTACACAGGGGTTGCATAGTAATTGTGCTACATACCTCTACATGTGAATATTTACACTGTTCTGAAGGGAAGTTGATTACAGCCTAGCACGGGCAGCCCTTCATTTAACTGTTCCTTCTACTCCTACAAGAGGCAAAGCATAAAGTCGGGTTGAAGCGAGATGAGAGACTGCTTTATAGTGGAGAAAACCAGAGAAGAAATCGGTAAGGGCTCTGAACTATTTTAATACTGTGGTATAAATACCTCAGAGTAGAATTCACAGTAAAGCAGTTTTATTCAAGAGAATAGTAATCATCAACCACCTAAACTCATGAGCACGTGAGCTAACTATGAGTGATTTTTTTTTGTTTAATAATGTTTTATTGGGGAACAGGGGGTGGGGGTACAAAGCAAAGTAAGTCCAATGTAGCATTCTCTATATAATCTAAACGAGATACATTCTCAAAGAAAAAGGAGAGAGAAAAGTGAGGAACGACTATTATGCAATTACTGAACAGGCTGTTCATCTCTTAGCACCTGTGGAAAGACTGGCAGAACTGGAACAAACAGGTACAAAATGCACCTGGGCCAAGGTGGGCTGTTTCTGGATAATGTTAATCCATCAAGGCAGGGTACATGATGAGCTTTCCTTAATCAGAAAACCAAAACCCGCCAAAAACATTTTCCTGCCAGCTGCTCATTTCCACCTTTGAGGCAGCAGCTGCAATGCTCCTACTCATCTGTCTCTCAGATCTGGAAAGAGATTGGGAATCTGAGAGGCAAGCAAACAAGAGCGTTGTGAAGGCCACAACTAATGACTGCTAGCAAAAGAGAGAGACTCTAAGATATGAACTAGCAAGACAGTTGCTGCTACCTTGAAGTATTACCCTAATATATACAGGCAGTTCCCAGGTTACAAACATCTGACTTACAAACAACTCCTAGTTAAGAACAAGGCTGAGGCAACAGGAAGTAAGAGAAATCTACCTTTAGGAACGTAAATTAAATCCTGGAAGGGTTACTATGGAGAAAAAGAGTCTCCACCAAAGCTTTATTACCAATTCTTGTTTCCACAGCATTGGATTTTTTTTCAATATCCAATGATCACAGGGTCAGAAAATTTATTTATTTACTATTTATTTATTATATTTGTATACCGCTCTTCTCAGCCCTCGGGCAACTCAGAGCGGTTAACAATAGCAAAATTCAATGCTCAAAAACATCGCAAAACAGTTAAAAGCAATTAAAACAGTAGCATAATAAACAGTCAATATAAATCAGTAAAACATCTCATTAACGTCTCATAGTTAAAATCAAGATCCAGTCTCATCATTCAATTGTTACATGTTCCTATGTTTGTTACATTGCCTATTCAAATGCCTGCTTTTTCACTTTCCTCCAAAACGTCAACAGGGAGGGGACCGATCTAATATCTGTAGGAAGGGCGTTCCACAGCCTAGGGCCACCACTGAGAAGGCCCTGTCTCTCATCTCCACCAAACGTGTTTGTGACGCAGGCGGGACCGAGAGTAGGGCCTCCCCAGATGATCTTAACTCCCTAGCTCAGTGATTTTCAACCTGTGGGTCCCCAGGTGTTTTGGCCTACAACTCCCAGAAATCCCAGCCAGTTTACCAGCTGTTAGGATTTCTGGGAGTTGAAGACCAAAACATCTGGGGACCCACAGGTTGAGAACCACTGCCTAGCTGGTTCATAGGAGGAAATGCGTTTGGACAGGTAAGTTGGGCCAGAACCGTTTAGGGCTTTATAGGTGAAATCTTCTGAACGGGGGCAAAACAAGACAGCAAAACAAGGGCTGCAGGGGTGTTAACTCTTCTCTGTGCTATCCAAAGCATGCATGCATACACACACACAAAATCTGGAATTACATTTCAAAATGTCTGAGGAAGCAAAGGCTAAGCAAGAAAGCAAGGCCTAATATATTTTTTTGTCATGTCAGGAGCAATTTGCAGTAAGTCACTTCTGGTGTGAGAGAATTGGCCGTCTTCAAGGATGTTGTCCAAAGGATGCCCAGATGTTTTGATGTTTTATCATCCTTATGAGAGGCTTCTCTTATGTCCCACATGAGGATCTGGAGCTGACAGAGGGAGCTCATCTGCGCTCTCCCCGGATTCGAACCTGCGACCTGTCGGTCTTCAGTCCTGCCGGCACAGGGGTTTAACCCACTGCACCACTGGGGGCTCAAGGCCCAATGAGTCCTTGTGAAATTGAGACATATGAATTCTCTAGAAAGTGAAATGCCTCCTCAATGGATGGTTGTGAGCAAATGAGTCTCCCAGCCCTGGTTCTGCAAGCAACAGCAATAAACTCACGGGACAGCTGTCAAAACAAAACCACAAAGCCCTTTGCACACCAAAAATATTATGGTACACATAAATGGTTATTAAGCATACTTATTAACGATACCCAAACATTTTGGGAAGGCCAGTCTATCCTGTATGTTCACAGTGTTCAGGTCCTTTAGTTCAACAACATACCCTGCAATTAATCTGTTTATAGTCTTGAGGCACTCCCCTTCCTGACGCCAAGCTTCTTTATCTAAGCTATATTAGTTACCAAGAGAAGAAGCCATCTTCCTCAAGCTGCTGGTCTTTAAAAGGTCACACTGGACCCACTATCTGATAAGAACTTTGCCTGCAGCAATGTCACCACACAGATATAGTAAATAATAATAATAATTAAGGCACATTTCTCCAAATATGCCTGAAGTAAAGATGGCTTCTGGCTCTGAACGCGCTGAAGACTGTAAAGTAGGTCATGTTGCTGACAGTGCTTACAACTTCTACCAGCGTTTGAAGGCAGATACACTGCTGTAATTCTGCCCCAATGTTCACCTCTTGTGAGTTACTAGGTCAGCTGCTCATCTGTGAGTCGGGGGATTCCCTTAATACCACCGGAGACAAGATTGTTTGCCACCTTCGGGAAAGATTGCACACATCACTGAATGAAAGGGGATGAAAGAAATGTTGCTAAGTGTGGGCAAAAAGATCTGACAATAGCCTAAGAAAGGCAAAAAGGGTGTTTTAAGTCATGGAGAGGCATTATTTTACTGCACCCTTGCATATCCAGCCTGTCAACTAAATAATGAATTTAAGAATTATCTTGGCATGGTAATGGCCATTGGCTGTTTCTAAACAATGACAACTAGTCCTCAGGAGCTGGAACACAATACCTAAAATGGATTGGAATACAGGTTGAGCATTACTTTTCTGGAATTCCAAATTCTAAAATCCAAAAATATTCAAAACTTTAGAACTGGGGTGACTGAGACTATGACATCTTTGCTTTCTGATAGTTCAGGCTACACAAAATCAATTAAAATATTTTATATGATTTCCATCAGGCGAGCCCCCGGTGGTGCAGTGGGTTAAAGCACTGAGCTGCTGAGCTTGTTGACCGAAAGGTCGCAGGTTCGATTCCGGGGAGCGGCGTGAGCTTCTGCTGTCAGCCCTAGCTTTTGCCAACCTAGCAGTTCGAAAACATGCAAATTTGAGTAGATCAATAGGTACCGCTCTGGTGGGAAGGTAAGGGCGCTCCATGCAGTCATACCAGCCACTTGACCTTGGAGGTGTCTATGGACAACGCCGGCTCTTTGGCTTAGAAATGGAGATGAGCACCACACCCCGGAGTCAGACATGACTGGACTTAATGTCAGGGGACAACCTTTACCTATTGTTCATAAGATGCATATGAAACATACATGAATTTCATTTTTAGTAGAATACCATATCCAATGTATCACAGTAAGCATGCATACACAAATACAGACATTCCAAATCCATGCAAGATCTCTAGCTAGATGTTAGAGTATTCCAACAGGGAAGGGTCCAGACTCTTTTTTCCAAGATGTCCAGAAAAGGAGACCTCACCACCTCTCCAGACAATTGGTTTCATCGCCAAATCAGCTTTAATATCAAAGGGTTCATTCTAATGTTCAATCAAATCAACTGTCTTAAAGGCATTAGACCCAGTCTTGCCCTCCACAGCAGTAGAAAATAGGCCTCTTCCCTTTTCTCTGTAAAATGCTCAGATCCAAATGCATTTGTATTGTTGAAGGCTTTGAGTCGCCTTCGGGCTGAAATGGGAGGGATAGAAATAATGTAAATAAATAATAAAATTCATGGCTGGAATTACTTGGTTATTGTACATTTTTTGGGGTGTATGGCCATATTCCGGAAGGATTCTCTTCTGACGTTTCACCTGCATCTATGGCAGGCATCCTCAGAGATTGTGAAGTCTCACAACCTGCATTTTGCCTGCATCTATGGCAGGCATCCTCAGATCTCACAACCTCTGGGGGTGCCTGCCATAGATGCAGGTGAAATGTCAGGAGAGAATGCTTCTGGAACATGGCCAACAGCCCGAAAAACATACAACAACCAAATGCATTACTCCACATGAGGCCTGACCAGTGCAGAATAAAGTGGAACATTTTTTCCCCTTGTCTTGGAAACTGCTTTCTTTTAAGAAGATTCCAGAGTTTGGGGAGAGGAGCATGCCTGTTTCTGCTCTTTAATAATACTAATACAAATAATAATAATAATAATAATAATAATAATTGACCATCCCGACCTGCTGCAGAAGGGAATGGCAGGGAGAAATGCTTTCAACATCAGGCAGTACCTTTGACTGATCGCAAGTGTAGATTGCCACTGTTAATTAATCCAGAAAAAGTTATGTACATGCACCTCTCCCAACACCTGATGAGATGTTCAGCTGCGCTGACATCAGATGACGCTTCTGAGTCATTTTAGAGAGCTGTCTCGTAATAAGGAGTAAAAAACAAGCCTGAAACAGCCGCTGGATGCCACATAAAGATGCTGTACAAACACAACGTTTCCATTATCGACACTGACTCAGAAATTAATTGCTCGTATGTCTCTCTTAACACACCTATCAACAATCCCTCCTTTCCCTGGATTTTAAGCCTCTCTTTATACAGGTAATTCTACTACTGATCCTGCTGCACCACTTTTTTAGAAGGAAAATTTAAATTCATCCTTGACTGATTTTCCAGCAAGGAATTATAGAGACAGCACAGCTCCAGCATTTCTTTATGCTTCACAGAACACCATGCAGATATTATAGGGTGCGATCATCAAAATTTAACATCACCAAGGAGATGACCTTTGCAGTTAGGGACTTAACCAAGGCAGCTCACATGCTTTGATCACATGCTCAGTGTTTCTGGTTCATGTGCTGCTTCTTTAACTCCCTATTCTACCCCAATTAAGCACAGGAGGAGGAAACAGGCTGCTTTTATGCAGTAGAAGAGCCATCATTGATGCATAACTGGACAAAAGCCACTTGATTGTTGGTTGGCCTGCCTGGTTCACTTGAAGAGTCTTTGGCTTCTTCACCCATAAATGCTTGCAGAGGGATACAACTAAGAAGAGAGGCTGGAAAAGGAAGCCTTTCTCTCTTCAAACAAGGAAAGACTGAAGGCAGAAAAGTCCTTGAAAGGAGCAGTGAACCTCCATGGTATGGCAGACTACATCAAGGCACACCAGTAAGCTCTTTCTTGACAAAACACACAGCCATGCCTCATTCATCCCAAGTCTATGAAACCCAGAACAGACCTTGCTCAGAAGAAAGAGGGTACAACTGCTAACCAGCATAACCAAAATAAACTAGTTATCAACAGTCAACAGTCTTTATATTGTGTTAGAGGCAGTCTGCTTCTTAACATCAATAACTGGAACATTTGTGCCCCACTGTGGGTTTCTTGCAGACATCTGGCTGGCCACCGTGCAAACAGAACACTGGTCTAAATAGGCCTTTGGTCTAACTTACACTATTTTTGTCTTCATGGCTGAGAAGCTCTGGGTTGTCACAGTGTTTCTCAAACTCTGCTCCTCCAGGTGTTTTGGAGTTCAGCTCCCAGAAATCCCAGCCAGTTTACCAGCTGTTAAGAATCGTGGGAGCTAAAGTCCAAAACATCTGGAGGAGCAGAGTTTGAGACACTGTTCACAGACGTCTCTTCAGCTTTTCTGTCTGGATTAGAAGTCCAGTATCCACACTTATGACATACAGACGTAATGACGGTTTAAAGAGACAATCAGGGACAATCACCTCTCAACAAAAAATTCCCCCAGGCACTAACAAGCCACACCAAACAACTGCCAGGCCATCAAATGCTAATCAAGGTGGTCAGTTGAAACATTCACACCTAGCTCCAACAGGCAAGAGTTCTTTGCCCCACCCTGGTCATTCTACAGATATATAAACCAACTTTCCTAGTTCCAACAGACCTCACTACCTCTGAGGATGCTTGCCATAGATGCAGGTGAAAAATCAGGAGAAAATGCCTCTAGAACATGGCCATATAGCCCGAAAAAAATCTACAACAACCCGGTTTAAAGTGACCTTGTTGGTCCTGAACATTTCATGTTTGTGAGACAAGACATACAATTTTTATGATCTGGATTGCATTTTCTTAGGTACTTCATAGAATCATAGAATCAAAGAGTTGGAAGAGACCTCATGGGCCGTCCAGTCCAACCCCATTCTGCCAAGAAGCAGGAATATTGCATTCAAATCACCCCTGACAGATGGCCATCCAGCCTCTGTTTAAAAGCTTCCAAAGAAGGAGCCTCCACCACATTCCGGGGCAGAGTTCCACTGCTGAACGGCTCTCACAGTCAGGAAGTTCTTCCTCATGTTCAGATGGAATCTCCTCTCTTGTAGTTTGAAGCCATTCTTCCACTGCGTCCTAGTCTCCAGGGAAGCAGAAAACAAGCTTGCTCCCTCCTCCCTGTGGCTGCCTCTCACATATTTATACATGGCTATCATATTATCACTTATTTATTTATTATTTACTATATATGTATGCCGCCCTTCTCAGCCCTTAGGCTTCCTTTTCCAGCCTCTCTTCTACGAGGCAGAACACTTGATAGTAGTTAACCTACTGCAGCCAAAGCCAACAAAACATGACCCTTATAATGCTTGCATTTATGAGGCATAAGCTTTCATGGGCAACAGTCCATTTCATCAGACTAACTGCATCTGACAGAAGGTGATAAAAGTCTAATAAATCTTATGTCAAATAAAATTAAAGATGTCACAGATCTCTAGGCTTAAAAGAATGCTTTGGCTGGCATACTTTTGGAAGTATAATGAAAGAAAAGCAGACAAAGCGAAAAAGAAACACTCCACAGTGTTAAGCAGGAAAATTATAAATATTTATATATTTCTGGTGAGAAAAGTAAATTTATTCTATGTATTTGGAAGGAGGAACAGTCCTTCCAAGACTAAGTAATCAATCCACATGCCAGATTAAATTCTGAACTTATCCCACTCTCAGCACCATTTATGGTCCTCCAGTACTTTTCTGGTATGTCCATTATGTCACTATCTTTATGTTGTTATGTGTACTGGCTTGCTTCACATATTGGCTTAAAAGACAGCATTAAATAAATAAATATAGAGACACTCTTATGTGAAGTCCTATGCAGACACAATGAGGAAACACCACAGCTGGAGATGTGTGCTAGTAGCTTCCAATGCACTGGATGAGGCTCACCTAGCACTCAATACAGTGGTTCTCCCCAAATCTCTGAGCGCTAGCCAGGAAGGCTAGGAGTTTAAGTCCAGGATGACCAACATTTTACTCACTCTTGTAGTTCTGAATCTGATTTTACAACATAAATGTCATGAGCACGTTGGGGGAAAACACACAACAGCTCACTCCTGATTTGCTATTTACATAAATGTTTTGCCAGGAATTGGAAAGAGCATCTATATGTTTTCAAGTCACTTGCTGATTTATGGCAGCACCATTTTTCCCCATAGGGTTTTCTTAGTAGAGGAATGCTCAAGAGGTGATTTTATCCGTTTTTTCCTCTAAAGTATAGCATACACCTACAGCACTTGATATTTGTTGGCAGTCTCCCATCCAATTTCCAACCAGAGCCAGCGCTGCATAATTTCTAAGACCAGGGAGCCGGTGCCTTTAGCATATTTAGGATACCAGGAACTAAAACTTAATGAACCCCTGACTCAGGAAGAAACACAGATTAGAGGGTGGCTGGGTTCCATATGATTGACATACGTCTCCGACGAAGCCAGGCAAAAGACTGAGGTGTATGTACATGCTCATCAGTTACAGAGAACTAGAACATTTCCTATTTTTGAGCCACCTTGCATTTTGCTTATAAGACTGTAATATGATAGGAGCAGTGACATCACACAGTACATCTAGACCAGGGGTCCTCAAACATTTTAACAGAGGGCCAGGTCACAGTCCCTCAAACTGTTGGAGGGCCGGATTATAACCTGAAAAAAACATGAATGAATTCCTATGCACACTGCACATATCTTACTTGTGGTGCGAAAACACTTAAAAAATAAAATAATTGAACAATTTTAAGAAATATGAACTTATTAGTATTTCAAGGGGAAGTTTGGGGCTGCTTTTGGCTGATGAGATAGGGTTGTCATTGTTGTTGTGTGCTTTTATGTCATTTCAGACTTAGATTGACCCTGAATGAGGGCCAGGTAAATGACCTTGGAGGGCCGTATCCAGCCCCCAGGCCTTAGTTTGAGGACCCCTGATCTAGACAAATGACACTATATAGGAGAGAAGTAAAATAGTTAAAACCACATATGCAAGATCACATCCTTACCCTCCATATTTACTAATCCAGATAGTTAAGATTCCTTAAATCTTGTACTTACTATCTTCATATGGGTTGTATTATCTATCAAATGAGGAAAGGATGCCAGTCCAGACTATCACAGATTATTAGTTTTAACAAGATACATCAGGGATTCTTCATCCATCAAGCAAATTTCTTGAGCAAGGAAAGCTTCAGTAATATTTTACTGCAGCTTTTCTTGCTCAAGAAGATTGCTTGTAGTTTTCCACTATACTTTAAACATTTCATACCATTTCTAGCGGTTTGTAACTTGGCCTGAGGTGGATTTCATCAGATGTTTAACATTAAACAAGCTAACAATGGGCCCTTTCACATAAAAATGTCCTAGCTGTATCCTACTGAATCCTGGTGTTTGCAATTTACAGAATCACTAGAACTCCCAGGCAGAGCATTCTAAATGTCCTTCTCTAAAGTGCCAATCCCAGGACTCCACAGGATACACCTATGGCAGTTAACACTATAATTCTGGAAAGCAAAAAGGCCTCTCAAGAGTGATGGGCAACATGGTGCTTGACAGGTATTTCTCATCAGAACTGCAGTCTGGAGCCTATGAAAACGATAGTTCAAAACATCTCTCAAAACCCTGGTTACCCACCCTAAGAAATCAAAAGTTAGGTTGCCTGGGGGTCACCTTCCACCCTGCATGCCTGCTGAACACACATTATTTCATGTATTCACATGTTAACAGTACCCAAATAATCCGTGTCAGGCTGCCAGAGCAAAAACTGGAGGATATTACTGAATCCTTATTGTCTGTGTAGAAGAGAGGATTTGGGTTTCTTACTTGGTTGTGTGCCAAGCCTCACCTGCTAAAACTCCCTCTCCCACACAAGCATTAAAGGGACAGGAGGCCTCTCCAATTTCCAACCTGGCAGCCTTGAAACCATGACCCTCCTACACCTGTTTGCTTGAAAATGGCACCCACCTGGATTTAATCTGGAGGAAAAAGGCGTGCCTGCATTGCTACCAAGAGCAGGTCTTAATTAGGGACCAGAAAGAGACACCTGTGAATGGGGCACTAGGAGGGCGGTTTTGGTATTTGAAAAAGATTCATAGAGTGACAAAACTCCTTAAGAATTGTGTGGTTTTGTTTTTTTTTAATGAAAGGGAGCGGATTCTTCCTAACTGCGAAGCAAATAAAGGAGTTTGAGACAACACTTATGCTGTTGCTTTGACAAGCTACGTTTCTTAAAGGGGGGACTTTCAAATTCTAGAATTCCTTGCAAATGGGAAACTGGGGGATGAGAGATTTCAAGAGCCTCCCCCATTTGTTTTTGAGGGAATGAAAGGGTGGAGATACTTCATACTTCAGAATGAAATAAAATGGAAGCTGAAGGCATCACTTAGCATTGGAAGGATGGGTTTTGTATTTACATGAATAAAAAGAGAAGCCCCCAAACTCTTACAAACAGGGAATTGAGGGGAAAGGGGGACAAAGGACCTCCATTTTTGAGAGAAGAAAAGCGGGGAGATTCTCCATAATTTTGGAGAAAGGGAACGGGGAGCTGAAGATGTAATATGTTAGTGAGGTGTGTCCATTATGTTTGGCACTTAAAGGTAATTAGAGGGGAGTGTCAGGAGAATGGAGGAGCTTTTTTGAGGAACAGAAAGGATGTGAATAGACCATCAACCCCCCCCCCCCCATTTCCTCTTTATTTCCTTTGGAATGGAAAATGCCCTTCCTTTTCTTCCCTCAAAAAAAGAGGAGTGGGGTCCTCTTGTTACTTCTCAGCTTCAATTTTCTACTCAGGGATTCTAGAGCCCTACAAAGCCCTCTCTTTAATACATGTAGGTACCAAACCAATGGAATATTAATATGCCTTCATCTGCCTTTTGTTTCCTTCAGAATTTTAGAGACTCCTCCCTTTCCCCCTCTTAAAAAAGGTGCCCCCCCTCCTGGTTTGCAAGGGATTCTGGAGCTCCATAAAGCCCCCCCCCCCCCCCAACTGTCCCCCAAACCCTGTCTGCCAATTGGGGGAGGTGGTGGAGGAATTACAAGAAGGCACTCTATTTTTGAAGGAAAATTACAAAAAGCTTCTCACTAACTCTAAAGGAAATAAAGGCGAGCCTTGGAGGGATGGGTTTGGTAACCTACATGATTTAAATCTCTTCTGAATAGAAAATTGAGGCTCAAAAGTGAGACAAGAGGAAACCCCCCCTCCGTATTTTTTGTGAGAAGGTTACAAAGAGATTACCCACAACTTTGAAGGAAATAAAGGAGGTGCTGAAGGCTTCACCTGGGAAAGTAGCAATGGCAGGTTAACTTTGGCACCTGGGTGAACTGAAAGGGCTTTGTGTTGCTCCAGGGCCCTTCCATATAGCGCTGTATCCCAGAATATCAAGACAGAAAATCGCACTATCTGGTTTGAACTGGAATATATGGCAGTGTGTGGAAGGGCCCTGAGTGCACACTGCCATATATCCCAATTCAAAGCAGATCATGTGGGATTTTCTGCCTTAATATTCAGGGATATAGGGCTGTGTGGAAGGACCCTGAGTCCACACTGCCATATATCCCAGTTGAAAGCAGATATTGTGGGATTTTGGGCCTTGATATTCAGGGATATTGGGCTGTGTAGAAGAGCCCTGAGCCCCTACTGCCATATATCCCAATTCAAAGCAGATCATGTGGGATTTTCTGCCTTAATATTCAGGGTTATAGGGCTGTGTAGAAGGGCCTGATTCCACACTGCCATTTATCCCAGTTCAAAGCAGATAATGTGGGATTTTCTGCCTTGATATTCAGGGTTATAGGGCTGTGTGGAAGGGCCCTGAGTCCACACTGCCATATATCCCAATTCATAGCAGATAATGTGGGATTTTCTTCCTTGATATTCTTGGATATAGGGCTGTGTGGAAGGGCCCTGAGTCCACAGTTCAAAACAGATAATGTTGGATTTTCTGCTTGATATTCAGGGATATAGGGCTATGGAAGAGTCTGAGTCCACAATGCCATATATCCCAGGTCAGAGCTGATAATGTAGGATGTTCTGCCTTGCTATTCAGGAATATAGGGCTGTGTGGAAGGGCCCTGAGTCCACACTGCCATTTATCCCAGTTCAAAGCAGATCATATGGGATTTTCTGCCTTGATATTCTGGGATATAGGGCTGTGTGGAAGGGCCCTGTGTCCACACTGCCATTTATTCCAGTTGAAAGCAGGTACTGTGGGATTTTCTGCCTTGATATTCAGGGATATAGGGCTATGGAAGAGCCTGAGTCCCCAATGCCATATATCCCAGTTCAAAGCAGATCACATGGGATTTTCTGCCTTGATATGCAGGGTTATAGGGCTGTGTAGAAGGGCCCTCTGAGTCCACACTGCTATATATCCCAGTTCAAGCAGGTAATGTGGGATTTTCTGCCTTGATATTTTGGGATGAAGGTCCCTGAGTCCACAATGATATATATCCCAGATCATGTGGGATTTTCTTTCTTGATATTCAGGGATATAGGGCTATGGAAGAGCCTGAGTCCACACTGCCATATATCCCAGTTCAAAGCAGATAATGTGGGATTTTCTGTCTTGATATTCAGGGATATAGGTTGTGTGGAAGGGTCCTGAGTCCACAGTTCAAAATAGATAATGTGGGATTTTCTGCCTTGATATTCAGGGATATAGGGCTGAGTAGAAGGGCTCTGAGTCCACAATGCTATATATCCCAGATCATGTGAGATTTTCTGCCTTGATAATCAGGAATATAGGGTTGTGTGGAAAAGCTCTGAGTCCACATTGCCATTTATTGCAGTTCAACGCAGATAATGTGGTATTTTCTGCCTTGATATTCTGGGATATAGGGCTGTGTGGAAGGGCCCTGACTCCATACTGCCATATATCCTAGTTCAAAGAAAATAATGTGGTATTTTCTGCCTTGATATTTTGGGATGAAGGGCCCTGAGTTCACACTGCCATATATCCCAGTTCAAAGCAGATAATGTGGGATTTTCTCCCTTGATATTCTGGGATATTTGGCTGTGTGGAAAGGCCTTGAGTCCACAGTTCAAAGCAGATAATGTGGGCTTTTCTGCATTGATATTCAGGGTTATAGGGTTGTGTGGAAGGGCCCTGATTCCACACTGCCATATATCCCAATTCAAAGCAGATAATGTGGGCTTTTCTGCCTTGATATTCTGGGATGAAGGGCCCTGATTCCACACTGCCATATATCCCAATTCAAAGTAGATATTGTGGGATTTTCTGCCTTGATATTCTGGGATGAAGGGCCCTGATTCCACACTGCCATATATCCCAATTCAAAGCAGATAATGTGGGATTTTCTGCCTTAATATTCTGGGATATTTGGCTGTGTGGAAGGGCCCTGAGTCCACAGTTCAAAGCAGATAATGTGGGATTTTCTGCCTTGATATTCTGGGATATAGGGCTATGGAAGAGCCTGAGTCCACAATGCCATATATCCCAGTTCAGAGCAGATAATGTGGGATTGTCCGCCTTGATATTCAGGGATATAGGGCTATGGAGGAGCACTGCGTCCACACTACCATTTATCCCAGTTCAAAGCAGGTAATGTGGGATTTTCTGCCTTGATATTCTGAGATATAGGGCTGTGTAGAAGGGACCTGAGTCCACAATACTATATATCCCAAATCATGTGGAATTTTCTGCGTTTATATTCAGGGTTATAGGGCTGTGTGGAAGGGCCCTGAATTCACACTGCCATTTATCCCAGTTCAAAGCAGATCATATGGGATTTTATGCCTTGATATTCAGGGATATTTGGCTGTGTAGAAGGGCCCTGAGTCCACACCTGCCATATATCTCAGTTCAAAGCAAATAATGTGGGCTTTTCTGTCTTGATATTCTGGGATGAAGGACCCTGATTCCACACTGCCATATATCTCAGTTCAAAGCAGATAATGTGGACTTTTCTGCCTTGATATTCTGGGATGAAGGGCTCTGTGTCCACACTGCCATATATCTCAGTTCAAAGCAAATAATGTGGGATTTTCTGCCTTGATATTCTGGGATGAAGGACTCTGTGTCCACACTGCCATATATCCCAGTTCAAAGCAGATAATATGCGATTTTCTGCCTTGATATAGGGCTGTGTGGAAGGGCCCTGAGTCCACACCGCCATATATCCCAGTTCAAAGCAGGTAATGTGGCATTTTCCACCTTGATATTTTGAGATATAGGGCTATGGAAGAGCCCTGAGTCCACAATGCCATATATCCCAATTCAAAGCAAATAATGTGGGATTTTCTGCCTCGATATTTTGGGATGAAGGGCTCTGTTTCCACCCTGCCATATATCTCTGTTCAAAGCAGATAATGTGGCATTTTCCACCTTGATATGCTGAGATATAGGGCTATGGAAGGGCCCTGACTTCACAATGCCAGATAATGTGGCATTTTCCACCTTGATATTCTGAGATATAGGGCTACGGAAGAGCCTGAGTCCACAATGCCATATATCCCAATTCAAAGCAGATAATGTGGGATTTTCTGCCTTGCTATTCTGGGATGAAGGGCTCTGTGCCACACTGCCATATATTTCAGTTCAAAGCAGATAATGTGGGGTTTTTACACAGCTGTGTGGAAGGGGAGAAAAAGCGGGATAGAAACAGACCTAATAACAATAACAATAAAGGCGAAGAGAATGAAAGGCGAGGCGTTCCCAGAATGCTCAGCCTGGGGGGGGGGGGTCCCCCTCTTTCCTCTGAGGGAGAAGAAGGAGGAGGGGAGCGCGGCCATTTTCTTTTTCCTCCTGAGGGGAAGAAAGAGGCGGCGTGGCGGGCCTGGCCTGTCTCCCTCTCTCTCTGTCTCTCACCTGGTAGACGGAGGCCTTGGGCAGGTCGAGGCAGACGGTGCAGCAGAGCACGGAGTAGAGCCGCTCCTCCAGCTTCACTCCCCCGCCGCCTCCACCTCCTCCTTCGGCGCCTCCGGGGAGCTTGAGGCGCTTCTTGGGCGGCGCGTCCGAGTCCCGCTCTGCCCCCGGCTCCGCTTGCCGGCCTCCCCCGCCGCCTCCCGCGGCCACTCCAGGCCCGAGAGGAGGACCCGCTTCGTCAGCGCCGCCCGGGACAGGGCCCGCGGCCTCCCCCAGCGCCGCCACGGCAGCCCCGGCCCCCACGCCTCCTCCTCCTCCAGCTCCAGCCTCGCGTTCGTCCGGCCCCGACATCTCTTCTCTCTCTGTTTCTCTTCACCCGGTGGTGCGAGAGGCCTCCGCCGAAACGACTAGGCCGCTCGCCTCAGGCGCCGCCATCTTTGTTTGGCCTCCTCCTCGTCCCCGCTCCGAGGCCACGCCCACCACGCCGAGCGCTATCCAATCAGGCGCCGCGCTTCTACGCAGGCGCAGACAGGCACAATCCTGACACGCCTTCCTCCCTTAGACGTCTCTTCACGACGACGCTCCTCCAATCAGGGAGCAGAAGGCAGGGACGTCACTGTGACAGCTGGAGGAGCCAATAGGAGGTGAGGATGTCAATATGACAGCACAAAGAGCCAATGGTAGGCGGCGTTCAAAGGCAAGGCGGTGCCACCGCCCTATATTGATCCAATCATTAAGCAAGGCGAGTGATGTAAGAGCTGTGGGCGCCGCTTCTCCAATTACGGAGGAGGAGGCGGGGATGTCACTGTGACAGCTGGAGGAGCCAATAGGAGGTGAGGATGTCGCTATGACAGCGCGAAGAGCCAATGGCAAGCGGCGTTCAAAAGTAGGCGGTGCCACCGCCTCGGCTTCTCTTGACGCCGCTACTCCAGTCAGGGAGTAGAAGGCGGGGATGTCACTGTGACAGCTGGAGGAGCCAATAGGAGGTGCGGATGTCATTGTGACAGCGCGAAGAGCCAATGGCAAGCGGCGTTCAAAGGCAAGGCGGTGCCACCGCCCTCTATTCATCCAATCATTAAGCAAGGCGAGTATGTAAGAGCTGTGGCCGCCGCTTCTCCAATTGCGGAGGCGGAGATGTCACTGTGACAGCTAGAGGAGCCAATGGGAGGCGGTGTTCAAAGGAAAGGCGGTGCCACCGCCCTATATTCATACAATCATTACGCAAGGCGAGTGATGTAAGAGCTGTGGCCGCCGCTTCTCCAAGTACGGATGAGGAGGAGGGGATGTCACTGTGACAGCTGGAGGAGCCAATAGGAGGCGAGGATGTCGCTATGACAGCGCGAAGAGCCAATGGCAAGCGGCGTTCAAAGGGAAGGCGGTGCCACCGCTCTCCATCCATCCAATCATTAAGCAAGGCGAGTGATGTAAGATCTGTGGCCGCCGCTTCTCCAATTACGGATGAGGAGGCGGGGATGTCACTGTGACAGCTGGAGGAGCCAATAGGAGGTGCGGATGTCGCTATGACAGCGCGAAGAGCCAATGGCAAGCGGCGTTCAAAGGGAAGGCGGTGCCACCGCTCTCCATCCATCCAATCATTAAGCAAGCCAAGTGATGTAAGAGCTCTGGCCGCCGCTTCTCCATTTACGGAGGAGGAGGCGGGGATGTCACTGTGACAGCGCGAAGAGCCAATCGGAGGGAAGGTAGCCCCGGTTTGCATCCACATTGGCCGCTCCTCTAATCAGCGCTCTTGAGAGGCGGGAGCACAAGATGTCACTGTGACAGCGCGAAGAGCCAATCACAAGCCAGAGTACAATTTCCATCAATTCATTAAGCCAGGGAGAAGAAGGCGTGGTTGTCACTGTGACAGCGGGAAGAGCCAATCGCGTGCGGCGCTCAAAGGGAAGGCGGAGCCATGTCTTCCATTCATTCCTTGGCAGGGCGTCTGACGTCAGACCTGGCCCTTTGGTTGGATGTTTTTCTCCCAGATGTTTACACGTGATGAGCGGCACGTGAGAAACGCGAGTCACGTGTCAACATAATTTTTTTAAAAAAAACGTAAGAAAGGAAGAAAAACTATAAAAATACTTTACTATATATATGTTTGTGTATGTGTATATAATATAATAATTATTTTATGATCTCATTTTTCAAAAAATAATTTTTAATTGCAATTTTTTGTATTTATTTATAATAATAATAAATAATAAATTAATTGCAATTTTTTGTCATTAATGTTATTTAATTTTTTAGAAAATGAGAAAATCCGTATATAATTTATATATTACTAGCTGTGCCCTGCCACGCGTTGCTGTGGCCTATAGTAAAACTTATCAAAGTTGAGGTAGATATCTGGACTATTATGAAAGAGTGGTGCCTACCTATTCCTTCCCCCTTTTCCTCCCCCTTTCTCTCCTTTCTTCCTTCTCTACCTCTTTCTTTCTTTCACTACTTGGTTTCATCCTTCTCTCTTTCCTTCATTCCCTCCCCCTTTCTTCCTTTGCCTTTCTTCCCTCCCTGTTTGCTTCCTTCTTTCACTTTTTATTTCCTTTTATTTTACCACCATCATAACAATAACAATAATGCAATGCATTGCCTCTGGGACCTGACACCTCTCCCATTCCCCCTAAAAGGGTCTCAGAGGAAGAATAGC
>NW_026847438.1:249588668-249607403 GCF_025583915.1 Anolis sagrei ordinatus
TCTGGCGTGGGCTGGTCCATGAGGTCACGAAGAGTCGGAGACGACTGAACGAATGAACAACAACAACAGATCTATTTTTTTTTAAAAAAATTAAACCTAAAGAGCTATTTATTAACTACAATTATGCTATAGCTAAATAAAATTATTATTAATGCTATCCTTATGATTTCTTATCCACCTCTCCCCATGGATCGAGGCAGGGAACAACAGCAACATATTACAATATACACTTTTGTATTAAAGTGGGGTCAAACTGCATTAAATCTACAGTGTAGACGTGTTTCTAGTAAATTACGTTAAGTTTATCGACTCTTGTAAGTTTTGCTTGCTTTTTGGGAAGTTTGGCAATTTATGTGATATGGTTTAAAAAGCATTAATTGTTGTTTCAGCTGAGTGCAAATTATATGTATCCCACCTGTGTTTTGCACCAGTCCCATATACTAAAAGCAAGAAGGGAGACCGATGCTGAAAATAGTACTATTACTACTGTTAGAAACCCTAAATTGGGTCTTCTTAGGTCCACATCATGGGAACACGTAAAAAAGGAGACAGTCCCAAAAAAGATCAAAAAACAAGGTTTATTTTAGTTTCTTCATGAAGAAGACTGACATCCTGGCAGCATACGCAGATGCTACCCTTCAAGTGACTGCCGCGCCCCTCCTCTGTTTCTGCTGACTTTTATACTCAAGTAATAGGTCATGGAAAGGACTCTCTTTCCAGCCCCTCTCCCTTGACCTTTTGATGGAAAGTACCTCCTTGTACCCGCAGACTCTGCGCTTAATCACAACCTTTGAACTTCACCACAACACAACTTCCAACCTCTACATGTCACATCTTGTTTCTTAAAAACATTTTCTTCTGTGTTGCTCCTTTTCTACAGAGAAAGGGTATATTTCTCTTTTGCTGTTAATTTCATTCAAAGCCCCTTGCTTAGCATTTGCAAATTTCACTCAAAGACCCTTTCACTACTACTATTACTACTACTACTACTAATAGTAATAATAATAATTTTATTTCTTACCTGCCTCTCTTCATGGCTTGAGGCGGGTTACAACATAGCTAAAAGCACATAATGGTTGTATACAATGCACATATTAAAACATTACATACATATATTAACATACAGAAGGAAGAGTTTAAAATTCATGATTAAAACCAGCTGGGAAAAGAGCCAGTATTTTTAAAATATATTTTTAAATACTAATTTTTATTGGCAGATTTTTATATAACAGCTTATAAAATTATTTATTTTTGTTTAAAAAGAGAGAAATAATAAGACAAAATAACATACATATATTAACGTACACAAGGAAGAGTTTAAAATTCGTGATTAAAACCAGCTGGGAAAAGAGCCAGTGTTTTTAATATATATATTTAAATAACATACATATATTAATATATATTTAAATACTAATTTTTATTGACAGATTTTTATATAACAGCTTATAAAATTATGTATTTTCTTTTATGAAAATAAAGAGAGAAGCACTAAGACAAGACATATCTACTAAAATAAAACCAAACTTAAAGGATTCCCCCAGGCAAAAAGCAGCCAGGCTTTGAAGCTTCAGGGCCATTCAAGGTGGCCAGTGGTGACATTCACACTTGCCTCAAATAGACGACCTCTTTCTCCCACTCTGGACATTATCCTACAGATATATAAACCCCACTTATTTATTTATTTATTTATTACTTGCACTTGTTAACCGCCGCTCTCAGCCCTAGGGCGACTCGCGGCGGTGTACAAAAACATAGAAAAGACAATTTACAATAGGTCAAGACAGAACGACAACATGCTACATAACATCTACTTATACTAAAAATCCGCTTCGTCTTAACATGTGGTCATAATCAATCTCATAGTCGTAGTCCATTCCAGTCGTCAATTCCAATAACGTAGCACTCAGTTGAAGGCCATCTCGAAAAGCCATGTTTTCAGGCCCTTACGAAAGGCCATGAGGGAGGGCGCCTGTCTAACTTCAGCAGGGAGGGAGTTCCACAGCCGGGGGGCCACCACTGAGAAGGCCCGTTCTCTCGTCCCCGCCAGGCGTGCCTGTGAGGCAGGCGGGACCGAGAGAAGGGCCTCCCCAGAAGATCTCAAGGTCCTCGTGGGCTCGTAGGCCGAGATACGGTCAGAAAGGTATTTTGGGCCGGAACCGTTTAGGGCTTTGTAGGATAACACCAGCACCTTAAATTGGGCCCGGTAGCAAATCGGCAGCCAGTGGAGCTGGGACAACAAGGGCGTTGTGTGCTCCCTGCGTCCCGCTCCTGTTAGTAACATGGCTGCCGCGCGCTGGACTAGCTGAAGCTTCCGGGCCGTCTTCAAGGGCAGCCCCACGTAGAGAGCGTTGCAGTAGTCAAGGCGGGATGTGACCAGAGCGTGTACCACCGTGGCCAAGTCAGACTTCCCAAGGTACGGGCGCAGCTGGCGCACGAGCCTAAGCTGTGCAAATGCTCCCCTGGTCACCGCTGAAACCTGGGGATCCAGGCTCAGCGATGAGTCCAGGGTCACACCCAAGCTGCGAACCTGCGCCTTCAAGGGGAGTGCGACCCCGTCCAGCACAGGCTGTAACCCTATACCCTGTTCGGCCTTGCGACTGACCAGGAGTACCTCTGTCTTGTCTGGATTCAATTTCAGTTTGTTCGCCCTCATCCAGACCGTTACAGCGGCCAGGCACCGGTTCAGGACCTCGACAGCCTCCTTAGTAGCAGGTGGAAAGGAGTGACAGAGTTGGACATCATCTGCGTACAGATGACACCGCACCCCGAAACTCCGGATGATCTCACCCAGCGGCTTCATGTAGATATTAAACAGCATGGGGGACAGTATAGAGCCCTGTGGAACCCCACAGGTCAAAGGCTGTGGTGTTGAACAGGAGTCCCCCAATAACACCTTCTGAGTACGACCCTCCAGAAATGACTGGAGCCACTGCAGAGCAGTGCCCCCAAGACCCATCTCCGCAAGGCGCCTCAGAAGGATACCGTGGTCGACGGTATCGAAGGCCGCTGAGAGGTCCAGGAGCACCAACAGGGACACACTCCCCCTGTCTAGCTCCCGGCGCAGATCATCCACTAAGGCGACCAAGACCGTCTCGGTACCATGTCCCGGTCTGAAACCAGACTGTGCCGGATCCAGATAATCCGTGTCTCTCAAGAATACCTGGAGTTGTGAGGCCACCACGCTTTCCATGACTTTGCCCAAGAAGGGAAGATTGGAAACAGGCCGAAAGTTGTCGAATTTGGTGGGGTCCAATGATGGTTTCTTCAACAGCGGCTTTATAATAGCCTGTTTTAGGCTCGCTGGAATCTTGCCTTCCCGAAGGGAGGCATTAACCACCACCGTTACCCACTCGGCCAATCCCCCTCTGGCCTCCTTCAGAAGGCCCAGTTTCGAAAGACCAGGGTGGGACAAAGAAATCTTGTCTGCTGGAGCTAGGTGTGAATGTTTCAACTGACCACCTTGATTAGCATTTGATAGCCTGGCAGTGCCTGGGGCAGTCTTTTGTTGAGAGGTGATTAGATGTCCCTGATTGTTTCCTCTCGGTTGTTTTGCTGTTGTAATTTTAGAGTTTTTTAATACTGGGAGCCAGATTTTGTTCATTTTCATAAAAATCCAAGAAATGCTACGTTCAGCAAAGGACAAGAGGGATCCTCTCACTTCTGCAGGAGTCTATCCCATGCAGCTGTGGACAAGAGGTCTCCATAGGGACCCCCAAACCCAGGCACGAATCAAGGAACATGAAAGGCACTGCAGACTCCTTCAACCAGAGAAGTCAGCCATAGCAGAGCACCTGGTGAACCAACCTGGACACAGCAGATTATTATTGGAGAACACAGAAATGCTGGACCACTCTCACAACCACCATGTCAGGCTACACAGAGAAGCCATTGAAATCCACAAGAAACATGTGGACAATCTCAACAGAAAAGAGGAAACCATGAGAATGAACAAAATCTGGCTCCCAGTATTAAAAAAACTCTAAAATTGCAGCAGCAAAACAACAGAGAGGAAACAATCGGGGACATCTAATCACCTCTCAACAAAAGACTGCCCCAGGCACTGCCAGGCAATCAAGGTGGTCTGTTGAAACATTAACACCTAGCTCCAACAGACAAGGATTCTTTCCCACCCTGGTCATTCCACAGATATATAAACCCTTTTTCCTAGTTCCAACAGACCTCTGAGGATGCTTGCCATAGATGCAGGCGAAACGTCAGGAGAGAATGCCTCTAGAACACGGCCATATAGCCCGAAAAAACCTACAACAACCCAGTGATTTTGGCCATGAAAGCCTTCGACAATACACTTCAACCTTGTTTGTGATGGCCACAAAAACAAAGTTCTGGGGTAGAACAACTACTTCTGAAATAAGATCTTGGAGTCCTCATAGACAAGTTAAACATGAGCCAACAATGTGATGCTGAAGCTCAAAAAGCGAATGGGATTCTGGCCAGCACCAAGAGGAGCCTAGTGTCTAGATCCAGGGAAATCATGCTCCCCATGCTCTATTTCGCCTTGGTCAGACCACACCTGGAATCACACTGTGTCCAATTGTGAACACCTCAATTAAAGGGAGATGTTGACTCTAAACTGGAATGTGCCCAGAGGAAGAGGGCAACTCAAAGGATCCAGGGTGTGGAGAATAAGCCCTATGAGGAGCGGCTTAAGGAGCTGGGCATGTTTAGCCTGAAGAAGAGAATCATAGAATCAAAGAGTTGGAAGAGACCTCATGGGCCATCCAGTCCAACCCCTTTCTGCCAAGAAGCAGGAATATTGCATTCAAATCATTCCTGACAGATGGCCATCCAGCCTCTGTCAGAAGGCTGAGAGAAGACATGATGAGGGCCATGTATACATATGTGAAGGGAAGTCCTAGGGAGGAGGGAGCAAGCTTGTTTTCTGCTTCCCTGGAGACCAAGACACAAAACAATGGCTTCAAACTACAAGAGAGGAGATTCCATCTGAACATGAGGAAGAACTTCCTGACTGTGAGAGCCGTTCAGCAGTGGAACTCTCTGCCCCCGAGTGTGGTAGAGGCTCCTTCTTTGGAAGCTTTGAAATGGATGGCCATCTGTCGGGGGTGCTTTGATTGTGATTCCCCTCCTTCTTGGCAGAATGGGGTTGGACTGGAAGGCCCACCAGGTCTCTTCCATCTCTAGGATTCTATTATCCTAACCAGAAATGACATTTATCAGGCATCAAACACTATATTTGGGTGTAGGTTAACAGAGGCTCCATCCACACTGCAATATAATCCAGACTGAAACTGAAATATATGTTCAGCATAGATTCCTGTATTGTATGCAGTTCAGTCGTGTCTGAGAGTCTATAGAAAGGCAGAGAGGAAGAAGCCATTGAGGGGCACATCTACACTCCTGAGTTGATGCACTTTGATACCACTTCAACTGCACTGGCTCATGGGAGTTGCAGTTTTACAAGGTCTTCTGCCAAAGTACAACGCCCAGGACGCTATAGCATGGAGCCATGCATAGTGGGACCAAACTGGATTAATTCTAACGTGTAGATCCCCCACGGCTCTACTCAGCAGCTGCAGGAGTTGTAGTAGCCGACTTCTGGCAAAGGGACTTGGAGGCCGCTGCGCTGGAACTCCTTCCTCAGGAAGAGGCGCTCCACCATCTCCTGCAGGCTGCGCTCCACATTCTCACCTGCAAAAGAAATCCTCAGTTAGGGTGCATCTACACTGTGGGGTTAATGTAGTTTCACACCTCTTTTTTAAAATTAGAATCATAGAATAATAGATTTGGAGGAGACCCCATGGGCCATCTAGTCCAACCCCCTTCCATGCAGGAACAGCACAATCAAAGTGTTTGTGCTGGTACGGCTGTACCAGGAGCTCCAACTTTAGTTTCTTTCTGTTATCTGTTTGCAGTCATAGGTCAGAGCTCCTGTCCATCATAATTAAGCTTTAGTTCCGCCCCTTGTTCAGGGCTCTAGGAGGGAAAGGAGCCATTTTTTGGTCAGTCTCACACAAGGAAGCTAGACTATAGGACGTAGACCAGCGATAGCTTAAGCCCTCGAGCTAGACCAAAGTTATTGTCTTAATCTTTTGAAATAACTCTGTCCAATCAGAGTGCTTCGGAGGTGGGCCAGGCAGGAAAGATTGTTGTTGTTGTTCATTCATTCAGTCGTCTCCGACTCTTCGTGACCTCATGGACCAGCCCACGCCAGAGCTCCCTGTTGGCCGTCACCACCCCCAGCTCCTTCAAGGTCAGTCCAGTCACTTCAAGGATGCCATCCATCCATCTTGCCCTTGGTCGGCCCCTCTTCCTTTTTCCTTCCACTTTCCCCAGCATAATTGTCTTCTCCAGGCTTTGCTGTCTCCTCATGATGTGGCCAAAGGACTTCAACTTTGTCTCTAGTATCCTTCCCTCCAGTGCCAGTAGGGCTTTATTTCCTGAAGTATGGACTGGTTGGATCTTCTCGCTGTCCAAGGCACTCTCAGAACTTTCCTCCAGCACTACAGTTCAAAAGCATCTATCTTCCTTCGCTCAGCCTTCCCTATGCTACAGCTCTCACATCCGTAGGTGACTACAGGGAAGACCATGGCTTTGACTAGGCAATGGATCTTGGTTGCCAGTCTGATGTCTCACTATTTTGTCAAGACTGGACCTTGCTCTCCTCCCAAGAAGGAAGCGTCTTCTGATTTCCTGGCCACAGTCTGCATCTGCAGTCATCTTTGCGCCTAGAAATACAAAGTCTGTCACGGCCTCCACATTTTCTCCCTCTATTTCCAGTTGTCAATCATTCTTGTTGCCATAATCTTGGTTTTCTTGATGTTTAGCTGCAACCCAGCTTTTGCGCTTTCTTCTTTCACCTTGATTAGAAGGCTCCTCAGCTCCTCCTCGCTTTCGGCCATCAGAGTGGTGTCATCTGCATATCTGAGGTTGTTAATGTTTCTTCCAGCCATTTTCACCCCAGCTTTGCATTCATCCAGCCCCGCACATCCTCCCATGATGTGTTCTGCATACACGTTAAAAAGGTTGGGAAAAAGGCAGGAAAGATTAAAATGACTAATGTTTGCCCAAGTTATTGTCTTAATCTTTTGAAATAACTCTGTCCAATCAGAGTGCTTCGGAGGTGGGCCAGGCAGCAAGATTAAAATGGCTAATGTTTGCCCAATCAGTCAGCGATAGCTTAAGCCCTCGAGCTGGACCAAAGTTATTGTCTTAATCTTTCGAAATAACATCTTCATCTAGCTCAGGGGGCTAGATCTTTGTTTTCTTCTGTTCTGGTTATGGGATTCATTGATGAAGTTAATGTTTGGTTTTGGCCAGCAGGATATGACACAATGAGTGAGGTTGTGGCGAGATCTCTGGTCCTTGTAGATAGGGAATCATCTTTTGTGTTGGGTGATTCAAAAGTCCATAGGTCTTATCTTTCCAGATGATCTAACTTTTGTCCTCTGAGATCTAGTCAGATAAGAACCATTTATTTATTGTTCATGCAAATGAATTTTGGTTGAGTCCTTTGTGTAAGGATTTACTGGCTCAGGAAACTGGAAAAGCCATGAAAAGTCATTGAAGTCCAGGTGCGTTCGGCATGATTTCATGGCTATTTGGTTGGGTTTAAATTAAGTTATGTTGATTCCATGCCTCTTAGAGGAGACAAGCTCCTGTTTTCTGGTTTATGGATTCATGTTTGAATAACTGCTGCGGAATTTGGTTCTCTTGACTCAATGTACTTTGCCATTTTTGGATTGCTGCTATTTTGTATTTCCCATTTTTGGACTACGACCCTTTTGGAAATGCCCTTTTTTCCCTTTGTAACTGCTTTCCTTAAATAAATATTGCTAGATAGTATTGCCGGACTCTGGTGTGATGCTGGGTGAAAAGGTGTTTCGGTGCTAGAGTGCAACGAGCACCACGACTTCCCTCGATCTAAACACTATACTACTTTGCAACTTGTTATTAATAAGGTATGGTTGTCACCTGTCTTGGCCGACACCTTGAACCTCCCGGCCGCAGAGTGCTCCGCAGCAAACTTCTCCGCCTTCTCTTCGGAGATGCAGTTCTCCAAGTCACTCTTGTTCCCCAAAAGAAAGATATCGGCTGCAAGAAGGAGAGGAAAGGCAGCAAGGTGTTACTAACTCCTTAGGGCAAGCATGGGCCAACTTTGGCCCTCCATCCAGGTGTTTTAGACTCCAACTCCAACAATTCCTGAGTTGGCCCATGCCTGTCCTACAGTATAGACGCACCCATGTGTGCATATGTACCCCAATCCCCCTTGATGGATATTTAACCTCAACAAAAACCAAGGTTACAACAACATCTGTTACAGAATTCCAATATGCTGATGACAACGTCGTCTGTGCACATTCAGAAGAAGCTCTACAAGCCATTCTAAACACCTTTGCAAAAGCATATGAGAAGCTCGGCCTGTCATTGAACATCGAGAAAACCAAAGTGCTCTTCCAGTACTCAATCCCTCTCCAATGCCAGAAATACAGCTTAATGCTGTAACTTTAGAAAATGTTGACTATTTCTGCTCCCTTGGCAGCCACCTCTCCACAAAAGTCAACATTGACACAAAATACAACACCGCCTGAGCTCTGCGAGTGCAGCATTTTTCCGAATGAAGCAGAGAGTGTTTGAGGACTGAGACATCCGTAGGGAGACCAAGGTGCTTGTTTATAAAGCTGTTGTCCTCCCAACCCTGCTATACGCCTGCGAGATGTGGACTGTCTACAGATGTCAACATTGAGGCTGAAATATAATACCATCTGAGCTCTGTGAGTGCAGCTTTTTCCGAATGGAGCAGAGAGTGTGTGTAGGGAGACCAAGGTGCTTGTTTATAAAGCTGTTGTCCTCCCAACCCTGCTATATGCCTGCGAAACGTGGACTGTCTACAGATGTCAACATTGAGGCTGAAATATAATACCATCTGAGCTCTGTGAGTGCAGCTTTTTCCGAATGGAGCAGAGAGTGTGTGTAGGGAGACCAAGGTGCTTGTTTATAAAGCTGTTGTCCTCCCAACCCTGCTATATGCCTGCGAAACGTGGACTGTCTACAGATGTCAACATTGAGGCTGAAATATAATACCATCTGAGCTCTGTGAGTGCAGCTTTTTCCGAATGGAGCAGAGAGTGTTTGTAGGGAGATCAAGGTGCTTGTTTATAAAGCTGTTGTCCTCCCAATCCTGCTATATGCCTGCGAAACGTGGACTGTCTACAGATGTCAACATTGAGGCTGAAATATAATACCATCTGAGCTCTGTGAGTGCAGCTTTTTCCGAATGGAGCAGAGAGTGTTTGTAGGGAGATCAAGGTGCTTGTTTATAAAGCTGTTGTCCTCCCAACCCTGCTATATGCCTGCGAAACGTGGACTGTCTACAGATGTCAACATTGAGGCTGAAATATAATACCATCTGAGCTCTGTGAGTGCAGCTTTTTCCGAATGAAGCAGAGAGTGTTTGAGGACAGGGACATCCATAGGGAGACCAAGGTGCTTGTCTATAAAGCTATTGTCCTCCCAACCCTGCTATATGCCTGCGAGATGTGGACTGTTTACAGACGTCACATGCAACTCCTGGAACAATTCCATCAGCGTTGCCTCTGGAAAATCCTGCAAATCTCTTGGGAAGAAAAGTGGACAAACGTCAGCGTCCTGGAAGAAGCAAAGACCACCAGCTTTGAAGTGATGGTCCTCTGCCATCAACTCCGCTGTACCGGCCACGTTGTCTGGATGCCCGACCACCGTCTCCCAAAGCAGTTGCTCTACTCTGAACTCAAGAATGGAAAATGTAATGTTGGTGGACAGGAAAAGAGATTGAAAGATGGACTTAAAGCCAACCTTAAAAACTCTGGCATAGACACTGAGAAATGGGAAGCCCTGGCCCTTGAGCGCTCCAGCTGGAGGTCAGTTGTGACCAGCAGTGCTGCAGAATTTGAAGAGGCACAAATAGAGGGCGAAAGGGAGAAACATGCCAAGAGGAAGGCATGTCAAGCCAACCCTGACCAGGACCGCCTTCCGTCTGGAAACCAATGCTCTCACTTCGGGAGAACGTGCAGATCAAGAATAGGGCTCCACAGTCACCTACGGACCCACCGCCAGGACATTGATCTTGGAGGACAATCTTACTCAGACAACGAGGGATCACCTAATTAAGTAAGTATGTACCCCAAGAGAGTTGGGGCTCGATCCTGCCCTACCACATACCGTCGGCACAGTTCTCTGTGGCCACATATGCCCAGTGAGGGAGGCTGTCGAAGGAACCTGGGGCGTGGAGGCTGTAGACCAGCAACACTGCGTCCGCGTTTCGGAAATAGCAGCTACTCAGGGAGAGGAAGCGCTCCTCGCCGGCCGTGTCCCATAAGGCAACCTGCACATAAACAACAACAACAACATCAACAAAACATAAAATGGTTCTCTGTGTTGTCAAAAGCTTTCATGGCTGGAAATATCAGATTGCTGTGAGTTTTTTAGGCTGTATGGCTATATTCCAGGAGCATTCTCTCCTGATGTTTTGCCTGCATCTGTGGCTAATGGCACCTGCAGAGGTTCTGTTGGAGATGAGGCACATGGAGTGTAGATACATCTGTGGAATGATGTCCAGGGTGAGAGAAGGAACCCTCCTCTGTTTGAAGCAAGTGTGAATGTTGCAATTAGCAAGCTTGAATAGCATTGAGTATCCATGAAGGTGCAAAGTCCATCAAGGAGAGTGTCTGCATAGAGGTGGCCTGGCCTCTGTTGCTTGGAGGCATCCTCTGTGGAATTACTATCCAGGGTGGGAGAAAGAACTCTTCTCTGTTAGAAGCCAGTGTGAATGTTGCAATTGGCAAGCTTGATTAGCATTGCATAGGCTTGAAGCTGCAAAGTCAATCAGTGAGGGTATCTGCATAGAAGTAGCATGGCTGTTGTTGCCTGGAGGCACCCTCTGTTTGAGAGGTGTTAACTGGAATATATGTACTGTAAATAATAAATAAATAAATAAATAATCTAGTCTAAGCTCCTTCTGCCAGGCATGAAGACACAATTCGAGCCCTCCCAACAGATGGTCATCCAGTCTGTGCTTGAAAACCTCCATGGAAGGAATCCTAGATTTGGAAGGCCATGTATTCCAACCCTTTTCTGCTGTTCAAGGAGGTACTGTCTAAGCCAGTGTTTCTCAACCTGGGGGTCGGGACCCCTGGGGGGGGTCGCGAGGGGGTGTCAGAGGGGTCACCAAAGACCATCAGAAAACACAGTATTTTCTGTTGGTAATGGGGGTTCCGTGTGGGAAGTTTGGCCCAATTCTATTGTTGGTTGGGTTCAAGATGCTCTTTGACTCTAAGTGAACTATACATCCCAACAACCATAACTCCCAGATGGTAAGGTCTATTTCCCCCAAACTCCACCAGTGTTCACATTTGGGCATATTGAGCAATCGTGTCAAGTTAGGTCCAGATCCATCATTGTTTGCGTCCCCAGTTCCCTCTGGATGTAGGTGAACTACAACTCCCAAACTCAAGGTCAATGTCCACCAAACCCTTTCTGTTGGCCATGGAAGTTCTGTGTGCCAAGTTCAATTCCATCCTTGGTGGAGTTCAAAATGCTCCTGGATTGTAGGTGAACTATAAATCCCAGCAACTACAGCTCCCAAATGACAACATCGACCTCCCCCAACCCCAACAGTATTCAAATTTGGGTGCATCAGGTATTTGTGCCAAATTTGGTCCAGTGAATGAAAATACATCTAGCAAATCAGATATTTGCATTACGATTCGTAACAGGAGAAAAATTACAGTTCTGAAGTGGCAACAAAAATAATGTTATGGTTAGGGGTCACCACAACATGAGAACTGTATTAAGGGGTCAGGGCATGAGGAAGGTTGAGAACCACTGGTCTAAGCCCTCCCAACAGATGGCCATCCAGCCTCTGCTTTAAAACACCTGGAGGGCCCAAGTTTGCCTATGCCTGGTGTAGATGCACCCATACAAATGGGCTTCCAAGAGTATTGAAGGAACTAGCGGAAGTCATTTCGGAACCATGGGAACCATCTTTGAGAGTTCTTGGAGAACGGGAGAAGTTCCAGCAGATTGGAGGAGGGCCAATGTGGTCCCAATCTTCAAGAAGGGAAAAAAGGATGACCCAAACAACTACCGTCCGGTCAGCCTCACGTCGATACCAGGCAAGATTCTGGAAAAGATTGTTAAGGAAGTGGTCTGCAAACACTTAGAAACAAATGCAGTCATCGCTAATAGTCAACATGGATTTATCACAAACAAGTCATGCCAGACTAATCTGATCTCTTTCTTCGATAGAGTTACAAGCTGGGTAGATGCGGGGAATGCCGTGGATGGAGCGTACCTGGATTTCAGGAAGGCCTTCTTTGACAAGGTCCCCCATGACCTTCTGGCAAGGAAACTAGTCCAATGTGGGCTAGGCAAAACTACGGTGAGGTGGATCTGGAATTGGTTAAATGGACGAACCCAGAGGGTGATTCTCCCCAAAGGCTTCCTCTTCATCCTGGAAAGAAGTGACGAGCGGAGTGCCATCCGCAGGGTTCCGTCCTGGGCCCGGTCCTGCTCATTCATGACTTAGATGAAGGGCTAGAAGGCAGGATCATCAAGTTTGCAGATGACACCAAATTGGGAGGGATAACCAATACTCCAAAAGACAGGAGCAGTATTCAAAACGATCTTGACAGATTAGAGAGATGAATGGCCAAAAACTAACAAAATGAAGTTCAACAGGGACAAATGCAAGATACTCCACTTTGGCAGAAAAACGAAATGCAAAGATACAGAATGGGGGACGATGCCTGGCTCGAGAGCAGTACGTGTGAAAAAGATCTTGGAGTCCTCGTGGACAACAAGTTAAACATGAGCCAACAATGTGATGTGGCGGCAAAAAAAGCCAATGGGATTTTGGCCTGCATCAAGAGGAGCATAGTGTCTAGATCTAGGGAAGTAATGCTACCCCTCTATTCTGCTTTGGTTAGACCACACCTGGAATATTGTGTCCAATTCTGGGCACCACAATTCAAGAGAGATATTGACAAGCTGGAATGTGTCCAGAGGAGGGCGACTAAAATGATCAAGGGTCTGGAGAACAAGCCCTATGAGGATCGGCTTAAGGAGCTGGACATGTTTAGCCTGAAGAAGAGAAGGCTGAGAGGGGATATGATAGTCATGTATAAATATGTGAGAGGAAGCCACAGGGAGGAGGAGGAGCAAGCTTGTTTTCTGCTTCCTTGGAGACTAGGATGCAAACAATGGCTTCAAACTACAAGAAAGGAGATTCCATCTGAACATGAGGAAGAACTTCCTGACTGTGAGAGCCATTCAGCAGTGGAACTCTCTGCCCTGGAGTGTGGTGGAGGCTCCTTCTTTGGAAGCTTTTAAACAGAGGCTGGATGGCCATCTGTCAGGGGTGATTTGAATGCAATATTCCTGCTTCTTGGCAGAATGGGGTTGGACTGGATGATGGCCCAGGAGGTCTCTTCCAACTCTTTGATTCTATGATTCTATGATTCCACCCACCTGGGCTTGGAGGGTGCTGCGCCCGTGTTTCAAGGGCATTGTCCTCTCGCAGAGGCTCATGTGTTGGCTGAGAGAGTGTGCCTCCTCCAGGAAGAGCCCCGTCCGGATGCGGTGGAAGAAGGTGGTCTTGCCCACCCCAAAGTCCCCCAGAAGGACGAACTTGAAGCGCAGGATGCTGGGCGCGATGGCCATGGCCGCGCTTCTGCCAAAAAGGAAAGTTGGCAAAACAGCTGCAGTTGGAGACAAAGGAGAGAGGAAGAGAGCAGGAAGTGAGCCAAAGGAAGCGCAGGCAAAATACCCAAACCCAAAGTCAGATCCTGAAACACATTGGGAAACATTCCCATATTTCAAAGGGTTGGGTATCTATCTATCCATACATGGCCAGTGGTTGGACTAGATGGCCCTTGCAACTCGAGATGCCCTTTGCAAAGGAAAGAAATGTGAATTTTTCAAAGAAATACCTGTGTTAGGATACATCTAGGTTGCAGAATGGATGTGTTCTGATACTACTTACACTGATAGGGCTCAATCCTATGGAATCAAGACTGACGATTATGTTGTTTATGTTTATTTATACTCTGCTTTTTCTCTCCACAAAGGAGACTCAAAGACACTACTTTTACTGCTAAGGCACAATGATAGGGAATCGGGGATATTGTTGTTCATTGTTGTTGTTTGTTTACACAATCGACCAATCTTTTGACCCACCACCTTGCTGCTGTTGGAGTCAAGGGGAGAGCTTTGAACTGGCTCCCCTCCTTTCTTCACAACCGTGGACAGCGAGTGGAGAGGGGAGGCCTGGTCTCTGAGAGGTCCCCTCTCTCTCTCTTGTGGGGTTCCTCAGGGGACCATTCTCTCCCCTCTGTTGTTTAACATCTATATGCGACCACTTGCTCAGCTGGTTTGAGGTTTTGGGCTTGAGTGTTACCAGTACGCCGATGACACTCAGCTGGTGCTGAAGATGGAAGGCCGACCGGACTCTGTACCCGATTGTTTCCATCAGTGCCTCATTGAGGCCGTGACTGGATGGCTGCGTGCCAGCAGGTTGAGGGTGAATCCAGCAAAGACGGAGATCCTATGGCTGGGTGGACCGGGCAGTGGGGACATCCATCTGCCCACCCTGGATGGCGAGGCGTTACGCCCGTCATCATTGGTCAAGAGTCTGGGAGTCCTTTTGGACCCTCTGCTGACGAGGGAGGCCCAGGTCTCCGCCGTGAGCAGAACCGCCTTCTTTCACCTGCGGCAGGCTAGACGGCTGGCCCCCTACCTGTCCAGGGACGACCTAGCTACGGTGATCCAGGCCACGGTCATCTCAAGACTGGACTACTGTAACGCCCTCTACATTGGCCTTCCTCTGTCGATGATCCGGAAGCTCAAGTTGGTACAAAATGCAGCTGCTCGGCTTCTTGCGGGAATTCCGATGAGATGCCACATAACACCAATCTTACTACAGCTGCATTGGTTACCAATTGAGCACCGGATCACTTTCAAAGTGATGGTACTCACCTTTAAGGCCTTGCATGGTCTGGGGCCGATGTACCTGAGGGACCGCCTCACCCCCTACCAACCCCAGAGATCCCTCCGTTCTGAGGACCAAGATCTATTGGAAGTTCCCAGTGTCAAGACCTTGCGTCTAACAGCAACCAGGCGCAGAGCCTTCACAGCAGTGGCACCATCGCTCTGGAATGCTCTGCCACCTGAAGTCCGTGCCTTGCGGGACTTACCAGCTTTCCGCAGGGCATGGAAGACATACCTGTTTCGACAAGCTTTTAATGTTTGATAGTGTTGTTTTTAAATTGTTTTAAATTGCTTTTAAATTTTGTTAGATTTTAGCCATTCTTGTAAGCCGCTCTGAGCCCCAGGGGAGTGGCGGCATATAATAAATAAATAAATAAATAAATAAATAAATAAAATACCCTGGGTTGTTGCAGATTTTTCGGGCTATATGGCCAAAGGAGACTTAAAGACACTTAACAACAACAACAACAACAACAACAACAACACTATGCTATAGAATCAGGTATGATGATGGTGATGGTTCTGTTTATTTATGCCCTGCTTTTTCCACAAAGGAGACTCAAATCAGCTTGATGATGATGATGATGATGATGATGATGATGCTATGGAATGAGGGATGATGGTGGTGATGTTTATGTTTATTTATATCATCATCATCATCATCGTCATCATAATTTAATAACTTATTAATCGCCCTCCATCCGAGAATGCTCTAGGCGATTTACAGCTAAATTACAAAAGATAAAATACATACATACAAAAATTAAAAATCAACAGAGATCGAATGCTCTAGTCAAAAGCCAGGTCTTAAGATTTACTTATTTTATTTATTTATTTACTTCATTTGTTGACCGCCGCTCTCAGCCCTGGGGCGACTCGCGGCGGTGTACAACATGTAAAAACAGTCTACAAAACATACAATATATCAACAACCAAATTACACATTAATCTAAATCACACTAATAAATCCGCGCCATCACAACATGGAATCATAGCCAATCTCATAATCCATAGTCCGTTCCAAATGTCATTACCAAATTCGTGTGGCTCAATTAAATGCCTTCTCGAATAGCCAGGTCTTTAGGCTCTTACGAAAAGCCATCAGGGAGGGCGCCTGTCTGATGTTAACAGGGAGGGCGTTCCACAGCCGGGGGGCCACCACTGAGAAGGCCCTCTCTCTCGTCCCCGCCAGACGTGCCTGTGAGGCGGGCGGGATCGAGAGAAGGGCCTCCCCAGATGATCTCAAGGCCCTCGTGGGCTCATAGGCCGAGATGCGGTCCGAAAGGTATTTTGGGCCGGAACCGTTTAGGGCTTTGTAGGATAACACCAGCACCTTAAATTGGGCCCGGTAGCAAATCGGCAGCCAGTGGAGCTGGGACAACAAGGGCGTTGTGTGCTCCCTGCGTCCCGCTCCCGTTAGTAACATGGCTGCCGCGCGCTGGACTAGCTGAAGCTTCCGGGCAGTCTTCAAGGGCAGCCCCACGTAGAGAGCGTTGCAGTAGTCAAGGCGGGATGTGACCAGAGCGTGTACCACCGTGGCCAAGTCAGACTTCCCAAGATACGGGCGCAGCTGGCGCACGAGCCGAAGCTGTGCAAATGCTCCCCTGGTCACCGCTGAAACCTGGGGATCCAGGCTCAAGGATGAATCCAGGGTCACACCCAAGCTGCGAACCTGCGCCTTCAAGGGGAGTGCGACCCCGTCCAGCACAGGCTGTAACCCTATACCCTGTTCGGCCTTGCGACTGACCAGGAGTACCTCTGTCTTGTCTGGATTTAATTTCAGTTTGTTCGCCCTCATCCAGACCGTTACAGCGGCCAGGCACCGGTTCAGGACCTCGACAGCCTCCTTAGTAGCAGGTGGGAAGGAGTGACAGAGTTGGACATCATCTGCGTACAGATGACACCGCACCCCGAAACTCCGGATGATCTCACCCAGCGGCTTCATGTAGATATTAAACAGCATGGGGGACAGTATAGAACCCTGTGGAACCCCACAGGTGTTGAACAGCAGTCCCCCAATAACACCTTCTGGGTGCGGCCCTCCAGAAATGACTGGAGCCACTGCAGAGCAATGCTCCCAAGACCCATTTCCGCAAGGCGCAAGAGCGAGAGTAAAAGGCCCTCAGTCACTCATGGCTCTCATGTAGGGCGGCAAGGAATATATCCTGCTTCTTCTCTCTACAAAGGAGACTTAAAGCAGCTTTACAACAACAAGAACAACAAGTAACACAATGGTTTATGTTCCTGGGTTATGAATGTCATTTCCTAATTGGTTCTATCATAAAAACATGGGGAAAGTTTATTATATTGCAAAAACTTTTTTTTTCTGCAGGAGGGACATCATCCTGCAGCAGATTTTGCTATAGTTTATCAATAGATGTCTCGTTGAGCTTCGACCATTTCAACATAGTTCATGCCACACACAAAAAACCACAACGTTTCTGGAGTAGAGCAACTCCTTTCAAAGTAAGGGGTACACAATTAAACAGGAAATAAGACTTTCAAACCAGGAACGGAAAGTTTTTCAAATGTGGATACATAGTGTAATAATACTGACCTCTTCGTACAGGTTGAGGCTGGACACGACATACTTAAACTACATCCATAAAAGCACATATTACTTACTTAATTACTTAGACGATCCCTCGTTGGCTGAGTAGGATAGTCTTCCAGGATCAGTCACCTACGGACCCACCAGTGCACTGATCCTGGAAGACTATCCTACTCAGACAACGAGGGATCGCCTAAGTGTGTACTACAAATCCAAAGATCCTATAGCATAGTCATAGCAATTAAAGCACAGAATAATAGGGTTGTTGTAGGCTTTTTTGGGCTATATGGCCATGTTCTAGAGGCATTTCTTCCTGATGTTTCGCCTGCATCTATGGCAAGCATCCTCAGAGGTAGTGAGGATAATAATAATAATAATAATTATTATTATTATTATTTATAAGGAGACTCAAAGCAGCTAGATGGAAATGCAGCCCAATACCACTCTAAGGGGCACGCCTCAATGTGACGGAGTGATGGGATTTGTAGTTTGGTGAGGCCCTAGCACCCTTTGGAAGAGAAAACTAAAGACCTTGCACATCAACTCCCAGCGTTCCATAGCAATTACAGTGGTGCTGTACTGCATCAAAAGGTAAGGACCATGCACAGCTACAACTCCCAGTGGTCCTGAGCTGCATCAGTTCTCCAGTGCAGATGCAGCCCTTTGCCTTCGGAGAGGATGTTTTGGCACCCAAGGGCCCTGTTTCAGGAGCCAAACCCAGAAACCGAGGCGTCCGCTTCTGTACCTCACACCAGTGGCGTCAAAGGGCTTTCCAAGGAATCCCTGGACAGATGCTTCCCGAGTCTTTCTGCATCCCAGAGTCACATGAAAGTCACATTGCAAGGCGGAAAATGGAGAAGGCGGGGAACCCAAGCACCCATCTGATCTCCTTCAGGGACATCAGAAGAGGCTTCACGCCAGCAGCCGGACGAGGAAAGCTGGCACGAAGCCTAGAATCCTGGAATTCGAAGGGACTCCCAAAGGCCATCTAGTCCAGCCCCCTTTGGCCAGGCAGGAAGGCACCGTCCAAGCCCTCCAAACAGATAGCCATTCAGCCTTTGCTTAAAAAACTTCAAGAAAAGCAAACTCCAATTCCACATTTCCTGAAAGTTGAATCCATGGCTGCATGAGAGCCCTAGTCTGTAAACAAGCTTCTTCTCTTTCCTTCTCCTCCTCTTTCTCCC